>JAQFVV010012719.1:0-695000 GCA_028023455.1 Epiperipatus broadwayi | reverse complement strand
TTTGAAGACTAGAAAATTAATAAGAGTTGAATGGTGTAAAATTATAGATTAATGGGGAAATCACGAAGGTGTTCTGCTTTTTTTGCTGAGGAGAGGCAATTGTTGCAAACCAAATGAAATAAAATAAGATTATTACAACAATGAAAAGCTGTTGATTTATCACATTTTAAAGATTTGTCAGATGAAATTCATTTACCTTTAGTAATTGGAACAAAAGTTACAGCTCACCTTTGGAAGCTACAAGATGGTTTATTTACTGGATCTATTGAAGCTGTTGATACTTCAAATGCTACTTATAGGGACAAGGTCTTACAACTCATTCCATTCCTGATTATGAAGTACTCAGTAATGAACCTCAAGAAACTATGCCCATTTCTATCTTTGCACAAAAACATAGGCCTAGGAATACATTTTACTCACCTCGAAAGTTTATGCCTGGTTGTGGAAATAATTGGATAATAATCCTTTATTAGGTGCAGCATCTTTAAAATCAAAACTTTTAGGAATAGAAGGAGGAACATTAGGAGGCTTTCCAATTAAATTTCTTGTTTCAGTTGTTCGGTTGTCAAAAATTCTTTTTGTGAAGAAAGAACATATTTGTGAATTAAAAGACAGGAATACACAAGCAGAACAGATGAAGTCTTTCCAAGAACCAATTACATTAGAATTTCAGAGGAAGTATACAAATATCATATTAGATTTGGATAGGTTAAACAAAGACTTAAATGAATATTTATTAGGAGTTCAGCAATATTGTCAAGAGATTACTCCAGAACAAGGACTTCAGCCAATTGATCAAACTCTGCTTGTTCGTCAAAGGTGTGAAGAAGAAGCACATGAGATGGTTAAAAGGATTAATTCATCACAAAGCAAAAAATATGCAAAAAATGAAAAAATGGTTAGTTTTGTTGCTGAGTTAATGTCACTTATACTTCAGTTAAAGACTTTAGCAGAAAATGATCTCAACTCTTTTGAATTTAAATCATTATTAGACTCTTTAAAAAAAATAAAAAAAACTGGATTGCTCTAATATCAGTTACTTCCAAAATAATGTTGAGATTCATGTAAATCACATTCAGAGTGGACTTAATCAAATGGGAAATCTTCATGCATTTGCATCTTCTCATACAGACTTTTAAAAATATTCAATCTCATATTGTGTAAATGTGTGTACATTTTTTGTATAAAGCTTTTAATGGATTCAAGGATGAAAATCTACAGGAATGAAGCAATAAGAATTCCTCTATTAGTTTAATGCAGCTTTTTAAAAATTGTTGTTGTTTTAAACTTCTGATATCAAACTTAAACCTACAATAAATTATGGATATTTAAAAAAAAAAAAAAAATTTCAATCTATAAATTATGAATGTTTTCCTGGTGCAGTAGCACTTCACAATAATTTCATTAACAATTGTTTTTAGATTACACCTGGGTCTCATTTTATGCGATAGATAGGTTCCTCAGAAAACACGCGCAAATGAAATCGTGCAAAAATAGATGTAACTTACCTTGAAAAAGGGGAATATGGACTGTGATTTTTCAAAACTCGCGTAAAAGCAAATCACGAACGTAAAATTTACTTTAAAATTCATGCAAAAAAAAAAATAAGGAAATAAAATATGACTAATAAAAAATTTCAAATTTGAAAAAAATTGATACAGACAACTTTTTTTAACTATAATATTTAATTTTATTCAAAACAATATATTTTTATGCATAATTTACAGTAATTTATATTTTTTTATACACGTTTTAATTATTATCACTATTTGCCGGTAAACAGGTTCGTTTGCAAACTGATAAAAAAATCAGATTCTTCACAAGATGAAATACAACTAACACCAACGTCACTCTCATGTTGTGTTAATTAATGGTTTTCTGGTGACAACGTAATTAGTAATTAATCTAACAACTAAAAATTAAATTCTTATTTTTGTCTTTAATTTTCAATTTTAATTGTGCCCACTGCTGTTACTCACTTTTAAAAAATAAACTTGCGGACTGTAAATGATTAATAATTGATTACGTTCTTTTTTAAAAAGCAAAAGCAGATTGTGATTTAAAATGCAAAATTAATATGCACAGTGTTCGAACAAATTTACATTATAATCTTGTAAAATTTAATGTGTGTATAAATAAAATGTGGAAATCATGATTTTAATTTCATTATTGCATAAAATCTTCCTATTATAAAGCACTGAAAATATTGAAATTACTAAGTTGAAAGTCAAATTTCAATAATGTGCTATTACTTTCAATATAACATAAGTGCATGAAATTTATTATTTAAAGTAATAGCGCATATCGGAGTTCGACTTCCGGTGAAACATGAATCGCATAACTTCAAAATCATGTTAAATAAGTCCGCGTAAAAAGAGACCCAGGTGTATAAGCACAGTTTTTGTTAATAGTTTGCATCAAGCATCAATTTGTTTATAGTATTCATGTGTATAATTGTATAAAAGTAATCGTGTTTAATTTTTATTATTTTTGTGTTAAGTATTTAATATTTTTATACTAATTAAATGGTAGATATATCTAGGGTTTGTGAGAAAAAGGCTGAAAAATACTGTGATGTATTTAATAATAATAGTAATAATAATAAAACATTGAACTAAATACATTGTTTGCAAGTAAAACATTAGATTGAATAAATAAATAAATATTAAATTTTATTTGAAACAAGATTATTCACAATATATATATAATGATTTCACATTTATGAAATTATCTTGTATATTTTATTTAACACAATGTTTTTTTTTGTTGTTGTTTCTATTCAAAAACAAGAAATAAATAGTACATTGGGGAGGGGGGTCATATTATTTTAAAATTTATTTATAATTTTGTTTTTAAATATTTAATTAATTGTGTTAATAAAATAATTAATGATATATGCAAGGTTTTACAATTTTTTGTAAAATATTCTTTCCATGAATTTTTATTTATTATTAGCTGCAATAATGATTTCATTCATAACAGTGCAACCCAAATTGTTTGATAAAAATCTAATGTTCCTAAATGTACATAAATGATATATATTAATACATTTTACAGGCTTAAACCTGCATTTATATATGTAATATATGCGGGATTTGAACTCAGACTTTCACACGACCCACTACTGTCTGTGCCATCTCATATTGCTGACTCACCTGATCACACACATGTTGAAAAGATAAATAATCACCAATATATGTATTTCATACTAAACCAGCAATCATCAGTTGGTTTAGATTACTATCTCCACACATATATACAATCAGTGTTCAGTTTATATTAAGATAACCAATCTTCATACTTTAATGGACAGGCTTCAAACTATTCCAACCTACAACTCTTCAGCCTTCCATTTCATTGAAAATCTGATGATGGAACGTTCAAAGCCCATGTTAGTGCCAAGGTTGTCATCCTACCTATTTTTATGTATTAGTCATTCTTACCCCTCATGTACAGGAGAATAATCCATTTATACATACATTTATACAACAAGAGTAGGATGAAAACCTTGACACTAACATGGGCTTTGAACATTCCATCATCAGATTTTCAATGAAATGGAAGGCTGAAGAGTTGTGGGTTGGAGTAGTTTGAAGCCTGTCTATTAAAGTATAAAGAGTGGCTATCTTAATATAAAGCTGAGCACTGATTGTATAAATGTATGGAGATAGTAATCTAGAACAATTGATGATTGCTGGTTCAGCATGAAATATTATATTGGTGATTATTTATCTTTTCAACATGTGTGTGATCAGTTGGGTCAGAAATATGAGATGTCACTGAGAGTAGTGGGTCATGTGAAAGTCTGAGTTCGAATCTCACATAAATGATATATAATAAATTGTATGGTAATGGGCACATTTTAGTGTGTTTATTAAATATGATGCATTTATGATAAATGTAGTTTGTTGCATTGCAATCACATTGAATGTTTTACAAGCACTGCTTTTCTACTTGAAGCAAATGTCTTATTTTTAATAACAAAGTAGCAATGTTTTTTTTATTCTTATATTTTTATATAGTTTTCTTTATAGAATTTTCAGTGATTATTTAAAATAAATATAGCTGTTTATTTTGACTGTTGTTTGAAGTCTTTATTTTCTAGTAGTTTGTTGATGTAATACAATTTTCTCTATTATGCTACTTTCTAGGAATACTCTTCTTGGGTAAATGATATTTTTTTTTTCTTTTACAACGATTTTGCTCTGGTTGCTTAATATTTTGATAGCCAAATTTTTATAATTTCAGTCAGTTATTTTTAAGGTGAAAAATTTAAATATTTTAAAGTTTTTTTTTCTGTTAAAAGCATTTCTTAAATGGCCTAAGAATTCTTAAGGAAAACTATCCAAAGGCTAATTAGTGGGAGGAATATTATTAGTTATTATTTGATTTGATAAAAATCTATATCTGAAACAACTTAGTTGTGTTATTTCATTTTATAAGATGATGATGATGATGATGATGATTATTATTATTATTATTATTATTATTATTATTTATAATTCAGTTTATTTGTTTCTTTAATGAAAAGACCATTGAATCTTTTTACAATTGTTCATTGTTTTCTATATAATACAGTAATTGGTGTTCACCCTATAGAATAATTTGTATTGCTAGTTGCTTGATTGATTAATTACCTACAGCAGTGATTTGGAGATTGTATAAGATCTCAGCAAATAACTATCATCTAGCAATTCTGTTAGCTAACACATGTAGAGAATTAAAATTCCAAATAGTAATTAGTCTATAATTTACAATAAAATATTTGGGCTAGGAATTTTTAAGTCTGTTTTTGTCAATATTGCTTTCTGAATATTTTGTAGTTTTAGAATATCTGAATGGTAGGGGTAGGAATTAACATTTATAATAGTTTTTCCTAGCAATATTGTATATTAATTATAAGATTCAATGTAAATATAATATTTTTAGTAACATTATTTGATGTAGTAACTTCCATATGGTTTGTTTCTAAATTCATAATTGTTACTTATATTTTTTATTTCTATAATAAATAAATTTGATTTATTTGTTGTTGTATAGTTGTAAATCTCATTTTAAGAAACCCTAGTGTTAGATTGTCATCAGTGCTTTTAGTAAAACTATCTTTCATTACTCTTTATTGTGGAATGTCTAATGCTGACAAGAAAATCCACATAATCTTGCAAAAGAAAAAAAAGAGAAATCTTTCTATCTATAACAACCATCAATTTTATATATACATTCATACTTTTTATCAGTAACATTGCTTGTTTTTGCAAATTAAAGAATTTTCTAATAAATAAACGAAAAAATTTCCTTTAGGAAAAATGTTTTTAATTTAATGGCATTTATATTCATTCACTTTTGATAGAGTATAATTTAATACTTTAATGTGTGGTCTTAAAAACAAAACAAAGATGTTCCAAAGTTAATTTTCCTTTTATCAGAAACCCCTAATGTCTATGAAAAAAAAAGTATTTAAAGGATTAGTTCAAACTCAAAAACGGTAAATTACACATTTTTTGCACAATGTTAAAAAAAAGCTAATGATTTTGCTATTCATATTGACCACTTTGTGCAAAGTATTTACTGAAATTCTGCTTATATATATATAAATGCATATATACACATAAACATACTCCTTTCAATACAATCATTTCTGATTATAATGAATTTGGGATATTAGGTTTAGCTGTATATAAATAATTTTTTTGCTTAAATATTAAATAGAAAATAGAAATAGTTTTAGTGTGCAACAATAAACTTATATTTTATATATATGTATACACACAATAGCAATTTAAAATATATAATAACAATTTTAATTTAAAAATGGATTACTTCCATGACTAAAATTGGTATATTGATTTAAATGGCTGATATAAATAGAAACAGCACTAAAATACTACATAGTATTTGTTTAGTCAAACAGAAATGATGAACGTTGTAATAATCAATAGTTATTAGCATTTTAAAACTGACTAAAATGATAAAAGATTTTAATTAAATGGAATTTTGTGAAAATTTATTTTATTATTAAAGTAAGTGTTCTTAATTAATGTATTTATTAACGGTTTTTTATTTTACATATTTACCTTATTCATAAATGAGAACAATAAAAGATATTTCCACTCATTGGTGCATTATAACAAAAGTCGACTTTTACATGGAATTCACTATAATTTCTCATTTATTATAATGCACAATCCTTTACTTAACAACTACCAAACCATAATCATTTTTTGAGTGTTTCAGAAAAGCATTCTTTGATAGAAAGAAAAAATACATTCATATGTATATATATGAGTGCATAATTATTATAAAGTACATTAACTTCCTTTTTTCCAAAAAATCTTTTTATGTTCACAATTTATAAATGTTTTAATTTTTAAATTAATTAGTGATTTTTATAACATTTTGAAAATCTCCAATATTTTCTCATTGTAACGCACATTAACAATAAGCATGATCATATTGAAACTATAATATTCTTCTTTTTATTCATGTATAAATATTTAATATTAGGGCTGAATTGAATCTGACAAAAGTTTTTTTTATTTTTATAAAATATTGTATTATATTATCACTTTTTTTTAGGGAAGAGCAAAAATATTTTTCTTTTTTTCAAATGACATTTATAAACTACTGATTGCTCTATAAAAAAAAAAAAAAATCTTTCATAAGCAATTTTTTTTCCCAGCATTCCTACTATAAATTATATCCTAACTAATTTTTAACAATCTGACCTGGAAATTAATTTCAAACCTTATAATAGCATATAGATATAAATATGGCATATATTTAATGAACTTGTGGAAACATCTTGGTATCAGAAAGCTACAAAAAATGATTAATATTTCAGAGAAATGAATATTTCAGACTTTTTGCTTGATACTTTTCTAGAAAAAATACAAATTTATTTATGAATATGTATATATTTATTTATTTATGAATGGAAAAGTAAATCACTTCATTGCATACTTTACTACTTTTTCAATGGCAGTATATCTTATTTAATTATTCACAGCTTAAGCCGGGAAGCGAACCCGTTATCCTGGGACAACTGCTTGTAAAGCAGCCGTCACTGACCTCTCGACCACCAATGCTTGACAGCTTAAATATTTAATTCTATAATTAAAAAAACAAACAAACCTAAAACACTGATAGTGCTCTAAGCATTGTGAAAAAGTGTTGGATTATTAAACAATTCAAGAAAGTTACTGAATATTCTTTAATTGAATTTCATGGTCTTATCTGTCAGAAAGTGTTATGTGCAAAAAAAAAAAAAAAAATTCAAATGTAATACCAGTTGTGACATGTATTATATATAATTATTTATTTAATAAGCATGATTGGTTATTATTCAATAAATTGATCCCAGTATTTAAGAATTCTAATATACAAAATGTTTGCTGGCTTAGCCATGATCAAGCTTTAAATTGTTTTGCTCATTTTCTGATGAATTAAATCCCTTTATCAAGAAAAGGATATAATTTATTCAGAATAAACACATCAGGGAGATTAAATAGTGTATTAAATCATACAACATTTTAATGATAATAAGAAACTTAAAGGCCAGGGACAATTCATTTAATGTTATAGAAAAAAAAATACTTATTTTTGTCAAAAACAATATATTTATAAACAAATTTAATATGAAAATAAAGAATGATTTTTTTTAGGTTTTTCAGAAGCATTTTTAAACTTCAAGGACTTTTGAAAATACTGTTGATGCAAAAAAATATATAATTTGATGATGATGATGATAATAATAATAATAATAATAATAATAAACAAATAATTTATTGCTCAGGAATTTATAAGAAGTTCAACACTGCAAATGACAGCTGGGTCATGATTCGTGGTTATTGAATTCTAGAGCCTGCCACGATTACTGCACAAATATGAAGGCAATTTTAACTTCCATGCCAGAAATTGAAACTTCTTGGATGAACACCATTTATCATAAAAAGTGCATGTATGTTAGCTTGAAAGGCTGATCTTTAGTTTATTACAATTTATAAACATAGTGCTATATAAAATAAATGCCTCATTTACATATGTTTAGTTTCATTTAAAAATGACATTTCATAAATTCTAGATAATTTCGTGGGTGTCATTCATTCAGACATAGTAAAAAGTAATTTAAAGTGAGTGGTTTATCCTCACGCTTTCATTTCCAGTACTTAAGATTTGCCCATATATAAGTATTTGGGTTGAAAGAATAAATGGATTCATTCTATTCTTTCAAAAAGACTTTATCTTGTGTTGGAAGTGAAAGTATTCATTTATTAGTATTAATATTCATAAAAAGCGCATGTACGTTAGCTTGAAAGGCTGATCTTTAGTTTATTACAATTTATAAACATAGCGCTATATAAAATAAATGCCTCATTTAGATAATTAGTAGTCAAGGCTTTTTTTTTTTTTTTACAAAGGTTCAATAACTTTCCACAAATGCAAACAATTCTACAATTTGTTGTTTCTCATACAATTGAACTTTAATAGTTGAAATAGAGAATTTTCAATTGGCTACTTATTGATGATTTAGAAATGTAATTAGTAGAGTTTCAAAATGGCTAATTATAGAGGAAAAAATAAATATAAATTAAAAAAAGACTCGAGAAATCAATATAGAAACTAAATCAGTAGGAAAAAATAGGTGAAAAAATTATGAGAATGGAATAAATGCTGAATACATTTAATTCAAGAAAAAAATTAACAAAGTACTTTTAACTGTTTGATTCAATAAATTTTTCTTCAATAAATTTTTTTGAATCTGCAGAAAGAACCGAACTTAGCATAAGTTAAAGATTGTTATTTTCAAACCTTCCAGAAAAATTATTGAATAAAAACAGATTCCACATTAAATGAAATATTTTTTTCAACATCATTTTTTTTTTCATTTAGATAAAAGTTTATTGTTACTTTTTGTACATAATGATGATGATGATGATGATGGTGAGATGGGGCACTGTTAGATTAAAAAGTTGAATAAAATGAAACTTGTAAGCATTTTTAGCTAATTTTTGGAACTCATAATTTAAAGTTCCATTTACATTAATTTGGAAGCATCCAAATGAAGGTACAGTAAAATTGGATTATATTTTGATGAATAGAAAATATGTATTTCAAGATTGTAATATTCTTACTAAATTCAACACAGAAAATGATCATCGATTAGTGAAGATGATATGTTAAGGCAAAATGACAAAATTTATTAAAAAAACAATGATATTCCAATGAATTTAAATTAGAACTTGCAAATTGTTTTCAAATATTAGCAGATTTTGGACATGATTCAGATTTGAATGAATTCAGTAGGAAGTTAACTAATACACTTTTAAAAACTGTAACAAAGATAGCTAGTAAAAAAAAAAAACAGCAATTGACTAGTAAAATTTCTATTGAGACAAGACACAAGTTATGAAAAAATGAAGGAATATGAAAAAAAAATGTATCTCGAATTTTGTAAAATGGTGAGAAAAATAGTTGATAATGATATAAGAACGTATAATTGTGAACGAGCAAGAAAAGCTATAGAAGAGAATCTGTTGGTAGAAAACTTATTTCTGCAATAAGAAAAAAAAGGAACTATTCCTAAAAAGATGGCATGTGTAGAAGAGTTCTATCAAGAATTATATAGCAATAAAGAACAAGAAAAAGTACATCCTACAACTACTATATCTTCTGAATTGCCCAGGATTTTAAATGAAATGAAACATGGCATTAAATTTATGAGAAGGGAAAAGTTCCATGTAATAATGGAATTACACTCAATATCTTAAAAGAAGCAAATGAAGAAATAGAAAAAAAGTTGGCAAAGTTATATACCAAATGTCTAAACAATAAAGTTATACCATATCATTAAAAGAATGCAATATTAATATTATAAAAATGTGATAAAGAAGATATTAGAAATCACAAATCTATCATTCTTTTATCAGTTCTATACAAAATTTTTACCAAAATAATTACAACTTGTCTACACCGAACTTTGAATTTTAACCAACCAAAAGAACAAGCTGGATTTAAAAGTGGTTTCAGTACAGTGGATTACATCCAAACATTGAAAGAAATTATATAAAATACTAATGAATATGAGCTGCAATTATGCCTTGGATTTGTAGATTATGAAAAGGCATTTGATTCTATAAGCATTTCTTCAATGATTAAAGCATTGGATCATCAAGGTATAGACCCAGGATATTATCATATTTTGAAAAATATTTATAAAAAAGCAAAGCAACAATTAGATTACATAATGATACTAAATCTCCAAAACTTTTTACAGCTATTTCGCAAGAAGTATTTTGTGGATTAAAGTGGGAATCTAAGGGAGTAAAAGTAAATGAGATTATTTAAGTTATCTAGATTTTGCAGGTGATGTAGTTGTTTTTGCAAATAATGTTTTAGAGCAGTGGTCTTCAACCTTTTTACTCCTGCGGACTGGCAAAAATAATGATAAGGTTTCGCAGACTGGCAGAAATCTATAGATAAATTTTCTTAAAGATGTAAACTACTTAGCCTTAGATGAGCATAATTATTATAACTGACCAAAACAACACACTAGTTACTGTGTATAATAATGGTGTTGCTTACCATCACATGTTGAACACTCTTTCCCAAGTTGTGCAGTCATACTGTTACAGAAAATAGTGCAATAACAATCATTCTCATTAATGTGCCTGCATTGCTACATTTGTTATTTCATTGTTAAAACATGCAAGAATAAAATGTTATTCACCTGAATGTTGGGAAATATCACAGCTAGTGTAATTACATGACAATGATTATGAAAAATGTAATATTTGTATTTAATGTATTTTAATTTTGAATTTTTTTAGAAAAATAATAAAAAATTTAATTCTCCCCCCCCCCATAAACATCTGTGATAACTAGAAAAACAAATTAATTTATGTATGATTGATTAGGTTTTGTTTTCGTTTTGTTTCTTTTTTTTTTAATGGATAAAAATGAGATGAAAAAATAAATAAAAATTATTTAAAACAGGCAAAACTCACTATACGTATGCCACACACAGCAAGCTAGAGTAATCAATGGATGCCAGAAGGCTTGTGCATAAAATCCCCATCTAGTGCCTACTCATCCAATATCCCCAGACTAGTTTCTGGCTTGTGGCCTTCGTCTTTGAGGAGCCTTGGATCTGACAGCACTGCATCTAGATCTTAGGATGCAACCCTTCAGCAACCACCTTTTATCTCCATTTAACTACAAAACTATGAGTCTTAAACTGAAAACACCTTAATGTTTCCAATTCAAGCCCATCAGCTTATATAGTTATATGGGTCTGAACCCAGTTCAGTTCCCATACATTTTGGTGTCTTTGGTTCTTTAATAACCATAGCCACCAATATCCTATTAGGCAGGATTGCTTTTAAGCCAATAAACATCACATGATCACTATCTCTTATGCTTGTGTATAACTGTTGTTAAAACAGGCAAAACTCACTATATGTATGCCACACACAGTAAGCTAGAGTAATCAATGGATGCCAAAAGGCTTGTGTATAAAATCCCCATCTAGTGCCTACTCATCCAATATCCCCAGTGCTTTTGGTAGAAATAACTTCATATTAAAGGGAAGGTTTTTAATAAATGTTTTTTACCAGTTCCTACTTATGGATTCTGAAACTTGGGCACTTAACAGAAGAAGAATACAGAGACTTCAGTCCACTCAACAAAGTATGGAGAGATGAAATCTTAAACTGGATTTCAAGAGATTGTAAAAGATCTAGAAAAAGATCACATGTGAGATGGATGGATGAAATAAAGAAGTATCTGGGAGGTGTGGTGAATTGGAGACTAGAGATCAGAAAAGGTGGATTGAACTTGGAAAGACCTTCATCCTGCAGTGGATTGACAATGGTTGAAAATGATGATGATTATGATGATTTTAAAAATTCAGAAAATATTCACCAGAAACTTCTAGATCATCCTTTGCATTTGAAAAAGTGGCACAGTAATCTGAAAAACTTCTCAGTTGAGTCAAATGATTTGAGCAAATAGATGAAAGAAATATATAAATGACATGTTTATTATACTTTTTCTGATATTTGTTAAGAAAAAAAAAACTATGTTAAATCACATCACTTTGTAAAAAATTATCTATGACTAATCCATTTAATAAAATCCATGAAAATATTTGTGTTACAGTGGATGGCAAGGGCAGGATTGGTATTAAACCACTAAACATCACATGATCACCATTCTTTATATTTATGCAAGCTGTTTACACAGAGGCTAAATCTCCATACAGGAGTTCCACTCAAGCAAGTCAGAGTAATCTATGGATGCAAAAAGGTTTGTGCATAAAATCCCCATCTAGTGTCTACTCATCCAATATTCTGCAAACTAGTTTCTAGCTTGTGGCTTTCATCAATGAGGAGCCTTGAATCTGAGAGTATGGTATCTAGATCTTCAATCTCAGATCCAAGGCTCCTCACTGAGGAAAGCCAGAAGCTTGAAACTAGTCTGGGGATATTGGATGATTAGCACTAGATGTGGAGGATTTTATGCACAAACTTTCTTGCATCCATTGATTATTCTGGCTAATATATGGAGAGTTTAGCCTCTGTGGATGGCAAGGGTATTTATTCTATGATAATTATAAAATAGTCTATTTTTATTTATTTATTTTTTTTATTATAAAGCAGAACTGTGGAAATAATTCATAAAATCAGCTGGTCCCAATTTTATAAATGTCCATGTATTTTTTTAAATAAAATTCCAATAGTTAGTGAAACTAATAAATCACTGTGATATTTTACATCTTTTCTAGGATCTTAATAAGATATGCAACATTTCTGCTTTTTTTTTTTCTTCAGATAACAAGGAGTTATTTTATCTCTCTCTAAATATAATTGAGTTGGGACAATGAGCATATCATTAAATGCAATAAGTGGAATTTCATATCATTATTTAAGTTTTGACAAAAAACATTTTCTAGTTCTTGAGATATCATTATTATTGTTTAAAAGATGCCACACAAAAGACTGTATTTTATTTTCTGATTTAATCCATCAATTATCCTTAAGTAATTTTTCAATCATAAAAATCTCATGATGCTAACATTCATTTTATTATTTCACTATGTATAGAATTGATGGTAATTTTTTTTTTTTTGATCAAGATGTTAATAGTATAATTATCTGAGAATCAGTCAGAATCCCCCTCCTCCCCCAACAAACTCAATTACAACACAATTTTTAAGAAAATTCCATTTACAGTAATTTGTCTAGTTTGAAAATCCAAATTGGACATTTTAGTATTTAATAGTTTTTATAAGATGTCATTATTTTGATCATGGATACACATTCTTTTATAGCAATTTTCATGTTTAAAGAAATTGTTTGTGATAATTAATTCATATGTTTTGCAAAAATTTATTAATAATAGACTATTCGAATTTACATAATCAATATTATTAATTCCAATTTTTGGTCCATAGTTTGCTATACCTATCAATGTATGCATTAAAGTTTCCACATTTCATTATTTATTGTTATTGAAGCAATATTACTGTCCAGTAAAGAGTAAAAGTTTTCTTTCTCCAGAAATTTTGAATCTAATTAACATTAGAAAATAAATGCACTTAGATGGGTGGAAGGTTTTATTGTATTTACTAATTATTAGTATTCTTAGCCTTTCTTCAACATATCTAGGAAATTTCAAGAAAGAAGTTCCAAGTTAGTAATCAGTAATTCCAACACCATGCTGTTTTTTCTCACTCCATCCTCCCCAGTTCAACAGAAAACTGCAATTTAAAACCATTTTCTTGTTCAATTAAATTTCTTTAGTTATCATAATGAGTTTGGTTAAGAGCAATTTGTTTATTTTTAAACCATTAAACTCCTTAATAACATCAACTCTTCATGATAAAATCTTAGCATTTGATTTCATAATATTCTATTGTCTACATACTTCAACCTGCTTTGCGCTGATAACATTTATATTATCGCCATCACTGCTTTTTTCATTGCTGTTATTGTTATTATATTAAAGTGAAAGTAATCAAATAATTAATTTTTTATAAAGTCATGACATTTGAGCACCCAAAATGGCAGATTGAGCTTCAATCCAAAAATCTGTTCTGGAATTTATTACTCTATCACTGCATTAAATCACTCACGGCATTTCAATTATTTCTAACTCTTCACTAGGCAGAATTATCTTACCTGATGTTATGCAAATTTATTTTTAAGACAATTTTTTTTTTGTTTTTTTTGGATATGGGTTCTTTTATAATTGTGGTGGCAGAAGGATTTCTAAATAGACTGTCCAAGATTATAATCATTTACCAAATGAAATTGCTATTTCATGATTATTTTCAAGTGATTTATTATTGATTGTGATGTCTCGTGCAGGTTACACTTAATGACCGCTGAGTCTACATTTATAGTCTTTTTTCAGCATCATGTCATATTTTACATATTTATAAATATTTCCATATTGACAAGACAGTTGATTATTGCATACATACATGGTTTTCATTATCACAGTTAGAGCAGAGAGATGATTAATGGGACAGAAAACCAAAGGTGTTAGGTGCTTTATAAATCTAAGCAATTGAAGATTATAAGGTAATACAAATAGGAAATAGAAAAGATTACTTCTATTTCATTTCATATATCAATTTTCAATGAATCTACGTCAACATCAAGGATTAGAAACAAAAATTAATCTCCATCAGCTTATATCATGTTTTTCAAGATAATAATAAATATTCTTGGATGGATATTTATTACTTATTTGCAGTTAATTCTTATATTTAACGGTCAGTTTTTTATCCGTTTTTGGTAGCATGAATTCAATATAAGACATTAACAATTTACATTTTTTTAAACAATCACTGGTAAGAATGTTATGTTCTTTTGCCAAAACGGAAGTAGAATATCTAGCTGACAGAATATTACTATTTAGTAAGTTGCCAATTCTCTAGCACAGGGGTCGGCACACTATATAGCATATGAGCCAAATGTGCCTCTTTGATCCCAATCTCATGGCTTTTTTTTAATTATGATTAATATAAATACATTTTTTATTTCGTCATGTAATTTGTAAATAAATATTTTGACGACTCTAGAAGAGGGAAAATGTGCATTACAACGTTGTTTCATGAATATTTAAATATTAGAAATTTATGAGTAAATCAAACTGTCAAAGTAATTTTTGTTATTATTCTTTTATTTTTAAGAGAATTTTTATTTTGGTTAGGATGTATCGGATTTTATTATGACCTTTTAATATTAACAGCCAGTCAGAAATTCATATTTTTCAGGGACATATTTTTAACTCTCTCTTTGCGGCTCTTTGCTGACTTCTGCTCTATCTAGCATTCCAATTCCCGAGCAAGAGATATATAATTATTAAATAACTGAACACAAATTAATTTTTTTTTTTTTTTTTAAATAGGCCTCCATCTAAAATTGTAATGTTTACTTTATATATATATGAAAAAAAAAAATTTCATAACGTTTTGATTACATTTAGTAATATTTTTCACGTTTAGTGTTTATTATTGCGCTCTCCCTGTTTTTATCCCGGTCATATAATATGTATTTTAGTGACATCTAACGGATGAAAAAAAATTTTTTTAGCCATTTTTTTTTTTTACAACATACTTATATTTTTATTTATTTAAATATGGTCTAGCCTTTTATATATATTAAATTATACCATTAAAATAATCAACAAAAATATGAAGCATTTTTATTATTTATGTAATTTTTTTTCTTTTATTGCTGAAAATTGCGCCTGTAATAAATTTTATAGTAACTTAAGGGTTTCAGGATATATGGTCTGCACTCAGAAATTTCTGACTTTATCTAAGAAGCCATTTTACATCACATAAATTCTAAAGATTTTGTATATATAAAAGCTTTTATTTATTTATTTTAAAAATTACTTATTTTTGTATATTATTTTACAGTTAATTTTTTTATATATATATCGAATATACAGGTATAAAAATGTCAATCTTTTATATTAATAATGCAATACTATGTTACCATTTTGCAGTCTTGCAATGTAAATTTTACACATGTATACTTTAAAAATTGGTATAACTATATAATAGTTGTATGTGAGAAATATATAAATTCTATATATTTATTTTTTCACAGATAGAATAAGAGAATACATTAATATTTTAAAAAACAACTGAATGCTTTTTAAATTAAATGAAAACTATTTTTTATTAATTGTAAGACCTAAATTTGATTATATATAAAAATCAAAAATAAAATGTTTCTCCCTTTCCCTGTAAAAGATAGTACTCGCCAGACATGTAAAATTCTAAATGGCGAGAGTTTAAATAGTTCACCATTCTTTTGATATCTCTAGGTAAAGAAAACTTGATACCATTTATCAATCAATTTTGCATGGTTAGCATTGAAGACTGGATCATATGTCTGGATCCATCACATACTTTTAAAGAAGATGTAAATTAAGTTTAAATAGACAAAAAATTTGATCTAGTTACCCATTTGACTGTACATTTCACTGGTAATGAAGACCGCATCATATTGCAACCATATTTTTAATTTACAGGTAAATCTGAGACTTTTAATTATTTAGTGATAAATATTTGGATGGCTGTCTTGATTGGTTTTATTTTAGGTTTTATCCACTCTGTGGTGTTCTTCATCCTTGACAATCTTGGTCATCCTTTTTCTGTTGATTCATTTGTAATTCCAATTGTAACATCTTTTTCCAGTGTGTCGGCCTGTCTCATAACATGTCCAAAACATTTCTAACAGTTGGCTTAGTACATTTGTCTTCACCAAAAACTCATTAGTTCTCTTAATTGTCTAAGACATATTAAGCACTTTATTTTTAAATCATCAGTTCATGTTCTCTCTTGTTTCTTCAGCATCCATGCCTCATCCACATATATTGCGATGGCTTATATCAAAATGCTTCATCATTATTTGCATACTTGTGCTTTTCTTTTTTCATATGGAGGCAATTTAGTACATGTCTTTGATGCCAACAATTCCCTATGCGATTTGCAATAATAAAATAACAGAATGTGAAACTTAAAAAGTTTATAGACCATGGCCCCAGCTTTGCCACTTTCAGTGCTAAAACTTTTTATGAAGTTCCAAGCACTACACCTTTTAATTATTACTATTTTTATTCCAAGAATAATCATGCATTTATTTATCTTTGTATTACAATCTCTGTCATGATATAGTCTTTAAGTCCAGATAAAACTCTTGTTGCAGCCAGACATTCTCCATATTTATTCTCACCAGCTAATTGCATTATCCTTGATATTAATCTTAGGTGATACCTACAGCTGTTTTTATCAATTGATCGATTAGGTCTTATGGTCCTTTCTCTGCTATTGCCATCAAAATTATATTATCTGCAAATCACAAATTGGATAATTGGATGCCTCCAATGAAAACATTCCAAAGCACCTCTCATTACTATGTCTATTACATTGTTGAATAAATATGATAATAAATAATCCTATCTTATCCCTTTGCCTATTTGAAATCGATCTGAGTTAGCATGTCTCTGGTACAAAAGTTGGAGAGGAAAATATATTCATCATTGCTGTCCAGAAGTTGTTATAATATATTGATTAAAAACTTTGTACTAATTTATAAAATCAGTTATAAAGTGTCTGTTGACATTCCGTAGCCTTATTGAGGACAAAGTTTAAATTGATTATCTGATCTTTTATTCTCTGATCCTGTTTATATAATTAAACTGGTGAAATTAGGAATAAAAATATTATTTCACTCTAAATGTATCTAACATTACAGAGCCTAGCTTTTTTTTTTTTTTTTAGGCAAAGAATTCTCAAATAAACTAAGGACCCCCCCCCCGCCGCCGCATGATTAAAAGAATAAAGCAAAATATAATAAAATCATTATTATTAGTTTAATTAAAATTAAAAATTACTTAATGGAAATTCAAAATTCAATAATAATAACAGCAAAAAAAAAGTTAAAAATTTACTAAGTCATTAATAGTTTATATTTCATAGATTCGACTCTTATTATTTTTGGTAAATATATAATTTTTTTCAGTTATTGATTATACCACATATCATATATGGAATTTTTTTCCGAGTTTCATATTTCTTTCTCTAATAATTTTTCATAGAAAGCATATATATCTTAATTCTCTTTTGTAATTGTTTTCTTCTATGTCTATTGTTTATTATTATTATCATCATCATCATCATCATCATTATTAATGTCACAATGCTTGGGCAAGTAGCAGTGTAGGATGTCGGTGGCAACAATTGACCATTATTGCTAAAAAATTTAGCAGAAAAAAGTACTGAAAATATTTTCTAGTATCTTTGTCTTATATGATCTTAAATTGAAACCATTTGGATATTTAGTTACTAATGTTATTATGTGGGAAAATCAATCGTGAAAATCATTAGAATCTGGAATGTGCAGGGTAGGAATGAGATAACTTTAAACATTACGTTATAAGAGTTAATGAGGAAAGGCCAATTGGGATAATTTAATTCAGAACATTATTTACTGTTTAGACTATGGAATCAATGAAGAACTAATGTTTTTAATTGTCAGAACTCTCATTTGATATAATTAAGCTGATATCATTTTGATTTTATGAGCACCCATTGAGCATTATTATAATATGAATTAGAAATGGCAGTATTTTGTGATCAGATTTAGACATGAATTTACTAAATTTTTCACTCAAAATATACTTTTGGTGTAACTGTAGTACTAAAGTTGGAAATTGAAAGAAAATATATTGGACTCCATAGGCTTGGAAACTGAAATTCATTCATCAAAAGAATGATAATCTTTTAAGAATTCTGAGATATTTTAATTGCCAATATTATTTTTAAACAGCCAAAAATGCAACTTATGCATATGGGTTTCACTAAAAGGATTTTGTAAAAATGAAATAGATTACTTTTATAGTATTTAAATAACCATGGACGATTTTAGTTTTAATAGCAAAAGTATGGCCAGATTGTAAACAAAACATATATTGTTCATTTTTTATTGATATAATAAAAATCATTATGAAAATGGATTGTTTAAAAAAATTTAATGAAGGGCAATAAATGCAAATAAATTTAGCATGTGCAAAACATAGTCTGAAAGATGTCTTTATAATAATAAGAATTATTTTTATGTTTATCAATAATTTATTTATAGTATATTTTAAAACAATGAAATCTCAATGTTGCATTTAAAGTCATGTATATCATATCTGATATTTACATTATAAATACTGATTAATTATAGCATACATCCAAATGTATTTATTGCCTGATTGCCACCATTGAATTACCAAAACTAGTGGGGGGGGAGTGAAATTACCTTTTTTTAAACCCAAAATTTCCAATTTAAAATTACAACTTTCTACTCAAAAGAAATGAAATTTGCAGAAATTTTATTTATATAGGAAATATAATAGCATGGGATATGAAAATGAGTGATTGTATCTAAATGAACCAATTGTTCTCAAAACATGCATATAACTAAATATAAATGAATATAAATTTATATATATAAATAACTCATTCATACATAGCATATATTTGTGTAGTTTCATACAATATATGTATAGTATTATTTCTAAATTAATAATCTTTATAAGCATTTACTATAAGAATCCTTCAGAAGTTAGATTTATACTTTTGATTAACCTGCTATTGATATAAGTGCTTATGGACAAGATAGAGATGGATTTATTCCTCATCTGATCAGTAGATTGACAGATAAAAACAATTTTAAGTTTATTAAAATGATTTGTGAAGGATTCTTAAAAGTTTTTACATATAAAGATTACTATTTCAGAAATATTGTTATATATTCTCAGCATTACATATTTAAAAGCTATTACTTATTTACAGCATTGTTAATATTAATAAAATTTATAATTGGATATAATGTATGAAATCACTTGTAGTTTATGTACTTCATTGATTATTGTGAATGTATTGATTGAAATTTCATACTACATATATATATATAATGATGGTCACACTTGATATGCAGTTCTGAACTATAATACTTGCTGCAAATATTCAAAAATATAAACAATAAGATAATAGCAAGGATATTAATTTTATTCCAAATATTACAAAACTAATCCTATGGAGGTAGATAAAGTAGGAAAAGAAATAGCAAAATGTTTAGCAATTTAAAATAGTTTTATTAATCTATAATTAGCCTTATATATATATATAAGAGAATCAAGTATTATCAATTTACACCTACAATCTAATTTCATTTAATTATAATAGTTAGTAAAGTATTACTTATTTTAGTAATTATTTATTTATTATACCAAAAGATAATATTGTTAATTAATATTATGTTATTTATCCCAATCTTATGTATGATTGAAATAAATGTGTATATGCATGGATATAAAAATACATTAAAATCCAGACAAAATTATTTTTTACTAAATAAATCATTTCTTTAATTAAAAGAGAAGTTAGACAATTTTAATTAAATAATACAGAATTGTAGGAATTATCATACTCAACAAATATAATGTCCTTAGAAAGTTAATTTTATTGACCAGTCAACTGTTAGAAAAGGAAATAAAATCATTATTCAGTTTAATTCTTTAGTTTGTTTAATTATTCTCTTGTCATCGAAAAGTATGAATAAATTCATAAGTAGTCTAAAATGATTTTTGATTAAAAAAAAAAAAAATAGAAAATTTAATGTTTTGCTAAGCAACCAATTTTTTCTCTCTTCCCTGCTTGAGTCTAAAGTTTATTATGAATTTCCTGAAATCAATAATCTTCAAGAAATGAAAGTAATTAATTTTGAATATATTTTAATTTCATTTATAAACTATCTTGTAGATTTCAGCAATTAAATTCTTAACTAATATGATATTGGAAATAGTTAAGTTTAAATAAAAAAAGTCACTACTTGTTTATATATTGAAATAACAAAATACTTTGAAATGTAAAATAGGGTCATGTGATCTATGACTCTTATTTTGACTTTGAAATGTATTTTCTTCTCTTCACTAAAGTAAAATTTTACAAAAATAATACATTGCACTTTAAGATAAATATTTTTCTTTGAAGTTAATTCATCATTATTGTTCATGAACAAATAGAATTTTATCTTGCAATGAATAATTAAATTTTAAAGTTTGAATTAAGACATTTCATATTTATTTTTACAGTATATCAAATTAAAGAGTCAATTTTTTTAAAAAAAATTTAAAATTTCATTTTAGAAAGAGATTATTTCAATAAAATGCAGAATATTGGAAAATGATAAAACATTTTTCTATCATATTTATTTGTTAATTTAAAATAATACAGAATATCCCAAAAGTTGCCATATATTGGTTGCAGCATGGTCTATGAAATCCCCTGATTTTTCTCTACTTGACTTTTATTTATGGTGACAATTAAAAACTATGGCAAATATTAGAATCATAAATCATTTAAAGAAACTTGTTTGAAATGGACTTACTTACATAGCAGTAGATATCTTGAAATGTGTTTTCACGAGTGGGAGAGAAGACTTTAGGTGTATGCAGAAAGAGATGGTCATCATGTAGATAATATTTTGCAAAGTTTTATAATGAATAGGGGACAGTTAACTTCAATTCCCTATTTTTCCTATAATCAGCAATATAAATAAGTCTATTTTATAAAAGTGAAGAAAAGAAGAAAGGTCATTTCACTAATACAATGTGATATTTTATTATTTGATTTAAAATTATTTTACTAAAATATATAAGTTTAAAGAATAAATTTAGATTTTCACCATAATATTTCCCATTGTTATTAAGAAATGATATTTCCATGTACAAAATGAGAAGTTGACTTCTAAATATTAATGCTTTCCAGCTACATCTATAGTCTCAAATAAAATTTCATAATTTTGCTTGCTAGAAATAAGTCAAATATGAAAAAAAATTCAATAATTGCTGCCTATAAAATCATAATTATATCATATGTTTGTTTTCTCCAGATATTAAGAACCAAAAATATTTGTTGTCTAAAAATATGTAATTTCAAAAAATGCAAAGACTAATTTGTTTTCTTTAAGATTCCCAATAAAAATAGTAATTTTGAAAATTTGTTTTATGTTATTTATTATTATACTAATGTATTTTTTATAGTTTAATTTTATAATCCTATTTATTGCATACTATGACTATATTACTTAATGTTGTGCAAATGGATTTATAAACAAATAGTCAACTCCTATATGAATATCTATTTCAATATTTATAGAAATATATTTAAAATACTAAGTAAATTGTGTTTTAAATAAACCTACTAATTTAATTATATCATTTAAACAAATTAGCTTAAACTTAAAAGAATCATATTTTAAAAGTAATTAGTTAGATTTACACTTAAACCAGCAATATAAATTATATACACCTGGGTCTCATTTTATGCGGTAGATAGGTTCCACAGAAAACCCGCATTAAAAAAAATTGCACAAAAATAGACTTGACTTACCTTGAAAAATGGGGGATTGGTGCTGTAATTTTCAGAATTCGCATAAAAGCAAAGCAACAACGAAGAATTACTTTAAAATTCGCATTAAAAAAATAAGCAATTAAAGTATGACTAATAAAAAATTTCAAATATTTGAAAAAAATTAATACAAGACAAACTTTTTTTTACTTTTTTTATTACTACAGTATTTAATTTTACATTTTTCATATATATTAATCATTACCGCTAGCGTTTGTTTGTAAACTGGTAAGAAATCAGACTCGATGTGATGTTATGTATTGTAGCTTCTCCTTAAACGAAGCCAAAAAATCTCTCAGCTATTATGCCCAGAGAAACATGTTAGCCATTTTATTTTTATTCATGATGTGATGTACAACTAGCGCCACTTTCTGTCTTATGCTGTGTTAATGGTTTTCTGTTTCTATATTAAAAAAATGAAATCGCAATCAAAACAAAAAGATTATACATAATCATTAGAAAGATTATTTTCAGTTTATAAAATCTTCGTTTTTTATTTTAAAAATCTAAAAGATTATTTATTTCTGTTATATATAACAAAGTGCGTTTTAAAAGTTTACATTTTTTGAATATTTATTGCGATATTTTTATATATAAGTATAAATCTATTATTATTATTTACTCATTAGTATAAACTGTTTATTTACATAGAAGCTAAAAATATAAATATTGCTTCAGGCCATATTCATGTTTTTTTTTTTTCATATGTCATAGCATCAGCCGGGGTACGAACCCACAACCGTCTGCAACCAACTACTTGCTTGCAAGGCGGTTGCGATGACCTCTCGGCTAACAACGCTTGACGGGCTATATTCATGTTAGCTGCTAATATAACGTTATATTTTTGAAAAAAAAAAAAGAAAGTATTTCAAGTGAAAATAAGTTATTAATAATTTAAATTTCTTGATATCTAATAAATATAGTGAAATATGAAAGATATTGAGAAGAAACATGAATCGCATAACTTCAAAATCGCATTAAAATACTCTGCATAAAATGAGACCCAGGTGTATGTGTATAAATATGTTTAATCATTATCAATATTTTGTATTCAAGTGACAGCTGTAATAATTACCATCATCATTACCATATATGCTGGAAAATTAGTATATCAAATGACCTGAATATAATGTGAGATTATTTCCTGTATGATTGTGTAATAGGACTTGAAATGGGTTTGCATCATGCTGGCATGAAAGCAACATTTTTTAATAAATGATGTCAGTTATTTTACTACCTCTTTTCATAAAGAACCATTATTACAAGGTACAAATTAGAAAATGAGAACACTAATATATCAGGTAACTACTTTTTGTATCATTATATTGTTGAATATTTTACTATGGAATATTGTCATGATATAAACAAACTGTGAAAATGCCCACCTTTTAATACTGAACTGTAGATTATTGAGAAATGATCTCAAGTACTGTATCTAACAAATGGGTTTTGAATAGTATTATGCACAGGTCATTATTGAAATTATTTATTTCATTGAATGCTATCATTTTGGCTAATGGGATATCTCAAATTTGTCTCTGGCATGTGTTTACATTCACAAATACTAGTTTTGCTTATTGTTCTCATCATTTCATTCTGTATGCAGTTACTATTAAATATGATAATAATACATTGATATTATGACTGAAATGTTTAATATATACATATAAAGTTAAACACACTGAATCCTCTTCAAAGTAATTATTAGTCATAATTTTATAAGCACAATATTAGTTGTGAATTCATTTTGATACTTGTTTATGAATTCTATAAGCTAATTAATAATAGGATTTACTCATAACCTAATTTTTTTCCAATTGCATTCAAATGATATTAATGGATCACATTACAAATAAATAGACCCTAATATGATTTGTATATAATACATAATAGTTTATTAGTTGTCTATCAAATGTTTTGTTAAACTTAAATTATTTGCTAAAACTGTTTCAATATTATTCCAAATGCAGTTAAAAATTAAATTCTAAATTAGATATTTGAGTTTTAATTTTTAATGAGTGACTAGCAGCTGAAAGCTTTTATAGTAGCATCAGTTTGAAGCATCATATATAAAAATAGTGCCTTGGATATAAATATAATGTACAGAAATATTTGTCTATAAGAAATTGCTGTGATATTTTATAGATACCATATATTAATTTCTATGTAGTGTAAAATTTGCCTAGATAGTTTTTAAATATACTGTGAATGTATAGGAATGGTTAATAAGTTAAACTAATCGGGTGAAACTCAATGAAATGAATATCTAATTTCAAAAATAATCATATAGTATGAATCTTCTTATTCATGGATAGTATTTTGTTTCATATCTTTATCATACTACAAGAATCAATAATGTGCTATTATCGCATTTCATCACTATCACTACCACTTCCAACCCTTCCATCTTCCTAGATATAAACTTTATATTTCAACATCTTCCCTGTATTTTCTTTTGGATCGATACAATTTATATATCCATAAAGTAATTATGTATTTGACCCACACAAAAACCCACTGGACTTAGTTAATTGTATCAGGAGCGGAAATATTTTTTCATAGAACTATTTTTTGACTATGAACTTTCATGAAAATAACGAAAAAAAGGGAAGGAATTATATAATTTTCTTTTTGCCTCTTATTGTTAATGTTACTTCTATCTTTCTTTAATTTGATCCCTCTTTTTTTTTTAAAGAAAAAAAAAGAAAGAGCTAAAATTTCATCATGTTTAGAACTAAACTAGATCAAAAAAGTTCGTGGGTTTTTTTTTTTAAATTAGCAATTTTTTTATTATATTTTATCCATGCATTCACACAAATTATAAACATTTATTCTCTCAACATGTTCGTTAAATCTGAGCTGTAATAAACATCACACTTGTATCATTCTAATATCTACAAGAATTAACACTTCATTATTTAAGTCTTAAATAAAATAATAATTGAAAGAATATGTCAACAATAACATGAGATTCTTTTTTCAATTTTATGAATGAATGTATGAGTCAAGATTAATCATTGCTATCTTTTGGATTTTGACACCTAGTTGCTGTCCTTCTCTTTATTCCATAGATTGATGTTGTTTTATGTTTCATTATACATATTAGGCACCACATTTTTTTTGGAAAAAGATCATGTAGTAAATTTTGTAGTGAACGGATAGGCCAGAGAAAACAAATTATCTCAAATAATTCTCCACTTTTATGCACAAAAATGTATGGAACTTGGAAAGCTCTAAACCAAATTAAGTAATTCATATTCATTTAGTAACTTCACACTTTTATTAAAAAAATTCACAAAATTCATGACAAAAAGTAAATATTTAATATGATGCATGGATTTGTTGATTTTTGTAACATTAGATGTATTTATGGGAAATATCTATACATAAAAAATGATAATTGCATTTTTAATTTCACATTTTTTTTTTTGAAAAATTTTGTTTGCAAAGGTACATACTTCCAAAAACAAATGCTATTTTTTTAGCTAAGAAATCATGATTAAATTGGAACCAAATAATAGTACCAATCAAATTATAGAAAACACTATTACTACCAAGGATCATTGGATTGTATATACATTTCCAGCAATCATTATTCCTTTTCTATTTTAGGTAATAATTCAGAAAATTTAAACATAGTAAAGTTTTGAATTTGAGCTAAATTGCTAGAATAGATCCAAGGCACTAAATATATATTCTAGTGACACTAGTAATCTTTTCAAGCATATTTAACAAGCACACTGGTTTGGCTTCAGTTTACAAGTTGTTTGGTGGTATAAAATGTGTAAAAAATGACTACTGGATATGTATGTGAAATGCACTGTTTCTCATTAATGAAGGCCAATAGCCAAAAGCTCCAGTTTGGAACTTTGAATAACACTGTTACACCTTTTGATATCCATTGATTACCCATAGCTTTTAAGTAAATTGATTACTGCTCAAAATTGCAATTGTTAAATATAAACTGGGAGAATGCATGGGACTTTTTGTTAGTTGCTTCTTTCTATTGGATTTGACAACTGCTAGAATTTTGGCTGTAGCAAAAGGCCTAATCTAACTTTCACTTTCACATTCTTCTTGCATGATTTTTGTTATATCTCAATTTATCTATAATTAATGGATTAGCCCAGATATCACATCTTGATCAGATTGAGCATTCATCACTACAGACCAATAAATATATGAATAGATAAGATATATCCAATGGCAAAAATGGGCTAACACTTTCAACAGCACTGTGGCAGCTTGCCTTATACCTAGATATGGTGTAACACTTCCGGCTATTCTGTGACAGTTGATCTCATGTCTAGTTTATATTCTAGCAGTCTCCAGTTCCAATGTGAACATGACTCACCACTTTAGCCAAATAGTGGACAATGTGCATACTGCTGTTCAGTTTTGATTAATTTGTTGTTGTCTCACTTTACTCTAAGTGGACTGATTATACATAACCAGATCTCCCTAAAAAATGAGAACAATATGATTTATTTTGAACATCATCACTCATTGGCCTGTTTATGCTTTTGGATATATCTTATCTATTTATATATCTATTGATCTATGGTGATAAATTCTCAATCTGATCAAGATGAGGTGGTATCTGGACTATTCCATTAATTGAATATAAGTTTATATATAATATTTTCTTTTCCTGACTAAAATTAGCCCTGGAGAATGTAGTAATAATTCAGATATTTTGTTTGCTTTCTGGCTTTTTCAGGTTCAGTGATTTCATCAGCAAGTCTAGTCCCTTCATTTATAGATTTAGTGATTTTGAACCTTGTAGAATCTTCATTGCTGACTGATGACTCTTTACAGTTGTTTGGTAACTTATAGGTCAACTTTAGCTGGCTCCTGTGCCTGTGGTGTTGCTGATGTCTGATGTTTGAACCACTATTATTTGCAATCTTTTAAATTTGATCACAACTGCCAGAAGCTATTTACTAATTCCACTGTACAAGTGACATGAAATTTGGGTGCTTACATGCACTTTAATATTTTTGTTTCCACGACCATGTCAAGTAGGTCTACAGACTGACATATTTGCCCTAATATTCAAACCTAGTTTATCATCAATCACTTTGGGGTAAATTCTTTTTGATTTTTTTTTTTTGTGAGCTGGGTCACTTTAGTCACTGTAAAGCCCAAATGATTGAACCAGTCACAGCTTAATAAATTGTTATGCTTATCAGCAGACACAACAATTTCTATAATAAATTGGATATGTATCTAATTTTTATTTTAAAAACTTACTTCATTATGAATATAAAAATGCTTACCATACCTGTGATCTAGAGTTTGAATATAGACTATGTTTAATATTTTTTCATTTAGATATCTCACCCATAACCAATTCAGCTAATCACTCAATTTTGGCCAATAAATATCTATTTTTTAGAAGTTAAAATAAAGATGCAAAACTGCTGGAATCATTGTCTAGTGATTAGCATAGCTGCCGTCCAAGCAACTGGCCCGGGTTTGCTTCCCGGTCAATGCATTTGACATATGAAAAAAAAAAATTCCTTTTTCTTCATATGAAGGGCTACTGGAGAGATATTTATCCTGCCTTGGGGTATTTAATGAAAAGATTATTTTACTTTACCTTTTTATGAACAAAAGAAGTTCTAAATTTCGTTAATATATAATAAAATCTATCATCTGATTTGTTTTAAAGCAGATATATCTTTTTCAGGTTTTGCTTATTAAAGAGGATTTAATTGATATATTGACATTACATTTTAAATATATCAACTTTGAAGTATTGATCTCATTTTCTCCAGAGCTAATCGTGTTAAATATTTAAAATTTGATGTAATTTTTTTTTAATAATGCTTAATAAATAGCAAATTTAATGAATTGATGATTAAATAAAAAAATAATAAAATACATAAAGAGATTTGTATTTTTTATATTGGACTATTTTCATAATCTAATATGAGTATTGAAGGTCTTTAGAAAAATTTAACTTTATTTAAATATTCCATTCAACTATTAGTAATACTTTCAAAAGTAACCTTTATTAATAAAAGATTATATAAATTTTCGGGTATACTTATCCATTGAGGATTACACAGTGTTCAATGTAACAAGGTAAAATGTACATACGTTCAAAAATAATCACATCCATAAAAATTGCTGTAATGTGATTAATGTGTATCTGTATGTGGATCTACATGGCCCGGCTGTCGAGAAGTTAACCATCACCCAATGATCCCACCCCTGGGGTCCCGAAGTGAAGACCCAAATGCTTCAGCTGAATAGGTGGTGAAGTCCAGCATTGAGCCAACCACCACAACAGGCAGCAAGGTCCAAGTTCACTAAGCAATAAACTCTCAACTGACAGGCGAGTCAGGTCAAGACAATTCTAGATACCTCTGCCTCCCAATTAGCAGTCCAAATGGGCAGAGACCACAATCGTTCTACCTTCCCAATATTGGAAAGCCAACTTGGGAAAAAACTAAGAAGTAATAAGTGATGAGCCAGATCAACACTGCCTAAAACCAGCCTATCAGGGGGCAAAGCAGCTGACCAGAGCAGGAATAGCACCGTGACTTTGATCATGTACCCTCCTGGCTGGCAGGTTTTCCGGGTAGTGGCAAAATTATCAACAGCCCACACCATGAACCAGATACCTAATGTCTGCCACCAGCCACCCCCGAGGAACAAAAGAGGAGTGCAGACCCATGCCCACAAAATATTACAACAAAACTCCATCAATGTTACAAAAATTGGCGGTGGCCCAAAGCAGACCAACCACCTTACAAATGCACTAAATTTAAAGCTAACAAATGAAACCTAATAATAGTGAGTGCAAATAAACACTGACCTATCAAATAATCCATCAAGGTGTGTAGTAGCCCTTTACGGTGAAGTCCATGTGAAGGTAGTGACTTTCACCCTCCTGGCAGATATTCCTGGGCTAGACAATGATCATCGACGCCCTCCCCAATGAACCAAGTCCCTTATGACCACTATCACCACACTTGAGGAAAAGGAGTGCAAACTCACACCCACCAATACAACATTTAATTCATGTAGTCTTGAAATCAAGCCGGATTTACTTGCACATCATGAGAACAAATCATTTGTCCATATCATTTTGCACAATGAGATCAATGGAGCTGAACACCCACCCCTAATCATTATCAAACTCCTGTGTCTGCATAACTATTAGTAATAGCACATAAATAAGTTAGTATATGTACAGCGTTTTGAGAGGTATTATTCTCCCCTCTTCTTCAGGTGTTGCTGATCTGACCAGTGACAATCTAGCATGGAATTTGAGCCTGGACCCTTAGATTTTTGATTATTGGATTTTAAGGTAACATTTTAACTAACTGATAAAAAGACTATTTAAAAAATAAATATTTTAATATATTTTGTGTTAAAAAAATTTTAAAATTAATATTTGTTTTAGAATGTTTTAAATATAAGTAAATACCTGTGTATGAAAATTAAAAGATTTTATTCAATATTATACATGTCTTATATTGAGAAAGTGAATAACAAAGTATTTATCTAAAAACAATAAGACATCACATAACCCCTGCTTACATTATGCTGTCCTGCAGCTAATTCTTTTTCTCTTATTGCATTTTTATCACCTAGCATAAATTTCAATTAAAAAAAAATTTAAAACATCTGATGTAATAAACAAAATAGATGATTCCGTTCAATTTAATATTTGAATTGCATGGGACAAAATGTTTCTCAAAATTATTTGATTCGTAGAAGAAAAACAATATAATGTTAATATTTTATTTATAATGATGATATATTATTTATTTATATATATTGGTATTTTCTAATTATTATTTTTTTGTGTATGTGTGTATATATATATGTAAAATTTCTTTCATAATGAACAAATGTTAGAAACTGTAGTTTCGGAATTCCTGATATAGATTAAAATTATAATAAGAAATTAAAAACTATCTGTCAACTATTTTTTTCTTTACATTTGCTTAAATTTAGCATTATCTGTGAACTTATCCAAATATAGTTTTGTATTGCCAAGAAATTTGTATTTATTTAACTACTAAAGATCATTCTATTCCAAAATTTTATATTAATTTGATAGAAAATATTTTTAACTAATATCTACAATGGTATTATTATTTTATCATTTAAATTCATTTTCTTTAACAAAAAGCATATAAACTATTCAAATGATTCTGTTAATCCATCTTAAAAATTTTACATTTTATTTTGCGATATTATTCCTAGATCTTCTAGTTTATTAAAATGATCTTTCTTTTTAATACTATGTATGATTTAATACTTTTCTATTGATGAGTTATATCATTTATAAATTGGATATCGCAATTGATTAATATGCTTTATATGTAATAATAACAATAATCGGTTAGTTTCTTTTGATCTCGCACTATATTTGAATGTAACTTTTATTATTTGATTAAAAATCCTTACTAACTTTAAACACTTCTTATACATATTTATTATCTACCAAGTTCCTGCATGGTTCGTATAGTGGTAAAGTGATGGACTCTAGAACTCATTGCATGGATTACGATTCAACTCTCTTTTTAATACTATGTATGATTTAGTAATTATTCTTATAATTATCTATTGGCATGAATTATATCATTTCTAAATTGTATAGAAAAATTGATTAATATGCTTTAGATATAATAATAATATGATGGTTTCTTTTCATCTCACAGTATATTTGAATGTAACATTATTTGATTAGAAATTCTTACTCACTTTACTACTCTTCTTATCAGTTACATATTAATTATTTACCAAATTTCTTCATGGTTTGTATACTGGTAGAGTGATGGACTCTAAAGCTTAATGCATGGATCTTACTAACCACCTTGCAATAATTCATTTGATTATTTATATTTAACAAATAGTTATTAATTTGTTTATTAAAGGGAATTTGAACCTAGACTTTCAAGTTCCCTTCAGTCATCCACTCCATCTTATACAACTAATACACATGACTACATACATGTGAAAAAAATAAAATGATTTCCAATATACATTTTGTGCTGAACCAGCATTCATCAGTTTGTCCGGATCATCATCTCCCACACATATAACCATGTTCGATTTATATTAAGATAGCAAATCTTTAAACTTTAATGGACAGGCTATTGATTGATGATTGATATTTTTTTTATTCATGTCTAACTTTTTATTTTTAATTGATTAAAGAAATACTGTAAAAAATATTTACAATTGGGTCAATAGCTACTGTAATATTTGTATGTTATAGAGATGGAAAGAGAAAATTACAAACAACTTTTTTAAAATTATATATATATTGATCTAATTTAAAATTTTCTGAGTTAATACATCTGCTTTTTAACAAAATGTTTATGTGATTATTAAATAGTTTTGAACAAACATACAAATTCATAAGCAAGTGTAGGATTTTTTTTTTTTAAGTATTCATTTCACAAACAATCTGGAAGATAAAGTTTCAAGGTAATACAGAATGATCAGATTATAAAAAACATGATACAGACTTAACTGTCAATGAATGTGTCATGTATTATAAGTTTGATCATATGATTCAATTTTAATTTGAAATGCTTTGTGCGAGCTGGTGCACCAGAATCAAAATATATGTGGATTTTGAAGATTTTTCTTATGTAACATTAGAATCCTAGGTTCAGATAATCAAACTAGCTATCCATTACTAGTTGATAATTAAGTATCTAATTTTTTTTTATTGAAGATAGGACTGATACTATCATTAGATCAACTACCAAACTACAGATTTATTTAAACCACTAAACATCACATGATCACTATCTCTTATACTAGCACATAATTATTATTAAACAAGGATGTGATATACTGTGGCAAAACTCTCCATACAGTAAGGCCACCTTGTGCCAACCAGAGTAATCAATGGATGCCAGAAGGCTTGTGCATAAAATCCCTATCTAATGTCTACTCATCCAATATCCCCAGACTAGTTTCTGGCTTGTGACCTTCATCAGTGAGGAGCATTGGATCTGAGAGCACTGCACCTAGATCTTAGGATCTAATACAACCCTCCAGCAGCCATCTTTTAACTCTACTTAACTACAAAACTATGAGAATGAAATTGAAAACACAATATTTTCAATCTAAGCTGCTTAACCATTTCTATTTCTTTTGGTGCTTGAACTCTTTATTAACTCCTAAGCAATAAATTGTTCATATGTTTTTTTTATTGAAAGGAATTAATTGAAATCATAAGAACATAGACAAATGCTAAGAAAGTAGAAAAGGAGCCAAAGCAAATTTATATTTTGTCAAAATCTCAATAGACCAGTGTTTTCATAAATGGTTCCTATGAATCCCCAGGGGTCCTTGTGACCACTGAAGGAGTATGTGGCAAATAAAAATAAATTTGGGGGTGCATGGACAACTTCAAGGATGCGAGAAAGGTTTAATATAAAGTAAAAAAAAAAGTGACTTTTTCATTATTATCAAAGTTAAGATAAATAGCAATAAATAAATTGATAGCCATTTTTACATTCTGAGTAAAATATAAATATAGATAGTTACATAAAATTCAAGTAATGACAAGCTTTGGACAATGGGAGTTGGGCTGATTGTGGACATTTATCTATATATCTATGCAAGTTCAAACAGGAACAGAATCTCACTGCTACATGCAATAACTTGTCTAAATATGGCACAAAAAACCCACCAACTAATCAAAATTTATTTCTGTTTTATGTATGATATGAAGTGCATGCCAAAAAGCAATATCATTTTTTGTATTGCTACGAAGACATACATTACCTAAGTATTTTAAATACAATTGATATTTTCATGGATATTAAATTTTTTTAAGCAAAGTTATACTTATATTAAAGTTAATTAATACACTAGTTTTATTATATAATATTTATATTAATTTGTTTGATAATAATTAAAATTATTTACTTTTCTTGAAAAATAAATAATAAAATTAGTAATAAATGCACACCCATACAATTTGTGAAACTCATTTGAAATTTTATCCTTATATTTTAAATAATTAATTGATGCGAGTGTTATGTTGTGGCATTTCATTTTCAAAATAAAACAAAATATTAATAAATAGTGTTTTTACGAAGAAGTTTTTTGTTTAATTTCTTATATCTTAAATTTGTGTTCCTTTTCTAGATAATGGTGCGAGTGAAAGAAAAAATGCAGACAATATAGTGTTAAATATTTAAAATATGGCTTCATTTTTTTTACCAGAAAATAGTACTTTACCTATGTGCCTTCTATGCAGTAAAACTTTGTCAAATGAATCAATGAAACCTTTTAAGCTAAGGGAATATTTGACAAAAGTCCATAGTGACAAAAAGCCAAAGACCTGTCATTGCGACAATTCTTAGTGACAACATCTGAGCAAGATGGTGATGGACTGCATGCTTCTTATGACATTTCTTTACTGATTGCAAAGTTCAGAAAGCTGCACACCATTGGTGAAGAACTTATTTTATCAACTGTGAGGTAATACACACCATGTTGCACAAACCCGCTTTTGATATTATAAGAAAGATTCCACTGAACAATAGTATAGTATAAAGAAGAATTGATGGAATGGCTCAGTGCATAGAAAATTCTTTATATGAATGCTTAAAAACATCTAAATTCTCTATACAGCATGATTAATCAACTTTGTCAGGAAATGAAGCTTTACTTGTAGCCTATATGAGATTTGTAAAAGAAGAAATTTCCCCAAGAATTGTTTTTTGCCAAATGTTTCGAAACTGATATAAAGAATGAAGCAATATTTAATAAATTAAAAAGATTTTTTTGATATAAAAGCTATACCCAATATAGGACAACACAAAGGCTTTCTGGCATACTTAAAACAAGCTATACTGAATGTATTATTTGTACATTGTGTCATTTATCGGTAACATTTAATCACCAAAAATGTTAATGAATGCTTACATGGCTCACTAGATTATGTCATTAGAGCTGTTAATAAAATCAAAAGGAATATCTTAAATGAGAGATTATTTGTTCAACTTTGTATAGAAAATGATGAAAGTTATAATCATTTAATACTTAACATGGAAGTTCATTGGTTATCTAAAAGTGCATGTTTGTATCAATTTTATTCGGTGTTGGAATTCCTGGAAAGTAAATATGATTTAATTAATTAAAAAAATGACATAACTTATGTGACTGACTTATTTGCCAAATTTAACTAAGCCAATTTGAAGCTATAAAGTGATCAATTAAAATTAATCAAAACTAAAAGTATAATATCTGCATTTGTTGTAAAACTTATGCTATATAAACAAAACTTGTGAAAAGGAGAATACTCTGTTTGCAAATCTTTCAAAGTTGCAAAAATGAGATGAAGATTTGCTTGCTTACTGTCAGCACTTAATGGCTCTTCATTCTGACCTCAGCCAACGATTTGAAGACATTCTTTATTTGTTTATCTCCGATTGGTTGTTAGACCCTTTTGCAAGTAGACCCACAAACTCAGATGAATCCATACCAATATAGGAGCAACTTATTGAATTATCCACAAATCAGGAGTTAAAATCAATGTTTGAACAAGGATACTACAAATTCTGGTTACAAAAACAGATACCAATTTTATATCCTGCATTACAGGTCACTGTATAAAAGCTTCTGATTGCTTTACCATCTTCCTATTTAGTAGAACATGGATTTAGTGCAGTTGTGAGCCTCATCATGAAAAAAAAGATGCAAACTGTAAATTAGTGCTCGTGGAGACTTACGAATGTTATTCACACAGCTGAATGTAACTAATCTCATGTCATCCCATCAGCTTCATCCATCTCATTGAAGTATGTGTTTTGTAATTTACAGTAAAAGTTATAATTTCAATAAAACTATTTTAAATATCAAAATGTTTTACTTATATTTTATTTTTATATCACCATTTACCATTCAACACATAAAAATTAATTTTGTAATTTTTATATTATGCAGTTATGTTGAGTTATTTCACTTGAGGATTTATGGTCAGGTTTTTTATAAGAAGGGTTCATGGCCATAAGGAATACTGGTGATCTTTATTTTTAGTACTTCTTAAATTATTTTTTATCTCCATCCATGTGCAATGAAAATTAAATAACTTATCACAGTGATTAGTTTCAATTTGGATGGTGGCTTGTCATATAATTAAGTGTAAATAATTTATATTTTATCATTCCCTCCCCCTCACAAAAAAGCTTTCACAATCCCTGTAGACATTTATTATTATGATACCTTATGAACAAAATGGAAATATATATATGCACATATTTTTTTTTGAAATATTCTTAGAACATTGATTCTTGGTAATACTGCAATAAAATAACCTGAATACTTTTTAATATGATTCAGCAAATAAATGTCTTACATATTTTTTTTTTCAGAATAAATTATGATATTTAGTTTTTGTATGATGGAAATCTCATACTTTGCCAAGTAAAGGAACTTCATCTGATTCCTTATTGGTTGTCTCTCAATTGCTGATAAGTGTTGTCATAAAGTATATACAATATTTGATGGATGAGGTAGTTAAAATTTAAATAAGTGTTACAGAATTAACACTTAATTTGGTATTCATTATAATTATATTTACATAATTTTAACTAAGATTTTATTATATCTAAATTTTATTATTACCATACTCTATGTCAGAACATAAATTTCTAAACTCTAAACATTTTCCCAGTAAAATGTTATTGTATATTCTGTGAATAATAATAATAATAATAATAAAAAATAATAATAATAATAATAATAATAATAATAATAATAATAATAATAATAATAATAATAATAATAATAATAATAATAATAATAATAATAATAATAATAATAATAATAATAATAATAATAATAATAATAATAATAATAATAATAATAATAATAATAATAATAATAATAATAATAATAATAATAATAATAATAATAATAATAATAATAATAATAATAATAATAATAATAATAATAATAATAATAATAATAATAATAATAATAATAATAATAATAATAATAATAATAATAATAATAATAATAATAATAATAATAATAATAATAATAATAATAATAAAAAAAAAGCCTTGTGTGGTTTGATAGAGTGGTAGAGAATCTGAAGTAGGATTGGAGACCCCAGGATTAATTCTGACCCAGAGTAATAAAGCCATTAGCCTTTTTTTGTTTCAGTGAAGATATGAAAGACTAGTTACACACCATGTCAATTTTATTGATTTTTTTTTTTTTTTTGTAATACATGATATTTTTGTGAGCTTTCTAATAAAAAAACAACAACTTAATTATATAGTAAATATCTGTTATGCAAATTATTTCATTTGTTTTTTTTAATACTTAAGATATCTAGCCTTATACTATTTTTTTATATTTCTTTAGCAGCTGTTTGTAAATAAGTTTTGACAATTAACTTTAAGAGGGGGTGGGGATGGGGGAGGAAAACAAAAACTGAAAAACTAAGAGCAAAAAATTAAAAATAAACATACAGATTAATATGTGGAACATAAATATGCCCATATATATTATTACATGCTTTATCATTAATTTTGCTATGCAGTGTTGTCTTTTAACTTCTGAAATGAACTTTTTTTTTTAAAAAAAAAAAACCCTTCATTATCTTCAATAATTGCTATTAAAAATTATTCCCAGACAAAAGCAATTAATGCTGCATTTCTTTTGAATATTTGTATTATCATATATTATAACACAACAAATATACAATCACTTTTTTCTTTAAAATATATATGTTCTCCAATAACATCAACAAATTAAAAAAAAAAAAATCCTTTTCCTTTTTCTTTTCAAAACTTTATTTTTTTATATTAATACTGAACATATATAATACAATCTCCAATGTTTCAACTGTTTTATATTTTTACAGTCATTTTCAAGGATATCTCCCTCCTTGAAAATGACCGTAAGAATATAAAACAGTTGAAATGTTGAAGATTGTATTCAGTATTAATATAAAAAAATAAAGTTTTTGAAAAGAAAAAGGAATTTTTTTTAATTTGTTGATGTTATTTGTACTTTCAATAACAATTTATTTGCATTCTAAATTACTCCAAATTCACAATTCAACCAGGCTAGCCAAAAAAAAAAAAAAAATACAAACTGTAAAACACAACCAATGGTTTCACGATTGCAAGTAGACACTTTATACTTGAGAAGTCTACTTGTAGCAGTGAAACCATTGTTTGTGATTTAGAGTTTATATATTTTTGGCTAGTCTGGTTGAGTTGCGAATTTGGATAATTTTGATTATTTTATTGACCAGTTTAGCTTTAGGCTTTTACTGTTTGTATTATCTGGTGTAAAATTACTACAATTACATGAGCTAAAGGTGACTTATTTCAATTTCATTTTCCTTTCCCGTCTTTTTTTTTTTTTTATTATTATAAAGGTTTCATATCTTTCTTTCTCTGGTTTATATCCATTTATTCATCAGTTTAAAGAAGGAAAAACTTTTTTTTTTGCCATATTTTAAAATAGATTTTATTTACTTTTAACTTTTTTTTTCTAGTTCTCGTCTGATATTATTTTAATTATTATATCACACCTTAAAAAAAAAAAAGGACAAATTAAAGCAAAGTCTGCTTGAAATTTTTGATTATAGTTTTCTGTCTTACATTTCTTTTTTTTTTTTGTATTTCATAGTTTATTTTTAACTATTTTTCAATAGAAGCTTATTATCTTCAGAGGAATCTAAAGCCTGCCGGGGATTATATAATCATAACGGATAATTGGATTATTACTGATGGTAGTTTGCACCTCTTAATACAATTTTAACCGTTTATATTTATTTCAACAAAAATTTTATTAACAATAAATAGTGATTACATACTAATAAAGGATAGATAAATGAATAAATTGTACAATAATATGATTGTATAATGTTCTATTTGTCATCTGGCTAGATTTTGTTATGAGAGTACAATTGTTATACTCTTATGCGGTTAGGTATAGTGAAGAGATTCTAAGAACTTGTTTAATGGAATAAGCATTTTTTATATAAACATGAATATTTTCTTTTAGAATTTCCTATTCTATAATGTTGGGTAGGTGGGAGTTGATAATCAGGAAAAGGAAAGAGCAGTTAAAGACCAGGTGTCATCAAAGACTTTACTAGAGGCCAGGAGCTGGTCATGTTTCTTGATTTTTTTGAGCGTTTGATAAAACAATGGTATGATTTGTGGCGGGGGTAATTCCATGAGAGTTTTGCATCTCACTATCCATATGGAATAAAGGACAAAGGTAGAAAGCCTTATTATTGAAAAAAACCCATTATGAATGGCATTTTCAAGTGAGAAAATCATATCAGGTCTTATGTTGGAATTGATTATAATTATATCTTTCAGTGTTTTAAGTCTTGGGCACTGGTGTATAATATGGTCTATGGTTTCATCTTCACGAGCACACAGACCACATATAGGGTCAATGCTGGTAAAACCTCTTCGGTGATAAAGGAACCAATTCGTGGGAAGCGCATTAAGATTTATTTTAATGATGAAGTCAAGGAATTTGGGTTCCAGATTCCATCTTTTGAAGTGTGTAATGAGTCTTTGGTTGGTTACTTTTAGGCTGGTTTTAATGGGTTGTTGATTATAGTTGATTATATTGTATGCTTCCCATAAGGTGATTTTTTTGTTAAAGTTAAAGGGCATTATTGGGTTATAAAGTTGTAGGTGGTCTATTAGGGAGGCTATCCATGAACTGGCAGAGGGCGGAGGACAATCTGTCAGTGTAATTTTTTTAATAATGATGGAGTATCCACAGGAGAGGATTAGATTATGTAGAGTGTTGTGGGTTTTCTGTAAAATGATTGCTTGTATTGAGTGGAATGACAGTCCATTGAATCTGCATGGTTGTTGGATGCCTCATAAGCTAATAGCAACTGTCCTTCCTCTCCAGAGAAGTTTGGTACATAATCGGTTGATTTTATTTTGAAACTGTTTAGACATTTTTACGAATGGAAGATAATATGAGATTTTTGGCATTATGATCATGTTGAGGAGGACAACCTTTCCATATAATGAAAGGTATACTCTAGAGAGTGATGTGGTGATGGCTTCAGTTGAATGGAAGATTGAATCTTGAATCTCTCTTGCCATTGCAGTTGGAGTTTTGAAGATTGGGAAACCTAGGTATCTTTGGGTTTTTTGCAGAAAAGGGAGAGTTGATTTGTTTACCAGACATAATCTTCTAGATGGAAGATTTGTTAAAGTTTATTTGTAGGCCAAGTTTCGCTGTATTTCTGTTTAAGATGTTCATGAGATGGGGAAGGTATTTAATGGTGGGAAGAACAACCATGATGTCATCTATATATGCAAATACATTGAAGTTTTTATTGAGAGAGGGAAGGAATATTCCAGGGAGGTTTTTTTCTATATCCATCAGAAGAGGGTTGATGTATGCTGTGAAGAAAAGGGCACTGAGCGGGGATCCTTGAGGGATCGACTTGTATGGCTTGAAGCCTGGCGTGATCTTGCCATCAAGAGAGAGAAAAATCTCTCTGTTGTTGAGCAGATTGCTGATCATCTGAACAATCCCGGCTGGAATGTCGCATTCCAACAGAATATCCAGGAGGATATTTATCTGGACTGAATCAAATGCTGCCGCAACATTCAGCTGGACAGCAATATGTTGCATATGTACACACAAACAATATTTATTGTAGATTTGTTTTGCATTATTTTGAAAATAAAAAAAAATTCTGCTCGGAATTTAAATGTAGTATGTGCATTTGGATTTTTTTTTAAATTTTTATTGAAATGATATAAAGAGAGAAAAAAAGAACCGAAAATTGTATTTCTTGCCCCCCCCCCCTTCTTGTTTGTAAATTGTTTTGTTATGTTTTCCTTTTATATTGATCTATGATCATAGTTTATGTTCTTAGACACATACATGTTTTCGTTTTTTATTCTATTCTTATTTCTCAATATAATTTTTTTTTTTTTTTTAATTGAAAGCACTCATATATAAAAAGACTATTCTTTTTTTTTTTTTTAAATTAAAAAAAATAAATTAATGTTCTATTCAAGTTTTTTCTTCATATAGCATAGCAAATTGCTATTTTATATTTTATAATATACACATATACAGAAACATGTTTGTATTTACAGAATATGAATTTTGATGTCAATAATTATCCTGTAAATAGTGAATAACGCAGTGATTACACACGCACACGTGTACACACATGAATAAGATGAAAAATGAGTTAATATAAAATTTTTAATTAATTCTTCAGTATTTACCGTATATATGAATCATTTATTAATGAACTTAATTGAAAATCACTCGTATTATATCTCCTTGCATTAAAGATAAAAAAAAAAAAGGTCAAAAGATGGAATGTTTAATGACTTGTTGAAATTTCTTTAAAGGCAGTACATCTTTTGCTGATATTGAAAAATCACCACTTAAAAATTTAAAATTTTATTGGATCAGTTATAATATTTAATAAATACACATTTTGATAAAGATCTTTGAGAACATAAATTTTGAAAAAAATTAAAGCATTTGACTTACATGATTAAAATTAGAATAAGCCATGTTATTCTATAAAGTTTAATTATATTCTAAAATTTGCCAATCAAATGTTGGATTTGAAAAAAAAAAAAAAAAATTAAATAAGACTTAAATTCTGCAATTAAATTGCAATAAGTTTTTACATTAATATAAATACTTTTTATATGGATAAACAATAATATTGATTATTTAAAGTCTTAAATATTTTTTTGGTGCAAAGTATCCTCTTCGAAAAACACTTTATTATATTTGCCTTTGGAAGAGAATGCTGTATAACTGAAAATGCATTTAAAGCTTTAAATAATTAAGATTAATGTTGTTCTGTATAATAAACATTTATATTAACACAAAATTTAAAAAAGTATTTATGGTAACAACGATCAAATATTATATTTTGGTTTGTTTTTGGATTTTTTTTTTTTTTTAAATGTCATAGCATCGGCCGGGACGCGAACCCGCAACCCGGGCAACTGCCTGCAAGTGCAAGGCAGTCACGCTGACCTCTCGACCACCAATGCAAGCCATGTTTTTGGATTCTTGAGAAGAAAATTATGGCTTTAGTGTATATTTATTATACATTTATTACATTTTCTGTATTCTTGCAGTAACACCATAGCTTAATGTTTTGCCATTTGGGATGTATTTAGGTAAATGATCCAGACATTTTGCTGATTATGCTAAATTAAAATGATCTATTTCTCTTTCAGATATGATCTGGATTGAGCAATCATATTGAATTTTATAACAAAAGTTGTTTACAGATTATTTTTCTATAAACACAATCATTAAGTTTATTACTTTATATACTATATTTGCAATATATAGCTCATGCTACAGAAAAAGCTCCAGACATTTTTTTTTTGTCCTTTGCATATTTATATATAAAGTTCTCATTTTGATTAGATACAATTTGTTTGTAATTGAAACAATATTGCTTTTTTGTGCATATTGAATATTTCAGATATGCTTAGAAAATATCAAGAAATTAAGTTATATAATAGTTACTAGGTAAGTATAAAATTTTAAGCTACTCTTTAGCTTATGTAAAATGTTGTATTACCAAATTGATCTACCTTAAGTGGAATATTCAATAGCCATAATATAATATATATTCTAGAACTATTCACATAAGTAGGAGTCATCATTGGACATGCAATAGTGATCCAATTTGATTTTCAGATTAGTTTGTTGCTATTGACCTTTTAGCTGTTGGATGAATTATTCATAATCATCCAGGATCTACATTTGCCTTATGCTATTTAAATTATCATGCAATTTGCAAACTCTAATGTTTTGAATCCAAATCAATTTGTTTGTTTAGCTATATAGATTAGACTTTAAACCAGTAACTACATATTTTAATGATCTCAATAGTATCCTATTTGTAGCAGTTTTGTTCACCCTGACTTACATTTAAATTCCACATTAACAGAAGTAATCCATTTAGCTGCTGTAATCTGTGTGAAAATTTAATCCTTATAGACATCCTAGCCTTTTAATGAAAGTATAGATCCCTAAAATTTATTTTGTTGATATTTACCATATTATGAATTTGGACTTTAGTTGCCATTTTGATAGAAAGTATGGAAGTGATATACCTCTTTTTATAAAAAGAGTTCTTGTGGTATTTTTGAAATATAGGTGCTTGCTCCAACTTTATGGACATATATATTTCTCCATAGTATATTACTATGATTATTTATTATTTTGTTGTTGTTATGCTGCTTCTCATCTGTAAGTAATTTGAATTTGAGTCACAATTTTTTACAGCATTGATGTTTAACATATTGTCTATTTAGACTATTCAGAGTAGACATTTTTATGTCTGGGAATTCTTGTTTATTATGCTTTTCATTGTAATGACTGGGTATTGTGTGATTGGGCTAACCATGATATCTAACATACGTGAAATATAAATTTATGAAAATCTTACATATTTTTAATTGTATTCTCACCTATTATTATTATTACATCCAAACACGAACACATTTTTGTGCTTACATCTGAAGCACACATTCTTTCACAGTAAAAGTACTTGAAAGTAATTAAATGGTTGGTAAATCTTGAATACGAAAGAAATATATTAAAATTCATTAATAAATTTTAACATGCTTTATTTTTTATATTTTGTTAAAGCGACTTGAACTTATTTTTATAATAACAATCATACTTCTGGCATCAATAATGTATTATATGAAACAAACTATTTTAATAATTGAACAAATATTATTCTATGATTTTTTTCTTTTATGATCTTTTTGGTTAAAAGTCAGTGTTTTTCAATTTTTATTATTCTTTTTTTTTTTCAAAATAATTAATTCCAAATCGTGTGTATGTATGTATATATATCCTGAAAGTTTAACTTTTGGCTTGGGGCAAGACATTGGGGAAGGCTCATTATTATAATACAGCAAAATTGATCGGCCAATGGTTGACATCACCTGGGACACAGGGCGTACACCATCAAATCTTCTTATATTAAATTTGCTAAACGTAATTCACATATAAAATAGCTCTGCTAGACATCACTGATCTGATTGGATCAATCAATAGAAAACAATGAATTCACATAATTAAAGAGGAGCAAACTCAACAAAACTACTCTCTTGGCTAGATGACAACATAACCACATTTAATAATCATCCCTATAATATGACCGATGAATGGCCCTGAGTCTTCCCCTCAATGCCATCATTCCCAGCCTATATCTAAACCATTTTGAAAATATAATCAGTTCATCATACCTATCATATTTTTCAGATCTCATATACACATGTTATGTAGATGTTATTTTTATTGCTGAACCTAGAGCCTTTAATTCAGAATATCAAAGCAAAATTTACAAAGCCTTAGCATTGCTGCTTACAATATACTATGGGAAGACTCACACCAATGTGTCACATAGCTAGACTTAATAATACAAATAAACATATGCGCATTAAACCACTTGAAATTTGTGGCTTCATGCATCCTAATTCAATTGTTCCTCAATCTCACAAACTGAGAGGTCTATTTACCTTCCTATTCCATAACCATGCTCTTTGTAAACATGAATCATCTTGCAAGTCAAACAGAATTATACCTCCCAGATTTAATATTAGATGCAAACAAAGTCAACTAAAAAAGTAAAAATAAAATAATTTTACAACAAATTAAATTCTAACCTTCCTACTGAAGAGAGACCATGGCTTCTCTTGCCTCACATTCCTACATCAAAAACTTTTAATAAAACATTGTTTTCCAACTTATCACCTTGCTTTCCATACCCCCCCCCATCTACCAGCAGATTACTCAACAATTCCAAAGATAGGCTTGAACCTGAACTCACCCCTAGCACTGTTTATAAAATTAAACATCTTCGAAGCAAATGTCAATCAATCTAATATGGTGAAACTCAAGCATCCTTGTGCACATGCTATATATAGCCTCAATATCTATACAAAAGAACCTCAGACAAACAAGAACAGAGCTCTAGCTTCTGGGAACACCAAAAGGTGACAGGATACCAATTCATTCCTTCTTCTGCAACTATCTAATAAACAGAAATAAATGACTTGAAGAGGAAAATGAGAGAAGCATGCTATATATCCAATAGCATTAATGCTATCAATCACAAAAGTTTGTTCTTCCCCCTCTCCACAAAATGGACATTCTAATTTAAATAAATAACATTGTAATTTAAATGAATATGAATTTCATTGTTTGTATGTACATATATATCTCCATTATTTTACAATGTTATCTTGCTATGGATATGAGAATGTTATAAGTTCTTGAAAGCACTTAGCCATATAATTTTATAGAACTAATAAACTTCTCTATTAATATGTATAAGCCCATATATTACATCTGTTATATTTCATATATGAGAAGTATAAACTGTTAACTTGGTAATACATATATAATGGATTATAAACCAATATTGCAACTTGGTTTATCAATTAGTACAATGGCACAGCATCTGGAATTTCTTCAGATATGTGAACACCCAAAATTATTTGCAACTGCTGTCAGATTAAAATAGACACATCTATATTCAATCATGATAGAATTAAATCATGAAATACAACCATATTTTTTGACAATAATTATCAAAGAATACAAAGGGGCACTGAGAAAAAAAGACAAAATGCATTTTATCAAAGTTTTGATGCAAAATAATATTTCTGAAGTTAAAAAGGAAAATTTCTCACAAGTTTAACCTTCTTGCTAAGAAACATAGTGCTAATCTTCTTCATTATGAGAGTAAAATGCCTTTGTTAATCTCTTTTCAAACCCTCTCCCTCTGTCAAAATGGTGCTTGAACTGGGGCCAAGATATGTTGGCAGCCACTGGAAGAAACCGTAATGGATCTTAATGCCAACATAGAAATAGATATTATAAACACCAACTACAAAGATAATTTAATCTGACTTAGTTAAAATGGCCAGCATAAACCTTTCAGAGCCTCAGACTCTAAATGGAGTGAAATGCATTAGTATCACCAAACACTTCCTGTTAAATAACTCCTTAATTTGCCTGATGGAACACAAAGGCAATAGATTTGTCCAGATGAACAACGCTGAATTCAATAACAAGATGCAGCTGCAAATACATTACTTAAAAATTTGCTCCAATACATATTTATAATATAAAATGTAATAAAGACAAGTTTATCATTGACATACTATGTAAACACTGTAATAAAGTGTTTACCAAGAGTGATTATTATAAAATTTACCCATTGGCTGTCATCCCACCTTAAATGTTTGCCAATGTTAAACTGCATAAGCCTAACACACCTTTTAGACTCATGTTGGACTTCAGGGGAGCTCATTATTGTAATACAGCTAAATTGATCGACCAGTGATTGACTGATTACCTAGGATATGGAACATACACCATCAAATCCTCATTTGATATCGTATTTAACATGCTAAACTTAATTCAACATATAAAATAGCTTAGCTGGACATCACTGAACTGTATGGATTGATCAATAGGAAATTATCAATCAACATATTACAAGTGGAACTAAATAAATAAAATATTCCTCAAGCACATATGGATTTTATCATAGCATTTCTGTCTTGGCTAGACAACAACATCATAGCCACATTTAATAATCAACTCTATAATATGAATAAGAGATGACCCATGGGGTGGCATCATTTCCAGCCTATATCTAAACCACTTCAAAAATATAATTATTCCATCGTACTTAGCACTTTTTCTAGATCCCATATACACATGATATGTATATGACATTTTCATTGCCAGACAGAGCATTTAATTCAGAATATTAAAAGCAAATCTCAGCATTGCTGCTTACAATAGTTTGGGAAGACTCTTGCTGATGTACCACATACTTAGACTTCATAATACAAAGAAGCATATTTCACCTTGATTACTCCATGCATATTAAACCACTTGAAATTTGTGGGTTTATCCACTCTAATTTAACTGTTTCTCAATATCACAAACTGAGATGTCCACTCTCCTTCCTACTCTGAAACCATGCTCTTTGTAAGCATAAATCATCTTGCAAGGCAAGCAAAATTTTACCTCTTAGATTTAATATTGGATTTTTAAAAAGAAAAAGAAAAACAATTTTACAGCAAATAAATTCTAATCCTCCTACTGATGAGAGATGACGGCTTCTCTTGCCATACATTCCTACATCAACAAAAACTTTTAATAAAACCTTTTCTCCAACTTTATCACCTTGTTTTCTGTACTTCCTCCTTCCATTTAACAACTTTACTAATCAACTCCAAAAATAGGCTTGAACTCAAACTTATTCATAGCACTGTTTATAAAATTAAATGGCTGAAAACCAGATGTCAATCAGTCTGTTATGGTGAAATTCAAACATCCTTATTTACATGCCTTACACAGCATCAATATATATATAAGAGCCAGCCAGAACACAGTTTTATCTTTCTGGAACACCAAAAGGTACCAGGACACTAATTTATTTATTCTTCTGCCACGATTTAATACATAGAAAAAAGTGACTTGAAGAGTAAAATCAAAAAAGCATACTATATATTCAACAAACATTAATGCTATCAATCGCAAAGATTCACTCCCTCCCCCTTCCAAAAAATGAACACTAATCTAAATAAATAACATTGTAATTTAAAAAATTTGAATTTTATCAACTGTATATACATACACACTAATTTCTCCATTATTTTCCAATGTTGTCTTGCTATGAATATGAGAATATCATAATTTCTCGAAAGCGAGGACTAATAAACTTCTCTATTAATGTGTATAAGTACATATTAGGTGTCTGTTCTAGGTAAAGTGATTTCTAATTCAGTAATAATAAATGGATAACTCCACACATTAAGTAATTTATATTATTATATAATTATGTAATCTATTAAATATGTGTTATATCTTGTTTTTTTTTTTTTTTGTATATTATTGTTATAAGCCTTTATTGCTTAGTTACAATACTAGTATTAATTTACACAAATGGCAACATGACTGGGTTCAAACATAGTTCTGGCACATCAATTCTGTTTAATAACTTTACAGTCAACCATTCTATCTCTGTGCTAAAGTTTATTTATGTGGATGATTCTATAATAGAATAATTACTGCTGTTAATATAAATTTCAAATATATACCATGGAAGCCATGTTACAATTTACATGGAACTTTACATATATGATTATGGTCTCATTTAATATTTATTAGAGTTATGTAAAAAATTAATATTGTTTTTCAGAAAATTACACGTATTTGAATAAAATATGTCAAGATTTTATTAATAATAGTAGTATTAGGTAGCCCCAAGAATGTAAGAAGTATATATTAGTTTATTATGTATAAGATTGAACTAGTTATATCTTACAAACTTTCTGCTCATTTTAAAAATAGTTGTGTAAATGACAGTCAGGTGGCTGTATTTCATTATAAAAAAGATTCCATATTTGTTGATAGAAATATAGAAAGAGGAGCAGTAGTTAATATTTAATTGATTGATCTTGAAAATTGAAATTAGTAGAGCAAAATAATTTATTTTGTTGGATATTTTGAAGAAAAGATATATAGATTGGATAGAGAAGAGATTACTATTAAGGCATTTGTTTATGAATCAAAAATATTTATAAAATTAAATGGTCTTGTAGAAAAGATAAGTATTGAGAGAATACCAGAATTCTTATTGTCTTTTTCCTGCTTATATACATATATGTAAAAGTAAATGAAATTTTCTCTGGATACATCAGTGTATAATTAATTGTGGTAATATATATATATATACCAAAGTTTCAGCCAGGTCTTACTGGTCATCAGTTGGGTAATACATATTATGAAAATAGTTGTAGAGATGCTGTAAACATTGACATAGAATTATAATGAATGTTCTATTAATAGTAACAGTTAGAAATAATAAATATCAGAATTATTTAGATTAATAAGTTTTTTAAAAATTTCTTCCAATTAGAAGGTAATTTGCATGTATCATCACATTTGTTGATATAATCTGGCCTTTTAAAGATCTAAATGGCTTTTCTGATTAGACATTGTTGGAGAGTGTCATATCTGGATAGTATTCTCATATTAGAAAAATCAATACTGTGGCCTGTATCTATAGCATGGATTGAAAGTGCTGTATGATGAGTATTTTCTTAACTCTTCTAGCATTATTTTGATGATTTTTCATATCTATATAAGTAACACTCATTGTTATCAGCACTTTCTGTGCTATAGGCACAGATCATAATACTGATTTTTTAAACATGAGAATACTAGCCACATTCTCCAACAATGTGAGATCAGAGAAGCCATTGAGATCTTTAAAACCAGATTGTATCAACACATATGAATGATAAATCGAAAGTACCTTCTATTTGAAAGAATTTTTTAAAAATTCATTAATTTAAATAATTTCTGATATTTATTATTTTTATTTTCTATTAATATAATGTTCAGTATTATTATGTCAATGTTGTTATAGCATCTCTACAACTATTTTCATAATATTTATTACCTAGTTGATAACCAGTGTGACCTGGCCGAAATGTTGGTATATGTATTTTTACTACAATTAATTATACATGGATGTACCTGATAGCATTTCATTTATATATGTAGCCCATGAAAATCTTTATATATATTTTAATATATATATATATTTGAATTGCTATGCTAATATTGTTCTTAATGAAGATCGGAATATTATGCAAGAAGATTTATTGCATTAATTTGCTGGTGATATAATGATGTTTGCAATTATTAAAAATGAGATTAAAAAAATTAACTAATATTAATGAAATTTGTAGAAAGTGTAAGATAAATATGTCTAAGTTTAAAACAATGACTATTGGTGAAAGTAATAAAAGATGGGAATGATATAGTTGGGCAAGAAATTTTAGTACATTTAATATTCTTAAATATTAAAGCAGGTAAATGGTTGTATGATAAATGAAAATAGGAACAAAATTGAATGCAAATTGTGATGGCTAGGAATGCTTCTAATAACAGTTAAACTTATGTGATCAAAAGTTTGTGAAATAGTTCTAAATAATAAGATGCTAGAATAAATTGTATTAAGAGGTTCCCAAGCACACAGTTTACCATTTGTAATGATTAAGAGTTATTGATTGATTATAGTGTTTTTTTTTAAGTGTCATAGCATCGGCCAGGACGCGAACCCACAACCCGGGCAACTGCCTGCTAGTGCAAGGCAGTCACGCTGACCTCTCGACCACCAATTCAAGACTTGATTATAGTGTTTTATTATCAGATAATTTCAAATTATACACTAAACTAAACTCAAAGACATTTAAAACTTGAATCATGAAACTTATGACATCCTTTTCTAATTGGAGGGAGTAAAGATTTTTATAAAAGGGTTTTTTTTGATATAATGAATTAAGATTTTCCTTTTTTTTTTGGAATCTTTTATTAAAAAGAAGTAGTCGTGTTAAATACATCTAGTTTTGAAAACATGTATTGATTTAATCTATTCAGTAATAGTTATGTTTTGTTTTGTTTTAATTTTGGAAAGTAGGCTATACATTCTCTTGTGTATTCAATAAATTACCTTTTTAAAATTTATTCCTTTTTATGTATTACTATAATTTCTTTCATTATTAAACAAGTCTTTTTTTATTATTTACAACTTTTCTACTTTATTATCATAATGACCAATTGGCATGCATCCTGAATAATCACCAGATCCATTTCAACCCAATTTAACTAATAATCTCTATCCTTTAAAGGAAGCTATTCAGTTAATAGCTATTTACTTTAAGGATGTTATTTTGAAATTATCTGCTCTTGTTATTTTGTCAATATTTCAACAATATACACTCAATATCTCAGCATTTATATTTGTTTGTCACTATAAATAAACAAATATTTATTTTGCTTTCATATTATTTTATAGTGCTTATGGTTATTTCATACCTATATAAAGTAATGTTATTTTTTTTGCTGTATGCACTCATAAGTAAAAAAAAAAGTTAATTTACTTAACAATAATAATGGTGTCCACATAACTACAGAATCTGGTGTTCAACTCTCCGTGATTGCTAAATGCCATTACAAATTTCTCTATGGAGTTATTGTTACTTTCAGAATTACTGTTACATTTACTTCAAACTGCTCATTTTCCTTCTAATATTAAAAGTTTTTAGAACTTTGGGAATGCGATCATCCTTATTATAGTTTTTCTTCTGTATAATTACTGGTTGGTAAAAAAAGTTTCATTTAGGCAAAAGGTATTGTAGAATAATGAATATTCAATATTTACATATTAGACTTGCTATGTCTTTTCATATCCATATCAGTTTGTTGATAACTTTCTAATCTTGCAATGTTGTCAAATAATGTGTAAACTTTTGACAAACTTAAATGAAAAATTTGTTAAAATGGACCATGTGTGCATGTTATTTCACAACATTTTCATAAGATTTAGAATGTTATTGGCAGACTGATAGATATGTGAAAAGGCATAGCAGCTCTAATGTGTAACATTACTCACACCAGACTAAATCTGAAAAAGTACATTTTTAACAATACAGTAAATATAAATTTGTACACAAAAATAATAATAACACATTATGATTCTAAATAAAAATACATACTTATGTTTTTAAAACAGCATTTTGTTCCAGCAAAGCCCCCCCCCCCCCCTGCACAGCACAAGATATGGCATTTTGCCATTGCAAACTCAATCTGCAATTACCCAAACTTTATTTAAAATTAAAAAATAGTACATATATTTGGCATGAAATTACAAAATGGACACAACCAAAATTATCATAAAAAAAAATAATACTACATAAGCAAAATAAAAATACATCTATTCAATCACTTAAAAAAGTATATTAACTACAAAAATAATAATTATAGTAATTACAAAGTGGACATTAAAGCAAATAAAAAAATATGTCTATTAACTATGGCAGAAAAGTAAAAAAATGGACAGAAGAAAAAAAAAATCTACATCTAGCTCAGTTTTTTTAAAAATTGAGAGTTAAAGCATAACATTGCATGAAATCTTGATCAAGAAATGTCTAACTACATTTACTTTGTTAGAAAAAAATTAGTAAATTTTTATCAAAATGTAAAAAAAAAAGATATTAAACTTTTATTAAAATGGAATCAATGAGGTGGTCTTGACTTTTTAAATATTATCCAGAATGCAAAAGAAAGTGCCATTTTCTTTGTGCAGCCAGATCATAGTTCTTCAGTTTTATATGCTTTATGGTGGGGGTGGTAATAAACTTTTACTAAAGCAGAATCAATGAGATGGATTTATTTTTTTAATATTATCCAGAAATGCAAGTGAAAGCATCATTATCTTTGTGCAGCTGGAAGATTGTAGTTCCTGTTTTATATGTTTTATGGGGGGAGGGGTAGTAAACTTTTATTAAATGGCATCATTGTGGCTGACTGATTTTTTTAATATTGTCCAGAATGCAAATGAAAATGTCATCTTTGTTATGCATTCTTCACCAGTAGATCGTAATTTCTTAGTTTTATATGCTTTCCAGCAGTTTGAATAAATCATCGAGTCCTCTTCCACAATTTTTTGATTGCTTCCCTCAGAGTTTCCATTGTTCTATCCTCGGTTGCCATAATAAAACCAAAACTCACAACTACCTGTTTTTATTTAATATTGTAATGTGTTTTTGTTATTTTTGTATACAAATTTATCACTTAAGTTTGTCAGAAGTTCTGGAATCATATTATTTTAATGGAATCACAGGATTTATTTAATGAGATCCCAAGGTTAGAAATTTATGGATAACGGCATGGATGTGAAAAGGCATAGCAGGTCTAGTACATAAGTACCGAATATTCTTCATAAAATACTACAGCAGTATATATAAAAGAGTGTTGCTTGATTAATTCAATCCAATATATCATCTGAACACTTTAAATTGATTTAATTTGGTTCATAAATAAATAAATAAAAGTCATATTTAATTAAAAGATTCTTACTATTTCAAGAACTGCCCTTTATTACAATGAATTTTCAGTCCATTATTTATAAATCAATTGACTGAAAAATAAATAGTAGAATAGAACTTATTAGAAATTTAAGATAATGACAATTTGATGATTATTCACTGAAATCACATTTTATAATTCAAAATATTATTATTTGTAAAATATGGCTGTGGCATATATATATATAATTTTAATATCATTGTAATTATATATTTAAAAAATTGGGGTTAATATTAACTATATAGTGTTTTTTTTTTTTTTACAAAAATTAATTTTATTTCTTTTAAATAGTATTTTACATTTTTGCTTCTATTTAAAATAAGAGTTTAGTACACTTGTATAGCTAATTACTTCAAGAGATTTAAGATAATTTAATGTTTTATTACATGTGAGAGAAAAATAGAGTGCTGTCAATAGTTATGGATAATACTCTTTTAAATCTTAAAATAAAAGATAATTTTCTATATTCCATATTTTAATTTATTATTTATAACAAAAAACATTTGAAACTTTAATTACCAAAACATTATTGAGACTATAATTTATCAATGATGGATACTAAAAATCCAACAGTTTGAAAAAAATATGGTTTCAGTTTTTATTATACAGTTCAGTAATAATTAAAGAATACTTTAATTTATATTGTTTTTAATATCTCATCTAATATTATATATATATGTGTGTGTGTGATCTTTCTTTAATATATTTATGGGTGACTAGTTATTTAATTATCTAATAAGTCATTCTTATTATTTTTATGGCAATGACATTATTTAATAATCAGAAATGTGTAACTTTGATGATGGATTAAATAAAATTACACCTTAGTTCACTTATAATTCTAATTTAACTGGTTATTGTGCAGCATAGAATTTTACTTTATTATTATTTATTATGTATTTATTATGATTATTAACTTTGTGATTATTATTTTAATATATATAATATTAGGATGTATACTTAAATATAATATTTAGTTGAAATTAACATTTTATTTGTGAAATCATGATAATAGATTATATGATTTTATTTGTATGTTTTAACATTCTCATATAGAAATTATACTGTAATTTTATTATGTATATCGTATTATTTTCTCTGACAATTTTAATTGTTTATTTATCATCCAAATTTATTTTTATCTGTTGGAAATCTTTCTCTTTTCTTTCTTTTCTCAAAAGACTACATTGATTAATGTTTTTATTCTTTGGCAAAATTATTAGGGAATATGTACAGACATGTATTTATTCCTTATTTACACATGTATAGTTTTCTAACTATAATGATAGAATTTAAAAAAAAAAAGAAAATGTCTTATATTTCTCATTAAAAAGTAAGGTTCATTGATTTCACTTCTCTACAAAAGAAATTTGCAGGGAAATCAATAATGTTAGATAGGTATTATATTCCACAGTTTCCATTGAAGTTAGTTTTAGTGATATATATATATGGCTATGTAGATATTTTATTGTTGGGTGTAATTCTTTTTTTTAATTTAGAAAGGCTATAAACATTTAAAAAATATGTTCATTTAATATTTAATTATGTTTTACATTTTTTATTTTTTATTTTATGCAATGTTAAATAAAAAATATGAAAAAAAATTATAATCTTTTTTTTAACCAAAGGGAATAAAAAAAAAATATGACCCACATTTACACACTAGGAATTTTTAAATATTTAATTTTTGTAATTACTGCATGAATCATCACTTAATTTTTTTGCTATTGACTTTTTAAATATGTGTATGTGTGTATATGTATATAAATAACTGAAATATAAAAAAATACTGTACTGTACTTTAAATGTGTTTCACTATTATTTTGATTTTCATTTTTAAACAGTGAAATTGACATTTTTTTTTACTATGTTTTCTAAATACAGTTTTTATTTTATACACTGTTGTCTGGACATATAACCAAATAATCATAAATATTATTTCTTGGGTGTATATAGACAATGGACTTTTTTGGGTCATTGAGACTGATTAATATTATTTTGGTTGAAATTTTAATTTCCACTCATCAGCTGATAATTAAAATGCTATTTAAAATTTTAGAAATATAAATATATTAATTTATGAATTCAAACTTTAAAAAAAAACCTATTTAACAAAATTAATTTAAAATTTAATAACAATGTTTGTTTTTATAAAAATGCAAGTTCTTCAAGTTGAAAAATAGTCACTATATTTAATTTTCTGGATTCAAAACTTTTTTTTTTATTATATTACATTTCCGTAAGGCATCCATTCATCTCACATCTTTTTAACAATGTATTCAGAACAACTCTATTTCACTGTCTTAATTCTTTCAATGATTTCAGTGGTACCTATTTGTTTTCTCAATTATATATTCATTTTTTGATCTCTCCTTCTTGATATACATAACTTCATACTTCACTCTATAGTTCACAGTCTATAAACAGCTCTTTTATTAAGCATTCAAAACGCAGATAAATAGATAAACTTTGAACAAAAACCTTTTTTTTTTTTTTTACAAAAAAAAAAAAAAACCCAAACAATTTTAAACATATATATATATTTAATATTAAATTATTTTTATTATAAGCAATTCATGTTCTTTAATTAATTTCATTAACTATGTTTCCATATGCATTAATAATTTAACCAAGGTGTTTATAACTTTTATCTTCTAATTCATGACTATCAAACTTTATTTTCTCTTTTTTTAAAAAAAATTCATTCAACATTATTTTAATATTTTTCACATTTATTTTTAATCCTACCTTCTTTCTTTCATCTGATAATCATTGTAACATTTACTGTAATGGTGGAGTATTATTTGTAAAGATTGACACACTATCTGCAAAATTTAGATGACTTAAGGAATCTATCTCCTTATATTTTTATTTCCTTAGCTTTTTATTTTAATCCACACATTTCTTTTTTAAAAACATTTTGGAGAGGTTATTATGTTAATCTTTTTAATATTACCATGCTATTGTAATTTTGATAATATTTTTTAGAATTTGACAAAATTCTACAGATCTTTCATATTTGTAACTTTTCTTAATATTTTGTTTGTTTGATTGATTTGTGTTCAGCAAAGATCTTATATGGAAGACTACAGATCTATAATTTTTAATATTTTTTTTTTCATTCTTTTTTAAATACAAAGATATCTGCCTTTTTAAAATTATCTGATATATTCTTATTATTTAACATTTATTATATAGTTTTGCCAACGGTTTTTTTTTTTATATGCCTATTTTTTAATATATTGATAATGATTAAATCTATATATTTCTGAGAGTTTTTCCATTCATCATAGATTTATCTCATTTTCATTTTAAATAGATCTTCTCACACAAGTAGCCTTTATCTGATTATTTGCTATAATGGTCATTTTTGTATTTATTACTTTGATTAACAATCAACTATTCACTAATAGTGATCTTTAAAAAATTGATTTCTTTAAAAAATTGATTTTTTTAAGATCTGCCATTTTTTTTTAATGATAGCTACTTTGTAAAATTACTGAGATTATAGAATTATGATATCATTATAGAAATATAATATTTATAAATAAACAAGTGTAGACGATCTACAGTGCAATTATAATATAAAACATTTTTATATTGTAGTCTATAGGAGGGTTTGTGATTGATTGAAAGCATGTAAGATTTTCATTATGAATGCAAACAATCTTTGCAAAAAAAAAAATATAATAATTATACATTACATCTAGCACATAATTAAAAATACATTTTTACTATAAATTATACAGAATTAAAATGCATTAAAAATATATTGAAAATGTACATATCTTAAAAAAAAAAATTTTTTTTTTTTATTTAACTAATTTTTATGTAATATTTTGAATCTATAGGAATATTTTTTTTACTCCAGGCAAAAATGCTTGCCATTGCAAATATAAATAAAACTGACAACAACAACAAAAAGATTTAGTCATTTACATTCTTAAAATTGCATAATCATCTGAATATAATATTTTTTGGTTTAATTTTTATTTAATTAAGACTGCATTTTCATAAAAATAAGTAAATAGTACATCATAGATTTTTACAATGATTTTAAAACATTGTTGGGAAAAAAATAATTTTATTGGTTAGGTAATCACAAAAACAACAACAAAAAAAATTCATAATATAATATAAATATACCAAAAAATTTTAAAAACATACATTAAAATGCATCACTTTGCAAGTGTTTCCAGACTACTTTGAAAAGTGGCAAACTGGTTTAAACTGGTTCATTGCATTAAATGGACTATACTTTTTAAAGTGATTCAATTTTTTTTATGTCAAATGTGTTGACTGGGAAGCAACATCTAAAAATAAATATATAATTTTTTATTACAAAATTCTAGTTATTTTTGGATATCCCCCCCTTCTTGTATATCTTTAAAATTATTGTTTATCAGAGAACAAAGATCATTGTATTTTTTTTTTGTCTTAAACTTAGTTAATTCACCCATTGAAAGATCTGTATTGGTAAGCAGCTTGTTACACTCTTTTACAGTTTTAGGTTACTCTAAATGCTTTTGAACATGATTTTAAAATTGTATTATTAGTTAGAATTCATTACTAATGCAGAAATTAAAGAGATTACAAAATTTTTACCTAAGAAATTTGAATTTAATAGTAATCAGTTTTTTTTGTTGTTGCTATAATTTAATATATGTTTCTGACTATTTATTTGTGAGCATACATCAGACTTTGCTTTAGGCATATATTTTATTTATATTGAAAAGTGATTCAGAAAAATACTCCGAGATTACATCAAATTACTGCAGACTGCTTGAGCAGTTCACAGTATTAACTGCAATAACAAATAATACTTTTTAAATTTAAATATTAATTAAATCAATCTTCTACTATGAAGTTAGAAATACCAAAAGACAGCAAAACAGAACCTCAATAGAAAAAATCAAATATGGAAAACAATAAGTTTCTAAAGTCACAAGCTATAATGTGAGATAGATGATAGAATTAACAGTTAAAATGTTAAAATTTATTATGAATTAATTTAAAATAATTCCATTCATTTTTCTACCAACTTACCCAGTTGCAGGGTAAAGTGCATTGCATTTGAAACTTGATAACAAATATATATGTTTTGGGAATTAATTTTAGTAAATTAATATGTACAAAAAATTCTAATGTTTTTTTTTTTTAAAAAAAATTTCAATTCAATTATGAGAATATTTTAATCATTTCCATTTATATTTTCACTTACGAACAAGCATTTAGTATTGTTAAATATTTGAATAAATGATAACATTACTTTGTATTTTAACAATTTTTAAGTTTGTATCAGTGAATTTAATATCAGACTTGCCTTAATTTTTACATTAATCTGGAAAAACAAAAGACATTCCATAAATATTTGAGTTAGAAAATGTTGAGTTTACTGCAAAAGTGGAATAAGGATTTACTGGAATGTTTTAGAATAGCTACAATATATATAATTTAAATAAATACCTGCTTTATTTTTATAGGTCTTGACATTTATAAAGTTTTATATTTAGATTAAGCATGCTAAAAAATTTCACATTAAAAAAAAAACATTTTAGGAATATAAAAAAAAGATTAAAATCTTTATATATATTTAAGACAATAAAAATGATAATGTAAATACAGTCATTTCTTGTTGTACATTGTAGACAAACTTAATTTTTTAAAAATATATAGTGAGTTCATAATTTTTATATATGTATATAGTGAATTCATAATTGACATTGGTAATAATTTTCAGCACAATTGCTTTATATGTGACCTGGCTATATACTAATCATGCTTTTATTATTCCAATTTTTAAAAATAAAGGGAATAGACAAAGATTGCAATAATTATCATGGAGTTTTGTTAAATAGATTGCTTTAAGATTATAGATGAATGAATACTAGAGACTCATTAAGGTTTTAGGGGATCAAAAATCACTATAGAGTATAGACACAGTTTTTATTACCTGGCAAATGCAAAAAAAAGTGTTGGGAACAAAGAAGTGATTTATATATTGTTTTTATTGATATGGTTAAGATATTTGATTCAGGTAATATCACAAGTCTTTATGGTATTGTTTTAAAATTAATTGGTCATCCATTAAAATTTTATTCGTACTATTGGTGGAAAATTTGAGGTAGTTGAAATGAAAACTGATGTTAAACAAGGATATGTACTTGCTCCAACATTGAATTCAATTTTTATGACATTAGTTTTTGGACTTGTTTATAGGTGGTAAAATCAATCAAGAATCAATATACAAATGCAGATTTGATAATGAAAGTTTTAATTTGAATTGATTAAGCAAAATCAAGAAATCATTCTTCTTGGATTCTATACAAGTTTCTGGTGATTATGCTATTTTTGCCAGTTCAAAAGATGATTTACCATATGTTCTTAATGTTTTGAATGCTACATATAAATATGTTGGTTTATTAATTAATGATCAAAAACTCAAGTTCTTTATTGACCAGTGATGGAAGAAAAAGTCCTCAGAACTTTTAGCATCAGTGGTATTAAGAATGTAAACTAATTTAAATACATTAGTAGTTTTATAAATAGAAAAGTGGACTTAGTTATCAGGATATAACACAGACTCTAATGTGCCCTTTTAATAAATTAAAATTTAGAATATTTCATTACATGAAAATAACAATTGCAATTAAATTAGCTGTTTTAGAGCTATTATTTTACCTAATTTACTGTATGGAAGAGAGATTTAGATGCTCTATAGGCATGCAATGTAAAGACATCAGAAAAGTTTCATTTAAAAATGCTCCATAAAATTTTAAAAGCACAATGGAAAGATCATAAAAACAGTCAATATATTCTTAAGTTTGCTGGATGTAATACTATTGAGTCCATTATAATAAAATTATACCTTTTTTGGATTGAACATGAAAAATGAAAACAATGGAAGGCTTCCTAAAAGGATTAGCATGGTTTTCATGGGAGAGGATATACATTATAAGAATTATCTCAAAGTCACTCTAAAGAATTGCAGATTCATATGATAGATTATAAAATATTTTGGAGAGATACAATTAGACATGGTATTGAATATATTTCAGAAATAAAAGTTTTCTGCTGAAGAAATTAAAAGACAGATTGTAAAATGTGAAGCAAACAGAAAAAAAGATCAGTATGTTTTATATATGTGTTTGAGGTTGAAGATTGGTTTGTATAGTCATCACAAACCTTATTTCTAGAGGTTTTTCCCTCTTCTCTCTTTTTTTGGAGTTAAAATGGCTATACTTGTTTATGAGTGGCTGTTTGTATTATGATGATGATGAACAGATAAAGTTTTTTTGTATATTATCTAATGTCTTGTTTAATAATGTGTAAATGACATATCTTCTCTATTGTTGATATTTTTCTAATCAAATACCAAATTAACTGGTGAACATATTTTTATAGAAACATTTATTACATGCAATTTTTAGTCTTGTAAGTATATATTAAGTTCTTTGATCGAAGATACATATAGAAATAAGCATTCAGTAGTGTTGCAAAGAAATCAAGTCATATATCACGTGACCTAAAACAAGCTTGTATTTCAAATATTATCTAATGAGCTTGCCAGTAGCTCTTAACAAGCTTTTTAGAATATCCCCAACCCCAGACTGTTTTCTGCTTCTAGCTTCCTCAGTGAAGTGCTAGGATAGCCAAGCATTAGATTTAAAATGCCAGGTCAAGCCCAGCATGTTATTTAATGATTAACTATTAAGTAGAAAATCTAAATTTTTCAGATATTCTTATGTCTTCAAATTCAGCTATCTAACTTAAATAGCCATATGGGACTGAATTAAGTTCAGATACAACATATATTAATTCTTTGCAATCATATTTTTTGTTATTAAGACTTTGGAAATTTTATATTGCTAAAGCTATTAATATATGGTGTCTCTGAACTTAGTTCAATCCCATATGACTATTTAAGTTAGGTAGCATACCAATGTCTGAAAATTTCAAATTTTCTACTTAAAAGTTAACCATTAGATAAAGTTCTAGGCTTGACCTGGTATTTTAAATCTAATGTTTGAATATCCTAGCACTTCACTGAGGAATCCAGAAGCAGAAACTGGTCTGGAGTTGGGGATATTCTGAAAAGCTTGTTAAGAGCTATTGGCAAGCTCATTAGATAATCAGTAGTATGCCATGAGCAGATAATGTTGCTTAATCATTATTAATGGTATTTTGGCACAATATTTATTTTCATTGGCAGATTTTACTCTGAAATCCTAGACAAAAATTTATTTGAGGTGGCATTCATAAATCTTAAAGCAAATTGAACATTCATAAATCAAAATTTTTTCTTGTACAATCTTGAATTTTCTTTTCATGGTTTTGAACAACAATTATTGCCATCTTTGCAATACACCTATAATATTAAATCAACATTTTTGAAATAAGAAATCAATGTAGAAGAAATTCTTATGAGGAAAATCAAGCATCAAAATTCAAACCTTTGATAATTTTTATGTCCTTACATTGTAATGTCAGTTTTCAAGATAGACCATATTTTAATTTTTCTGTTTTTTGTTTTTTTTTAATAAAAAGCATATGTAGGTACAGTGCACATAATATGCATACATATAGCTTTAAACTTTATGCATTATATTCTCTTATTTTCTTTTAAATCAGAAAGAAAAAGTAACTGAAGGAATTATGGATTAAATACATCATTTTGCACTACTGCTAAACAATGGGGTTGACCCATCTTTGTCATCAGATAATGGCAGGTTTTTGCTTAATTTGGAATTGTTTAGTTTTATAACTTAAAACATATAAGTTGTCAAGTGTTGGTGGTTGAGTGGTCAGCACAACTGCCTTACAAGCAGCTGTCCCAGGTTAGCTTCCCAGCCAATGCTATGACACATGAAAAAAAAACATAAGTTGGGAAGAACAATACAAATATTTTCAAGTAGCTCTAACTTTTCTATATTTCAATCTTTTGAAATATTCACCACTGAGAACACATAGAATATTGACAGATAAAATGTGGATTTTTAGATGCAGGCAGAAATTGACTACTTCCCCCTATGGATTATATTGAGAATAAAATATTGTTAAAGCAAGCTTAACTTGAAAAATTTTAACAATAAAAAAAAGATCATACCACAAACAAACAATTTAAGCTATGATAAATGAAAGGCATACTTCATTTGTCATTGAATTTTTTATATATAAATATAACTATTGAAGTTTTAAAACAAAAATAACATGTTTTTAAACATTTGTCCTCTTCTCCCTGACGTGGATACTGAGATGCCATCTGCTTTTGCAAAAATCTGCCACTGGTTACATGATTAAATAAAGTATAATATATTTATTTTATTTTAAAATATAGTGACATTTGAAGATATTTCTAAATATACATTTAATTGTGTATAAATCAAAATCCAAAATCTTGTAACAGTTATCATATCTTTCAATTGTTATGAAGTCTATGCTTTTATACCCTCTACTTAACACTTCTTATATTATTTGTACTGTTGAGATTAACCTGTGGTAAAAAATACTTTTCTTGGCAAGAAATTATTGTAATATTTTTTTTATGTAAACGTAATATATATATCATATTTCAGAATTGATAATTTAAATAATTTAGATATGTGGATTTTCAAAAAACAACAACGAATTTAAATTTTCTCTTCTTCAATTAAAATTTTAATATTATCATTTTATTAATTTCCCACCCCCTTGCATCTTAAAATATTTGCATAATTTTTAATATTTTAATGCATTTTTTGTTTCTAATTTATTACCTCTCTGGTGAGTAAACAATTATTAAATTAATTGCTTAGAGACAAGTAATTTTCACTCTCCAGTTGTGCTATTTGATTATATTCTAGAAGCTTATTTATTTTAAATTATATATAATATGAGATTATATTATTTCTTATGAAATATATTAACATTTTATTTATATTTTTATTTAAATTGAAGTACTTTTAATTTTTCACTTTTTTGTGTGTTTTTGTTTTTCGAAATCACATGACATGACTTTAATTAAATCGTTTGTTGATTATGACTTCTTTTTTGTATTTGTTTTGATGATTCACTGGTTCAGTTATTGGTTTTTTTTTATCAAGTTGATTGATTTGTTTACAGAATTTCTCAGATATAAATTATTTATATGGGAGTTTGGAGATTGAAAAAAAAAAATAAAGAAATGTTTTTCCTTAAGTAAGAATATTTGCTACTATTTTATATCTATTTTTCTTTTTTTTCTTCATATATTGAAAGAATGAATTTGAGTTTAAATTTGTAAATGTTTTGCTAAAAAAAGCTAAAATAGTTTACTAGGACTAAAATAAATAATTGTAAATATATATATATATTTCCTCAACTGTGATGAAAGAAACGTTTAAAACCCATAACGTAAATCACAAATCACTTGGGATCAGATAGACTATAAATTATTAAAAATAAAATGTGATAAAAGTGAAATAAAACTCGATGAATAGATGAGTTTAATTTGTTTGGTACATTTATTTTAGATTGATGAGCTTTTGAAATTAATAAATTTACAAATGCATTAAAGTTAGGTATCAATTAAAAACACTTGAAATTTTTTAAATTGTATGTGCGCTAGTGTAATGTGGAGAACCTTTATCCTGCAGTGGATCGTTTATGGTTGAAAGTGATGATTATCAATTATGAGATAGTTTGCTTACTTACTTTTATTCGAGTAAGAGATGATTTGTGGAGTTCTTGAAAATAGACTGCATGTTTTGTTTTTTCCTTTTGACATTCTAATATTTCTTAGTGTAGGTGTTTATTATAAAGTTTTGCTTAATTAAATAATTAATTACAAGAATAAAAAAAATCTAATAAATTTAACATTTCATCAGTAAAGAGAACTCTTTCAAAAATTACAATGGGCCCAACTTTGAATTCATCCAAGTTTGTACTATTGAAATATATATCTATTAATATCAATAAATAAACTTTACACATTCTCATCAATTATCAAATGTTATTTTGGGAAATAATATAAATTCAATACAAAAAGTAGATTTAGTGCTGAGTTATAATCACAATTGTTAATGCATAAAGATGACATCGTTCAGAATCATATTTCATCTTAATGTCATAGAAATGCAAATTACAGATGTTAATAAAATAACAAGAAAAAACAAGCTTTATACCATATATTTATATACCATCAGTGCACTTTTAAATAAGCATGAACACCCAAACTCTAGAAAAATCTATCTCATTAATAATTACTTCCAAATAAGTAGTTTTAGAAAAAAAGAAGACAAGCATAGAGAGAGCTAGAGAGAGAATAAAAAGTTATAGATCAGTTTTGTGATATCTATACAAATTATTGTGTGAGCCACATATATGCCCACATATATTAACTTTCTTTAATCGTTAATTTGACAACTCACTATTCTACATTGTAAATTTTATTTACAGTACCACATTAGAGTGTATTTTTTTGACTGATTTTATTTACAAATTATTATTTTTTCCGAAACAAAAATACAAATTAAAATTGTATTTGAAAATACACATATTTGGAAACATCATACTTTTAATATTATTTAAATAAAGAATTCCCAGCATTAAAACCTTGAAAATAAGTAAATTGTTTGCTAATGAATGAATGAAATCTACTAATTTTATTTTATATCATTAAATTGAATTTAAGAAGTAATATTTTCTTGAATAATTTGAAAACAAATAATTAAAAAGTTTTATAAAAAATATTTACTTATAATTTTGAAAAATAATTAATTTTTTAAATATATATTTATGAACGTCTTATAATTTAATAAATATTTAATCTATAAAATTCATTCTTTTTTTTTTAAAAAAAGAAAAAAAAGAAAAAATGACATTTGTAGATCAAATTTTTATTGTACACCAGATTTCTTTTTACACTTTTTAAAAAAAAACATAATAAATTAGGCTTCATCTTAAATTTAGTTGTTCTTAAAGATATCTCATGAAGCAGTTACCATGAAATATATAGTTATTTATCTACTTTATCCTTGATAAATAGATTAATGACATATCTTTGTGTTTATTTCTAGTAAAATCAAATGAAAGCTCAGTGTGGATGTTCCCAAAATTCCTAATGTTTTTAGAGAAGTTATTACTTTAAAATCAATTGATTAATGTTTATTATATAGAGCTTGTAATTTAGATTGACTATTAATGTCTTTCTCTTTTTTTTATTGAATGGCTATATCATACTACTCTAGGGATATGTTAGTCTATAATTTTGATGTTATAAGTTTTCTATTTTTGGCTCTATCTTTTTTTTTGCTGTTTATAGGTGTGGATTTAAAATTTATCTTGTACAACTCTGTTATTTTCAGTTTAAATGAATGACAATTCTATAGTTTGATTAGTGATTTCAAAATTGCTATTAAAAGGTATTACAAACAGCAGTCTTGTATTAATCAATATTGTATATTAACCACTTGTACATGGATATAAATAAGACAAAACCCCATTTTAAATTACTCAAATTAATTGTAATGTTGTTAATCTGCTATTACTTTACTCAATAATTCAGCTTAAGCTTTCATGTCATTTGTAAATAGCATTATATATTTAGATTTTTTGATTTATTTAAATTATGTGGATCATGCCATATTATATATTTTTGTTCTCCTTTAAAGAAAGTAACGTTTTTTTTTTTATTATCTAATTAAATTCAAGTGCGATTTTCACTTTTATTTATATATAATTTTTGCTCCATATATTCCATTTGATATTTACTTATGGATTGAATTTCAATCTTCATTAATTTCAGATTATATAGAATGAAGCACTGATAATTATTTTTGTCATGAGTCATACTTTTTATATGAATACATTTTTGAAATCCCTCATCCATGATTGTTTATTTCATTTCTATTGTATAAGATGTGTTTAAGGTTTTTTCAATACAATGTCATATATATATTTTTAAAAGTTCTGTTATAGTGTTATATTACTGGTTTTTATTTACAAGTCCAATATGCATATTTTATAAAATTATGCTTATGGTGTAATTTGCATTTATTTATTAATATATGTTTGGCGTTTGTCCCTCCTTTCCTTGTTTGCAAGTTTTTTGCCTCAAAATTGTAATGATTACTATTATAAATAATTTATTATTATTACAACGATCATGATTATTACAAGTAATAATTCTACTATTATAATTACTACTACTACTACTATTATTATTATTTTAATGTGTTAACTGTAATTGGTTATATGCTGTTGTTTGGCACCTAAATAAATGAATTGATTGATAATAATGATAATGATGATGATGATTCAAAAAGGCAACTTTATTTATTCAACAGATTTTACATTAATGTTACATTTTGTGTTTTTGTTGTTGTTTGACAATTAGAGAATTTTTACATTGAGATTCTATTTTTAACATTAGAGAATTGAATCACTTCTTTATGACAATATTTTGTTTTAAGTACATTGGTTAATGTAAGAGATTCATACTTCAGATAATTACATGTTTTAGGCTATAACAATTGAACAAATTAATGCACTAGAGTGCCTATGTCAAAGAATTTCCATTTTTATTTTATCACTTATATAATGTTTATGAGCTGACAAAGCTTTTTGGTTTAGGTATGTCCAAAGTAAAAGGTTTTGTTTTCTTGTGAGGTTCACTTTTCTTATCTTCCAAGTACTCAGCTTGTGGTATTTCTCTCTCTCTTTTTTGTTTTACAAGTTGTACCTATAACATGGGATGCTGTTTAGCAGTGACCAAGTTGCTGTGTATAAATGTGGGTTGATAATATTTTGTTTCTATTCCATATTTGCACTAGTTTATTGTTAAATGTAGATGACTGGTGCTTGGTGTTATTGCCTACCTTGTGCACCAATATGCATAGAAGAGAAAGGTGGCTTTCCTAATGCTTGGCATTGATTTGCCTTGGTAGACTGCAATTAACTGGGTTATTGTAGTGTTAGGCTTTCTGTAGAGACTACACATTATTTTTCATATTTTGTCTAGTTCCACATACTGGAAGACAAGATGGTGCAGTGTCATCTCTGTTCGGTGGCATAAAAGCGGTCTATGGATATATACATTCTTCTATGGTGAAGAAAATGAATTGTTGGCATGGCAGTAATGTTAATTTTTATTATAAAATTGAAGAACTTGGTTTCTAAAGCTGATTTTAAAACCCCTTGAGCAATCTCTGGTTATTTATTCCCAGCATTGATGGGTAGTCATTGACATTAGTTTTTTTTGTATATTAGTTCATAGATGTCCCAATAGAAATATTGTGCTTGTATTGTTCTGGTATATTTAGTGTGGTCTTGCATTGATATATGATAGAAGAGATATATGAAACTGCTGGGGGTAGTTTATTTGTTGGGGTGATTTGCATTAGGTGTTTAAGCTTAGTTAATTTGATTAGTGTGGTGATTATTATATTTCTTAGTTTAAGTGCATGAAAAATGTTAATATTGTGTAAGCCAAGTCCATTTTTAATGAGCGATTGGTTGAGTCTCCTGGTAGATATGACTACTGTTTTATTTAACCAAAGAAACTTATTGCATATGGTTTTGATTTTTAAGATGAACGCTTTGGAAAACAAGATGATTGGGACATAATACACTATTTTTGTTATGATGAGCTGATTAATTAGTTGTATTTTAGAGTATAGCAAGATATAAGTTTTTGATAGAGAGTTTACTATTCATTGTACTTCTTTCTTTAGCCTATTCCTAATGTGACATCTTATACCTGTAATTCCCATATGAAATGGAAATCCCAAAAATGAGATTAGTTTTGATGTGTAAATGGATATGCACAGTTTTCCAATGAAGAGTGACCAAGCTGTTGTTTTTGTTGGATTGAATTTAAGCTTGTATTGTTTTGAATAATTTTGCAGTATTTTTTGAAATTGAGGTATTTGTTGTTGTTTTTTTATGATAGGAATTTCGTGACATCATCCATGTACACTATGCATGATATGTATTGTGTTGTTCCAGGTATATGAATTCCATAGAATGCTTGCTATATGCGGTAATGAGAGGGTTAATATACAGTATGAATAAGAACAAGCTGATGGGGGAACCTTGGAATATTCATTGGGTTGGAGTAAATGATTGTGAATTTTTTCCATTGGGCATTATATGTATTTCACCAGCTAGAAGGAAGTTTGCTAGCAGATACAAATGTGTTCTGGAGATGTCAGTATTTTTTAGCATCTCCAGAAGTATAGGTATTTCTATCGAGTCAAAAGCTGCCTCTATGTTGTGTTGAACTGCCATGGGATCATATTTTTTTACATTCCCTGACTTTAGTAAGAAATGCTTTGAAGAACAAAGCTGATTCTGTTGTTGATGAGTTTTTCTTTGCATATTGTGCTTTTGAAATCAGTGGCATTATGTAGGGCTCTAGTCTCTGAGGGTGTGTGTGATTTCTTTCTTTTTGTTGTAGGGTATTGTTGCAATTGTATTGACCCTTGACCCTTCAATAGGCTGAATTTATTGGGCCAATTGATTCACCAAGTTGCAGAGAAATTTGTCTGTAAATTGGCTAAGATGCTTAAAAACAAATAATGGAATTCCAGGACTACCTGGATAGCATGCTTGAGGAACATTGGTTAGTTTAGTTATAAACATGTGTGAACAGAGTTTGGGTTTCTGCCAGGCCAAATAGATCAGCTGGAATGTTGGGTGGCTTTTCTGCTTGGAGTTTTTGCTTGAAATATTCAAAGATGGGCATAATCATATTGTATTCTGCATTTGTCCCATGTTCTGCTTGTATTGCAATTGGTACTTTGATGGTTGGTGGGTTTCCAAGTGCCCATTTTATATACTGTCTCATCCATGTGTGGGGTCTAATTATGCATATTTTACTTTTTTTCATCTTCAAGTAATCTGTGAGTATATTTCAAGCATTGTTGTATGCTTGGGTGAGCCTAAATACATATTGCTGAGTGTGATGCGATGGCTTGATCATAACCAGCCACTGATGAAGTTGATCGGTAAGTTCTAGTAGTCTGGAGGGTGGTGGCTGCTTCATTACTAACTATGTGGTTTATGTTGAATGAAAGGATTCGAATATAAGCCAAATATTGTTGTATTGGAGTGAGATTTATTTCTTTGATCTTGTTTAGCATAATGTATGTTTCAGAGAATATGAATTTGGGTGTGTCTGTTGAAATTAAACTCTTAATGTTCTTGTTAATGGCAAGGTTGATGTTTGAATTTGAGGGCAGTTTATTGTGATCAACTTGGCTGAGTGTTCTGAGAAAGCTGAGGGAATTATTTTTACTGTCATTAGATGGTGAAACATTGGGGAGTAAAAGCATAGATCAATGAGAGAAGAATGGGGACTGTTGTGAAATGATATTGCACTGTTTAGTAAGAAGCCTTGTCCACTCATCAGGAGGATGGATATTTTATGGAACCATCATTGGGTGAATTCTTGGTATGTTGTATTAAATCTCCAATTAGAATAGTTTGTTGTTGTAGCTAGCTTCGAATTAATATTTGTTATTATGGTATTGATTTTGCTGTTTTGTGGAGGCATGTAGACAAATATAACATTGATTATTATGTTTTTATGGTAGATTGTTGTAATTAGTAGATTCAAGTCTATAAAAATTATATTAAAAGACATGAAAAAGCATTCCCATTGTGATTAGGAGACCTGTGCTGCTGATGGGGATGAGGAGTCTCTGGAGGATGCAGAGAACTCTTCTCCGTTTAAATATTTGGTTGGATCAATTTGGCATCCAGCATATATTTTTGGTCTCTATGTGTGGTTTTATATCATTGATCCAATGTTTTAGTTTGTGAATTTCCAAGGTTGAGTTTAAACCCCTAACATTAATTGCTGCAATGTTTAATTTGGGCTGTGTTTAAGTTTTGGTTCACTGTTATTGGCTGATCCCATGCATCCTCATAATCTAGTTACAACTCCTCATCAATGGTTCTAATTGCTTGATATGCTGGCTTAAAAATGTCAAGGCCAAGTTGTTCTATTCTGACTTTCTTGATCCCCTGGTTTTCTTTGGGGTTTGTCCTGACCTTCTTGTCTATTCTAAGTTGGGTTGCTTTATCTGCGGCATGTTTGTGGCTATTATTTGAGTTATTTCTGCTGTCATGTTGTTTTTAATTCTTGTCTTCTGTATTAATATTGACTTTCCTATTTTCACCATTGGTGTTACTTGTGGTTTTAGCTTCTTGTACTGAGTTTTTACTATTGATACTTTTATCAGTCCGGTTTTCATTTGGGTTGTGGACTGTAATGTAGATTTCTGCATCTTCTCATCTGTTATTTGCTCTTTGTTAGGTGTTTGAACCCTGGTTGCAGTTTTCATTGCCAAATCGAAATGTTAATCGTTTTCAATTGTTTCTGTATTTGTTTTGTTTTGTAATTGTTGCTGGTGTGCTATTTTCTGATTGGTGTTTTCTTTTTTAGTTGTTTTTGTTGCCTGGTTTGTGTCTTTTGATTTTTGGTGTTGAATTGTGCTCAGTTGATCTTTTATGCTTGTCTGATCTTTAATAAAATAATAGCGCCCTACACAGTGAAAGGATCTAACTGAGGACAGCTCTACAGAAAAATTAAAAATTAATAAAAAGTAGAAAATAATGTCACACAAAAAGTTTCTCAAATCAAGAAAACAATAATAAACAACACAAATATTACTTATATCAAACAAATAAGTAAAACCCTTATTTTTAAACAAAATTAGCATAAATACAAAAAGGAAAATATGGATCATCACTGGAAAATAAAAATCAGAATAGCACTAAAACAAAGTGACAAAAAAGATATTAAGGGTGACAGGAAAATGTATGCAAATGTAGCAAAGACAAGCCGACCATTGCCTAACATTGAGGAAAATTTAGCCCCAGCACAAACTGGGAGATTTAGGATAATGAATCATACAGACATTGATAAATTTAAATCTTAGAAATAACAAGTGCACAGAGTCTTCAACAGCCACATGGACTCATGAAGAATTTAAAAAAATCAACATAAGTTTCAATAGTACAATTCTTAAAAAACTATTTAGCACATTAAAAAAATTTTTTCACCAAGATCCCTAGTGCTTGAAATCACAGATAAAAATCTAACCCTCTATAAATTTCCCAGGGAACTGTTATATGAAGAACTTACCACAAATGCAATATGGGATATGATTGCAATTATCGGAGAACATCCCAATTCACGATACATTGCGGTCCAGTTCTTCAATGAACATCAACGAACAAAGGTTCCAAACCCTCATTAAAACACTTGGAAACTATGCCCTCATAATAGTGGACAAAGATTTGGAAAACTGTTTCATTGAAATAATCAAAAATACCTATTTTGAATACGGCATTCAGACTTTCAAAAATTAATCCAGCCATTCAGAAAAGCACTATATATAAATAAATTTTCTTAAAACTGAGATACCCACACCAGTGCATTGCAATAGCTTCCACTTTAAAATCAAGCTTAATAAAACAGTAAATCCAGAGGATATACCCATGCAAATAGTATTTTAAAGGACTGAGACCAAAATGCTTTGCATGCTATGATTGCAGATATCTAGCGATTGACTGCAATATTAAAAAAAAAAAAATTATTATTATTGTTGTTGTTATAATTATAATAATGGATTCTGCCACTAGAGGGCGATTACTTTAGTTCTTCTGGTACTTCATAAGATGTTTTAGAAGCTTTAAAATATTTTTTTAGAGAATATCATTGATTGAATTATACAGAATGTATTCATATATATCACAGTAAGAAAATCAATTGCAAAAAGGTGCTATTTTTCTTCAACTTTAAGTTCTACTGTAATTTCAATTCAAAGTGAATTAGGAGAAAATCGACTAATCTAATAAAACCACTATTGAGCATAAATAAACTAAACTTTTGTCCCCCTACAAATAAGCATAAATATTGGGAAATGTATCTATTAATAAACCAACCTTCACTAAATATTCAAAGCAAGCCCATTTTGGGCCTAAACAATCGGTAACTTGTTAGAAGATTTAGATTGTGGAAGTTTTAGCTGAAATATTTTGATTTTCTAATAAAGCTTAACTTGGGATCATTACCAACACTTTATTTTTATAAATATAGAAGAAATTGTACAAACATTGACATTTTTTGTTTCTTATGTCAAAAAGATTTTGAAAATCAAGAGCATATATTCTATGATTGTATATGTTATGATAATATACGCATTGCTCTTCCCAACCTTTTTAACAATTTTTGACAATATTGCATACTGTTTTAAAACCTACTCAATAGGAATTTTTGCTAGGATTAGCGCTAGTCATTCATCTTGAATGCATTATGGTGTAATAGATGCATTTATATATATAATAATCCTAGAAGGCATCCTAATATATTTTGGATTAAACTGAAGATTATTAGGGAAAGAGACAGAAAACTTGCCCCATATAACATTTTTCATGATACCTGGCCCTTAATGCATCAACAAGTGAGACAGTGCTAAAGTGATACAACCTAATTGCAACAAAGCTGTATCATTTTTATATGTATATAATCTTAAATGCCTTTAAAAAAAGATACTAAAGAATTATGTAACTCTATTAATTTATGTAACCTTTTTTTCCTTTCAATATATATAATCAAATTTAATTTTATATAATCTTTTATATAGTTACTAATTAGTTATATGTAACCATATTGATGTAAACTTGTGCTGTAACCTGTTTTTTTGTAAATATGTAACTATTTTGAATTTTAATAAAGCTCCTTTGAAACATCATCATCATCATCATAATAATAATAATTCAATTCAATTCATTTATTTAAGTGCTAAACAACAGCACAAAGCCAATTACAGTTTGCACATACAATAAAAGTGAAAATAAAACATATAAGCATAAAATGAAAATAATAATAATAATAATAATAATAATAATAATAATAATAATAATAATAACAACAACAACAACAACAACAACAACAACAACAACAAAGTAGTTACCATATTGATCATCATGAAATTAAGAAAATTACTGATCATAGAGATTTGAATATAATTTTCACAAGCAATTTTACTTTTAATAACCATATAACATTTTGTCAATAAAACATTTAAATTCATTGGGAGGATGTTCACATCAAAAATTGTTTTTGATTTTCAGACTAATAAACTAATATTTAATAGTTGATATTTCCAATTTTACACTATGGATCCATTGTATGAAATTCCATAAATGAAACAAATATGAAAAAAGTACAAAAAGTTTATAATAAATATTGTAAATATGTGCATAAAACTTCATCTTATAATAATAATTAATTGTGTATTAAGAGAATATTATCTGATATGTGTTTTTTATATAAAATGATAAATGGCACAATAACTTTTGATAATTCAGTAATAAATGTGCTATATAAAATACCAACTTTTAATAGCAGAAATCATTGACTTTTTTATTTATCATTAATTAAAATACATGTGTAAAGAATGCACCTGTCTATAGATTACAAAATGAATATAATAATATGTTTAGAGATGTAGAGTTTACACCAGATTTTAAAATATTTAAAAAATATGTATTAAATTTATTAAATCAAAATTTTGTGTAAATTTAATCATTGTAAACGTTTTCTTGGCTTTGTAAGCTGTTGTTTACTAATAAACTGAATAATAATAATTATCATCATCATTATCATCATCTCTTTACAGCAGAGTATTTTTCCTGATTCATGGAAAGTTTTAAAAGTTATACTAATACCAAAATTTAAATCAAATGATGTTGGTAATTATAGACCTATTTCATTATTATGTATAGCTGAAAAAATCTTTGAAAAATGTGTGTATAATAAAATAATAGATAGGATAACTAGATCATTATCTAAAACACAACATGGCTTTATACCAGGTAGATCTATTGAGACTAATTTGATACTTATTCAAGATGCTATTGCAAATGCAATTGATAACAGGTTGCAGCTAGATGTAATTTATTTTGATTTAAGCAAAGCTTTTGACCAAGTAGATCAATCCAGCTTAATTAATAAATTGCATATTATTGGTTTCAGTTGTAAACTTCTGCAATGGTTTGTATTTTTTGTCTCAAATAGACCTAATTTTGTTTCTTTTGGGTCTACATAATCATAGACATATTTTAGCATTGCTGGAGTACCTCAAGGAAGTATACTTGGACAATTTCTCTTTTCACTTTATTGTTTGAATGTAGAGCAGTGTGTAGTTGGTTCTAATATTCTTTGCTTTGCAGATGATATTAAATTGTATAAAGCTATTAATAATTTCGATGATCAGAAAATTTTACAGTCTGATATCAAAAGATTTCAAGATAGAAACTATATGGAAATTAATATTGAAAAATGTTGTGTTATATCATTTTATAAAAAATAATCTACAAGTATGTTCAATTATACACTAAATTCAAAAAGTATTTCAAGGAAAAAATGTCATAAAGTTTTAGGTATTTTTACTAATAATGGAACATTTAATAACAATATTCAATATATTATTACAAAAAGTTATAAAACAATGGGTTTGATTCTCAGAAACTGTAAAATGTTTAAGAGAAATACATATGTGTATTTGTTTTATATATTGGTTTTGCCTATTTTAAATTATGAATCTTTTATCTGGAACTCTTGTAAATTAAGTAATAGATTAGTACTGGAAAAAGTTTATAAAAAATTTCTAAGATATATTAAATATGAAATAATATATGATGATAATGAACTCTATAAAAGATGAATATATACTAATATAAAGTAATTAAAAAAAATTACATCTGGTATAATAGATGTGAGAAATTGCCAAACAACATTATCATTTAAGATGAAGATAAAGAATACAAGATTAAAAAAATTGTATAGCATTCCAAAGTTTAAAACCTAAACATAAAAAAATTCAGCCTTAGTAAGATTACTTAGATTGTAAAATAAATACTTTATTGCTATTGATATATTTGAAACAAATGATAGAATATTTAGAACTACTATACAAAAAACTCCACAACTGTTTTGTGAAGTAGATTAGCTGTGCATTTTTGTTTGAATGTAAAATCTGTTAAATGTACTAAAATAAATAAATAAAATTAAATTATTATTATTTTTTGAGGTTTTCATTTACTCAAAAACTTGTATTGGTTTTCATTGTGGGGAATTGAAAATGGAAGAAGTGGAAAAAATTAAATATCTTGGTGTTATTATTTATAACAAAATATCATGGTCATATCATATTAGTCAACTTTTACAAAGGTTTAGACATTTTTACTTTATGTTTTATAGTCTTTTTTCTTTCATACAATATATTGAAGATGATTTATAAGGCAATGTGTGAATCTATATTGAGATATGGTATTACACTTTATGGTTTTTCAAGTGCATCAAATTTGAAACATTTAAAAAATTTTCAATATAAGATTCTACAGCTAATACAGAATACATCATATTTAGAAGATAAAATTAATGATTTGCTTAATTTTGATAAACTGTTACAGATGGTAGTTATAAAAAAAATTATTTTAATAATTCATTCAAAAAATATATAGCATTTAATTATAGTAATCCCCTTAGGAATAAATATAATATGGGAATAGATTGAGAAGTGTATATATTCCATTGATGTTCAATAAATTACCATGTTATATGTTAAACAAGAAAGTATGAATTTGTTAAAAAAGGAATTGAAAAAATATTCTTTGGGTCTGTAAAATTACATTATTGTTATGTTACTTTGTTTTTTATTTTGTGATTATTATGTGCATAATTTGTAATGTTTGATTTATATTCAGTTTATTTTGTATTCTATTTTTATTTTAATATATATTTTGTTGTTTATTCATATGTATTATTTTATTGCTGTTTATTGTTTTGTCGTAAGATTATGTCAATTGCTTTATATAAAATTTGTATGATATTTGTAAAACCTATGAAAAGCATTTGTTTTGCTTATTAGGTTTCTTTCTTTGATGTAATCAAATAAATAAATAAAATAATAAATTATTATTATTGTCATTGTTGTTGTTGCTGCTGTTGTTGTTAATACTAACATTATTTCTAAAATGACAACTGCTATTACATTACAGTCATTGCAATAATATTACTTTATTATGTTATTTAGATATTTTGTTCTTCTGTGTAGGGCTGTTTTAATCTGGAAGCTATTAGTATAATACAAATACAAATATTATTACATTTGTGAGTAATAATAGTTATTATTCCTATGACTATATTATTATCATCTTGCTTTTATTTCAGTATTCTGTTATGTGATATATAGAGAAAAATGAAATATATCTACAAAATAAGAGATAATTTAAAAATAAAAACATATGATATGACAGATTGATAAAGTAAGCATATGTGGTTGACATGTCTGCCTGAAATCAGATGAAGGCATCTAGGAAAATATATTACAACCAAAGGATAACAATTTGCTAATCTTTGATAATAGTTTCCCTATAACAAACAAAATTATATCTTATTTTCCCTAATCACACTGTTGTACTTGAAAGGAATTTGACTTTGAATATGATCCTTTGATAGTAAATATTGAATACTATTGCTCTAAACAAGTTGAACATTTTTGTATAATTGATATTTTACTGGTTAGAATAAATATATGATTATATAATTGTTGTTTTTTTCTCCTCAAAAGTAACCTTTATTAGTTAAAAGATTACAAAAATTTTCGGGTACATTTACCCATTGAGGATTACAAAGTGTTCAATGTTACATGGTAAAACAATTATTGACAAGGTTTATATAAAGTGTATATGCTCAATAAAGATTATGTCCATGAAAGGGTTACTATAGTTTGATTAATGTGTATCTGTACATGGATAATAAATTCTTGACCCGCAGCCGAGCCTTGTCAAGACTATTATAGGTACCTCTTTCTCCCACTTAATAGTCCAAATATGCAGGGACCACATTCGGTCTACTACCCAAAATTGGAAAGCCAACTAGGGAAAAACTAACAAGTAACAAGCACAGATCTGCACTGCCCAAAACCAACCTATCAAGGGCAAAGCAGCTGACCAGAGCAAGAATGGTGCTGAGACTTTGACCAGGTACCCTCCCAGCAGGTTTTCCAGGTAGCGGCAATAAATTGTCAACAGCCTGCACCAATAAACCAGGCCCTTAACGACTGCCACCACCCCTGAGGAAGAAAATAGGAGTGCAGACCCATGCCTGCAAAATTATTGCAGCAACAACTGTCAGTGGCCCAAAGCAGACCAACCACCTTACAAATGCTTTAATTTTAAAGTTAACTAAGGAAACAAAAATAATAATGAGCTCAAATCAACACTGTCCTAATAAGCAATTCATCAAGGCGGTGCAGCAGTCTCTCAGGGCAAAGTTCAATGGAGGGCAGTGACCCTCACCTGGGCTTGGCAGTGATGGCCAACCACCCCCACAAATGAACCAAGCCCCTCATGACCATCCCCACCACACATGAGGAAAAGAAGAGGAGTGCATTCCCATGCCCACCAATGTAACAGTGGATTCATTGTAATCTGTAATCAAGCCAGATTTACTTGCACATCATGAGTTATATAATTGTTCATATTAGTTAATTATATAATTGTTCATATTATATATTGTTCATATTATTTTTAAACGTTTATGAATCTTTTTTTAAAAATCATTATGCAGTATATAGCACAGCAATCTTTAAATCACATTAATCACACAGTTGAGACATTTCATATATCAGAGCATAGATTTATTTTATTTGTCTAAAATTAGTGCTAGAAATTATTAATATAAATGTGTGATTTACATTATTTGCAAAATGAAACTAGAAATTGTAATCACAAACTCTCAATTATTGATAGCAAACTGCAATAATATATAAGTAAAATTGCATAATAATATTAAACTTAGTGATAAACTGATATATTGGTCAACATTTTGTAAAGATTTATAATTTATGTAATCTTTAATTATCCCTTAATTTCATCTGCTGAGAATGTTAAATGATATGAGTATATAAGAGAGCAAATATTTGCAGACCATTAAAAATACTCCAAACATAGCAGTACTACATGTATAGCAAAGCCCAAAGAAGTTGTAAATTTGATTCACTGAATTGGCTGCTTGTTTATATATATATTGTATTTGCTTATAAACTTATGAATGAAATTATGATGTACATTAGTTTGTGAATGTGCATTAAATTAAGAGGATCTGCTTTTTAATATATAAATGTATGAACTGTATTAGTACCTATATGATTAATAATAACAATTCAGGTTCCATTGTCATAGCATATTCTTAACAAAAGGAATAAACTAAATATGTACTGTTTTATTTAGGAATAAAGTTTAGATAGAATTATTTTCAAACATTATTAATATTCTGCAGCATGAAGGCTTCTCTGAGTTTAATCCACTTTTTCTCTACATGAAATTTTTTTATTTACCTGTCATATATGTCTGACCTCTTTCTAGATCTCTACAAACTCTTGAGGTTTAATTTTTGAACCTATTTAAAATATTTACTTACTACTTAATTTTATCAGCAAAAACATTCATTTTAATCCAAGATTTTGGAATATTGTTTTTTACATGTCAAACTGTCATTCATTAAGTTATTCATCATATATTTAAGTACATGTGCATAATATTTACTTATTATATGACTTTGTCAATTTAGCTCAAGAATTTGGAATATTGTTTTTTACATGTCTTGTAGATTTATCTTTTTTCTTTCACAAATATATTGCATAAATATCATGGAATATTTATTTGATTTTTTTTGTTTGCACAATCAAACTATTGCACACTAGTCTTATTCATTGGTATTCATTATATACTTAAATAAATATATGTTTAAATTGATAACGTTGTTTTATAGTTAATTAGTAAACACTAAATTAAAGTTTTAATATTTTGTCTTGTAAATTCCACCACTTTGTATATATGAGCAAATAAATGTATAATTAAAATAACATTGTAGTGTAATAAGAATCTATAAAATTCCCTATGAAGAAGGTCCAAAGGGAATATAGTAATTTCATAAAAAGTTACTTACGTTTTTCATAATTTAAAAACTATTTAATTTTTTAAAAATACATTTTGTTTACTGGACACAATATTTATACATGGAGAGGATAACTGGTAACACACATATGTGAAGAATAGATCATTAATTATAGAGAACATTCTAAAAATATTTTTGGAAAATGAAAACAATCTACATTTCATATTGTGAATTTACAGTGAAAAAACAACAACAACTAAGTAGTAACAAGTGAAAGTTTATTTCTACTCTTTTGGGTATCATCAGTTCTATCATATACTATATTGTAAGTTTATGTGTATTGTGATTGTAAATGATAAAATGACTTATTATTATTTAGAAAATAGAATGATCATTCCTTGTTTATATAAGATATTAAGACTATGAATCTTAATCTTTATCTTATTATTAAAATAATAAAATACTTTGAATTTTATTTTATTTTCTCATGTGTCATAGCATCAGCCGGGAAGCGAACCCGCTAACCCGGGACAACTGCTTGTAAAGCAGACGTCACTGATCTCTCGACCACCAATGCTTGACTCTTTGAATTTTATTTTTGTTGGTATATATATAATTGTGCCTATATTTGTGTATAATTAAATATATAGTTACTTATATAATAAGACATATATACTACTTATAATCATATTTATTTATTTTAAATATAATTGGTTAATTGTTGTTTTTTTAACATTTTGATTTATTTCATTTTCAAATTTATTATAGTTCCATTTTTTAGTCTTTTAAATACAATATTGAAAACATTAATCTTAGAATAGTAAGTGACATTATAGCAAGATGGAGCTGATGGGCCAGGAAATTTTTATTGACCACTCACTAATTGCTTATTTGATTATATATGATAGATGAGCAACTTACTTTGATCTGCTTTGTCAAGTTTAAAATTTAAAGGACGATTTTTCCTTGAATTATTGTTTAATTAACCAAGAAAACAAATGTGAAAGCTTAATCAATAAAATATATTTTGTTAATGTTTATTTCATTCATATAACAATTATTTTATTATTATCATTTCAAAAATACATTCATTCATAATAAAATAGTATGTATTTAATAATAATAATAGCCTTTCATAATTTTATTTAAGAACAAAAATATTTATCTATCAGTGATAGTAATATGTACAGAAGTTTATTAGCAATTGATAAATGTAAATATAGCAGTTAAGATTGGCTCTTCCATTGAAGCAAGTAATACTGGTAGGTTGGTTTATAAATTGGCTTTATAAAATTTGCAATATAATTGCAAAATTTGTAATGTTTACGGTTTCTAAAGAGAGGGTGAATTGAGATGGGTTAATTTGTGGAGGGAAGAGGAGAAAATATGAAGAAAAATATTTGCTGATATTTAAAATTTTAAAATAATAATTATAATAATAACAACGTTTTTTTGAATAGTAACATAAAACAATTTTTTCTATTATCCCTTATTTTTAAGCCATATCCATATTTGTATTGACACTACCAGTTCTTCTTTATTTTTATAAAAACATGAATAATTTTATGAAACTAATTTTACATATTTGGTTTTTTTGATTTAAAAAAAAACAATTTTGGATGTAATCTTTTTTATTTTAAAAGAAAATTGTTAAGTTTATGTAAGAGAAATTTGCAATAAAGTTTTGAAGAGTGGCTTTTGTAATACAATTGGATGCTGAAGTAAAATAGAATTATTTGAATTTTCTAGGCTGTATTATCTAATAACACACTACATTTTTTTATATATGTCAAAGCATTGGCCAGGAAGCGAACCGCGACAACTGTCTGCAAGCAGCTGCGCTGACCTCTCGGCCGCCGTTTGACAACACACTACATTTATTGACAGAATGTACTAAGATGACACTATACTATTTTCAAATCTTTGACATATATGATAACTTTTGTGATAAACTATTGAATTGTTTTAGTTTATTAACAGGTAAATAGGTGCTAATATGAGACAATATTTAAAAAAATAATTGTTATTAAATTAGTTGCAAAAAAATATCTAAATAAAATTTATATATATATAAAAAGATTTTTGGCCATTTTTAATGGGAATAATAAATAATTCATCTTTTCTTTAAAAAGTTTTTCAAATCTTTAAACAAATATTTTATTCACTCTTAATTTTTTTTAAATAATCTCTTAAAGAATACAAAATTTGATAGTTTTACCATTTTGGGTCTTCATTTGTTATTTATGATTAAAATATATCAACAGATATTTTGTATGTGTGTGTTACTCTAATAATTAAACAATTTGATTGATAAAAAATTTACAATTCCTTGATAATTTATTTATATTTCTTCTTCTCATCATCTTTGCTCCATTTATTTGTAATAGCTTGATAAAAAAGATCAGGTTTAACCATCCTCTCTATCAGTCTAAAAATAAAGATGTGCAAATAACATGTATTAAGAGAAATAAGTAGTTGAAATTACAGAATATATACTAGGAATTTTTAGTGTATATGAATTGATTTTGAATGCATATTACCAAATGTTATTGTGGCCCAAAGAATTCTACTATCACATCTGTAACTATAGGAACTGCTGAAGTTTCTAAATTGAAAAATAAAAAAACATAAAAATAAACAACAGTACCGAATATCAAATAAGCAATCAAGCAATAATTCTATAGAGAAGGCTATATTTAAAACAAAAAATTATAGAAAAGCTATCAAATTATTTACTGAACAAAAATCCTGCTTTTTAAAAAAAATTATTTATATTTTATCTTGTTGTATTTTTCTTCATTGTTTTAGTTTTATATATATATATATATTTAAATAAATATTTTAAATTAATATATATTTTCACCTATTACATCCATTGCATTGTTCAGTAGACCATTTTAAATAAATGGATAAAACAGCATTTTTAAATAAATAACTTACTGCGAAGGAAAGGTCTCTTCTAGAGAAAAAGTGACAGAGAAAGCAGTACTTACCAGGTTTGCCAATTATCAGGTGATAGAGATTTGAATGATTTCCCATCTTTGTTTTATTGCTAACTAAGAATATCTAGATATATATTTATTTATAATATGAATGATTAGCTGGACTAATTATGTATCAGTTGAGAGAAAGATGCTAAGCCTTTTGAAAAGGATATTATTTGACCATACTCAAATCTCAGGATATTGACATAGAAAGAAAATGCAATATGATGCCTTTCTATATAAGTATTAATAGTCTTTTCAATAATTTTAAATAATGAGAGTTTTTAGACTTGCCTTAGGCATTAACATTAATCAGCCTGACCCTGTTTCTTAATCTCTTTGAATATATGTTTGAATTGTATATTGATTAAAATCAACAGTTTCTAGATCATAATCTTCTCATCATAAAAATAATATTAAAGCTAAAAAAAGAAAGAAAACAAAATGATGATAGTACTAAGAAGTGGAGGTCCTTAAAAAAAAAATATCTAAAAATTTGATAGACATAAATAGATCACTGAATCCCATGTAATGAATTAAAAAATATTTAAAAGGAAGTTGAAAAAATCTGCAGTGAAAATATAAAGGAAAAAAGCAATAAAATAAGTGTTTATGATTTTAAAAAATGTGAAAATGAAGAACTATTAATAAATTTATTGAAAGTTGAGAACAATGAATTCAAAAGAAAAAGTAATAAACTGAAGACAAAATTGGCTACAAAAGAAATATGTCAAAAGAAATTAATTAGTAGGAATAATTTAATAATATGTTAAAAGATAAGATAATTGAGTTAAGAAAATAAGCAGTTTAGGAACAAAATGATCATTGCTGTAAAAATGTACTATAGTTAATAGATGGAGAAGAAACAAATTGAAATGGAAAGATATTTATAAAATAAAGTGAACCTAAGAAGATAATGGAAATGGTATTTGAATATTAATTAGGTTTCAGTAAAACTAACATTGATAACATTTAAAGTACTGATAAATGGGCTTCCAGTTGAAATATTGAAAAGAATTAGATAGGAAAGAAATTCATGTGAGTAAATCTTGCATTCAATTATATGAGAATGGAATTTGGCATGTAACTACTTTTATTGTAACAGTTATAGAGTTCACTAGAAAAGAAAAATAATAAATTAAAATGTGAGAATTGCACAGTGTGTTTAAATTTACATATATAAATATTGCCTTGAAATATTAATAATGGAATTGTTTTTATGTTAGAAAAAAAAATAGCCAGAAAATGATTAAATTTTAGGAAAGCAAGAAGTCTTAGAAATGCAATTAATATTTGAGAGTTTCAATTGAAAGATATTAAGCAGAATGCAGGAAAAATTATTAAATTAGTAAAGACTATAATACTAAGAAATTTGTGTGTAGCATAATATTATATTGCCAATTAATAATATCTTGTAATTAATTAAATTAAAATTAGAATAAAACTATTAATTTGTTTAGTTTAATTTATACACTGTGTTATGTATACATAAACACTCAACTATTTGCATATAACCTGTACCCATTGGTGGAGCTACCATATAACATATCTATAACAGAGGAGAAGCCATAGCACATTGGATTGCAACAGAATAAGTTAATCAATAAATTTCATTTTTTCCTTAAAAAATAAAAAACCAAAAAGAAAAAAAAAAGTAATATATTTGAAAACATGAAAATGATATTATTTATTTAGAAAACAAACATGAAATTAATATATTTTCATACCTGATAATTAACTATTATGAAATTAAAATAATTTATTTTAAAAACAAATCTAAAGTAAATTTTCATGGAAAATATTATGTGCAAAAGTATAAATATATTTCAAAATATGAAAATAATTTTATTTACCTAGGAAACAAACATGAAATTAATATATTTTTATAACATACAATGATTGAAAAACAAATTATGTTTAAAAACAAGTCTCAAGGTAAGAATATTCAATAAACTATGTGTGAACTTCTGTCACTAGATCAACCTAAAACTAATAGTAACTGTCAGTTGAATAATGGAAACCTTTGATCTTAAATTTGCATAAGCCAATCATTTATCATAGTGTTTTATTGAGATCAACACTCGCTTGGTAAGAGAAATCCTTCAACAAGATTTTGATCAAAACTATTGTTTGTAGATTTAAAATAATTAAAGCTATGGCAAGTCACATGTGGCAAAGCATTGCCATGAATTCTATATTATATAGCATCATTCAATGGAACAACATGAAAATGCTTGCTTTTTTTGAATAGTGACAGCCAAGGCCTCTTTATAATTTCTTTAAGTGAACATTTTAACATTTACATTGTTTTCATCATACACATAATTAATTTCTTGTGCAATGATGGAAATAAACATTTTTTATGTGCATGTTGGTTTTTAATTCAATTTATTATGGAATTGTATTTGTTATCATTAAATAGTTACAGTCAAGGCCTAACTGTAATATCTTTAAATGAAAGTTTTTGTAATCACTATTAAAAAGAATAAATTTAAAAGTGATTAAATATTGAAGAAATTAATGAGAAATAAGAGGAATTGAATTAAGTATGTATTTTGAATCAAAAAAAGTATGCTGAAGAGAATTGTGGAGAATAAAAAAGAAAGAAGTTGATTAAAGATTATAAAGAGGGACATAATTGTGAGTATTTAAGGACTTCAGTAAAAAATAGAAAAGCTCGGAGGGAGATGATATTCTGATCTGTTTTGAGAGATCTCTCTTTTGAAAGATAATTAATGATGAGATTGAGTGGCCTATTTTATATATATATTTTTGTCTTTGAAATTTACAAAATTATTTGAAAATTTGGCTAAATCATTACTTTTAATGATTATACTTTTGCTTTTTAATTCATTATTCATAAAGTTTATATTTGTTTATATGTTCTACCCATTGGTGGAACCACCATAGATAAATTAAACTATAGAAGTAAATGGATCATTGAGTGCAAGTTAATTTATGATAATAACAAGGAAAGTAGTTTATTGTTTAAGGCTCGAACATGATCTTTAGCAACAAGGGAATATACACATAAATGGAAAAATATGGGTGATTTAGTCTGCAAGTTGTGTAAGGAAGGCATAGAAAATATTAGGCATCTATTAAGTCAATGTAAATGCTTGAAAGCAGAAAGGGTACAAATAATGAAGTTATGGAAGAATAAATATGAACAAAGTGATTATACAGAAAGTGGGTTATTGGTTTTTATGCTGGGTTTGGGAAAAGATAAGGGGGGTTTAGATATGAAGACATGGAGTTGACAAAGATTATGTTGTGGAAATGGGATGGAGCAGATTATGGGAAAACTTAGGGTGAGGAATGAAAACGGAAGGTAAAGTAGCTAACAGGCTTCTCTGGGCACAGTTGCTGAGAGATTACTGACTCCTTGTAAGGAGAAGTCACAGTGCATCACATCACATTTACTAGAATAAACTAATTTATACATTTTATTTTTTCTATAAAAAATTAAACCCACACACAAAAAAAGAATGTAATTTATTTGAAAACATTAAAATAATGTAATTTTTTTTAGAAAACAATCTTGAAATGAATATCTATTTTGCAAACTGATAATCTTTTTTTTTTTTTTTACAAATAATATGGATGAAAAATAATATTATTTATTTAGAAAATTAATCTTCAGGAAGAAATTAAATTAGCAGTAAGAGCAAACACAATTCCATAATAAATTAACATTTCTATTTTGCCTGAATTTTTTCAACTCATTAATTTTTTTATTATCTAAATTCATAATTCTACCCCCCCTCCCCACTTTTTTTTCTTCTTTTTTTCTATTACCGTATACTTCAAACAAAGCTTTTATTTTTAATCTAATTTTGATGGTCAAATAATAAAATAGTATGTATGAAATATAAGTATAAAAGCGCACCGTGTGTGTGGTGTCTAATCACTTAATATTTAACATCATTTCAGAATTATTAAAATATGAACTGATAGTTTTAAACAGACATTACTATTTTCTAGAGATAATTATATTTGATTGCTTTGTATTTAAATATTTTAATCTGCTGAGTATTTGCCAAATTCGTCTACTATTTTAAAAAATTAAAATAAAAACTCTTTAAATAACTACTAGCTATTGTTGATATCAGAATTGTTTTACAATCTTTGTTTTCGAGAAGAAAAAAAAGTCTTTTGAATCAGTGAGGTTGTTAACAACAAAAGATTATAATTTGATTAGTAATTATTTTTATTAATATACTAAATCAATATCTTCATTTAACTGCAAGTTACTTAGAATTCTCATGCACAAAAAAGTGTATTCATTTTAAGATATTTTTATTTTAGAATGTTTTTTTAAAATTTTATTGCTATATTTGAAATTAAAAAGCAATATTTTAATAATAATAAACTAAAACAATACATATCACGAATGAGTAAAAATTGATTTATTTAGTTCTGTTCTAATTTCAAGGGCCTAACAAAACTATGGCCAAAGCTCACAGTCATCTCAGGTTAACTCTACTTTTTAAATTTTTTAAATGATTTAAAAAGAAAAAATCAAAAGAAAAGTTATTATTTATTGAATATTAGTTAGTTACTCAGTGAATTATATGGCTTCGAATATCAAAACGTGTTAAATTTTTTTATTTACAGCTTTCATATCTATCACTCTATCTGCTACTGCTCTAATTGCCATGAATAAATAATATACACAGTGACCTTATTCATTCCTGCATTGTCTGAGACTGCTTTTGTGTTATAGTGGAAGTCTTAAGTATTATCAACATTCCAGTGTTTCAAATGCCTCATAGTTTGCCATATCACAGCTTCTTTTTTTTTATCACTATAGGTTCTTCTAATAAAACAGGAAGAAAAAAGAATACAGATTATAAATGTCATATTTTTAATGCACAATAAGGTTATGGATTTTTATTAGTAAACTGAATTCCAGAACATTGTGTTTATTATACAACCACCATTTTGCTAAGAAGTACAATATACCATTACAAGATTAAGCACTCATCAATAATTTCTTCTCACAAGGAAGCAGTGATCAGAAAAAATAGAAAATTTAAAGCAGAAGTTGTGAACTAATAAATTTCCAAGTAACCTATTAATTCATCAAGCAAAGAAATTCATCTACTTTTGTGAGTTAATTAAATTGTGTTTGATTGCAGCAATAAAAGAAATGTATCCAAAAGATATAAATTTAAATCTATAGTCCTTATTATATAAAAACTTACATAATTTCTGCAATATTGCTTCACATCAAGTATTTATTGTCTGTTTCTTTATAAAAAAAAATTTCTGATCCCTTTATTAAACTATTTAAAGTTTAACATATTCACATTTATTTTTCCAATACTGTTAATCATTATAGCAGTTGACCAAACTTTATAACAGTCAAGGTTTAAAAATTCACTCTCTATTTCATATCAACATTTATATTCTTAAGTATTAGCCCAGTATTTATTTTGTTTATAATTTATACATATAAGCATATACTTTTAATAAAGTTTAAATCACACTAATTAACAAATTCAGATACAACAAACTTTTATCAATTTTGATATTACAATAAAATAAATGAAATAGTAAAGTTGGTATTTACCTGAAGGTTTATGATAATGGTATTTTAGTTGTAATTATATGTTGGGACTATTTCCATTATCTAATATTAAGTATTGAATGGTTTTAGAATTTTTTTAAAACTTTATTTAAATTTTCCATATTCACCTGTTAATAATAGCACATAAGGTAGTATATAACACAATGTTTTGGGCGGCATTACTCTCCTCTCTTTTTCAGGTTATGCTGGACTCTCCAGTGATAGTACTAGCATGGGAATTGAACCTAGATCTTTAGATTCTTGAATATTGAATTTTAAGGTAATGCTCTAACCAACTGAGCTATAATGCTACACTTAGAGTGGAATTATTCTCCTCTTTTCTTCAAATGTTGATAGACTCACTTGGTTAGAGCATTACCTTTTAATTTAATATTCAATAATCTAAATATCCAGGTTCGATTTCCATGTGAGATGAGAATAATACCACTCAAAATATTGTGTTATATACTAACCTGTGTGTTATTAATAACAGTTGAATGAAATTGAAAAATTTAAATAAAGCTTAAAATTTTTTTTAAAGACATTTAAGATTTAATATTAGATGATGGAAATAATCCAATATATAATTATAAGTAAAATTGGCAAGAGTTTGTTTCATATGCATTTTTAAACTTATATTAATTGTAATTTGTCTATATATATATATATATTATTATTATTATTATTATTATTATTATTATTATTATTATTATTATTATTATTATTATTATTATTATTATTATTATTATTATTATTTGGACATGTGAATATATGAATATATTGTAATAACTATATATACAGACATACATGCTTATTTACTCATAGTTTTGTATGCAAATTTATTTTAAAAATGTATTGTTTTTTTTTTTATATAGGGGGGGACGGACGATTAAACAATTTCATGTTGAATAATTTTAAAATACAGTAAAAGTTTTTGCATCTTTATGTGACAGAAACTTTTTTGACTGAAGCTAATAAAAAAAATCATTTTATAATATATAAGTTTAAAAAAAGATTTGCATTTTAATCCCAAAGTACTAAAAAAGAAATAGATTTTTTTTTTCATTATATATCTGATAAGCGAAAATATCAGTTGTCTACAGGTATTTTTACATCACACAGCTGAGTTGCCAAACTGCATCTCATGAACCACGCATATTTGTAGTATATATTATATAATTGACAGAAGTGTATTGCTAACTCTTATCATGATAAATATAAAAATTTAAATAAAGAAATTGCAATATTATATTTCTCAAGTATAAATTAACAGTTCATTGAATTAATATATAAACTTAATTAACGGGAATAAATATTTAGGAATTTAAATTCCAATTTTAATGCAAGATTTGAGTCATAGATTAAATAATTTTTTTTATTAATAAAAATTAGTAATTTAATAAATAAGTCCTGATATGTATTTTTTTTAACACTGTATAATTTAGTGCAGTGATAGAGTAGCCAACTTGAGTGCTAAAGATTCATGGATTACAGCTCAATTTATCACTTTTAATGTTTCAGTGTCACATGATCTCCATTTAATCATATATATAATTTTTGTAAGAAAATTTGCTTGAAACAATATAAACTGTGTTCAATATATGTTCATATTTTGCAACACTTAAATTCTTGAAATTTATTGCAGTACTTATATGAACAATTAAATTGCCCATTCTGCTCTAAAATTATTATTAATTAATCTAAATTAATTATTACAACAAATAATCAAATTTAAGTTAGTTTGTAGTAGTGCATTAGATTATGTTGAGGATGGTTCCAATTAATAATGGAACTCAGTTGAAATAAACAACTAATATTAAGTAATTATTTAATATTAGCTGTTTATTTCAGTAGAGTTGAATTGATTATTAATAGTAATTTTGCAAACAACATTATGGACAAATTCAGTATATTTATGATATTTGATCATTGTTCCAATTTATAGCATATTAAAATAAATATACCGCTAATTTTGTATATACTGTATATTAAATTTTAGTTTAATAAGTAATGGCTAGTCACCACTGATGATGATGGAAGTGTTTTCATATTGCTTTAATTGTAGTGTTATTGCTATATGATTTCTCAGGCAACAAAGCTGCTTTATAACAAAAAAATGTATACTAAATAAATTTACATGCACATCCTTGTAGATGTATGTTCACATATAAATATTTAAGTTACTCTTTTTTAGCAATAGATTATTTTTTTAACAATTAAAATTCCATTTTGAAGCCTAGAAATTTATAATAAAAATGTAAACACTGAATATTCATTTAGTAAAACCACATATATTATAAATTAATTTAGTTTCTTTGGCATGTAAGTCCTCTAGTGACAGATTTTTAAATCACCACAAAGTCTTTAACTTGCAACTTATCAGCCCTCTTATGGCTGGTTTGTGAGTTACTGACTGTAATGGCTGTTTGTTGATTTGCTGAGGTTTCATATTGCTTTTCGAGCATTGTCTGCTCTTTTTACATGCGTTGTCATTACCCTGGTACCAAGTAAGTATTATATAAATAGTTTACTATGATTAAAATAGACGATGTAGAAATAAGAATGTATTGCATTGCATATTTCATTAAAGCAGACGGCTGGTTTTTTCTCCCCCTCCCCCCTTTCTCTTATAGATGGAGAGTAGGTAGATAGTTGCTGTAAATGTGAATATGACAATCATTTAATGGCAAGGAAAATTACGAGTTTTTATTAACAAGTTAATGTACTTTCATTGACGTGCACAATAAGGAAATGATCATATCTGAATTATTGAATTTTTAATATTTATAAAAGTACATCATAATGATGGTTTAAAGATGAAATTTATTATCAAAATGAAGGATAAACACTATTTATTAGAATACTGATTATTTACATTCCATCATTCAATTAGTCTAGGTAATGTATAATTTTTTATCTTATTTGTGGCCTTGAAAGTGAGAAATCTATTGCATTAACCCTTTTAGGACGTAGTTCCTCTTTTCTTAATTTATAAAATTGTTTAATTGCAAATAGAATATATATATCATTTATTTATACATATATAAATTAGAAACTTAATTTATTATTTGCATATTTAATCTGATATTTTAATCTTATATGTATATTTTGTTTGTTTAATATCCAATCATAACATTGTTGTAGTTTTAATACATAAAAGTAATTTATAGTTTACACATAAAGGTGATATTGCTAATTCATTCCTAAAATAGCTGTCATATAATTTCTTTTTTATATTAAAAAAGGCCTATAAAATTGTCTTTTTAGTCTGTTTAGTTGTTTTTTCTTTATCAAACACTAGCTGTTTTAGAATGTTATTTTTCAAATTTGTTTACATAATCTTCTATAGATATCTTTTTTGAAATACTTTTTATTAATTTTATTCGTTTATATTGTTGATCCCAAGTTAATAATTTAATAATCTTTTTATGGAATGTAATTATTTTGTAGGATGATTACAGTTGTCATTTTATTATTACTGGCTTAATATTTTTCTATCCAGTTTCTAAATAAATAGATCTTTGTTTTTTTCTTTTCATTTTACTATTATTAATGATTTATGTCCTCCCTAATAACATCTTAATTATTATTGTATAGTTTCAATTGCGAAAAAAATGAGTTTTTGAGTGTAATTTTTTTTTTTTAACAATGTAGTATAATAATCGGTTTTCTTTTTATTATTAGTTACCTTTCGTTCATTCTCCTCATTTTCTGTTTTTCCTTTTATTTTTTTATCTTCAATCACTTAGGTTAGTAAAGAGTCTGTTTATCCCGTGTCTTTTTATACCATTTCTCATCTCTCTAAAGCAATTATGACAATGATTCTCTAAATTTTTACTATCTTGTTTTATTTTTTTTTATTAAGGTAAAAAAAATGCAGGTGACTGATCACCCGCTACATGATGTAAATACATTTGTTTAAAGAAATCTTGAGATCATAGCACAGTCAATAACCCTAGTCTTCTCCATTGATTCATAAGAGTATTTGAATTGCCAAGTCCTTTAATTCACCGATTCTTAGAACTTCATTTTTCATTCCTTGTTTTTTTATTTTTGCCTTTTTTTCCTTCTGGTATTAGAATGATCGTATTCATTCATGACTAGCTGATAATGATTATGACTAATGTATGTTTAAATGTATTTATTTTTATTTAATAGATAATTATAAAATAGTTGTCAGGGTTTTAATGATAATAATTAAAAGCAACACCGTGTGTAGTGGAGTTAATAATATCAAAAATTATCCAGTAATAATAATTATATATATATATTAAAAGCAGACAAACGCCTCATTTGAAAATTTTTTCCCCAGCAAATCTTTAATATGATTAAAATAAAATAGTAATGAAAAAAAAAGAAAATGAAGTTTTTATTGGAAATATTTTGATGTTACTCACGTATACAATAATACATAAGTCAGTATACACACATACGTATGCACATGACTAGCTTATCTTTTATATCATCGAATTTGTATGTAATTTGGAATTTTTTTTAGATAATTGCCTGCAGCCAAACCAGTAACCATTTCACTTATTGTTTAATAAATGACTATCTAGTTAATATAAACTGAAAGATGTATAAGGGTGGAAAACCATAAACCATTAACAACCTGTTGAATGTTCTTTTCCTTTATTTTTGCTGTTCACCTTAGAAAAATGCTAGAAAACATACTTTACCTATGGTACCTATGCATAATTAGAAAGCACATTGTAATTTTAATCATATTTTAGAAATATGATTGAGATTTAAGGCTACTAAGAAAACAATGTATATCAATACCTCTTTAATATGATCTTGAGTTGATCTCAACTTCATCAATTTAACTACTTGCAACATTCCATATGCTATTTTAACTGATGAAGTTTAAATCAAGTCAAAATCATAATTGTGAAGAATGTCTGGCTTATTGTCCTGTGATTGATATATATATATATATTAAAAATAGTATAGTAAAATGTAAAAATGTATATCACAACTGTAATGGGACAATTGCAATTTTTTGAAGTTTATTACATATTATTTTCTAACTGTCCATTCATTGTTCTGGAATATAATTTTTATATCTATGTATATATAATGTTCCTGACATTAAAAAAGTAATAATGCTATATATAGTTATTTAAAAATCACAAGAAATATGTAATTGTTACAATTTTTAATTACTATAAATAAATACACACATTTGAATATATGATAGAATAAACTTTTATAAATTATGTTTTTGCTTGCATTTTATTTTTGTAATGAATCTTTGTGATAATCTTCAATATTATTATGACATCCTATTTGTTAAAACCCTCTAATCCTTTCTTGCATTGTTTTTTGGTATTTTAAAACTTTAAAAAATCCTCTTCTTATAGTCCTAATTATTTTTTTTATTTTACTTACGGTTTCAGTTAATCTAAAATCATCAAATATAAAAATAGAATTCTAATGCAGATATCAAAATTTATTACTGATAATTTTATTTTTAGATGCAATACTTTAAATAGTTTGACAGTGAATACAATCATACTAAAAAAATATAAATAATTTAAGCAATTATATATGCATACCTACTTATTTTCATATATATATACATTCAATAAATAAATACATACATGCATGCACATAAATATTTACATATAATTATATGTGTATAAAAACATTATTATATACATTATAATATCCTTAATACACTTTTACAAAAATAAATAGTAAACAAAAAATATAACGATTTGACATACATATCCATCCTACATGTTTAGAGTATCTATTTATGACTTATTAATATATATCATTATTATGAAGTTGATTATATGCACATAATTATATATATATATTTGCATGCGTATATGCATCTATTGTACAAATAAATGAAGATATATACCTAGCACTGTTGGACATAGAGCATCCGATATGGGATCAGGAGGTCCCAGGATTGATTTTGGGACTCTCAGGTCTGGCATTCGAACTTCTTATGAACTTCCAAGAAATAAAGCCATATATGTTTTTATTAATGATGGAATTATAATTGATATATTAAAAGAAGCAGGTGAAGAAATAGCAACTTTTTTAGCAAAGTTATATACCAAATGTCTAATTGATAAAGATGTACCAGATGATTGGAAGAATGCAGTAATAATATTAATATTTAAAAAAGGTGATAAAGAAGATATAAGAGATTACAGACCTATCAGCCTTTTATCAGTTTTATACAAAATTTTTACCAAGATAATTACAACTTGTCTACAGTGAACATTGGATTTCCATCAACAAAGAGAACAAACTGTATTTAAAAGTGGTTTTAGTACAGTAGATCATATCCAGGTATTGAGAGAAGTTATAGAAAGGACAAATGAATATGAGTTGCCATTATGCTTTGAATTTGTAGATTATGTTTGTGTAAAAGGCATTTGATTCTATAAACATTTCTTCACTGAAGCATTGGATCATCAAGGTATAGATCCAGGATATTGTCATATTTTAAAGAATATTTATAAAAATTTAACAGCAACAATTAGATTACATAATGATACTAGGAAAGTCAACATTGAGAAGGGTGTAAGACATGGAGATTCCATATCTCCAAAACTTTTTACAGCATTGCTGCAAAAAGTATTTTGTGGATTAAAATGGGAAGCTAAAGAAGTTAAAGTAAATGGAGATTATTTAAGTCATTTAGATTTTGCAGATGATGTAGTTGTCTTTGCAAATAATGTTTTAGAGCTGCAGGAAATGTTGCAGGAGTTATTAGATGAAAGTAGGAAAGTAAGATTAAAGACAAATGTTAAAAAGTCTAAAGTAATGTTCAATGGATTTTCTGAAAATATAAAAATAAAGATTTATTATGGTGAGTTAGAAGAAGTTAACAGCTACAAATATCTTGATCAGATTTATTATGGTGAGTTAGAAGAAGTTAACAGCTACAAATAAATATCTTGATCAGATTTATTATGGTGAGTTAGAAGAAGTTAACAGTTACAAATATCTTGATCAGATTATTAATACAGATGGAAACGGATGAAATTAATCATAGAATTAGACTGTTGGAGTGCTTTTAGTAGAAATAACTTGACACTAAAATGAAATATGCCTATGTGTTTGAAAAAGGTTTTTAATAAATGTATTTTTACCAGTTTTTACTTATGGATCTGATACTTGGACATTTACTTCAGAACACTCAAAAAAGTATGGAGAGATGCATATTAGAAATAACAAGAAGAGTCAAAAATGCAATATATGGATAAGAGAACAAACAGGTGTTATTGACCTCATCATTGAAAAAATTAAAAGACTGAACTTTATGATAAATGCTACTATAAGTGCAAGCTATATATAAGTCATGTGACATCTGACTTTTTATTATTACTATTAAAAGACTGAAGTGGAGTTGGTTCTAGAGACATGTTGCTAGAAGAGATGATAAAAGATGGACAATTGAAATCTTAAACGGGATTGCAAGAGATTATAAAAGACCCAGAAAGAGACCACATATGAAATAAGAAAGTGTGCAAGGATGATATGGAGAAGAGAAGCTAAAGATCAGAAAAGATGAATTGAACTTAGAGAGACCTTCATCCTGCAGTGAATTGATAATGGTAATGATGATGAATTGTTTAAACAGTTATTTTTTTTTAAAAAAAATTGTGATTATTGCATGTAAAAATAAAATTATTAATAATAAATTTTAATATCTATATTAATTAATATTTTAAACTCTGACGAAGTCTGTAGATTACTTGGAATTATAAATAAAATAAAGAAATATAAAAACATTCTATTTAAGTGCATAGTGAATGGATTTTTTAAACTTTATGAAATAATTAATTATTGTTACTAATTTTGATAGGAATATTTAATGAGGTGATTATATATGATGATTTAGAATTATTTATACTAATAGAAATTTTAAGTGCAACTGTATTATAAAATATAAGTGGGAATAATAATTGTATCACAAAAATTTTAAGTAATAATTAGTAAAGTAGAAAAATATCTGAAAATATTTTTTTAATATCGTACCCTGGACGTTTTGGTTTACTAGCAAGTTCAAGAGTTAGAGAGTTTTGAATGAATTCTAACTGAAGGAAAAAAATAAATCAGATTATAATCAGTAGAATGAATCTTTTGCTCTAAACTCATCTCTGTTGTGTAATCTTCCAACTATAGTAGTTAATTGTGGAAATAGTAGTAGTAAAAGTGTAATTGAACTAATAGTGCAAATAATATGTTGCTGCTGTTGGGACACAATGATATGAAAATGAAAACTTGAATTTAAAAATATAATTTCATAATAAATGATATGATGTAATAGTATGATGATGATATAATAATGTAATAGTGGATTGACAATAATATGCATGTATGAAAATATGAAAAGCTAAAAATGGTACAATTAATAAAAACATGATACTAAAACAGTGACAAAGGATATATATGTGATGGGTATTATTGTGCAGTGCAAAATATTAACAATAAGTATTACTAATTCAATTATAACTGAAGTTTTACAAAACTTATTGAAATGAACTTTTACAAAACCAATAAAATATCACATAACTCTATTATATGACTTCAGCTTACTTAATGTTGTTTCATAGCATTCTTTTTTGCTTCACCACATTTACTCCACTTACTGTAAACTTTAGTTATTAATAGATGCAGATGATAATGCTATCCTATCCAATATCACTAGATTTTGGTCTATACAGGCAAGTTGTTTAGATTGAAAACATTTATATGTTTTTTCAAATTGGGCTGATAGTGTGATAGTGAATCAGAAAGGTAAATGATGGCTAATAGAGGAAAGGTACATTAGAATCTAAAGTTTCAGACACGGGTCTAAGGTCCAAATTTTTTTTACTGATGATGGCCGTAAGTTTAACACTAGTCTGTGTTATTGGATAGGACAACACTGGCTACGGATTTATTATGCATTATCATCTGTATCTATTAATTATTAAAAGCTTAGATGTGGTGAAGAAAAAAGGTATGCTGCTGAAACTTATTAAGTTGGGCATCTATGAGTTTCAAATATTGATGTAAATATGATATATATCATTTGACGAATAATGCTATTAGTTGTGCAAATTGTTTATCGTCATAAATTAATGTAATAATAATTCTTATAATATTTTAATAAAAGTCACTGTTAGAAGGATGAATTAAAATTAAATATTTTAATGAATTTTGAATAGCCTATAGCTATAACTTGTATAATGAATGGATAATACTTTAAATTGAATTGAATATTTGAAAAAGGAATTTGAATTAAACATATTTGGTAAGAAATATATAAATAATATTTTTCAAATTTAACAATATAGTGATGCATTTCTTTATTATTCTTGGATTATTATTAATATTGTTATACATATATATATATATATTATCTCTATTTAGCTTAAGCAATTATGTAATTAATGCATTGTATAGCTATACTTTATAATATTATTATGAAAGAATTTATTTAAGTACCTCTATAGGCTGATTGCAAGAATAACAAATGATGTTACTATGTATATAGTGTAACAATCTAATTATGAATTTTAAACTTATGATAATTTATTAATTTTTAGAGTATGAAAGTTGAAATAAACACTGTTATTAAATGCAATGCTCTTTACAGACAATAATAAATTTCATTTTTTAATTATGATATTCTCAATTATTAATGTATTTCCACTTATCTGATTAATAAGAATATACATATAAAAATGGTTCAAGTCTTTTTTTAATTTATGGCTAGTGATTTTAGAGCTTAGGACAGCTATTAAAAGGATTCCTCTGAAACCAGTCTAAGCTTTGTATTGTCATAGTTCAAATTTTGCCTACTATATCTTTATATAACATGTTATTTTATATTTTCACATTGAGCTAATATAGGATGCTTAACTTCAGCCATCCATAATAATATCTCTATATAGAAAGTTTTTCAATTCAAAATTTTAGATTGTTTGAAAATTCAAGTTTTTGGCATAAGTGGCTTAATAGAAATAAAAGATGATTTCTGTATAGCTTTAGAAAGTAAATGTGTCTGTTGAGGAAGTCCAATAGCTAGAAACTAAACTGGGTGAATATCAACTATTACAATTTGTTACTCCTGTTTGCACAGTAATTCAATAATAGAGCCAGTTTGCTTCTGGTGTATATATATAAGTTATAATAATAATAATAATAGCAGAATAAATTTTGATTGAAAATAAAATCCACTTATTAGTATTTAGTTTTCATTGCACTCATTCTATTTGCTCAGTTTGTGTCTCTTTCTCTATAAAACAGGCAAAACTCACTATATATATTGTCACACACAGCAAGCTAGAGTAATCAATGGATGCCAGAAGGCTTGTGCATAAAATCCCCATCTATTGTCTACTCATCTAATATTTCCAGACTAACAGTTATACACAAGCATAAGAGGTGGTGGTCATGTGATGTTTTTTGGCTCTTTCTCTATAGTCAGTTTGCAAATTCTTTATTCAAGCAAATTAATTTAAATTGTAACAGTATTTATCATTAAAATTCAAGTGCTATATAGGTTTGTATTGTTTAAAAAATATTTAAAGTTAATATTTGCTTTAACATTTAAATATAGCAATCCTTAAGTTTGATCTTATTAGAAAGCATCACAAAAACTTATTTTCTAATTATGTTTTAAAAACAATGCGCAATAAACTTTCTCAAATATATTTGATGTTTGGACTATTTTTGTAAAAAAAAAAATATTGAAAATATGTTTTTATTTTTAAAATGTTGCCCCAAGTGCATTAGAAAGTAAGAGCCCTTAGTGGAAGAATCATTCAGTTAAAATAATCAAACAGCTTTATGATTGAAAGTTCATCAGAAGTTTGAGTGTCAGAAATGCCAGCACTGGAATTGATTTGATGATCTTATATCCTAGAGTCTGACACTTTACAACTGCACTAAACTATGCAGGGTAGTGAAAAATACATACATGTTGACCAGCTCCTAGCTGGTCAAATATATCAAGTTTTGATTTGTTTGAAACTACAATTGTAGGTTATATTTATAGCAAGAATTTCTAAAATATATAAATGTTAACATAATCTTCAATAACTTCTCTTCCTCTTTCCTTCTTTATTTTTGCTTTTCTAATATATAATATATAATAACCACATTCCACTCTTTTGACACTTTGAAGCAAAATATATTTATTAATATTACAGTTTCGACTATCCTTAGCAATTTTCATCAGATCTTATCAGTTTAGTAGATAATATCTGATGAAGACTGCTAGGAGCAGTCGAAATGGTAATATTTATAAATATATTTTGCTTCAAAGTGTCAAAAGAGTGGAATGTGGTTATATGTTAAATGTTAACATTATTAAAACAACTATACACCCAAACAAATAAAGCAATATAGAATTTAAAAAAAAGAGAGATATTTAACAGAATTCATTAAGATAAAATAATCAATTTTTATCAAGTAAAAATTATTTCAGTATAAAGATATGGGGGGGGGGGGAGCTTCATATGACTCAATTCTGAATAGAGAAAAATAAAAAAAATTGGAACTCTATGCTTAATTAATTAAATGGAAATGTTGTCCTGTGTGGTTTGCTGCAACTTTAGAATGATGGATGCTAGATCATGGTACTAATTCTATCACTTTCTGAGTTTGAACAATAAACCTATCAATTATTATTCGGCTTAATTTATTATTTTGGAATTTCGATGATCCACACCCTCCATAGCAACTGAATACTCAATCAGATTTTTGCTTATTTAAAGTAAACCAATAATTATGGTATTTTTAATTATAATTATGAATATTGAGATGCTAGAATAAATAATGATAAGATGGCAGACTCTGGTATATTGTATTGATTTCATGTGGTTGCCTAGCTATCTCATTTGTCTTTGTTTATAAAATTTAAATTATGACTTATAATATAAAATTTCAAATTATTTTAACAACAATCTGCAAAGTTGATAAATTACATTCAAAGTTTTTAATTATCTTTTGATTATAACTTTTGATTATTTACAAATTTCTGCTCAAATCAAATTAAGATTGCAATAATTAATATAAAAATTAACAAAAATATTACTCTCCCCCTTTCCAATCATCAAAATTATAGAAAAGAAATATTAGATTAAAGATTTTATACTACTGAATAAAATGTATTAATATTGATGAGGAAACTTGTCAGGAATGCACTATAGGAAGTACAAATTAAATAATTTTTAAGTTCTCTCAAAGAATGTAAATAAAAGATTTTATTATAGTATTCTATAAAACAAAAGAAGGCAATATTATCTTTTGTTTATCTTCCTCTTTTATATTGAAAAATTGTTTAACATTTGGGTAATGATATTTACAGGCTAATATTTTTTTATTTAAAACAGTATCTTGATGATTTTGGTATATTTATTTACTGATATATTGTATGTTATGTTTTTTTATATCTTGATTATCACAACATAGAATTATTATTCCTCTTCTTTTTATTTGCATATAAAGTTTTATTAAGTTTAATCATCTCTTGATTTAGGACACTTTCTCCCTAAATTGCTTCTGAAATAATTCTGATTACTTTTGTTTTCCAAGAATTAAGTTAATAACTTCTTATTTATATGTTGAATATCAAAATAAATTAAGCATAGAAATTCACTCATTTGACCAAAATAAATTTAAAAAAAAAAAAAGACAGTTGGAAATGAACTTAGAAACTCTAATTGAAAATTATATTGTTAATAAACTGCCATGTATGAGTTAACACAGTGACAAAATAATGAACTTGAGAATTAAAGATTACTGAATCAAAGTTCATTTTGTCACTTCCAGTATTCTAACATTAAATGATGTCTTGAGCAACTAACTATTCAATTTTTTAACCACTAAACTAAAGTGCTATGACATTTTAAGCACTAAAAAAAATATTCTTTATTGCTTGGGAATCATGATGATTGTCTGAGCTAGGACTTTATCCAGGAACTTTTATTTCATTCCCGATCATCCATTCTTCCACTCTGCTAAACTGCAGAGGGTTCTAATTTTTTTAGTCAAATACTAAACACAGTATATATGGAAGTACTATGGGAAAGATTATTAAATTTAGACGAATTCAATATGAGACTAACAAGAAAATTTATTTTATTATTAATTTTATTAAGACATATAAAGGATCTTTATTAAAGAATAATGGTGTTTTAGATGCATTTTTATTATTATTATTATTAAAAACTTAAATATATATTTATACTAAAATATAAAATTCTATAACTAATCTCTTACTTTAGAAATTTTCATCCCAAAATCTTTTGATTTTTGAGGAATCTTTGATTCAAGTTTTAAATTAAATTTTTAAAATTGTAATGATCAATATTGTATACTTTTCAAATATTAGGAATACATTATTAAAGAAGAGACAACAGTTTTTACTTACAATATTTTAATATTGAGTTTTTGGTATTAAAAGATATCTTTGTTTTATATTTAAGGATCAAAAGTTTGAAATTTATTCTTGGAATGACTTATTTTGTTAAGTGAAGTAGAAGATAATTTTCATATTTTTTACTTGAATAACAATATAATTGTTAGTGGATAGACTTGCTGATTTGAAGTTGTTTTATTTCAGGAAAAAAAAAATTAGCAATTAGATTTTTTTGGTATTTATGTATTAGTCCTGCTGTGAAATTTTAGTCTTCATTAAAATCATTATAATTATCTATGATTGCTAAATATTTGATAGTAGTTTTATTTAATTAATTAAGTAAATTTAACTTTCAAAAATAAGTTGTTGAAGATCTCTAAAATAGTTTTATATCTACTATACATTCTTTATATAAATATATAAAATGTGCTAAAACGCACAAACACACAAACCTGAAGACAATGAAATCTTAATATTGTAGATTGATACAAACCAATTATATATATAAATAGAGTCATATATCACATGACTCCACTTCTTTTTTATTATTAAACTTGCAGGGTATAAACAAAGAGCTTTGCTAATTGGTCAACAAGCTTTGAGATAAATGCTTAGTAAGAGAAAGCATTTAAAATATCTCTATTCTGAAAACCAACCCCCATCCCCTGACCATGGTTTCATGCTTTTGGCACTCCTCAGAGAGGCACTAGGATAATTTCAGATACTAGATCTAAAAACACCAACCCAAAGCCAGCATTTATCTAAGAGTTGATTATTGAGTAGAAAATCTGAAGTTTTCAGACACCTATATGTCTTCAAACCCAGCTATCTAACTCAAATATTATATGGGGCTGAGAGATCTTCAGACAAACTAAATATATGTATCTAAAGTATGTGGCTAAGCACTTTCAAGAGCCGAGATTCTCATATTCATAGCTATCTTGTTAATAAATAAGTTGGTAAAAAATGGTGCAAATTTACATAAATGAGGTAGTTAAGTATTCCATTTCCTGAAGATCTTGCAACAAAAGTCTTTTCTGTTTATAGAGTTGTTATCTTTAGCAATAAAGTAAGTTTCCTTATCTTTCTCTTGAGATCATGTCACTCTCTGCAAACCACCACTGGGTCCTTAAAGTTGGCAGTCAAGACCAGCTGAGCTGCAGTGCTGGGTGAAAACTGAACTACAAGAAGACTTTGGTAGTGCTTTATTATAAGAGTAGGTGTGCTGGGATAGTTAAGTGGACAGAGAAATCCTGGTCTCACCGTAATAGGATGCCATACAATGAGTTTCAGGGTAGGTGATATTGTAAACTACCAGGGGAGGTGAAAGCATAAATGATACTTATTGTTGAAAATGTTATAAAAATTTTTATGCACATTAGGCAGATAAGGAAGTAGAAGCCTTTGTTGTCGATGTTAGTGGTGTTGTTATTCATTTTGGAGTAAAATTGCCTTATTTTCTTGTCCATTAAACCTAACCTTTATTAAGTCATTTCTATTTGACACTATCAACTTTCAGCTATCACTAACCTACTTATGCTTTAAATATAGCCATCTTTTGCCACATACAAATAAATTGACATTAATTCAGAAAATAGTGTTATTTACAATTTTTTGTTAAAAATAATTCTTTAAATGTTTGAAAGTTAAATTTACTTAATTAATTAAATAAAACATACTATCAAATTTTCAGCAATCATAAATAATCATAACTGAAGACTATAATTTAAATGCCAGACTAATATGTAAATACCAAATTTTTTACAGAATAAAGAGATTCTAATTAGGAGAGACACCCTTTTGACAAGATTTTATCAATAAAAACAGCCTTTAGTAACTCCTGAAACAATCTATTTTTGAAAGCAAATTAAGAATATCTATTTTAAACACAATATTAAGGTTAAAAAATATTTAAACAATATTAACAGTCAAGAAATAATCAATTTTCTTTTTTATTTTATACAAAGTGTATTTCAATATTGTGATTGCTTTAATAACTCAGAAAAATGAGTTCATAATAGGATAGATAACATATAAAGATGACCTTAGAAGTTTGTTATTTTGTTTAGTTCCCAACATTTAACTTTTAATCCACAAAGCTCCAATCTGAGACCAGTACAAATTTTCAAACACCTTAATATCATATAACTTTTTAAATTGAACAGATGTCTATCTCAGTATCTTTCTATGCATGACTTTATTTTGCAAAGAACAAATTAATTTGAATTTAGCCCACATAGTATAAGTTTTATTTTCCTCTTTTCAAATTTAGCTGTGTCTCATACTTGTAGTTTAAATGGATGTAAATTTTTTTTGTCTTTTGCATATTTTCACCATTTTTTTTTCTACTTTTTTATACAAATATTATAATACTTAATATAACTAATGCTTCAAATAATAATAAAGAAAATTTATTTAATCATTTTTGTAATTTTATGACTATATATTTTTTAATTATTTTATACAAATATTGTAATATTTATTGTATGTAATGCTTATAATAAAATCAAATATGGAATGATAATTATATAAAACAAAAACTTTTTTTGAGTGATATGAAAGATTGCTTGTAGTTTTTACATTACCAAACTATATTATAGCCATTGCATGTTAAGAAGAGATAAAAGACAACCACTATTGAGATGCGATAAAAATGACTTTTTCTTAGATAATCTGAAAAATAGCTTATTTTTATGTGGGAGCTAGAAGTTCCTAAGTATATTTTATATGCCTGAAATTTATTGGTAAAGTTAATCATCATTTCCTTCTGAATTTATTATATACACAATATATATATATATATTTAATCTATATTACTAAAACATTTTCCCTACATTTTTTTTCTCTTACATCTTTGAAAAAGCTACTTTCTTAGTTCCATATTCTATGACATAGTTTACATCCTTGAAATAAAGATTTAAAGAAAAAAAAAATCTTTATTTTCATTTTTTTAAAAAATTTTTATATTTTCCCCTCTTTCCATACAACTTATGTTTATCCTAATCATCTTTCATCATCTTAAATTTCATAAATAAATATCCAATATCCCCCTTTTCCCCATATCCAAATAAAGCAAATTTTTCAAAATTCATTTGTAATAGTTATATGATGGTCTGATTCCATCATCATACTTAATTGTCTTGTATTATTTGCTGCAATTATAAAAGGCAGATTCTGAAGCTAAAAGTTTATAGATTGTGGACCAATTTTGTTATTTTTGGTGCTTACACTTTTTGTGAATTCTGCTTATTCAATTATTTTTTTGTTTTTATTGCTAAATGTTTTTAGAACAACTTAAACATATATTTATACTTTTCTATATACATTCAATTGCTAATAATAACACACAGATTATTATTAATACAATATTTCAAATGATACTATTTTCCTTTATTCTTCATATATTATTAGTTTGTTCTAATTGATTAGACTGTTATCTTAAATTCGATATTCACAAGTCTATATGTCATTAGTTCAATTGTAATGGATAGTAAATCATGTGAGTGACACTTGAAGAAGAGAGGAGAAATATTGTTGTATACAAACTTGTATATTATTATTAAGTTTAAATAAATATATTTGGAAAATTATAAATAAAATTTAATTTTTTTAAAAGATTTATTTAACAATGGAAGTAGACGAAAGACATACTTCAACAAATAACCACATGTAAATGCCTCCATCACAAATTTTCTGATTAATATTAAAGCCAAATTCATATTTTATTTTGACTTCATTTCCCTAATATCTACAGCTCTATTTTTTTTAAGTAAATAATAATAAATTATCTCCAATGTTATCATACAGCATTTTATGTTTTGTGTATGTTTTATTTTTATATAATTATAAATTTTTTTTATTTATATTTTTCATAATGCTAGTTTTTTTCTTCAAATCAACGTTTTAATCCTTTTTTAATGACTCATAATTATGTACTTGTAATATATATTCTCTAAATATTTATTTTACTTTTTATATTTAAATACTGTACATAGAAGTAAATTCTTTATCTATTAACTGCATATATTGTAAATCCTTATGAGATCAAATTTTATTATCTTTTCATATAATCCTATTCAACACTATTTTTTACTCATCTCTTATAATCCACATATTATAGCTTTCTGAATATTTTCATTTTCTTTTAATTCCTATAATTAAAAAAAAAAAGCATTGCCCATTTTTCATTGAATAGCCTCATTTATTGCATGACCAATGTATCTACCTACTTTTTAAAAAAAAATCTCTCATCATTGCTAGCCATCACAAAGTATATTATTTTTAGATTTTAAAGCAGATACCATCATCCCTCTGCACATTATTCTATATAACTTATACTTGTTAGAGCATATTAGAAATTTAATCAATCCCATTCTACTTTTTTGCTTTGCTTTCAACTCTTATTCACAGATGACTGAATAATTTGTTTTTCAATTTAACAATGCATCTGAATGCCTATACTCCTTCACCCTTTTCAATATCATTTCTTCCATTTTCCATCTTTCAGTTTTATTCTTTCCATTGAATACTGATATTTTCCTTTTTATTATTATTATTATTATTATTATAATAATTTGATTTACAAGCATCAAACTTTCTACTCTCACATCTTTGACATCATTCATTTCAGATAAATACATTAATGATTATGAGTAATCAATTTATTAGGCTAGAGATTATAATTCCTAGCCTAAATACAAATAAACCACTCTTAAAGATTAATACATCTTTTTTATTGTTGTTATTAAGTATAAATGATAGCCTTTTCTTATTATTTATTTGCTTCTCCTGATTCCTATGATGGAGATTCCTATCCTCTACAGTTTTCTATTACAATCTGCAACTCTTTTAGAAACAAAATGAATAGTAAAATTGTCACTAAACATTTCTGTTTAACCCAATTTCATATCTAATTTCGACTGAATCTATATCCTCCAATTGATATTGATAAAGAAAAATTCTTGCTGTATTGGCTCTTAATCATTTTTAACATAAGTCTACTTCCATATTTCAAATTTTTTCTATAATCTATTTCTATTTACTTCATCATGAATGTTTTCTATATCTACAAGTTTCACAGTAATTATTTTTTTTTTTAAATAAGTTATTTTATTTCAATTTAGTCCAATTGAGCAATAATAAACAAATTATCTTCACCTTCCTGACCATTTTGCATCTCTTCCAAGATTTTAAGCTCATCCACTCAAGTTCTTATCTTATCTATTAATATATATGTACATGTTTTATAAACCAGTTAGTTATTTCTGTTAAGCTATAATTAGTTAACAACTTAAAATATATTTTTAAGTATAATATTGTAATTTAATTCTCACACTCTTTTATTAATCTGGAATTCTATTATTATCTCCGATTTTCTTAAAGGTTTCTTTTTTTTTTTTTTAAAAAAAAAAAAAAACAATCCTCCTGTATCTTTCTATGTCTACATCATTTTAGCTGCTATTGCTCTATTTCATTTTAAATTTCTCTTTCATAAATTAAAATCCTTAATGAATCACTTTCATATAGTAATTTTCTATCAATCAAGGTTTTTATTATTAACTCATTGAATATTTTTTAAGTTCTTCCCTATTGTGAAATTTTCTGCCTTTAATAATGAAATAATTTTTTGTTAATTATTTCTTTTCATAATATAGTTTCAAAATTTTTCACCTACCTCTGTTCATGCCTATTAATTTCCACTTTTCTAAAAATCCTATTTATATCTTAATTTTATTTTGTTCTTTTTTAAAAAATAATTGTCTACCTCAAATTTTTTTTTATATATTTCTCTATTCCCTTTTTAAAAAGTATTTTTACTTTATTTTTTTTTTTTTTGGTTCTAAAGTTTCACTTGCAATCATTTTCATCATTTTAGTTTATTTTTCATAAATTTCAGATCAGTCATCTTTTGCAATTTTGCCATCCATTTTTATCAAAATATTAAATATACCCAATTCTACTAAAATAAAATTATGATCACTCCTACACTTTTTTTATTAAATATTTATATATTACCCTTTTTGATACCTCACTATCTATCCAAGACATAATCAGCAATGTACTTATATTTCTAATTTATTTTATCTTTTTTAAACATTTAAAAAAAAAAATAATGCTTCGCTTATATTCACCATTCCATTGGTTTTAGTCATATGGTATTTCATTTACAATCATTATTTTAAATATATGGAGGTTGGAGTAGGTTGAAGCCTATCTTAAAGTCTGAAGATTTGCTATCTTAATACAGACTGAACACTGTGTAGGAGATGATAATCTGGACCAACTGATAATTGCTGCCTTAGCACGAAATACTTATATTGGTGATTATTTATCTTTTCTATATGTGTGTGGTCATGTGTATCGGTGGTATGAGATAGTGTGGATAGTTGACGGGTACTTGAAAGTCTGAGTTTAAATCCCCAATATTTACAATTAGGCTCCACGTATATGAAGAATGCCTGTATTTCAAATATTTAATCATTATTTTATAATTGCTCTTTTCAAACTTATCAATATCCCTACTTAAACATTGTCCCTCAATTCCATTTTTTCCCATTTTTCCATGTATTTACTATCTCACACTTCTATTTCTATCTATCCAATTTTAGTCTATATCTCACTTTTTTTTTTTTTACAATTTCTTTTTAAAATATTCTTATTAATAATGATCCTCATATTTAATTTTCTAATCATCGCATCTAGTTTCATTATTACTTCAAAATATTAATCTAGTCATTGACAAGAATATTGTGCTGAGAGTTGCCTCTTTCTTTTTTTTTCTTTTTTTTGTAAATTTATTTTGAAAATAAAGTGAAACAATTGATAGGTTTGTTTATTTTTGTAAATCATTAATTTTCTTTTTATTTTATTGCACTACCTTATGAACATAGCAAAAAGATATCACTTATTTGCAGAAGCAGTAATAATATGATGAAATTGAATATTTTATCTGCTGATTTTTAATATTGTTTTCTCTTAAATTAACTTGAATGAAATACAATAATAATACAATAATGAACTTGTGTTGTTTTTTAGAAACAGTATTTCAATGTTTAAATTCATTTTTTATTATTAGGCAATAAGTGTACTAGTATTCACTTGCTTTCCATCTTTCTACACAAAGCTTTAATGGGCTCTTTAGATCATTAAGATGCATAAATAGATAATAGTTATATATATATTATATGGGACATGAACCCAGACTTTCAAGCTCCCCACCACTATGCACTTCATTTTATACAACTGATACACATGACCACATACATGTGAAAAAGATAAATGATCTCCAATATATGTACTTCGTGCTGAACCAGCACTCATCAGTTGGTCCAGATCACCGTCTCCCACACATATATACAATCAGTACTCAGTTTGTATTATGATAGCAAATATTCAAACTTTAATGGACAAGCCCAATCATCTCCATCCTCCAACTCTTTCGCCACCCATATCATTGATAATCTGATGATGGAATACTCAAATTCCTTGTTGATACCAATGTTATTGTCATACCTATGTAAAGTCACTCTGACTCCTCACATTATTATACAGAAGAGGGATGTGAAGAATACAGGATGAATATGTAATATTCAAATAAAGTATATTGTCTATACTAAACTTAATGTAATTATAAGGAACTTAAACTCAGATTTTTAAGCTCCCCACAGTTATTCACTCCATCTTATATAACCGATATTCATGACCACATACATGTGAAAAAGATAAACAATCCCCAATATATGTATTTTGTGCTGAACTAGCACTCATCAGTTGATCCAGATCACCCCTCTCCCACACATATATACAATCAGTGCTCAGTTTATATTAAGATGTCAAATATTCAAACTTTAACAAGCTTCAATCTTCTCCACTCTCAAACTCTTTAGTCATACCTATCATTGAAAATCCAATGATGGAACACTCAAAGCCCTTGTTGATGATAATATTATTGTCATGCCCATGTTGAGTTTAAATTACTCTGACCCCTCATATATATATCTTGTTAGTAAAATAATAAGCATTGATATATTAAACAATGATCAAAGTATGATTACTTTTCCTTATTAATCTAATGACTAGTTAATTTATCCACCCTTAAGCAGAAAACTTAACATACATACATTCATATTAAAATTAAATACCGTCTAATACTATACTAGTAATCATAAATAAAGTAGAAATTCATATAATATTATAATACTAGCCAAAAAACAAAATTTTTATTAAATTTTTTTCACAACCATGGTTTTATCTATTAGCAAATAGACCTTTTCAAATGCAATTCTACAAAACATTCAACATATATAAAAAACAAAATATTCTTATCATCATTCACTTCAACACCCAACTTCCTTTAACATCAAATGATGTCTTCATGAGATTGATAGTCTCAGATTCAAAAAATTTTATCATCAAAGTTTCATTTACTCTTCTTTTCAATGCACAATTTTCATAAAAGATAATCTCTGCATTGTCAAATATTTTATGACCTGTATTCCGTTCATTAATATACAAAATGGAGTTACAATATCTATTTTTAACTCCACTCTTATGGACTTAATTTATTTTGACTTATATACATTTTATGACAACTGCACGTAATCTTATAAACTACCTCAGGAATAAATTTGCTATCAATTGACTGTTTTGAACTATTTCATATAATGAATTTAAATTCAGGCTTTTCTTCCAGGCTACTTTGATATCATCCAATAAAAAACTATTCTCATAATCGATTTACAAATAGATGATTTATATGGTAAATAAACTCTTTTAATCTCATCAACAATTACTCTTTATTATTAACAGATTTATAGATATTTTTATGATATATAATATTCCTAATAAATTTATGTTTAATGTTTATATCTTAACTCATTATAGTCAAAAGCAAATTAATTCCTCTGAATATAACTATCATTTTCAAAATTATTAAGTCTTCTATTCTTATAAAAAAAATTCAATTAAGTTTTTTATGAATAAAAGGTTGATAATTGTCTGATATTAACATATTTTTTAATTATTTTTTTCTATAATAAAATGACTACAAGATAAAACATTATCAAATTTATCAACACTTAAATTAGAATTTTTAATTTAACATTCAAAAGAACCCCATCAATAGTAAATTTAATATTAGAATCAAAAGCTTCAATCTTCCTGTATAATAAACAAACAATCATTAACATATCTTATAAAATTATTTGCTAGGTATGTTGATGATTGTTTGTTTGTTATTTAGGAAGATAAATTGAAGGATTTTTTTTGATAGATTAAATGCTTTTAATTCTAATTCTAAATTTACTATTGAGGGACGTACTTTTGAATTTGTTAAGTTAAAATTTCTGGATTTAAGTGTTCATAAAAGTTTTATTTTGTAGTCATTTTACTAAAGCAAAAAATTTAAGAAATATGTTAATATCAGGCAGTTATCAATTTTTTACTCATAAGAACTTTTCTTTATTGAATTTTTGTTATAAGAATACTTAATAATTTTGAAAATAAGTTTTATTCAAAGGAATCAATTTGCTTCTGTCTATAATGAGTTAGGATATAAACATGAATTTATTAGAAATATTATATTTAATAAAAATATCCATAAATCTGATAATAATAAAGATTTAATTGTTAATGAGAATAAAGAGTTTATTTCTTTATCATATAAGCCATCAACTTGTAAATTGATTTATAAAGAATAGTTTTTTTATTGGGTAGTATGAAAGTAGCCTGGAAGAAAGGCATGAATTTAAATTTATTATTAAATAGTTCAAAACACTCAATTGATAGCAAATATATTCTTGGGGTAATTTATAAGTTTCCTTGCAGTTGTCATAAATTTTTTTATAGATTAAAGTAAATTAAGTTGTAATGAAATAGTTAAAGTTCATGAGTAGAATTAAAAATAAATAACATAACTTAGCTTTGTATATTCCTGAACTGAATATAGGTCATAAAATATATGACAATGTAGAGGTTATCTTTTATGGAAATAATAAATTGAAGAGAAGAGTAAAAGAAACTTTGATGATAAAATTTTTTGAATCTGAGTCCATCAATCTCATGAAAACATCCTTTGATGTTAAAGGAAATTGGGTGGTGAAGTGAGTGATGGGAAGGATATTTTGTTGTAAATATATATTGTTGTATGTTTTGTTGAATTTCACTTGAAAATGTCTATTTGTTAATAGATGAAATCATGATTGTGAAAGAATTTTAGTAAAAAATTTTTTTTTGGCTATTATTGTAATGTTATGTGAATTTATATTTTATACATTCATATGAAAAAATGTGCATTAGTGCAAACAAATTATAAAGATTCTGATAATAATCAAAAGAGCAGATATAGTTACATAATTTCTTTTAAATTATAGCAGCAATTTCTTAAAAACAATTTGACAGATTCTTAACTGGAATAAAAAGGAGTTAAAGAAATTGGAAAATAGAACATATTTTCTCTACTTTGTTGAGATTGTAAATTATTAATTGTTGCAGAATATTTTTTGTGCATTTTAAATAGTATAAGTATCAACAGTGTCTGAAGATCTTTCACTTTCAGTTTGTCAGTTTAAATATTTGTTATATAGAAATAAGTAATTATAATTATTTTGCATTTGAATGATTTGTAAGCTATTTTAATTTGACAAAAATTTTGTCATATATCTCAAAATAGTCACTAAATGCTTGATAGATAATGAAATTGATAAACTATCAAGAAATCTAACAGAACATACATTATAGCAATAAATAAATAATGCATTTATTCCTTTATTTTCTTTATCCTTATAAAAGATTGGCTGATTACCAATTAGAAGATTGAATATTCTAAAAAATAAACATTCAGATTAATTTATGGACTTGAATAAATCTATATTAATTACATAAAAAATATGTCTATTTTCAGATAATGTTATTAAAAAAAAATATCAAAAACAAAAAATTAACATACACATGTAAGAGTCTCATATAATAATTATTAGACATGGCATTGCAATATACATCACACAAAGTTCTAATATGAATTGAAATGAACTTTGGAAATTTTTTTTAGGTTGCAAGCCATCCAATATTGATCAATAAATAATTTAGGTTGGTCAAATTGATATGGTAATTGTTAAAAAAAAAAGGACAGTGATATGATGTTTTCACTATTGATTGGTAAGATGTCATATTCTTACATGTTCTGAACTCATAATCTATTTTTATACACATATTTCTGCATTAAAACATCATTTATGTATTGGTATTAAATTATTTATTAAATAATAATCATATTTTTTTCAGCAATAATTTTTAAAAGTTTGTTTGTGTGAAACAGTTTACTAAACTGTTTTTAGAAAAAAACTAAGTGAACTATCATGGAAATGCACCCATTTTTAATACCATTCAAACTTCAATAATTACAATTTGTTGTAAAAGTAAGATTTAATTAATGATATTCTTCTTTTTTATATATCATCATCATCAACCATTATCAATCCACTGCAGGATGAAGGTCTCTCCAAGTTCAATCCATCTTTTCTGATCTTTAGCTTCTCTTCTCCACATCACTCCTGCACACTTTCTTATTTCATCCATCCATCCATCTCATATGTGGTCTCTTTCTGGGTCTTTTACAATCTCTTGGAATCCAGTTTAAAATTTAAATTGTCCATCTATTATCATCTCTTCTAGCAATATTTCCAGCCCAACTCCACTTGACTGATTTTTTCAGGGAGATCAGTAACACCTGTTTGATCTCTTACCCATACATTGCGTTTTCGATCTCTTCTTGTTACTCCCAACATGCATCTCTCCATACTCTTTGAGTGGTTTGAAGTCTCTGTATTGCTCTTCTATTAAGTGTCCAAGTCTCAGATCCATAAGTAAGAACTGGAAAAACACATTTATTAAAAACCTTCCTTTTCAAACACATATATTTCATTTTAGTATCAAGTTATTTCTACCAAAAGCACTCCAACCAAGTTTAATTCTATGATTAATTTGATCCATTATGTTTCCATCTGTATTAATAATCTGACCAAGGTATTTGTAACTGTTAACTTCTTCTAATTCATCATAATCAATCTTTATTTTCATATTTTGAGAAAATCTATTAAACATTACTTTAGTCTTTTTAACATTTATCTTTAGTCCTAACTCCTGCAACATTTCCTGTAACTCTAAAGCATTAGTTGCAAAAACAACTACATCATCTGCAAAATCTAAATGACAAATAATCTCCATTTACTTTCACTCCTTTAGCTTCCCATTTTAATCCACAAAATACTTCTTGCAGCATTGCTATAAAAAGTTTTGGAGATATGGAGTCACCCTGTCTTACGTCCTTCTCAATGTTGACTTTCCTACTATCATTATGTAATCTAATTGTTGCTGTTGCATTTTTATAAATATTCTTTAAAATATGACAATATCCCGGATCTATACTTTGATGATCCAATGCCTTAATCACTGAAGAAATGTTTATAGAATCAAATGCCTTTTCATAATCTACAAATCCTAAGCATAATGGCAACTCATATTCATTTGTCCTTTCTATAACTTCTCTCAATACCTGGATATGATCTACTGTACTAAAACCACTTTTAAATCCAACTTGTTCTCTTGGTTGGTGGAAGTCCAGTGTTCTCTGTAGACGAGTTGTAATTATCTTAGTAAAAATTTTGTATAAAACTGATAAAAGACTGATAGGTCTGTAATTTCTAATGCCTTCTTTATCACCTTTTTTAAATATTAATATTAATACTGCATTTTTTTAATCATCTGGTACATCTTTATCATTTAGACATTTGGTATATAACTTTGCTAAAAAAATTTCTATTTCTTCACCTGCTTCTTTTAATATAGCAATTATAATTCCATCATTACCTGGAGCCTTTCCTTTCTTCATAAATTTAATTGCATGTCTCACTTCCTCATTCAAAATTCTGGGCAATTCAGAAGATATAATAGGTATAGGAGGTACTTGTTCTTTATTACTATATAATTCTTGATAGAAGTCTTCTACACATTTCATGATGTCATCTCTCTTTTAGTAATAATGCCATCTTTTTCCCTTATTGCAGATATAAATTTCCTACCAATACCAAAATGTTGTTTTACACTCTTTAGACTTTTATTCTCTTCTACAGCTTTCCTTGCTAGTTCACAATTATACTTTCTTATAACATTTTCAACTCTTTTCTGCACCATTTTACAAAATTCGAGATATTTAAACCTTTTTAATGCAACATTTTTGTATATCTTCATATTCCTTTTTTTCTTCATAAATTCTGTAGTCTCAATAGAAATTTTATTGGTCAATTGCTGCTTTTTTCTACCAGCTATCTTTGTTGCAGGTTTTAAAAGTATATCAGTTATTTTCCTATTAATTTCATTCAAATCTGAATCATGTTCAAAATCTACTAATACTTGAAACCGATTTGTAAGTTCTAATTTAAATTCATTAGAATGTTTCTGAAGGTTTAGGAATATCAACTGCAAATATTGTTTTTCTTAATAATTTTTGTCTCTCTAGTTTTGCATTAACATGTATCTTACATCTTATTAATTGATGATCACTTCCTGTGTTAAATTTATTAAGAACATTACAATCTTGAAATATGTATTTTCTGTTAGTCAAAATATAATCCAATTCTGCTGTACCTTCATTTGGATGCTTCCATGTCCATTTCCTTTTAACCTTTTTCTCAAAAAAAGAATTCATAATATAAAGTTTTTCCTTTTCTGCAAACTCCACAAGTCAATGTCTTCTCTCATTTCTATATAAAGTTTTTCCTTTTCTGCAAACTTCACAAGTCAATGTCTTCTCTCATTTTTATTACCATAACAAAAATTACCTACAGCATTTTCATCTTTCATTTGTTTACCAATTCTAGCATTAATGTCTCCCATAACAATTTTAAAATGTTGTTTACTCTGATCAAAAGCCTTTTGTACATCCATATAAAAATCTTCTACTACTTCATCACTATGAGAACTTGTTGGGGCATAAACCTGAATTATCTGCATTTGGTATCTGCTATTAAGTTGTAAAACTAATCTTCCCACCCTGTTCGATACACCATCAATCTCCACCATATTATTCTTCCATTTTTTATTTATAGTGAATCCTACTCCACTTGTATTTCCAATATTTGTGCCTTATAGTAGAGTTCATGTCCACTTTTTAAATCGTCTCTTCTTACTTCACAAAGTCCAATAATGTCCCATTTAATATAAGGTAGTTCTTCTTCTAACTCTTGCAATCTTCCTTCATTTGAAAGTGATCTGCAGTTATAAGTACCTAAATAAAAAGTCATGATCAAATGGCAGCCTGAGTCCACAATCAGGGGATTCTTAGCACCCTCTGCCTTCGGCCACCAACTGCTGCCTTGGGTTGGTGACTTTACAGCCTCCTGGAAATAAAGGCCATGATTTATTTTTGTCTGTCATGATTGTATATATTGAAAAAATATTCTTAAACTCGGAGGTAAAAAGTCAATAAACTCACCACGCTGGCTAATGCGTGTTGGTGAGCAGCCCATCCATGTTTGTATACTATATATAAATAATTTACAAATAAATAATAAGCCTGTGTTTTTCTGAAGGTTTGTGATGATGGTGTTCTGGCTGTATTTTTATATTGGACTATTTCCATCAACTAATATGTGTGTTGAATGTCTTTAGAAAAGTTTAATTTTAGTTAAATATTCCAAATGCATTCAACTGTTAGTAATATCACAGCAAACAGGTTAGTATATGCACCAACTGTTAGTAATATCACAGCAAACAAATGTTAGTAATATCACAGCAAACAGATTAGTATATGCACTAACTGTTAGTAATATCACAGCAAACAGGTTTCGAGAGGTATTTTTTTTCCCTCTTCTTCAGGTATTGCTGGCCTGACCAGTGACAGTGCTAGCATGGGATTAGAACCTGGGTTCTTAGAATCTTGATAATTGAATTTTAAGGTAATGCTCTAACCAACTGAGCCATCCTGCCAAAGGCAACAGTATGTAGTAATTTCATATACTTATCTATGAGGTTCCTCCTGATTTCTCCACTTTTTCCTCAGAACAAAGTTGATTAGTGTTTTCCATACATTATGTATAGTCACACTAGGTTGGCTTATGGGATTTTTTGCCATTGTCATGTGAGCAGCTTCTTTAAATTTTCTTCTTTGTACCTTTTCTTCTTTGTCCAATATTTTTGTATTTTCCCAATTGAACGTAGGTTCATTGGTCCATACATGGCCTGCTACCTTAGACACATCAGTTTTTTCTCTTCTAATCATCAGTTTATGTTTTTGCGAGCACTTTTGAATGGGATGTCTGGTTTCACCAATATATGTTCTTCCACATTCACATGGTATTTCATAGATGCAATTTTTTCTTTGCAGTATTTCAAGTTTAGGCTTTGTAGATGTTAGAATTCCCTGTAGTGTGGTATAACTCTGGAAAGCTGTTCTGATGTTATACTGATTGCAGATTTTTCTTAATTTGTCTGCTATTTTTTGGAATGTATGGATAGACTACAGTACCAATAATTGTCTTTTCTCTTGATGGTTCTTTTTGTTGTCTATTTAATGTTTTCTTAATAACAGCTGATGGATAACCATTTTTCTTAAGAGTTTGTTCTATATAGATCTTGTCTTCTTCCAAATCGCCAGTTTCTGAACAAACTTATTTTGCTCTGTTACACAGTGATAGTATAACTCCTTGTTTTGTGTTTCTGGTGTGATTAGATGTATAGGCTAGGTATTTTCCTGTATATGTAGGTTTTCAGTAAACTGTAGTTTTGATTTTGCCATGAGGCAGTCTTGTTGCAAGAACATCTAAGAATGCCAATATTTGTTCTTGTTTTGGTTCTATTGTGATTTAATTGAAAGGGATATGTTGTTGATGTGTGTCCAGAAAGTTTGTAGCAATGCTTTCACCAGGCAGCCATACAACAAATGTATCATCCACATAGTGAAGCCAAACTTTAGGTGGATAAGGAGTACTTTTTATGGCTGTGGTTTCAAGTTCTTCCATGTAAATATTGCTAATCAGGGGAGACAATGGTGAGCCCATAGTCATTCCTTGATTTTGTTGGAAGAATTCTGTGTTATATTGAAAGTAGGTTGTTTTTATACAGAATGTTAGTAGTTTCATTATGCTATCAATAGGAAGAGCTGTTCTGGTTTGTAAACTATTATCATCATTTAATCTTTTCCTTACAATAGACAATGCTTCTTTACATGGTACATTTGTGAATAAACTTTCCACATCAAAGCTTACCAGTAAGTCAGTTCTTTCAATTTTTCATGTTCTTGATTAATTCTAAAAAGTGTCTATAATCCCTGACAAATGATTGGGTCTTGAATGCCAAAGGACTTAGAACTTTGAGGAGAAATCTTGCCAAATTCTGGCAAGGTGAATCTCTAGAACTAACAATAGGTCATAATGGAACATGATCCTTATGGATTTTAGGTAGGCCATAAAGATGAGGAATTTTTCTGAAATATGATGTTATTTTACTCTTTTCTGAATCTGTGAAGCGATGCTTTCTGAGTAATGCTTATAATTTTGTTTCCGTACTTGGTATCGGATCTTTTGCCACTTTTCTATATTGGTCTGCTGTGAGGAGTTCTTGTATTTTGTTGTCATAATCAGTTGTATCCATTACAACTGTTGCTGCCTTTGTCAGCAGGGAGAATAATTATAGATTTATCTGCCTATACATCTAATCACACCAGGTTGTATCCATTACAACTGTTGCTGCCTTTGTCAGCAGGGAGAATAATTATAGATTTATCTGCCTATACATCTAATCACACCAGAAACACAAAACATAAAGTTATACTATCACAGTGGAACAGAGTAAAAGAAGTTTGTTCAGAAACTGGCGATTTGGAAGAAGAAAAGATCTATGTAGAACAGACTCTTAAGAAAAATGGTTATCCATCAGCTGTTATTAAGAAAACATTAAATAGACAAGAAAAAGAACCATCAAGAGAAAAGACAATTATTGGTACTGTAGTCTATCCATACATTCCAAAAATAGCAGACAAATTAAGCAAAATCTGCAATCAGTATAACATCAGAACAGCTTTCCAGAGCCATACCACACTATGAGGAATTCTAACATCTACAAAGCCTAAACTTGAAATGCTGCAAAAAAAAACCTGCATCTACGAAATACCATGTGAATGTGGAAGAACATATATTGGTGAAACCAGCTGTCCCATTCAAAAGCACTTGCAAGAACATAAACTGATGGTTAGAAGAGAAAAAAACAGATGTGTCTAAGGTAGCAGACCATGTATGGACTAATGAACATACGTTCAATTGGGAAAATACAAAAACATTGGACAAAGAAGAAAAGGTACAAAGAAGGAAATTTAAAGAAGCTGCTCACATGACAATGGTAAAAAATCCCATAAGCCAATGTAGTGTGACTATACATAATGTATGGAAACCACTAATCAACTTTGCCCTGAGGAAAAAGTGGAGAAATCGGGAGGAACCTCATAGATAGGTATATGAAATTACTACATACTGTTGCCTTTGGCAGGATGGCTCAGTTGGTTAGAGCATTACCTTAAAATTCAATTATCAAGATTCTAAGAACCCAGGTTCGAATCCCATGCTAGTACTGTCACTGGTCAGGCCAGCAACACCTGAAGAAGAGGGGAGAAAAATACCTCTCGAAACGTGAGTATACTAACCTGTTTGCTGTGATATTACTAACAGTTAGTGCATATACTAATCTGTTTGCTGTGATATTACTAACACTTGGTGCATATACTAACCTGTTTGCTGTGATATTACTAACAGTTGAATGCATTTGGAATATTTAACTAAAATTAAACTTTTCTAAAGACATTCAACACACATATTAGATGATGGAAATAGTCCAATATAAAAATACAAACAATAAGCCTACTTATTATCAGGAATATTTCAGGCAAAGATAATATTCCTTCTCAAACACAATCTGGAATAAACTCTAGTTTAATACTGAGTAACAAGTCAAAAGTGCACATGTTTTATTGTAAAGAAAAAGTTATTTAATAAGCACCAAATATATGACCAAATCACCGTAAATGAAGCAATCATAAATTAATAAAATATTCAGCTATCAAAAATCAATAGTAGGATTTATCATTTAATTTTTCACTTTATGATTGTGATAATATAAGTGCATATATTCACATGACTCTGAAAATAAATGAGTATGATATTAAATTCTAATTTATAAGAAGTTTATATATACATATATTGGAAGTTAGTTCATCATTTGATAGATAATACTTGTTGGTTAAAATACGGACAAAATTTGAATTGAAACTTTTACTTATTAAAAAAGAAAAGATTATTTTAAAAAAAGGCAAAATATTGCAAATTTTTAGACATTTTTTTCTTCACTAACATACATTTGTAATGAATGAGCAAACTTTGGAAGTTATTTTTAGCTTTCTATGCTTGACTAAAAAAATTACCACTCATATATTTCTCATTTATAAACAGATCGTAATATTGGCAGTTCTGTTAGCTATTTTACCGATTTTTAAAAATGACATTTTCATATTTTCTGATACTATTGTACAAATTGTGTTTATTTATTTAAGATACGAATGCAGATTACTTTAATAAAAAATTTCTAACGGAGTTTTAAGTATTTCAAATATTTTGTCATTTGTCTGTCATTTTGCATTATCTCTGATCTAATCAAAGCCTGCAAAGAATCTTTCTGTCTTCACATTACTAAAGCACACAAATAATAATCTATGGACTAAACCACTTGTAGAATTTAAATAATACTGAAACAATTTAAATTTTTTTGCCAATTATAATTTTTATCTAGTTCTCAGATAATATTTTGTATATGTATACATATTTCTCATAAGTCCAGCAAGTTACTATTAATCCTCTGTGCGATTTAGTTTACTAATAGAATGACAGCATCAAATTAATAATTTTGGGGCTGATTTTCAACTGAGTAAAGTAAAAAAAAAAAAAAAACAATTTAGTTTGGTTAAATGGATGATCTCCCGAGCAACTAACCATAAGATTATTTTTATTTATAAGGCCAATGTTTACATATTATGATATGTATAAGCAAAAAAAAAATCAAAATAATTTTATTCATAAAAAATTAAAATCAGAAGGAACAAGTTGATAAAGTAATCTGAGAGTATTTTTGTTATTTAGAAAGATTGCATTATTCTTTTTATTTTAAATGAATATGTATGGTCTATTACGTATCTCTAGCCTAGATCTCATGATATTATTTTTAGTTCTTTGGAGCCACTTGAAAACACAATTGTTTGCAGAGAATATTAAGAATGTTGTATTGCTTGTGTTAGCACATTAATGGTGTGACTAGTGCACTTCTGATCTTATTAAATATATGTTTATTGACTGGATGACACATCCAAATTTGTGTAGTGTAAATAATAATGAGCATATTGAACAATTCAGCTTTCCAGCCCAGAAGATATGGACCATATCCTTCCCTTTTGTCGCTCTGCCGGGGGTAAAAAAAAAACTTTCCAAACACATATAAAAAAGGGGGCCACCACCTTCTTTTGGATGGGTTTTTAATGGGGGGTTTTTTATCAAGGCGCCCCCCCCCCCCTTTCCCTCTCCTGTTGCTTTCCGGAGGAGTGTGAAATTTTATATAATACTCAATCTTTAATTAAATTATAAAAATAAAAAAAACAAAAAACAGACAACCGACACCCCCCCCCCCTCCTTCATTACACTCTCCCACCCCCCTCCCCCCCAAATATAATAAAAAATTTTTAATATTAATTTTTTTTTTTTAAACCACAATTAATATATTTTTTCCTTTTTTAAATAAAAGTTTTGTTCTTTGTACTTCTTGATGCTGAGAGTTTGAGAGAGCTGTATATTGTTTTCGAAACAGTATGAGTATATGTATGTATTCTCTGCTTTTTACTAAAATCTAATTTTGAAAAGATAAGATTTAAGTAACAGACACATATATACAAAGTAATAGAGCTATGCATATGTACCTGTAGATACATTGAGCTAAATGTCATATGGGGCCCACCAAGTTTAACTATTAGCACACAGAAAAGACATTACTTTAAAAAAACAAATAAATAACTACATAAATTTATTTTTTATTCCATATTATAATTAAAGGGGATTTGAAATTAGGCTTTCAACCTCCTTACAGTCATCCACTCTATGCAATATAATTAATACTCATGACCACATATATTTCATGCTGAACCAGCACTCATCAATTGATCCCAATGATCATTTCCCACAAATATATATAATCAGTGCTTAGTTTATATTAAGATATCAAACCTACACAACTGATGACTGCTGGTTCAGCATGAAGTATGCATATTGTATGTGATTATGAGTATTGGTTATTTTGGATAGAGTGGATGACTGTAGGGAGCTTGAAAATCTGAGTTCAAATTCCCTTTAATTACAACTAGATTAAGTATATATATTATACTTGTATTATGTAATAAAATAAAATAGTTTTGTTGGAATGTTTTTTTAATATGAAAGCCCCCCACCCTTAGTAATTTACCATAAAATGACTTTTTTTTTGGTGATCGGGTATCGTAACATTTATCCAGAGATCTAGATGCTCCATTTTTTTAAAGCTGCTTACAGAAACTAAGGATTTGGATCTATTCTATAATGGCTATTCCCATAATTAAATTTATTTATTTTCAATCTCTCAATACTGCCTGAATATCACTGATTGTATGCTACTAATAGCCTGAATAAGTTTTAGATAACATTTATATTTTATTTGTTGAGAAATAAGTGAGTATGTTGAATTTGGAAATGCATGAAATTTTAATAGTGATAGAAATTAAATTTTAATCACTTTTTATATGATGATGATGATAATAATAATAAAAAAATAAATAATAATTAATACAAACTTTTATATTTTTATTAATTCTGTTAATAGCATGCAATTGTGGACATTTAGGCAGTGCTAATGGGTTGACACAAAAATTAATTTAATAATAATATTAGTGATGATGATGATGTTTTGAAGTTAGAAATGTCAGGCAATCAATCCAATGGATGATATAAAAGTTCTCTTTTAAAAAATAATATGTTCAAGTAGCCTCATTAATTTTTAACAATGGGTTTTTTAAAAACAACAAAACTGTGAATTAAAAGTGTTAATGAAAAAATGATGTACAACCCTTTTCTTGACCTGATTAAGTGAACTAAATATCTATAAAAAAAATAAAAATTAATTGTAAGTATAGTGTAAAAAAATGTAGATTAAAACAAGTAAAATAACCTAATTGAATTTAAATATTGATTCTGAATTAATTTTTGAAATCTGGTGAATTATATTCATAATTTAATAAAGCTAACCTTTTTTCGTGGAAAAATATGAGATAAGTAATTTATTCAAATAGTATTCTGAAACTTATTCAGAATTTTATTTAATTATAATTTTCTAAACAACAATAATAATTATATGGTTAGTTGATTGAGAAATCACATGACATTTTTTAATTAAAAATGTTTTCATTTTACCTTTTTTTTTTTTTACAGAGATATAGAAGGTTAATGTGTAAATGCTATATATATTGGTTCCCTATGCAATTGATGTGTGCATGCAGTAAACTTTTCTGGATATAATCAAAAATCTAACATTATTTAGTAAAATGTTTACATTAAAGAGAACAAATTATAACTTGTCACTAAAGTATAACTTACATCTAGTTAAATTTAGTATTAAAAAACTGATAATTTAAAATTAATGTTGAGTAACATTGTAGTAATCTTAAGATTTTTTACACAATAATTTAATATTTTAGAATTTTAAATATTTTGAAAAAAAAATCCATGTATCCATAATTAAGTCCTGCTCAAGTTAGTGAGTACCCTAAGCTATCCTGAAGACAAAAGGAGGGGGGGTGCACCCACAAATTTTTGTATGACAAAAAAAAAAAGGACTTCAAAGACTTGGAGCCTCCTGAATTCTGCATTCTTGAGTTATTACAAACTTTTAAGTGTAGAGCTAACTCTGATCATAATTTATGGTGTGGTAGTCATAATTATTGTAACTTCACAAGATTTTATCCAGATTTAACTTTAAGCCAATAAAACATCACATGATCACCATGTTATTAAAACAGGCAAAACTCTCCATACAGTATTGCCACTCAGTGCAAGCCAGAGTAATCAATGAATGCCAGAAGGCTTGTGCATGATCTAGGTGCAGTGCTCTCAGATCCAAGGCACCTCACTGATGAAAGTCACAAGTCAGAAACTAGTCTGGGAATATTGGATGAGTAGGCACTAGATGGGGATTTTATGCACAAGCCTTCTGGCATTCATTGATTACTCTGGCTTGCACTGAGTGGCAATACTGTATGGAGAGTTTTGCCTGTTTTAATAACATTTAACTTTCTTTATGTATCTAAAAATATTATTTGAAACCATTAATTATTAAAACCTCCAAATACTTATAAAGTGCTTATGACCTTTACACAATTTCAATCAACCTCTAGTGCAGAAATTGCATTTTTTTTGTCCTTCTTAACTTTAAAAATCACCATTCCATATAAAATTGCCATTTTCATTTTATTCAACTTATGAAATATTAATTTCACAATTTTTCACACTCTTTCTTATAGGTATAGTAATTGAAAAAATGTTTCAGTTATTAATATTTCTCACTTCTCCAAAGATTTGAGTTTTAAATCTACATTAATTCTCTATAGAATTTATATATGCAGCTATATCACTATTGAGCATTGTTATGCAATTCTTGTTCATGACAAATTAATAAAAGCATTACAATATTTTGCAGTCATGTTTGCTTTTTAATATACCATAGTATTTAAAATTAAAAAGTAAATTTGTAGCAGTAGTAGGTAATAAACACCATAAGACTTAAGTTTTGTAACTTTATCATCTAATTATTATTTTTTTAATAATCCATGGTCATTGTGCTATTTTATAGTTGTGATAATGTATTCTCTTGCAATGTTTTTGATCTGGAATTAGAATTTGTATCAATTTTGGATTTTTTAAGTTTGAAGCAAGCAAATTTTCATTCTGCTAGCTAGCCCATAAACAATTTATATGGTTACTATACTCCAGCTATTAGCTAGAGACTATATGTCTCAAACTTATTAAATGTACTGACTATTAAATAAAAAATATAATTGTAATAAGATGAAAACTGTACTTACTGTTGATGAAAATATCATATTCTAGTAAATATTAAAGCCAAAAATTTACATTTGGATAAATTCTATAAGAAAAGATACAAGGAAAAGCAAAAAAAAAAAGGTTCTAGATTTAGTTAAAGATTTTAAAATATTAGTTTTTAATTCTTATTATTCTTGATATAACCTATCAGCTGATTTTTATAAAGAATGATTATATATATATATGATAATTGCATGAATGTGAGCAAATAAATATTTCATATAAATAAGTTTATTTAAAAGGGAAATATCATTATTAAATAGATATTGCACAAAATTTGGTATTCATATTATAAGTACATTAGATATGTATTTAATAAATAAAAGATGTGCTAGAGCAGTTCATTAATAATTAAATCAATCTAATTAATTACATTAGTGCGAATATTAGAAGTTCTGTATATTAAGTTGTGTATTCAGTAGTTTAGTTCGTTAATAATTAAAACAATAAATATATTAGTATGAATATTAGACATTAATGAGGGAACTAAAATGTTTTTCTATAAGTATGTTTACATATTTAATTCTTCAAGTTAAATAAAGTATAATTTAATATATAATCAAAAATTATTTTATTATTCTGAGTATAAACTGAGAAGGTAGCATTCTTTTATAAGAATTAAAATGGATTTTTTCTTCTTCTAAATTCCACATAATGCTTTGAAAGATTTTTTTTTTTAAATAAAATTTTTTTGAAAGATATTTTATCATACACATATAATAAAAACAGTTTTGATATCCTTAATAGATTTTCTAATGTTTATAATTTTTAGGTTTCATTTTTGTTTATAAGAGGATGAATCTTCTGAATACTTAGAATATAGATAAAATGTCATTACTTTAAAAAATATGTTCAGGTGAATGAAGTGCAAGTTTGTGCTTATTCAGAGATCCAGATGATTTTTTTATTTGTTAAAATATAGATATAAAATATAGATGTATAAATATGATATTTGTAAAGAGAAGATGGTTAAGTTGAGGGTATTTAATATTGTATAGTTGATTAAGAGTCACACACATTGACTTTTTTTTATTACTATTGTAATTTTTTTTTAGTAAAGCTACTAATATTGAATCTTTATTAATCTCACAAATATACAACATTTTCCAAGAAAAAATGTTTGAATAAATCACACTTTTACACGTAAGAATATAAACTGAGAGTAAAGAAAGTAAATGAATTATTGATCAGACATTGAAAGTAAACAGAAGGTTATGATACTTTGTTACATAGTACTGTTGTCAAAAGATCAACAATGTCTACAGTTAACATCAAACAGAAATTAATAAAATATATAGTTGTTGAGAAAAGTGCTTGAATTTTTAGTTTATAAGCTTATATAATATAAATGATGTGTAGATGCAAATTCAGTATTCCTCATTGATAAAGGTCTTAACCAGAAATTAGTTTAATGATTGCTTACATAAATGGGAATGAAATTCTGCTTCTAATGCAGACACTGAAGCTCAGCAGAGAAAGACACGGTGCTTCATTTGATATCAAGAAGGTTGTAATTAATTTTATAAAATTAAAAGTATTTGTGGTGAGCTTTAATATGGTTTTCATGGCAAAGGCAGACCTTGCTCATGTTATAAAAATTGTCTCAAAAGATATTTGAAAAAGCTGCAATAGTGAATGATTTCATTGCCTAACTAATACCAGATAGACAAAATGTTAAAATATGTGAAAAAAAGTTTAATCCAGAACTTGTAAAAGACTATTAATGTCTATATATGGATTGGTTTATATAGAATGGCAGTACATATTTACAAGTAACATCTAATGTGATATAACATCAAACCATTCTCTTGATATTCTAGATTAAAAAATTAATCCATGATCATCCTTAATAATCTTTTATGTATCTCTTGGAGGTAACCACTGTAAATCTTTAAAAAAAAATTGTTACCATACACCATGGATGGGCAAAATATTGATTGTGAACTATCGGTGAACTATAAAGTCATTTTGGAGTGACTGTCTGAATTTTAAAAAAAGTAATGGTAATCAATGATGCTGCATTATGCTGGATTATATAGTTATGCATAAAAGTATATATTTCACAAATGTATGTATGGCTACTATAAGTGAGAATTAGTTCTTCATTTTGGGGTCGTCAAGCACTTGTTATTGAATGATGTGTCAGATAACATACATGACTTACTCGAAATCTATGATGATGTTACGAATTTAGCAGATTGAATACATTCAGCTAGTTGCCATATACAGATTTAATTAATTTATCGTGAAAAATTAGTGTTTTATCATATTTTAAAAGAGTATAATATCTGAAACAATTTCAAAGAAGATAAAGACAAACTTAATACAGATTGAGAAGAACAATTTTTCTTCAAGGTGTGCGTTATATATCTTGAGCAAGCGTGACACTTTCAAAAAAAAATGTTGAAAGTCATTTTAAAACTAAGCAAATAATATATAAGTGGTGGACCGCGACTTTTGAAGGAAATTACAAGTAAGCCTTGAAGTAAAAGTGTCCACCTTCTTTTTTGCTATATAGACGTTTCCTTAAATCTTTTTGGTATAATTAAAAACAGTTCTCTTTATATATATATATATCTCAATTAAACAGACTTCCACTGTCTTTTGATGATTTTATTTTTTAGAACTAGATTACAGACGATGCTTCTTTTTTTATTATTATTACTAGAGAATGTTGTGCTACTAAAGATAATTATTTTGAATCAGGCTATTAATTATTTATATCTTCAGCAGTTTGACCAAAATAATATATTTTTGAACCATTTAATTTTTTTATTTTATTTTGGTGTATTACAGTCAACAATTACTTATTTGCTCATTCTTGAAAAAAAAAAGGCATAATCGTCACCAAAATTTATTCTCAAACTTTACTGGAGATATAAAATAAACATATGTGGGGGGGGGGGGTTATTTACTGTCTTTTTAACTGATTACATTAATGACTAGTTATTATAATTTTTGCATTATTCCTTTTTTTTCTATTTAAAAAAAGATTTATTTTGAACCTATAAAGAGTTTAGATTCTGAAATAAGAAAAATTTTGGAGTGAGGGGAGGGGTATGAAAGCTTTAAATGAGTCATTTTTTTCGTCTATTTTAGGAATTACTTTGAGTTTTTATTTCCCCCTAATCATTTAATAAATGGCTTTTTATTGACATAGAACTATTATCAAAAATTGATGCACTTTAAATTAGGTTCCTTCATAATTGCCCACTGAGATATTTCAACAGATATTTCAATTTCATTTCTCTTTTAAAAACCTCTTTGAAAGGGATACTTTGTCTTGGTTTTTTTTTCTAAACATGCAATGTAATTATGGAATTTGAAGTCATTCGTGAATTGTGAAGTCTGTTCTTTTCAAGAAGAAAACATTTTACTTCTTTTTCTATGGCTGCTTTATAAAATAATATTTTCATTTCCTCTGATATGCCAGGGAACAAACAAACAAATAATTGAAAATAGTGCATTTAGTAATTCGGTGTTTAAACAATGCAGTTGTATTTTATGAATACTTTATTGAAAAGAAAGAGAAAGGAAAAAAAAAAGTTCAATCCAGGTATTTTATTAATATATTTATTGCCTGTAAAGTTTTTTATATTGCTGAAGTTATCAGCTTTCAAGTTAGTTGCATTATTTTGTTTTAAAAGAGGAGGGGAGAAACGATAAAGGAATGACTAAACTTGCTTTTAAATTGCTGTACTCTTTTATATACTGCATAAGGAATATTCAATTGTAGAATGAGGGTTTCCGCCAGGAATCAATCATCTGAATGTTTTCAAATGAAATTTATTAGGAGCCTCATGGTGCAATAGTTAACGAATCAGTCTGTCACATCCATAAACTGAGTTGGATCTGAACTATGGGAAGCTTGGAATTTTTGTCAGATTATAACTTGTAGTCGATCTATATGCATCTTAATAATAGGGGCTCTTTAAAATTTGTAAAATTGAAATATTTAGAATGAAATAAATTGAGGATAGAAGGCGTTGCAGACTACAATTGATGATGATAAAGTATTATCACTTGTGTTAGTTAGTACTTTATTGCTTAATTAATTCGACCCACCTTTAAGCAGAGAACATGTGTATATATTGTGAGTTCTTAGTGTAATAACTACTATTTATTAAGAGTATTACATATTTTTAATCAGAAAGTAAGGCCCCCTGATATGCTGGCTGTAAAAACAAAAATACTGTTATATTGCAATATATTTTTCACCCTCTGGTTGAGAAAGTATCATTATTTCATGAATACTGAACCCATTGCTTACTGTTATTAAATTGCTTGAATTAAAAAATAATACAATTTTATTATTTTGCCTACCAATGTGGATTATATTAGATGCTAATTATAACCTATTTTATAAACTTGCATATAAAAACAGTTATAAAAATATTTACTGTAAATAAATGCAAGTATTGGATGGTTGTCCATCTAAAATAAAAAGTATTCAGGCTCATAAGAATCAATTTTCTTTCTAAAAAATAATTTTATTGACATATATTATATAAAAAAATATTAGATGTGTTGTTTCTACTGCCAGTTTCTACTTTAGAAGTCAGTATCTTAATTAAACATAAATTCATTATTGTCATCTATCTTTAGTTACTTGCCAAGAAATGCAAGTCTTGTATATCAACTTCACAATCCTCTACTAGGTTTTCTATCTGTTGCTTTTAACCTTTAAACATTCAACTTATTTTTTTATGTCAGCCATCATCTTTTTTTTCTTTACTCCCTCTCTTCTGCTTACTCTCCACATATCTTTCAAACATTTTTTTCATAATGGTTAGGCATAATACAGTTTTTTTATCTTTGTCATTTATTCTTTTTGACACTTCGATAACTCTCATGATATGCATATACATTGATTTTTCAAGTCTATTTTTTTTTTCATTCTTCTTCACTCTTTCAGAACTTTTTTTACTCATTTTAAAATATCTTTATTGCTATTTTCATTATTAGACAAACACATTACTAAATATTTAAAAACATTAACATTCTAAGCTTTCTGGCTGACTGATCCTTAAATTTTTTTTATCACCATCTATAATCATTGCTTTAGTTTTAAATATATTGATTTACATCTCAATATTTTTACAAACTCCACCAGGTTTCTTTAACATTTTGTTAATCTCCTTCTCAGTATTTAAAAAAACTATGTATTATCTGCAAAAAATGAATCTTTCTGACTCTAGTGCTAACTCCATTCTTAACTCTCATTAGGAAATTTATGTAAATGTAGCATAAAATAGACAATATTCCTGGGTTTCACCCCTACCTATATCTAAGAATATTTTAATTTTAACATATATATATTTTATTACTGTCATTTCTTTTTTCAGTCTATATTTTCTTCCTCCAAATAACTAGATTTATTCTAAGGAAACGTTTTTAGTTTAATGAAACATATTAATTTTTTTTTTTTTTATGTACTACACCTCTCACCACTAATCAGTATTATCTCTTTTATTATTTGACTCTTTCTAAGCCAAAATCTTCTCTTAACATATTTGTACAAAATTCAAGGCAGAATAACTTGTTGCAATTGAAAATGAATATTATTTGTTGTTCTGTATTTCATTATACCATTCAATTACACGATTTTTTCATTTTTATGCCAAATATTTGTAAGTATGATACTATGTGTAAAAATGTTTTATTATTATTATTTTTTCAAAGCACAGGTTAAAAATAAGTTGCAGTAGATATGGAATAAACTAGAAACAATTTATTAAATGGCTGTAAACACATTTGAATAAATAAAAGATCAAAGATTTGACAGTTCTACATATTTACTTTTAGTTAAATGTTATCAGTATTTTTTATTTCCCCCCCTATTATATCCAGATAGTATTGTACTAATAATTGTGGTGCACAATTAATTGTTATTTAGCATCAAATAAATAATGACTAAAATCAGTATTAAAATATAGTTTTTCAACAGATAAGAACCAGATTTCAAACATATTTGTAAATACATATCAAATAATCAAAAATTACATTTATTTTTGAGGATAGTTTTAAACTCTGCTTTATGAAGTAATTTATATATGCATGCATTTTTTATTCAAAAATTGTAAGAAAAATGATTTGTACACAGGAAAAAAAAATCTCCATATGATTAGAGCAGATTTAAGTTATTTTATTTGTTCTGAATATGTTTAGAAACAACATTAAGATTAACATCATGGTGCTGATATCGATTTGGAACACAATTTTTTTAGTGATAGAATTAAAACTTCAAAGTTTAATTTTAATTATGCCATTTATTTTAAGAATATAAGGATTTATAAATTAAAAACTCTATTTTCAAAATATTGCATTCCAGTGGCTGTTTTATGAAGCACAGTTTTAAAGATCATAGTCACAAAAATAAAGTTCAAATCAATATACATGTGGTAACTAATTACTTTTGAATGTTATTACAAATCTTGAATTCATGCCTTTGCTCATAGTATTTTAGTTTTTTATTTGTTTTGGTTACAGAAAACTATTTATAATGCTACTTGAGTCTCTAAATTTAAAATGATTCTCTAATAACTACTAAGCCATGATTGTGAGCAAACTTTAAGTAAAATCCTTGAAAATACCTTTGTTATAATAGCTAACAATAACAGTTCCCAATACTTATTCCATATTTTCTATCTCCTTGTTTTAATAAATTCAAATTAAATGCAAATATTTTTTGGATCATTCATTTCTAAATAATTGCTAGTTTTGAAAGTAATCCACCACCAACATATTTAAAACTTTTCAAATTATTTCATATGACTACAGCTTTTTTGTTTTTAAAATAATAAAGAACTGTTTTAAGTTTATCAAACTGGTTATCTATGTCCAAATCTTATTAATTAGATAAGATGGTTATATCATTAAAGAAACTCATCTGAGTTCCTGAATAATTAATAAGGAGAGATCCTAACACTCCCATTATGGAAATATCATTATTTAAAATAAAATATCTATTAATTTGTTAGGACTAAGATATTATTTTTAAATCTATATATTATTTTGGTTATGTCAAAAAAAATGATTAGTAGGAGATTTTCATTGAGTCTAAAAATATTTCAAATGATTGACAAGTGACTTGGTCTTTTCTAGCCTTAATCCACTAATACTTCTTAAGTTTATTTTATTAGATTGTTGAATTTCTGCATTTATATTCTTATATTGCTTATGAGGTTTCACATTCATTTTATTATTATTTCAGTTGCAAAGTAGCATGTTTCCATTTACTAATAATAAATAGCATGCATTAATATGTGAAAGCAGTTGCCTCCACATGGAAACCAAAGTTCAACTTGATGAATTCTTGGAAAATACATGGTAACACTATTGACATGACTACTAACAATATTATGGAGAATCTACATGGAAGAACTATAGAGATGTGATTCCTAGGTTCTTGAAATGAAGAGTAACTGCATAGTTTTGTTAAGCATGGGAATCTTAAATACCAAATATATCCTCTGCAAAATGATTACAATAAAATTGCTTCAACTTAACATTAAGGGTATATCAAAATCAAAAGTAGAAGTCCTCAATTAACTGTTCAATATAACATTGATGTAATTATACTTTAGAGACTTCTAATAGTGCATATTTTTATAACATTACTATTTAAATAAAATGCTCATGATAGCCAATTTATGTGTTGTGCAAAATTTCAAAAACAGAAGACTATTCAAAATCCAATAGCATTATTACTGTTTATTTTAAGTTATGTTTTAATCTTTCTACTAACATGTATCATTAAACTTTCCAAGTTACAAAAAAAAATAATTTTTTTTTGGGATAGCATTGATCCAATACATACTGGTTATATATATATGTGTACATGCATACCCCCCCCCCCACCCACTTTTTGAATCTTAATCTTATACAATTTATGTTCATGTTACAACACAATATTGAGTAAATGATTGTATACATTTAAAATTGATATATATATTTTTTCCTCTGCCACTATTTAAATATCCATTTATCATTTTTGCTTCAAACTTATATAAGTGCATGATATTTTAATAAATTTATTCTAAGCGGCTTAAATTGAAAATCTGTATGGCAGGTTTGTCAGAGTTTTTGAATTTGACATCCGATCTTTGATTAATGGATTACTTAACATAAATATGAATCTATCAATCATTTCTACAATTGTCTATATACCAGATGTTATGATATATATTATTTTATAAGATTTAGAATAGAAAAAAATTAGATGAGATATGAAGTAATAGAACTATTAAGGCAGGAATATTTTTTTAAAATTGATAAAGAGTTAAATATTATAAAATGAAATGCAAGGATGGAACAGAAAGGAATAATGATGTCTATTTGAAGAAAGTAAAGAATAGAAAATAAATTTAATTTAAAAAGTATAATTTTAATATTATAAAAAGAGGCAATAGCATTTTGTAAATGGTAGCTTATTGATGTGATTAGATTGTAGGCGGTTCCAAGAGAGTTAATTTATTGAATTTGTGAGCGAATGAATAGATTGTGGTAATGATATAGAAATTATATAATAGGAAACTGAAAGACTATGTGGAGAAAAAATATTTTCAAAAGTATGATCATTGCATTTGAATATCTTAATGAGGACAAAGAAAATGGAAAAAATTGCGGGAAGTTATGGGTTTGCAACATTAAATAGTTTATATGTTTAAAGTATAGTTATACCGGAAAATCGGTATAGTTTAATTAAAAATTGTAGGAAAAAACTTAATACTGAAAAGATCCAGAAAGTACAATTTATTTAGGTTTTCTAATTATCTAAAGTAAAATTTAAAATAATAATAATAATAAGAGCTAGGTTCTGCTCTCAAGCTAGTATTTGTAAAATTGAAATTATTTTTTAAGATCGTAAATAAGAAAAAAAAAGATAAATTAAAGAAATTAACAGCTGAAGGTGAGTTTGTCAGGAGAAATTTTTAGATTTTAAATCTGAAAGAAAACTAAAAGCTAATTATTTAAGAAAAAAATATAAAATTTCATTCTCTATAGAAAACTGATTTTAATAATAAAGCAAATTTTCCCAGATTATAATTGAGTTTATTAATAAAATGATTGAAAGAAGAAAATAAAATAGAATAAAACTATGCAGCTTGGAAATTACACAATATTAAAGTAAAGACTGAAAAATTATTAGTGATAGTTATATTAAGAATACAAGCCATCATTTTCTTTAATTAAAAGAAAAAAAAGAATAGAAAATAAGATAAATGAAGAAGGAAAAGATAATAATAATTATATTTAGATAAAAATGAAAATGTTGAAAGAAATAATATTATTTTAAATAATTGTTCATCAGATAGTTGTGGCTCTTAGTTACTCTTTTATTTCAAAGTTAGTTAGTGAGATACGCTATATAGCAATATTTCAAAAAAGTGGAATTGATCCTTTATCATAAAATGAACAATCTAATCTATATGGCTTTTATTATAAAAAAACTAATGAGCTAAAACTAATTGAGAATCTTTTTTTATTGTGTCAGTAATAATCCTAGTTTCAAAACAAAGTTTATTGTAATGAACTCAATTTACTTTACAGAGATAACCTGAAAGAATCTGATATTTATAATAGTTAAAGTTGCAATATTGTTAATATCATATTTGGCTCTTTAGCTTTCTTGCATTAATGATTTTGCTAGATTAAATTAAAACAGTCAATAATTATGTTAAGAGTTAACATAGAAACTATCATAATATTGCATAGAATTAATTAAACAAAGAATAATATATATTTTAAATCATGCACACTGTTTTGATTTTTTTCGGTATAATTTTTTTATTAAGTCAAAATTCATTAATTATTTGAAATTTATATTTATTTTAATATATCAGGTTTTAGAAATAAACAATTATATATGAGAGAATGTTTATAAATATTTAATAAAAAATGTTTATTACTAAAAAATAATAACATTAAAATATTTAGTTGAAAAGATTATACTGTTTATGTTTTCACTAAGAACCATTTATCACTGCATTAAGGATTAATAAAGTTGTTATACTATTAACTGAAAATATTCACACGTATAGATATGAAAATAATTTCTTAATCAATTTTTTTTTTTTAACAATTCAGTTAGTTGTGAATTGATTGAGTGCACTACCATTACTTGTAACTGTATTAGAATTCATAGTTTCAGTTAAATGATTGAAATAAAAACAAAGTATTGAGATTTTAATCTAACATAGTAATAACAGAAAAGGCAATGAATATATATTAATACAAATGGCAGATTTTGTTGTAACACAAATGCATTACAAAAAAAAAAATTCTTTGTATTTGTATTTTTCGTTTTTTTTTTTTTTTTTTTTACACAACCTGATGGCTGATGTATTTGTACCAGATTGTTAGAAAATACAGAATATTTTGTTAATAAATTAATACTTTTAACATATTTGCAATACACTATTTGGATAAGAATACATGTAATTATTTTGTAGATCCACCAAGTTGATTTCTTTGTATTATGATATTATTGAATTTTATTTTGACCTTTAAGATATTATTATGCCTAAATTTGTGCAAAATTTTAACTTAACACTATTACAAAACATCACACAATTTGATAAGAACATCTTTTTTTCTAAGTGCCAAAATATAAATATTGAATAAAATTTATGTAGATTTTCAAATGGACATCACAAACAGATTTCATTAGTAACTAAGGTCAATAAATTATAAAGCTGCATAGTGTCAGATCTCTTCAGCTATATAAATAGACTATTATAGATTCAAAACTTTAGGATATCTAAAATATCAATATATTATTTTAAACAGGGGGGGGGGGAGAGTAAAAAAAAACCGTTTCTTACTTAAAAAAGAGCAGTCAGTTGTCTAGTGTCCATTGATTTTAATCAGTATTTACATTTTGACTTTTAGGGTGGAGACCAAAATCACTACTATTTAATAGTTAATAGTGTTTGAAAAATAATGACAATATTTGTAAAGTGATCATTTCATCATTTACTGAGTTTATGTTTCATGAAATAATAGAATATTCTGTAGATCTACAAGTCTAACTATGTCCATTGTCCATAAAACAAGGTCAGTTTTTATCACCATGACATTTAGTCATATTATTTGTAGTTCATATGAAAAATAATTTTATTTTAGATCGAGCATGTTTATTTTTTTCTCTCACAACTTCTTTTTAATATTCTAATAATATGCATCTGATGCCCACATATGAACACATTATTTTTAAGTTTTTTCATTTCTTATTTTACATTCCTATGCAATAAATGTTTTGTTTTATTGCATTGTGTATTGTTTTTAATAATTAAAGTGACTGACACTTCTATATTGTTTTTTAAATAATGTTATAAATCAGTTTATATGCAATTGAAGTATTGAATTGTTTTACTCTTTGGATTAATAGTAAAATTACTTCAAATGGAATTAACTTGTAAAATGAATCTTTAATAATTGTTTTTATTGGTTTATAAAACAATATAATTTATTGCTTGTAAACTAACTTTGAAATTTAGCATATTTTCTGTGGCATTTAAAAAATTTTTTTTTATAGAAAGCCTTTTGTATTCTTTTTAAATTTGTAAATTATCTTTCTTAGAATTTTAATCTAAGAAGTAATATAAAATCATACTTGAAGAAAATTCCAGTGCTGAAAAAATCTAGATTAATACCCCATATCTAATTCTCATAAAGAGAACAATTGAAATATAGGTATTTGTAAGATTCTTTTTTTTTTTTTGGAAATGGAAGTTTTTTATATATGTAAAAAAGTAGAGTATAGATTAGAACGTTATTTTTTTTTTTTTACACTTTTTTTATAAAATTAGTTGCATTTCCAAATGTCAGAGTTCTTACAATTATATATATATATGTATTTCCAAAAATAAATATATTCATAAGATATGTCATAGAAAAGTCAATTGTAATAAGAGTGAAACTTTTAAAAAAAAAGTCATTAAATTATTGGTAGTAACATAATTAATATTAAAAATAATTTTAGTTCAAACAAAATTTAGCAATCTATGAACAATTATATGATTCTTCTGTTTTTAAATTAAGACATAAACTTTGCAGAGGTAAAAGACACTGTTTTTTGGGTTGAAAAATTCAAATAATAATTCAACATGAAACATTAAACTTAATTAAATAAAAAGCTCAGACTATCTTGTCAAAGTTACTGACATAGTAATTCTAAAAAAAATAATATTGTGCTTATATATGATTATTCTAAAGCTTGGTAAATTAAAGAAATATTTGAGACTTTTGTTTTTCTTGTATTCTTTTGAAAACTTATTTTAAAAAAGGCACATGAATTAAGAATTGACAACTGAGACTGTAGAATATGATTGAGTGCAAAGTGATTTTTTTTTTTCAACTATTTAAGTTATTAAATGATAGAGGCTTAAAAGCTCTGTAGAAGTCAATATCTGATTTAAATGATTTGATAAATAGTTATGTAAGTTACTGCAAAGCAAAAATAGCTGAATAATATGTGAATAATTTAAAAAAAGAAGAGAGATAACCTCAGAGATAATATTATCATTATAGCCCTGTGTAAGTAATTATCCAAATGAAACAAAAATGAAACAAATCTACTTTCTAGACTTGTGGTAGACAAGATGTCAATTAGTCCACTGGTGGACTGCTAAAATATTTTGGAATGATCATCTGAATTTAAAAAAATAATGATAATTGATGATCCTGAATTGTTGGATTAAATAGTTATATATATAAAAGAAATATATTTTTTACACATGTATAGCTACTACAGGTGACAATCCGCTTTTGACAATTGAGGTAGCTGTGTGTATTCAGGCATTGCATGGTAGATGTGCACATCTTATTATAAATTTATTGCTCAAATATATTCACTGCACAATTGGAAGCATTAAATATGTTCAGTTAGTCATAGTGCACAGATTTAATTAATTTATTGTGAAAAATTGGCATTTTATAATATTTTAAAAGAGAGGTATAATATTTGAAACAATTGCAGTGAAAAGAAAAATGTACAATTTTAATATGAATGGGAAGAACAATTTTTCTTCAGAATAAAGAATACAAATGTGTGTTATATATCTTGTGTATGCATGTCACTTCCAAAAAAAAAAGTTGATCAGATATAAGTAATAGATTATGGCACTTGAAGGAAATTACAAATAGCCCTTGCCCTGGAAATGTGGCCCCACTCCTGCTCTAAACATTTTATCAGAAAATGATCACAGTTCTGAATGAATTCATGTTATGAACTAGTATTGTTTTTTTACATGATTATGTAAAAGGCAAAGAAATAGTTTCAAAACAAATGATGACTGCTGTTTTGTATTAAATTAGATATTACCTATTTGTTTGACAATATGTATTTTTTATTTTACACAGAGGCTAAACTCTCCATACAGTAGTGCCACCTGTGCAAAACAAGAGTTATCAATTGATACAAGAAGGTTTGTGCATAAAATCCCTATCTAGTGCCTACTCATCCAATATCCCCAGACTGGTTTCCAGCCTGTGGTTTTCATTAGTGAGGCTACTGTATGGAGAGTTTAGTGTCTGTATAAACATAAGAAATGGTAATCATGTGATATTTTTTTTTTAGTATTTTCTACATTCCCAATGAGACTAATATCTTAAGTTATAGTGCTGTAATTATGTTGTTTTTTTTAAAAAAATAAACATTTCATTAATTAACAATAAACTATGAGCATACAACTTATACATGGATACTCCAATTGATGCTGAAGATTTTGTGAAGTTTTAGTATAGTTTCTAAAATCATGCATAGTTTTTGAAATAATTTTTATACATTCAACTGTTAATAATGACACTTGATACTAAGTATAGAACACAACATTTTTCTCTCTTTAAGTGTTTCTGGATTGACCAGTAATAGTGCTGGCATGAGGGTTGAATCATTGATCTTTAGATTTGTGAATACTGAATTTAAGATAATGCTCTAACCAATTAGGCTATTCTGAAACTAGCTGTTTCACAAAAAAATGATTAAACCAGTATAAAACCATGTTAGTAAAGAGAACCAAAGTAGAGAGATATCTTGTATGTATCAATGAATAAATGTTTGATTGAGAAAACATAAGAATATTGGGAGAGGGGAAAAAGCAAAAAGAAGAACATAAATAAAAGAAGCTGTTCACATGATAATGGCAAATAACTTTATAAGTCAATCTAGTGTGATAATAAACAATGTCTGGAAACAACTCATTAATCATTCTTCAAAAAAGCACGAGAAATTAATAGTTTTTTAATATTTTGATTAATCTTTTCATATTTCAATGCCCCCCCCCCCATCCACTTGTGGTAATTTGGTTAATTTTAATATTGAAACCTTTATTTAATATTATGAATCAATAAATTGATACTTAATTTTTTACAAACAAAAAAACATTCTAAAAAATCATATTAGAACTTTCCAAATATAAAAAAAATAATAATGTGAAATACATAATGAGAACATTTTTTTAAATTGTCTAACTATTGTAATGCTACTGAAAACAATTAATTGTCAAAATCTTTCTAGAAAAAATTCTATTTTTTAAATATGAATTAATAATCATAAAGTCATCATAAGGTTATGAAATTCTGTTCAAAATTTAAAATTGCATTTATATTTATTAAATTATCACAAAATTTACTACAATGGTATTTGACAGCACATAAAGATTGTAGTTTCCTTTTTATTATTGATTTCAATTTCTTAACATATATTTTTAAAAATAAAACATATTTCTAAAAAAAAAATCTAAGTATAAACATGAATTTATTTCTATTTTAATACTTACTATATAAATATATTGTAAAAATAATGATAAATATTTAAATCAACTATGAAATTATCCATTTTCCCCCTCATTGCTAATACCAATGGAAGGGAAGTTTAAAGTTTATTTATACACCCATTATCAAAGAATCTACCAATCAGGGGTTTTGTTTGTCAGTTTATTTGTAGATTTTCTCCATGGACTATTGACATCTTCAGATTTTTTTTGAACTAATACATTAATATTTATTTTCAAGCTTTACTGCCAGATGAATGTAGAAATAGGAAAATAATGTTAAATATAGGTGTGAAAAAATGATTTAAAGCCAAAGAACAATAATATCATTGTAGTCTTCCATGAAACATTATTATAGTTTTCAGTAAGTTAACAATTCAACTAAATGATTGAATGATATAACTTCAAATAAATTACCAACATCATTAATATTCAGACAAATACTAAAATAATTTGGTTATAAACAGAATTGTAATAAATTTTGTAAAAGTTAAAATTTTTATATAGAGAATAGAAATCTATTTTATATTATTCCAAAACCAACAGTATTATTTTAAATAATTATTGCACCTCAGATGGTAATGCCAAATAGATCTTCAAATTATATAAAACAGCCAGAAATTAGTCTGGGATCTAGTTCTCTTTCTATTATTTGCTGCTCACTCATTAAATTAATCACACATATATAGATAGCTTTATAGTAGAATATTTTGTAATAGATTATGCTTTATGGCAGAATAGTGTAAAATAGATTACATTTTAATGCAGAATAATGTATAGCAGATTATTGCTATTAATAGAATGTAAATGCATGTCAAAAAGTTTTATGTAATGATTATTACTGTTAAATGTAAATTTTTAATGAAAAATTTATACCCTCTATATTGAAAAATAGCAAATACTTGCTATATAATATTTGTAACCAAAATGCAATCATTATTATTTTGATGATTCTCATTTGTGAACTATTACAGCTTTGATATCCATTTTCAAAACACAATTATTTTATTAAAAAGTATTAAACTATATTTACTTATCACTGTATTATAAAAAAAATATTATCACAGCTAATGTCAATCACACATACATATAACAAATTGTGAATATATATATATTCATAAACACAATAAAAGTTATAAATTTATCATGCTTCAAATAAATTATGTACAAATCATTTTTTATTAATTATGATCTTGCACAATTATACTAATCAATTTAGGTTTACAATAATTTTCACAGGAACCTTTATTAGCTTGAAAAGAGAAGTTAATGTTTCTAATATTTAAGAGAATACAATAAGTATTTTTATTGATAAATACATTTTTAATAAAAAATATGTATATTAATATACATACTTATTAATATAATTATTTTTAAATAAAACATTTTTAGTCTTAAATGTCTACAAGCAGGATATTATACCACTAACAATTTTCAAATGTTTTAATTTCATGTTATTTTTTTAATTGAATAGGTATCCCTCTCAGCATTTTCCTAATTATATCTATTTTGTAAAAATCAAATTAATTTGAATTTTGCTCACATAGTTTAAATTCTGTGTTCTCCTTTTCTGATTTAGAAGTATCTCATATTGCTTGTAATCTAAATGGCCATAATTTTTTTCAACTTTTTCAAATGATTACTTTTTAAGACAAATATTATAAAACTTTTTTAACTAATGGCAACTATAATAAAAAGCAAATGTATTTTATTATAATAACTGATTATAAGAAAGTAATAAGCTGAATATATTTAAACAAATGCTATTTTCTATCTTCATCTTTGCAGTTTTATGACTATATTTTTAATTTTTTTTTATACAAAAATTTTAATATATATTGTAAATAAATAGAAATTTTTTTTTAATATTTATATAAAACAAATACTCTTTTTATGAGCAGTATAAGATATCTCTTGTAATGTGAACATGTCTAAACCCACTGCAGCCATTACAGATTAAGATCTTTTATAAGAATAAAAAGAAAGTTATAAATATATTTTACATAAACTTCTCTATATATTTATTTGATTTTTTATTTATTGATAGCCATGTATTTTTCAATTGCAAAATATATAAAACAACATGCAAATTGACAAATTATACTTAAAACTCAGATTAGGGTAGATTTAAAATAAACTTCTGTATTGATAAATTTATTAAAAATTTAAATATATTAAAAGATTTAAACAAATTAACAAAAAAACTTGAAAAAAAAAAAGTTATGAAAATAATGGAAAATAATTTACTAATGAAAATGATCACTTTCTTGTAAAGTTTATTATATATTTTTTTTCAATTTATTTATTATTTAAATATAGTATAGCTTTACAAAAAATTGTTTTCTGATTTTAAATCCAATTAATTAATTAATTTATAAATCGTTTTATATAAAACATTTCTACATTATAATGATAATGTATGCAAAATTCTTTAATTGGGTTCAATTTACAATACCATTTCTGCCTTTTTATTTCATTTATATCTTAAAAGTTTTGTTGTTGTTTTTTTCTAGAAAAAAAAAGTATAATTCTATAACAATTTTTACTTCTTTTCTTTTACTATATAATTCTATGATAAGTGTTTATTCACTTCCAAAGAAAAGTTTACTTTATTTAGAATTTAAATAATAAACCACTGAGCAATGCTATCAACCTAGAAGGATTCATAGTGCTTAAACTCAGCTGCAAGTACTATGAATATGATCTTTTAGGTTGAAAGCCTTGCTCATTTATTTATTATGTCTAAATAAAATAATCTTTTCTTTGGAAGCAAATAAAGGTTTATCATAGAATAAATGTGTATTTTTTTATAAATTAAAAATTTGACTTTAGCTAACTAAATGTTTTTAAATAATAATTATTATTTAATTTTTAAAACATCACTTTATATTGCAAATATAAAAAAATTACATTGTATAGTGTGGAAATAAAGATAATTTTTTAAAGAAGATAGCCCATATAGTCCTTTAATTTGAATAATAGAAATCTTCTGAAAAAGTAGTTTGTGTTTTTTTTTAAAAAAACTTTAATATATGTTAAATGAGATTCTGAAAAATGAAAAAAACAGTGAGAAAAATAGATTCTTTTAAGACCTGTTTGATGTATGAATATTAATTTTAGCTAAAGTGATATTTTATAAAAAATATATAAAGTAATTATTAATTTCAAAATGTATACAGGCAATGAGCATCAGATAACATGAGAATATGAAAATGAAACTAAAATAATAGTGAAGAATAATTTACATTGAAACTATAAATTGTATTTTAGCCAAGCTATATCATTTAGCAAAGTATTTTTTGACACTAATCTACTCCTGCATATAAAGCATTTTAAATTATGGCAATCATCATCAATTTCATACCCATTATCTTAATAAACCATTGTTTTCTATTAAAATAATTAATCATCACTTGTTTAACATTTTTTAATGATGGCCATTTTATAATAAGACATCATAAGATGAATGTTGTATTCATAAGATAAAATTGCAATATTCATACCAAGTGAAAAAAAAGACTGTGATTTCCTTAATTTTTATTTCAGTAAATAAACTAAGCTAAAAATTAAGCAAATGAAAAAAATACTACTTTTATTTATTATGTAAATGAAAATAGCATTTCATAATGTACATATATTAATCATATGCATTAAAAATAAATTGGAAAGTTAGTATATTATGTAAAATACAATTTACTACTTCTCTTAAGATAAAAATGCCCATTATAATAAAAATATCAGCAAAAAAATATCTTAAAAAAGGAAAAATATTTCAAAATAAAGTTTTGAAATTAAACTGAGAGAGTGCAAACCTCTCAAGCGCTTAGCCAATCAGATCACAAATACTACAGTAAAAATAAATTTAAAAATGTGTACATTAATTAAAATATGACATAGTTATCAAATTTTTATTTAAATTTTTTAAATAATAGAATAATATATTTAGTTTTTTTTTCATAGATGTATATATACAATAATATCAGATTGTTCTCTAAAATGGGGAATGAAAAAAAAAATGTAAAGAATACCAAAAATTAACTAGAAAATGTATGATTATCAAAAAACATGCTTAACTAATTTTTATTTAATATTTCCCAAGGCAAATACTTGTCATTGTTATGTAAACAATGTTGATTAAAAAAGAGTTAAATGTTTTATTTACTATTTAATTAAAACAAGTGTTTAATTTAAAATTTACTTAATTAAAAATAAATTTTGATCATACACAGCAATAAAAAGAACTAAAAATAACTTGAACATCTTTACATTAATTTAAAAATTATTCACTTTCCTAACATGTCTTAAATCCTTTCAATAATAAAATCAATGTATCCAAATGCTTTTTTTTTCAATATTGACAAACATCCCCTCCATTACTTACAAGTTATTAAAACTAAAGATACTCAACTGTCCATTACATTTTATTATTTTAATTTCTATTTAATTGGTTTGCACTTTCATTTTTTTTTTAAAGGGGCACATTGTTTTAAAATATGTTGCATATATATATACCAAAAAGTTTGCTGGTGACTAAACACAACAATAAAAACATTTATAATATATTAAAAAATGTACATTATGGGAAATATTTTTTTTGTATTTGTTTTATTTTAATTAATAAATTGTATAAACAAACAAAATATCAACTACATCCATACTCAAAATGGCAATTGTAAAATATTTAAAATTATTTTTATAGTGCAGCAGCTGTATTTGTGCTCATTATTAATTTTTTTTACACATAAGTTAAAGTTGTTTTTAAATTATGTTTCAACATTGCACAATAAATTGGTTGCATGAATTTTTACAATGATTTTGCCAGACCTATAATGGCATGGTAGATCTAACAAGCATGATGTCAATTAGAAAAAATTTACAACATTGATCAAATAGATGTACAAGTTATAGTTTAAAGGGTACATTTGTTACCATATATAATTACAGTTCAATTAAAGGAAATATGATTACATATAAATATTTCACAGTGTATAAATATTTACTAGTAATTATATAAGATTTGTATTAATGGTAATATTGATAACTTATGTCATAAGGAATAAACAAGAGAGACATTAGGTTAATATGTTATATAAGGTTGATTGGTATCATGGATTTCAGCTATGTGGGAGGTTTTGGAGGTTTAGGAGGGGGGAAGGAGGGAAGAGGGATAAAGTCTATATATTCAGGATGAAAGTTCACTTATCTTGATCTTGGCTGGTTTGATTGAGAAGCTTTCTTTGGTGTTGGCTTGTTGTAGTGAGGATATCAATGATATTTGCATATGTTTGCTTAAGTTGATTTAAATTAATAATATATCTAGTAATGTATTTTCTTCTTATTATTAATTTTCATTATCACTATTTTTCATTGTTAAGCCTTCTTTTTTTGTGTGTGTGAGCATTACTTTTGTAGTATATTTTAATTGTGTCATAATGAATTAAATTTTTTGCCATACTTTTAAGATAATTCCTTATTTTTTATGTAAGATTTTTGGGATACCAAATTCTAATTTATAAGAATTTTGGAATGTGCCAATTGCTCTCATAAAGTTTAATGCCTGTAATTGTGATGTAAAATTGTGATGTAATCTTGTGTTATTAATTAAACATTTTAAATGTTATCATTTTTAAACTCATTGATAATATTCTATACATTGGTTTTGTATTTTATTATGGATTGATATGGTCACCATTTACTATGCTTGTTCATAACTGTTATTAAAACAGGCAAAACTCTATACACCAGTGCCACTCAATGCAAGCCAGAGTAATCAATAGATGCCAGAAGGCTTGTGCATAAAATCCCTATCTCATCCAATATCCATAGACTAGTTTCTAGCTTGTGGCTTTCATCAGTGAGTAGGCACTAGATAGAGATTTTATGCACAAGCCTTCTGTCATCCATTGATTACTCTGGCTTGCACTGAGTGGCACTATTGTATAGAGATTTTTGCCTGTTTTAATAATTGATATGATCATTGATAGTTATATAATGCAGCCGATCACATGTGAATGCCTATATAATTGTGTTGGTTGTATAGATATTTTCAGCCTAAAGTTGTTGTTGTTGTTGTTGTTGTATAAAGGTAGATGCATTTTAGTTTTAGCCTTTATGCTGTTTAATTATTTAACACATTTTTAGTCTGTCCACATTTGACAATATTTAACTTTTTTTTTTTTTACATGTTATATATATGTATATATAATAAATTTGACTAATACAACATTATTATAGATATAGATGTTATATTGAACAAATAATGTTATAATATATTAATAAGATTGTTTGCGTAGAAGGATGTATATAGAATTATATACTTGATCCAATAGTAAACATTCTCTTCCCATCGTATTTAATTTAGATCTAAGACTATTTCTATTAGATCGATTATCCTTCCTTACAGTATAATAAATTTAGCAGAAAGAATTAAAAATATTCTTGATTATTGACTTAATCTGTTATTTATACAATACTATGAATTAAGATGTTAGAATAAATTGTAGTCTGATGATTATAATATATTATTTATCATTTGCTAATAGTATCTTGTTGTCTACCCCGATCTACCATCAAGCAGAGAGCTTAACATATAGCAAAGAGCTTAACATATATACTACCCCTTTTAACATTTTATGACAATTTTTTCACATTAAATATTAATAAAAATTTTATGGGGAAAAAAAATCACAATTTAAATTCAAGTACAGTAGTTTGGTTAATATCCCCCCCCTCCCTCCAAGGTTGTTATTATAATTAATAATTTCAGCAATAACTATCATTATTATTAATATAAACATTGAAAATAGTTCTGTTTCTTCTCGTTTGTTTTTTATAAGTTTTCTAATGAAATATTTTGTTTATGCTGTCTTCCCTTTCTATTAATAATGGAAACATCTTAATAAAATGACTGCTTGTTGAAAGACATTTTCTTATATCTTTTAAGATTTTTGTGTCATAAATTCTAAAGCTGAATTGCATTGAAAATGATTACTCTGGGAATTGTGGGGAAATATTCATTGGTATTCTTTACATCACGATTATAATATAATGATTCCCACTCTCGCTCAGCATCTTTTAATAGATGCATAGTAAGTAGATATTTATTAGATTTAAAAAAGTAGAAGTTAGCAATTGGACGCAATTAAATGGTTATACAATATATATCATAGTTTTAAATATTTTAAAAGTAGTAATTGAAAACAATAACTTAATATGATGTTCACGTTACCCTTTTTTTAAATTTATATAAAAAAATGAGTTTTATTTATTTATAGTACTATATTAATATTTAGCTTTTGTGTGCATGCGTATATATATCTAATGCGCTTATGATCAATTTTTTTTTTTTTACCAAATGTAAAATATCTCCCAACCTAACGTTTTTTTTTTTTTGGAATAAGCTCCAGAAAATTATGAATTCTTATAACCGAGCAATACCATGATATATTTTTAGCAGTTACTTGCTAGAAGGATCCGAATTAAAGCTTGAAGGCTAAAAACACCTCCAGGAAAAAAAAAAAAAGATTTTAATTAAAAAATCATTTGTGGAATTTGGATGAATACTTTCAGTGATCTATGCAGTATATGTGAGAGAAAGTACTGAAAATATTCATCCAAATTTATTTCATTTCTATAGCTATATGTTTTGTGAATATTATTCATAATGTTTTCGAAAAATTAACTTACAAAAGTATTATATATTAAGGCTATAACCTTAAGACTATGCGCCTGAAAAAACCACAGATTTGCAGAGGTCCCTACTGTCATTTTTTTTAGGCGCATAGCCTTAAGGTTATAGCCTTAATATATATTACTTTACATAACGAGTATGCGCTTTGCAAATATAATTATTACAAAAGTATATAAATATAAGCTATGAACAGGATAAAATGCTATATAAAGGAAGTATGTTGAATATAAGCAAGAGTGATAAGATTATAACAAAGACAATAGAAAGACAATAAGGATTACAAGTATTTGATAGAGATGAAATATTTGAAGTGGAAATGGACAGAACATTCAACAAAAGCACAGTATAATAGATAATTTATGTTCTTAGTCAATTGTTACCAGTTTATGGAAATAGAATTATAGAAAGACCAAGAAAAAGATGTTTGCATGAAGGTTTGTGATGATGGTGTTTAATTGTATTTATATGACTACTTCCATCATCTAATATGAGTATTGAATGTCTTTAGAAAAATATAACTTTATTTAAATATTCCAATTACATTCAACTGTTTGTAGTAGCAACCAGGTTAGTATATGCATAATGTTCCAAAGGTATTATTCTCCCTTCTTCAGGTGTTGCTGAACTACCAGTGACAGTACTAGCATGACAAGTGAACCTGGATCCTAAGATTCTTTTATTATTGAATTTTAAGATAACACTCTAGCCAACTGGGCAGGATGGCTCAGTTGGTTAGAGTCTTACCTTAAAATTCAATATACAAAGAATCTAAGGGTCCAGGTTTGATTCCCATGCTAGTACTGTCACTGGTCATGCCAGCAACATCTGAAGAAGAGGGGAGAATTTGGAATATTTAAATAAAGTTAAATTTTTCTAAAACATTCAATAATCATATTAGATGATGGAAATAATCCAACATATAAATACAAGAAAAAGATGTTATAATAAATTGATTAGTTTTTATGGTTATCACATTGTCAAGACTAGCAAAAGACAAAAGTTATGGAAAATACTAAGGGAGGCTTTTGCCCATCAACGGTACATTTTAGACTAGCAATAGTCTTCAATAATCATTTTACCATGATATGCAAAGCTAAAGGAATTTTGTATATTGATAAAAAAGTGTATATTCCAATAACAATTAAATGAAATTAGATATATTATATAAAGATATGAATATTTTTAATATCACATGGTATAATGACTGCTCCCAGCTTATGACGAAGGAAGTGTATTTAACTTGGCTGACAAATAACTGAAGTTAAATTATATATTTATGTATAAGGAAATATATAGACTACGCTATTTCATAGTTATATTCATATGTTAAGGTCTGATCATAATTCTTACTAATACTATCTATTTAACACTTAAAAAGAAAATAAATGTACATGGCAATATTAGCAAGCAATGGAAAAGTGAAAGAAGCAAATAGTTTTTAATAAAATATTATCAGTGGTTTAACTTTATTATTATTATTATTATTATTATTATTATTATTATTATTATTATTATTATTATTATTATTATTATTATTATTATTATTATTATTATTATTATTATTAATAATAATAATAATAATAATAATAATTTTTAGCAAAAATAATTTTTTAAAATAAGCAAATGTTTCCCATCAATTGTTTTTTAAATTTTTTTCTGTCTGTCAAAAGAAAATTTAAAAAAAAAAAAGACATACAAAAGGAAATAACTAAAAAATATTGTAAAAATGATCATAAACATGCTTATTTTTTTTAAAATTGCAATTATTTAATTCTTTATAATTCATATATGAATTCAATAATGATGAATAAAATCGATTGATATTAATAGATAAATTTATGTCTGATATATTATATTTAATAAAAATCTATATCTGATACATTGTAGTTAAAATGAATTCAAAATATATTTTCAAATGACTCAATAAAGCCTACAAATATTTTCTTTGTGTATAAGTTGTTCCAGAGATCAGCAAAGTTTTCTTAATGATTTCCCAGAAAATAAATTTTTAGATTTTGTCTATCCAAAATAATGTTAAAATTATTATATATGCGTACACATCTAACAAATATTGTATTTTCAGATTTATTATTATTATTTTGGAATACAGTATTGTGAATCTTTTTGTAATGTACAATTTTAATATTTATCAGATTTTTTTTCTCCATATTGTGAAAACATTTATATTAATATTAGCTATTATGTCTTTATTAACATTTCATTAATTGTAGCTATTAAAAAGAAAACTGGAATTTAATTCTGGGAAATGTGTGATAATCCTAACATATTATAAGTATAACATTGTTAAAAGAATTAGACTTTGTAGTAAAACCAAGAAAATAAATGTGCATGCAAAAACAAAAAGCTTTCTAATAAAAAAACAACGAACATTTACATCCATTTTTATTTAATTTTTTTTTTTACAAATATACTAGGATTACAATATCCATGCCATTCATGTCCAGATCCATCCAAAGATAACCAAAATTTTTAGATAACCTCAGATCCTAAATAATACATATTTTAAACAGGTACAGTAAAGGTGTTTTTAATATATATACACAGTATGTACACATTTGTAGCACATTTAATTTTAAAATTATATCTATACATTAAGACATTAAAAATAACGACAAGAATAGAATTCTCTAGTTTATTTTTAAACACATGTTTCTATGTATAGTACAGATGTTTTTAATATACATATACCTAAAATACAAATGTGTATATTCATTAAAATATCAACAAAAGCATAGGTATTATCTTTTTTTTAATTTTTTTTATAATGAAAATTTTAATGATGGTGAAACTCAAAAGATACAGTGCCTAAATGGTTTTAAGTTAGTCTAATTTGAGTTTTATGCTTGATTTTAGTGTAAAAACATCTGCAGATATTGTCTTGTAAAGGAGCATTAAAATGTTTATTATCAGCATGTAAGCATTTCGTCAAATGCTCTTATAGTATTTTTTAAAATTTTGTTTGTTCGGCTATTTATTGAGATATTTTGTTATTTTAAAAAAATTCGGAAATTCATGTTCTTTTAATATATTGATATGTTAATTTAAAAAAAAATCAAAAGAGGTCAGGAAAATTGAATAGTGGAAGAATAAAAAGTTTTAGCAATGCATTCTTCTTTTTGATTATCTTTTTTCTATTGTTATGGCTACCCTTAGCTATTTATGAAATTATTTTAAAAATGTTTTTGTAGTAACTAAAACATTTTTAGTTAACGTTATTAAGATCATGATTATTTTTAAACATTATTTGTGTAATAATATTAAAAATAAAAAGTATACATTATTATACTGCTATTTATACAATATATTAAAAGTTGAAGGGAATAACTTAGCATAATGATAACTGATCAGTCCATATTATAAAAATAAAGGTTAATACATCATTACCACAAACTGTTTTAAAATAATTTGAGATATTTTCAAAATTAGGAAACACTTTTGAATATTTTAAAATAGAATTTGATAGATTTATCAGAGATTAATATTTTTTTATATTTATTTTGAAAACAAATTATAATTAAAAAGATTTTGTTTATTTTATTATAGTGACTACTTTGCCATTCATTTAATAATGAAATCATCTATTGTTGTTATTACAGTATAATTTTTTCAATATTTGTAAAATTCACATATGAATTTTTAGAATTTTTTAATCTGCAAACATATATTACTACCAAATCAAGTTAAATTATTGAATTCTGGTATAGAATAATGGTTTAATACTAAAATCAAAATTTGAAAGCTTACAAAAAGTCTCACCAGAGTAAACAATTAAATTTTGTGATGTGCAGGAAAATTCACATTTTCAATGTGAATTAAAGGATTATAATTTAGAAAATTAAAATCTTGTTATCTATTAATTTCTCATTTTATTATTATTATTATTATTATTATTATTATTATTATTATTATTATTATTATTATTATTATTATTATTATTATTATTATTATTATTATTATTATTATTATTTAATGTTTACTTTATGTAATGGCCAAGTGAATCAACAGAATGTTTTGATACTATCAATGTAAAGATTTTACTGTATGAATATTTTGATAGTTTGAAGAAGTTAACAAAACAGTTTTACTTAGGACAAAAACTATATCTAAATAAAATCTTTTATGTTTTCACTGGTTTAGTTAAACAAATTAATAAGGTAATAAAAACTGAGAACACCATGAAACAAGACTGAATGTGGTAGTAATTGTAGAAAAATTAAATTCTTATTCCAAGTAATAACAATAGTGTAAATTATAACAGCAGTAATACTTAATTTAGCATTAATTCACATATTTAGAATATTAATTTACTCTGTCAAAAATGGTGTATGATTCTCATATATATCCTTAATTCTCACAATTGCACTTATAAATTTTAATTCAAATTATCTGGCTGCTAGGTCTAAGGTATCATTTACAAATCTTTTCAAATAAATTGTATAAAATAATTTTAGTTTGATCTAAGAATATTTATTTATTTGATTAAATGTTTGTAAATTTATATTTTCAACTTCACAAACTGTCCAAATTTTAATTCTGTTTGATGTATCTTCAACATTTTTTGTTCTGATTATATATATATTGTCTATTTGCATTATGTTAAATGGATAGGATTTTGTCTCTTAACCAAAATTAAGTTGGGCTCAATTTTGGAATGGTGATTGTCAGAAAATCTTTAGTTCTGTAGGCCATTCAGTTTTTTTTAATAATAAAAAACAACAACTTTGTGTTGTAATAAGTAGTACATGTGTCTCTTTTGCCCATGGCCTGAATTTGAGTTCTGGCTTTGTAAACTCAAATATTGTTTAGGTCAGAAGCAGTCTTGGGTTTTTTTCCTCAGATAGCTGACCTATGTAAATTATTTAGTTCTTCTCAGCAAATGAATATCTAACTAATATTAGCTAAATGGTTAAATAATTTAGTTTGCTTAGATGATTGTCAATGCATCTTCTATAATATATTGTAACGATATATAAATATGTCGTTACATTAAATTGAAATAAAAACTTTTAAGTTCGCATATAAAAATAAGTGTATTAAAAAGAAAAAAAAAAACTAAACGCTAAAATTAAAATGTTTGTTAAACGTATATACATTCGCACAGATGCCAAACTTTAAAAATATTTTTTTTGAAAAAAAAAAACAAATAAATAAGTATTTGAACATACAAGATTTAAAAATAAAAACAGGTATTAATTAATTCTTGTAATCTGTAAATGGAAATGATTGTTTATAAATGGTTTGAAAAGCAAGCTAGCCTTGGGCTCTTGTATAATTAAAATGATGAGATGAAAATTGGATAAGAGAATAAAGAAAAATTAGTTTGACCAATGGAAGCACTAAGCCTTGGCTCGGACCCTAACGAAAGTGATGGATTAGTGACGTTTTGTTGATTGAATCCGTGTGGATAATATAAAAAGGGAAATACAGTTTTTTCGGGAGTTCCAGCATTGTGTGTTTGAGAGTTGTGGTAGGACGCACATACCACACTCTCTATTTAAAAAAAGAAAAAGGAAAAGACTGTGATACCTTGAACCAGCTATTGCCATCTCCAGAACATTATCTTCCAATGGAGGCATCGCGGGAATTAAAAGCAGAAACCTGGACTCTTCTACCATAAGCTATATGAAATGAACAATTATTAAAATCAATTAAGAACTTTCGTCAAGTTTTACAAATTGATAAACAAGCCAACTTAAATGTTAAAATGGACTCTTATCTGACTTGTAAGTTTTTAAATCAAATTAATAATGTTTAATTTTATATGTTTTCCGATTGATAAAAATCATTTCCATTTTTTTTTTTTTCTCTTATTGTATAAATTATTTGTTGTTTAAATTTTAAATGATGAAATTTAGGTTGAGTATAGACGTTGCATAGATTCTTTAGCGGTTGATTATGTTGTGGTTTTCACATTCGATTAGAATATATGGGTCAACGATATCACTGCGGCATCTTACGATGAATGCTAATGGAATTTGTATATTCCCTATGCAAGTGACGCTTATCGATGACTTTGTATTTTGATCAGTTGTGTTTAATTTGGAATGTTTTTGACCGTGGAATCTGTGCAGCTGATCTATACTCAACATTTTAAAACAAATTTTATAAAATTCATTTGTGCGAACGTATCTAAATGTTAAATTTAAGTCGGGCGTGAATGGCTATATAGTTTTGTAAAGTTATATTAAGGGAGGGTAATCTTAGGTTATTCATTTCGTAGTTGAATTGGCTCAATGGATTGGATATATTTGTGTAATTACTAGATGTAGTATGAGATCCGCTTGGGCAGGATTGCATATATACGCCACACACCTTCTGTTTGCCTATGGATGGGTTTGTAAGTCGGCAGAAGACCGCAGTCCATTCCTATGGAGTTTTTTGTTTATTGTTCTACTCGCCAACAGATGCCACATTCCTGTTGGTGGAGAGACCATGTCTTCTCTAATCTACTTACTGATCAGATGTACTTTCCTGACAGTATAGTATTTTGTGTTGTCGTATCATGCTACATTGAATACATGAATGTATCAGATGGATTGGTGCCAGTTTGGTTGCGAAATTTGTTGCCTAAGGTTAAATCAGGGAAGAATATTTTCTTTTCAAATGCGGATCTATGTAGTCTATTCATACTTGACTATCTAAATAAAATATTAAACTCATTGAAACTTAGTTAAATGTAAAATTAAAAGTTAATATAAAAATCTAAAATGTTAAACTTATTCCTCAAAATTTAAATGTTATTTTATATGTGCGTAAATAAATATTTTTATGTGTTAATTTCTGGCAGTGGCTTTTATTTATTGATATTTAAGATATAAATTAAGATATAGATTTTTATCTCTGAGTCTCCGCTGAGCTAGTGACTTGGGCTAACGATCGGAATATTTAAATAAAGTGGAATCTTAACAGCACGTATCTGCCTACTTTATAAATTTTTCTAGGCTCAAATGCCTAGATGGCGCCCTGGTAGTTGTAGATATTGTTTTTGCGGTTAGATTCGATCTTCACTTTCATTTTGATCATTATAATATATAATTGTAATTCAATTAGCTCTTATCACTAGTAGATGTATGTCATATTCTTATGGACTCTTGAGTGTATACTTTATCATCACCTTTTGTATTTATGAATGTATATGTATAATCTCCCCCCCCCCTCTATATAAGACTTTTTTTTAAAGCTGGAAATTATAAATTAATTTTTTGGTTTCTGCAAAAAAAATTTCTTACTAAGTTGTGTGGATTGCAACTACACATGTCACACTCCTATTTTAATTATTTAGTGAAGCTTATTAAATACATATCAAAAAATTTACATTAAAAATTCAAGAAACAAGATAAATAACTATATATTAATATATGTATATAGATATACATTTTGTTAATGGACAGGTTTCAATCTTTTCCACCCTACAACTCTTCAGCCATTCATATTATTGAAAATCTGATGATGAAATGCTCAAAGCCCTTGTTGATACCTTTATTGCTCTCATACCCATATTGACTTTAAGTCACTCTAACTCCTAAGGGAACTTGAAAGTCTACGTTCAAATTCCCTCTAAATTGCATCTATGTTTAATATATACATTATATTTGCATTAAAATATTAAAAATTTAGCCTGAATTCTGTGCAGCCCACTCCTGTGTATTTAAATGGACATATTAAGGTCATATATATGAGGGATTAGAGTGACTTAAAATCAACATGGGTATGACAACAATATTGGTATCAACAAGGACTTTGAACACTTCATCATCATATTTTATTAATATGGATGGCTGAAGAGTTGGAAGGTGGAGAAGATTGAAGCCTGTTATTAAAGTGTGAAGATTTACTATCTTAATATAACTGTGGACTGATTATATATGTGTGTGGGAGATGATGATCTGGACCAACTGATGAACGCTGGTTCAGCACTAAATATGTGTATTGGAGATCATTTATCTTTTTCACTTGTACGTGGTCATGTATATTGTTTATATAGGGTGGAGTAATAACTGAAGGCAGCTTGAAAGTCTGTTCAAATCCTTTCTAATTACATCTAAGTTCAATATATACATTATACTTTTATTTTTAGTAAATTTAGCTAAGACATACTGACTTCAACCGTACAAAGATATTGTTTGGCTATATTTAGAATTCTGTTAATCTTTCAATTTTGTATTATATATGTAAATAAGATTATTTGATAGTGAGAAAACCATATGAAATGTTTGAATCAAATTGATTTAATTCCGTATAGATAAAAAATGAAAAGAGTTTACAATGATTTTACTCTATTATTTTTCAACACTTTTTTTTATATAAGTAGTATATATTTTTTAGTTTTGGTTCTCATTCTCTAACCACCAGCTAGGATAATATTTATTATCAATTATATATATATATTCTTGTAAAACAATTGAAATTAATTAATTAATTTTTTAAATACTGTAAGTCCTTGCATTGCAATTTCAGCTATATTTCTGATGGATGAATTTCTTAGGAACTCCTTCATCAGCACTAACCATTTGATAGTTATTATTATTTGTGAATTATCTTATGGTGACATATTGGAAAGTCATTTAATAAAAAATATCTTAAACTGATATTTTGCCCTGACTGAGCTTTACTATAACAAATAGTATTACTTTGAAGTGCAGAAAATGAGTAGGAGATACTGAGTTCATAAATCTAAATTATTTTTTAAAAAAATTTAAACTTTAAACAGTTGATTGTTAGCATTGCCTTATTGTTCAAGCATCTAGTATGTGTGTGTTTTATAAATAAAATGTGTATTTAAAAAATTATTATTGTTATTGTTTCATATATATAAGTAGAGATTTGAACTCAGGATTTTTCAAACCCTCTACTTACATTTATGAAACATTCAGTATAAGCAAGTTACACGCTGCCTTAGAATTACATAATATTATTGTTGTTGTTATTGATCATAATTACAAATGATTTTCGCTGCCATTCAAATTTATAAGTTTTTTTTAAACTGAAACACATAGGCTTATATATACCTGTGGCTATATATGTAATATATAGGGTGTATGAGCACAGACTTTCACATGACCCACTACTCTCCACTCTATCTCATAATACTGATACACCCGAACACATATATGTTGAAAAGATAAATAATCACCAATATCCGTATTTCATGCTAAACCAGCAATCATCAGTTGGTCCAGATTATCATCTCTACACATATATGCTATAAGTGCTCAGATATATATTAAGATAGCCAATCCTCATACTTTAATGGACAGGCTTCAATCTTCTCCACACTCCAACTCTTCAACCATCCATCCAATTGAAAATCTGATGACGGAATGCTCAAAAGCCACCCTGAGGCCGAGATTCTTGTCACACCCATGTTGACCTAAGGTCAATCTGACCACTCATGTGCAGGACATAATCCATTTAATACATCTACAAGGGATTGTCTGTCTTAATATATATCTGAGCACTATAGCATATATGTGTAGAGATGGTAATTTGGACCAACTGATGATTGCTGGTTTAGCATGAAATACGTGTATTGGTGATTATTTATCTTTTCCACATATATTTGTTCGGGTGTATCAGTATTATGAGATAGAGTGGAGAGTGGTGGGTCATGTGAAAGTCTGTGCTCACATAAGCTTTTTTCTAAAAAAAAAAAGGGAGAACTTTTTAATTATAAATCAATAAAAATTTGTTTACTTCTTTATTTTAAATATTACTTTTTAATACATAACTGAATGATTTTTGAATTGATGTGTTGCTGTAGTATTTAATTTAGTTAGAAATAATTAAAAGAAGCAAATAATTTCAGAACATAATCTTCATGTAAATTAAAAACTTTATCCAACTCTCATGGTCATTATTAACTTGCTATTTTAAAGATATCAGCTTTGACTGTTATAACATTTGAAAACATTTGTGTTGATAATTTAACGTTAATGATAATAGGATCATTATTGATTATAACGAAAACAATGGCACTGTAATTATAGAATTTTTTTTTTAAAAAACCACCTAACTTCTGAAAGAAACTTAACTCATCCAAAAATATCTTTTAATAGCAAGATTATTAATCGGATTTAAAAAAGCTCTTAATTTTTGTTCTACATATCTCATTTATAGATTTAAATGATTTTTTTTCCTGTGAATGTGTGTATGTATTAAAAGTCCAAATATAGATTTTAATTGCTTTTATCATTTTATTAGTAGTGACGTTAAATTGCTTTAAAAAATTATCGTCAGTATAATTAATTTTTAATGATTTTAATTTTTAATTTTTTTAATTATATTGATTTTAAAATGATGTCATGTTAGACTTTTTTTTACCTTTATTTAATATTTTACACCCCCCCCCCCCATAATTGTATTTATATTGTAAGATTCAGCACAACCGGACCTAAAAAAAAAATAGAACGGTTTATTATTTGAATTCGTTCTTGGAGTGCAGAAAGTGATAAAGTAAAACCGCGATGTATGGGCCTTGGAATTCCAGAATCCATTAGTCTACCACTGCACTAAGCCACTCAAGGCACACTCAGAATTAATGTATAATCCAAACTGTCAATTATATGAACAACTGCTATTCTCCAAAAATTGATTATGTTGAAGCGAAAATGTATTATTTTTACAATTAAATGTTGGAGTTTCTAAAAAGATCAAGCTTCGGAATGACAGAGCTGAAGCAGCGATTTATAGACCTTGGGCTTCAGAATCGTCATTCTACCCCTGCACTAAATCAAGTAGAACATTAATTTTGGGGGGAGGGGGGAACCCTCAAAAATATAGGTTAAAATTCGAAAGTAAGCTTATCATATTGTATTTAAAAAAGTATAAAAATGTAGATATTGTATATATATTATCACAGATAAGTCCATCGGTGGATAAGCTTACTTTCTAATTTTAACCAAAGTAAGAAAAATATATTATTAGCAGATAAGATTCTAAAAAACTATAGCTTAATTAATGATACAACTACGATAAAAACAAAGTTCTTCAGAAAAACCATGACCATTGGAGATTTTTAGACATGGTTATGAGGCTACTTCTTTAAAATAAAAATTTAATATTTTTTTACTATATGATTAAATGCATTTTTCTATTAGAAAAAATAGTGCTATACTCCATAAGCTAATAAGAAATGTGAGCTGTGTAGAGGCAGAAAAGATCAAACTATTATGATGTTTAAAGGGTCTTTTATTCCTGATAGACCTTTTGAGCAAAATATGCATGGTTGGCAAATGTCAGGCTTTAATACTTTGTCATACTTTGGTATATTATGATTGCTTTAAATATTACTGCCCTCAAACAAAGCATCTGTTTTGGTAGTTTTGCCTTTATATAAAGTATTTTTGTGTTGATACACTTTCTTTGTTGGTTTGATAGCATTTACAAACTGCATTTCTAGCATTATAAACAATTGTGATAATTTATATGAACTTTGATTATCCATTATAATTTTTAATGTTTTAACATCTAATTACTTAAAACACTTGTGATATTTTAAATATATTTTTATATTTTATATTATCTGATGAATTTCATACATAAATGAAAGGTTAAATTTCACCTCTGATAATTTGTAGAGAATTCAAAAATTTTAAAATTCAAATCCATTTTTGGGTTTGTGCCGATTCTAAAATTTTCAACTTCAGTATATAAGGTATATAAGATATTAAATGAATCTATCACAGTTAACAGTAATTGATTTTTTAATATAACTAAACACACTATAAAATCAATGAAAATAAAATATATTTTAATACTAGATGCAATATTCAAATTTTTTTTAAAATAACTTAAAAGCTCTAGTCCATTTTATTTTATCTTAAAAGATGATGTGCATTGTGTTTTCCATTTTTGAAAACAAATGTACATGTAGGAAATACATGATGTACAAAGCATGAATCATGTGGTTTAAAGGGCTGTAGTAAGACAATATTTTGAATTTAATGTGTATTAAACCCAAAACACAATGTCTTGTTTCATTAAATGTTTAGCAGCTTGTAACAAAAGGTATAGGTTTCAGTTTAATTTTGAATCTACTCTTGAGAATTTTTTTAATGCTTTTTCAGTCACAATGCAAGTTGAGTAAAAATCTTAAAGGATTTTGTGTAGCCACAATACTTTGAAGAAGTTTTAGAGTTTTGAAGATTGACGTAGATGAATGTGAGGGATCTGATTTCCAAAGTGTTTAAATCATCTCTTAGATTAAAATAGGTTACTTTTAAATTGACTGCACTGATTTTTTATGCTTATAGGGCAGTTAATAAAGACCTGATGATCTAGAAGTACAGTCCTAATTGTTTTTATTTGTGATGTAAAGGTCTATGTTATAATTAATTATAACAAGCAATATTGCCAAACATAGAAAAGAAGCTTATAGAATTATATTTACTAAATATGTTATTTAGAAAAAGTATTTTTTTGATTGAGAATATGTAATAAAGAATTGTCCATAGAATGTAAAACTTTAGCATGACCATCATGACAGCATTAAATTCTCTCATTTGTAAAATACTAAGATAAGATTTTGATTTGCCTCATTTAAAGAATCAGTTTATCAAAGTAATTTCTAACTTTTGTTTTTAATACGTTCATCAGAAATCTCTTTAAGATAAAGATGAATGCAAAATAGGATTAGATACTAATTGGTCAATTTTTGTTTTAGTCATCTTGAAATTCATTTTAAAAAACATTATATAATCTAAATTGATTATTTTTTCAGAAATAATAATAAAGATCTTAAGTAGAGCTTATAGAGACTTTGAGTTAAATTTTTATTTTATTATCTTGCATTTTATTTTTTTTTTGTTTTAACACACGTACACATATAAAGTAGAATAAAATGATTAAAATACCTACAAAAAAAAATGGAAATACATACCAGCATAACATTTTCAACTTTTACAAATAAATAATTTATGAAGTTATAAGAAATAATTGATAGGAAGTTGGCATCAATTTCATATGACTGAAGGAAGAAATGTTGAATCTAAGTTTAACTGTGATCAAATTGTTTATGCCTACTTCAAGATAGAAAATATTAAGGTTCATTATTGCAATTCCTAAAAATATGAGAACAAAACTCGCTTGAAACAATTATGATAAGAAGTAAATTCTTACTAATAGAACATTATAGTTGGTAGTCAGAAAAAAGCATAAAATAATAACAGTACAAATTATTGCACAGATTTATCAAAAAATTCATTGTGAAAATATGTATGGTTAAGCTATTTTAGACCTACTGATTTTTGATATTAGTGATATGATGAAGAGGATGTAGTATCACAAAGACAAGAACTGTCATGTAACTACTGAAATAGTTTGTCTGACAATTGCCAGAAGCTTATCAATGAAATTATTTTCTCCCAAATGTGAACTGTGAAGGCAAAGCTCTTAATTTACTCAACAATATATTGATGTTTATTTGAAGTAATTATTACTCTATGTAGTTGTTTCTTTATGGAAAACTATTTAAATATTTTGGAGATACTGAGCTTATCCCATGGTGCAAATGTTCCTTTAGACAATACTGATATTTTCCAAAATGTCTGTATTACTGATATAATTGATATATTCAAGTATTACTTCCAAGAACCTATATACAACAGTACACACTTTCTTATAAGTTAAGCCATTCAGTTCGTGACGGACAGATTTCGGCATGCTTGGGCTCAGATTGACCGATTGGGAGTGTTCTCCCAGCCCACTTAGCCTCTGCTTCGCATCTTGACTTTAAACCTATACTCATTATAAATTTGGATGTGCCTTTCAATGCTCAATGAGGCATACATAATTGTTCAACTGGGACAAAGTATGGACCAATCTAGAATACTACTGAAGTGTTGATCCAACATTCATGTATATATCCACTTCTCATTTGGCTATGGACATTGCTTGGTATTCATGTAATCATCATTGTATAAAATTGTATAAATCGTTTAAATAAATCGTTATTTTTTTTAAAAAAAAAAACAGCACACACTTTTCATTGCTTCTTGTATCACTTCTAAAATTTTCTTGAATGAATGAGAAGTTGACCATCGATATCTCTTAGAGAACTTGGATTTTTTCCACAGGGAAAGATTCAACATTTTTGTAAGCACTATTTAAAACTGCATAATTTTACTCTCTATATAGTACAACAGTTTCTGGTGTTAATGCTTACTCAATTCTATACCATTGATCTTTCTATTATTTTATCCAACGCATATGTGGGTGTGTTTAAATATATATGTATGTATATATATTCCTTGATAAATTAAAATGGTTCATATTGTTGAATAATATTTTTGTATGATTCCTGATAATTCTTTTTTTGCAGTTAAATAAAAAAAAAAAAGCATTTATTAGAAAAATGTTTATTCTTCAAGCAAAGTTGTTTTTCTAAAATTGCTGCCGTATTATCATTTTTGCTATAAAATCGAGAAGAAAAGAAATGTAATTTTGTCTTATGATAAAAGAAAATGATTGCGTTTCTTTCTTGAGCACTCTCATCTAGAGAACATTGTTAGTGTAAAATAGAAAATGTCTGAACTAGTTATTTATTTATTTTCTAAAAAAAAAAAATTCCACCCGCTAAATGTAATAATTATTTGTTTTGAATTTATGTATCTAAATTTGCAACAACGTGGTTATCATTCATTATTTGTTGCTGAAATACTTTTACTATTAATGTTGTTTTGATTTATAGAAATAGTATAATTTTATTCTTTAAAGCAATTCTTTCTATCAGAGTTGGTTATTAAATTTTCTAAAATGTTTTGTCGAAAAAGTGATTATAAATAAATTGAGATAAAATGACCAGTAATGCTGATATAGTAGTATTTATACCTTAAGTATTGTGACGGGATTAGATTTGTGATTGGGCAGAAACCGTACAAACTTGGAGCATAAATTTAGTACATTTTAAATTTACATAAAGTATGAAGTCAAAATTACATAAAGGATGAAGTCAAACTTTTAATGAAAAAATGTAGTTCTTTTTGATAAAAATACTATCACATTATGTAGAATAATTATTGTCAAAGTAGGTGCATCAAGTGTTTTATCACTTGGTCCGTTACCCAATAAATCCATTCTGACTAGGCAGAAAACATATGTACATATTAAAATGAATAATTATCTTTTCTACTAATTAAGTACGTATGTAAAATTAAGTACATTGTAAAATGGACTCATAATGATAAAATGATAATAAATAAACATAGTATTTTTAATTTTATTTCAAATAAAAGTTTGTAAAATGAAATAATAGTGATAAAATGTTAAATAGAATGAAATGAATAATATTTTGAAATATAATTTTATTTCCTTTTGCAAACGTAATTTATCTTAAGAATCTATAAACATCAAAATGTTCATGTTTTTAATGAAATATTTTATTTTTTCTCATTTGATATATTATGTTTTCCATTATGTGGGTTATCTTATACTTTTCATTTCTAGGGGGGGGGAAACTAATTAAAAATAATAATTAACGCGCACATACACTCGTATGCATTCACTATAAATACACTTATGAAAAATTAATTATAACATAGTTATGGCAACATTTTTTTTTTAAAAAAAAAAAGTGTGATTATTGTCTTTTTTAATAAATATTTCTGATAATTAGAAAACGTACAAAACATATATATAATTTTAAAACTTTTATAAAAGTCATTGCACATATATATTTTCTGCCTAAAGACAGGTTTGGCATCTAGGCAATAATATTTTATAATTTTGAGTTGATATTGAGACAATTTTCTATTTACATAAGCCTAACATATGTAAATGTGTAAATATGTAAAAAAAAATATATTCGCAAACTGCAAAACATTCTAAATATATAATAAAAATCTGAAAATATCCTAGCGCCTCACTGAGGAGTACCAAAGCGCCAAATCATTGTTTTGGATTTGGGGTGTGGTTTCTGATAGAGATATTTTAAATGCTTTCTCTTGCTAAGCATTTATCACATAGTTTGTTGAGTAATTAGCAAAATTCTTTGTTTATTTTTTACAAGCTTAAAAAAGAAATAGGATCATGTGATATATGACTATTTTTTTATTGACTATTTATAATCTTTGCTTTTAAGTCTTAAGTGACATTATATTGCTAAGACTACTAATATATGGTTTGGTTGAAGATCTCTCAGCCCCATATAGCTATTTGAGTGGGATTCTAAATATATCTATTTATAGGTGAATTTTAGCACTAAGAAAAAAGAGAGAGAATATTGTTTAGCATCAAATTCACTTTTTTTTTAATACATATCTTTTGTAGAATATATATTTATAGGAATATCTTTTATGAAATGTACATTAAAAAATACAAATTTATTGCTTTAAACATGTAGAAATACATCATCATAAATAAAGTTAGTACAAGTATTTTGCATTGGAAAATAATCTGATTTAGTAGTTCTAAAAAAGAGGGAAGTAAATATCTTACTTTTAATGAATAGCAAATTAAGTTATACCATCCGAAATTGAATAATAGTCTAACTTAATAATAAAAAAAAAGAAGCTATATATTTTTTTTTGCATTAACAACAGAAAAATGAACTTTATTAATTATAAAATTGTTATAGGCCACTCATGACTTTTAAATACTATTAGATATTTCAAATAATATATGCTTTATAAAAAAAATTATTATGATAACTCTATAAGTATGATTATTTAAAGATATGCATTAATACTTCACATCAATTAAAGATTTATATATATATTTTTCTATTTAAGCATAAACTGAGTTTTGTAAAAAGTTGTGGATTGTATTTGAATTAGAAACTGCCTGTGATTTATTTTTTTCAGAATAATCTCAATAAATAGTTATATATTTGGGAGATCAGTTGTTTGAAAAGGTGAAGTATTATTCAAGCACTAAATAATAGATTGACCACGGCAATTTATTTAAATGATTAAATAGTGATTTTTCTATATTTTTCAGTTTTCTACTACTCTAAAAATTCTCAAGATTCACTCAGATTTAATTTTCAGATCATGAGAAATAGCAAGAGAATATGATAACACTATGCCATAATATAAAATAATAATGCCTTTTCCATCACTAAAATATTTACAATTGTAGACTTTAAATATTACTAATTATAGATATAAAAAGAATAAAGAAATTGTTTTCTATTTTGAAAAACTATTTTTACAATCTATTCTGAATAATATAATATATATACAGGCAGTCAATTTCTAACTCATGGGCTCAGTATATATTTTTCTTGCCAGTCATTATCACTTATATGACTAATATTAAAAATGGAATGTGATAATGATATAGATAATATACATAGCAATTCAAGCTTAAATTGTCACACTCAGTCGTTCAACAGAAACGATAGCCGAAATCTTCATAGCTATAATAACAAATCTCAGGCTCCATCTGAGATCAAAAACCTTCCCATTAGCAATGCTAAGCACCAAATAATTACTGACAACATTAAAATGCAAGAAATTATACAAACTTTGTCAGTTATATGCAATAGCGTTGGTTTCCCATCGGGCGAAATAACAGCCAATATTAATAATACATACGAAAACAGTAACAACACTCACTGTATTTCCCAAACTCCTTTAGGAGAAGTAAATAAACACAATTTATCCACAACCGCGAAACACACTCAGAATAATTTGGAACAAAAAATAAAATATCAGCAAAATCTATCTGAAGAAAGGAAAAAAAAATTTTTTAAATCACCAGAGGTCACCAAATTCGCTGCTGTATCACCAGAGACTGTCAACAGTATTTCGAGAGAAAAAAACGAAATAACAGATAAAAAAAAAATCAACAAAACCCATTCACAAACAAATGAAAATTTCAAACTAGATGAACCTTTAATATCTACATCGTTCGCACATTTCAAAACAGACTCACAAATACAAACCCTCCCAAAAAAATCTATATCCTACGCTAACGCTTTAAGTATCAACAAAGACGTTAAAACCGCGGAGACTAACTCGGTCAGCAATATTAATGAAATGCTTATAGGCATATCGGAATATGAAAGAGAAATCACAACAGAAGACAATCAACACCCCCAATCAATTAAGATATTAAATTTATAATAATATTACCGACGAAATGCATCAAAACATAAACTTTAATTTCAACAAAACTATTCCAAACATGCTCTATAAATCTTTCCAAAATTATTACAATGACAAAACGCTAATCCTAGCAGTAACGAATGAAAACTTATCATTATACAAATTTCCCATGGAGCATTTATATTCTGTAATTAAACAACATGATTCAGAGTTGGGGATTTATCAAATACTAACACATCCTAATGACAGATATGTGGCAATAGAATTTAAGACCTGGGCAGACAGGCTCCAATTTAAAAACAATATTAAAATACTGGGAAATAAAATACTTTGCACTGTAGAAATGAACAGACCTATGATACTACAAGGGAAAATCAAAAACTGCCTAACAAGATTCACTGAACAAGATCTCCAAAATATCCTCAATCCCTACGGCACTGTATCAAAATTTAAATTCCTTCCAGACCCCATCTTGAACGGAAACATAATATCAAATGCAGCAATCTTCTCACTAGCCATGAAAAAAAATGTTTCTCCCACTGACATCCCTACTGTAGTTAATGCAAGAGGTTCACCAATGGTCTTAACATTCAGGGGGGTGTGGCCTCAGTGCTTTCACTGTTTACAAAGGACACACTTTATAAAAGACTGTTTGGCACGTATCTGCACTAACTGCAATCAAAAGAAAGGCAAGTTCCACCGCTGCAATGGAAAGAATATAGAAACAACAACCACTACAGACACCAACAGTCACCTAAAACAGACAATAATATTGAAAACCACACTGATAAACACAGGGCTTCAACATCAAACTATACCGAATCTATAGACATAACTCCCACAGATGTAACACCAGACCACATAATATTTAGAGATGAAGATCAAGATGAAAATCTTTCCCAACAAACTGAAATGGAATTCCACAACAATACAAACAAAAATAGAAATGATAAACAAACAACTACATCAAGTACACCTCATCTCATTTCAAATCAATACACAGATAATATTCAGTCAATAAACAGTACAACATTGGAAAAAAAGGGCTATGAATCAATGCTTGACAATCCTTCAGACTTGAAATCACTTCCAATAGAAGAAACAGACACCAGAATCAAAATAGACAAAAATAACACCCAATCACCTAGAAAGTCACAAAGTAAACAAAATACAATAACTCCACATCCTCAAAAAGAAAGTAGCAAAACCAATAAACCAAGGAAAAAATTCAATCCAGCACACACCAAAACTCCAAACCTGGGGGAAAAGGATGGTTTATCTGGACATTGGAATCAGGATCTTTCACAAGAAGTAGAGCTAACACGACAAGCTATACCAAATATTAATAAACGGAAATCAGATGTTCCGGATAAATCAAGCTCAGATGACGATATAAATTCTGGGTTTATAACACAACTACCTACATTAAAACCAGATTCACAAGAATCACAAAGTAAACATAAAGTGTCATGGGAAAAAAAGAAAAGAAAAACCTCTGAGCACTCTGATACAGATTCAGCACCAATGGAAGATGATCCCTATTTGGAATTACCAGATTCTATGGAAAATGAGGACCTTCCAGTACTCATGGAATCAAATCTACATCAACTCTCATTGGAAGAAGCATCAGATCAAGAAACCAATTATAGTCATTTACTTCCAAATTCTCCCCGAGACCAGGGGCCGGCTGGAGGGGCAGGGACACTATATTATGAACTATAAAATTGCAGGGATTAATGTCCGGGCCTCAACTCATTGGCCCGTGCTCACGCAATTAGAAATTGGATAAGCATTAACTCTCCCCACATCCTTCTAATAGGGGAAACCAAATTCCATAATAACACTGACACTAAAATAGAAACATTAATTGCCACTATGGGCTTCACTAAATTTTCAGTTGGACACTCAGCAGCTGGAGGGGTTGGAGTATTAATTAACAAAAAATTTCCTCCAAACAAATTCTGTATTCTCTATTTGGATAACAACTTAATCTTATTAGAAATAGACTATTGGGGCTACAGCATAAATCTAGCTTATATATACACTTCAAACAATCCTACTATCTATCACAAAATAATTCAGATTTTAAATGCTATCCTTAGCAACAAATCAGGCTCTTTACTTATATTGGGAGATTTTAACACCACATATGGTCGCTTTAACCTAAAATTTCTTCCACTGATAAATAGAAACTTGATGTGTGGGGAAGGATTCCTTCCTCCCGGATCCTACTCCTTTTACACCAAATCCCACCAAACCCTAATTGACCTATTATATTATTCACCAGATTTACATTTTCATCTAAATGCAAAACTTTTACCGGTGTCGTTTTCGGACCATATGGCCCTTGTAGTTACTCTTGAAACCATGGCTGGCCTCCCAACCCCAGAGGCTCTTCACAAAACCATGCGGATGGTAACAAAATCAAACATGACAGAGGCCATAGTGTCCGAATCTTATATATATTTTCACAAAATCAACATCCTTTCAAGACCAGCTGAAGAAGCCTGGTTTTCATTTATAGGCATCCTACAGACAATATTAAAACACCACACAATGAAAGCCAAAGGACCTAATGGCCTCTTCCTAGATCTTCTGCAAATAGAGAATCAGCTTCAGATGCTCCAAAGTCAACCTATCAAAACACAAGATATATATATCGTCTTAAAAACCTATACTGATCAAGGCAAAAATCCCTGGCAGAATACCTATCCATTAGGAGAGCCAAAAGCTATTTATCTCAACAACACCACTGGACAAAAGGCTACTTGAGATGGGCACTTGGAGGGAAAAATAACAAAACCACTCCCACCTCCATCATTGCAGATGGGAAAACCTTACTGGGAACACCGATGATGAACACAGTAAAAGAACACTTCCGGCAAAGAATGCAAACCGCAATCTTCAATGGCACACAACCCTGGTCTGAAGTTGATCCACAGGCACCACATGGGATCACAGAAAACCTACTCCAACAGAAAATATCTTCCCTTCCAGATGGTGTACATCCTGGATTACATGGGATTCCCAGATTCCTAATCCTACACCTCAATCAATTTGCAATTCCCATAATGAGGAAGATGGTGGATTACCTAGCAACTGGTAATAGAGTGATACCTAACCTTTACCCAGTGGCACTAGTTCCATTTATTAAAAAAAAAATCAGGTTATGGATCTCTCAAACATCAGACCTATTTCCATGACACCCCTGTTAATTAAAATTGTAGAGTCTGTGATCGAAGACCTCATCCAACCAAATGTCTTAAAGCACATATCTAACAACCAATATGCCAAAAAGGGATCCTCTACTGCACATGCAATGGGCAACATAATCTCCATCATTGACTATATCAGAATCCACCGGAAGTCAGGGCCGATAGCTATTCAACTGGACATTGCTACAGCCTTTGACTCGGTACATATAGACATACTCTTAAATATTTTGGCCGAGTATGATGTTCCTGCAGCTGCTGTCCAGATCATAGGCAACTTACTATGCAACAGGGAAATTTTTATCACTATGGATGGTAATATCACCTCTGGATTTAAACCGACACAAGCCCTCCCTCAGGGTTCCCCTCTCAGTGCCCTATGCTTCATCGCATATATAAATCCTCTCCTGATGGATTTGGAAAAAAATCTACCAGGTCTTTTTATACCCAATTTAAGCAGAGAATTCAACACGTTTGCCTACATGGATGATGTAATGATCATCCTACCATCAAGAAAACATATTCCTTTGCTACAAACAATATTAAGCCGCTATTCTGAGAAATACAGGCTGCAATTCAACCCCAGCAAGTCTGCCTCCTGGCAAATTGTTTCAGGAAAGAAAATTAACACCCTCTTCTCTGCCAAGCCACAGAGATATCTTGGGTTTCCCATATTCAAATCTACCACAGCAATGACCAAAGAGATTCAGGATAACATCCTAGAAACAACAAACAAATTCATCACTTTCTTGTCACAAGTCTACCTTTCCCTCCCTGGCAAGGTAGCACTAATTAACATGAATGTGATGCCAAAAATAGCATACTTTCTTCCATTTATCAAATGCAACAAAAGCTTCATAAATAAAATAAATGGCTTGTGCTCAAGGCTTTTCTGGAAAGGTAAAACGGTCGCGATCAGCCTCAAAGGCACTCAGCGACCAAGGAAGCTAAATGGTCTTGCTCTCCACTCCATTCAGGCATTGATTTACCAAAAAACCCACAATGTCATACACAACTTGGTAGCATCATATGGTTTTAACACAATTCTCCAAAAAACTTTCCTTCAAAAGGTAACACCCACTGACCAACCCCCACCAGACAGACAAACATGGATCACTAGAAACACAAGCTTTATCAAACAGCACTGCCCAATAAATGACTCCACATTCAATTCTAAAATATCATTATGGCAAGCATACACAATCCTCCATCCAATCTTACATCCTATAATCAACACATTTTATTACAATAATCAGAAACTGGTATCCAACTTTAAAAGATGGAGTCTAGAGGCCAAATACTTAGACTTCCTCATTAAATACAACATTAATGGACTACCTACCAATCACTTCCTCTTTTACAAACGTGGTCACAACATAGACCCTACTTGCAGCATTTGCATGAACGGCGATGAGACATTGGAACACCTTTTCTCACAATGTATGGGATTCAGAGTGATCCGAGAAATTATACTCTCCAACACCAAGATAGATTTCCAACTGATTTCATCTCTGAAAGATAGTATCAATACTAAAACCTATCCAATAATACATCTCTCGGTGTTTTTGAACTATGCCATATGGGTTACACGTTGTAAACTAATCATGGAACACCCACAACCTAATATAAAACAGGTTTTTTCCAAAACAATGATTAAAATCCAGAAGAGAGACCAGCTCCTGGCATCGTCAAAAACATTTGAAGACACTTGGACATTATACAATATGCCAAACTAACAACAAGGCAAAAGGGGGGGGGGGCTAACAATCAGATAACAAATATGTGAAAGATCTAATGTTCACACCATATTGGGCAACATAGACTCATCAGAATCCAAACGGAAATAACAAGATAGTTTGAACAACAATGTAAACCCCAATTGTATGATTACACATCACTGTATACATTAGAAATAATAAATTATTATTGAAACTAATATTATTTTGGAATCTTTGTTTCCAAATAAGAATAGCTAATATCTATTTTCTACCCAAGCTTGAGTAACAGCTATTTGAAATATTGCCAAGCTCTTTTCAGATTTGGACCTGAGGCAATAAGCATAACTAGTGAAAGTGCTAACTTCTCCAACATTAGAATCATTATTTCTAAAAATGTTTTTTTTTTTTTAATAAAGTTAGGTTTAGAATCAACATGTTTTAGTTCAGTAACAAGGAATTCTAGTTTCACCCAAATATTTACCATATATAAGAAATCAAGTGGTTTTACTGTTCTCATAGATCTTTGATCTTCACTCATTTAAATATTCGTTTAACATTTCTTAAATAAATATGTGAACTGGTATATATAATGAAATACAATCAGAGTCAGCTAGTTTTGGTTGAAACTATTTTTAGTCCTCCTCCCACAAAACTGAGTTTAATTGTTAAGTCTTTATAACAATACATTAATAAGGGAGGAGGATTTCGCCTTCTGTCAAAGTATATATACAATTTTCTAAGTAGAGAAGAATCAATATCTAGTGAATCATAATTTTTTTTTGGCTATTTTCAATTTATTTCAAATTTGGCTTAACCATCAAAAATAGTAAAAAAAAATTCCAAATTTAATTTTTTTTTTTCATCTGATTTAGTTTTAAAGGTACAGCTGTTTGAAATTAGATGTAAATTACATATGCAATGATTGATCAAGCTAGAATTAATATGGAAGGCTATAGAAACTAACAATTATTAGATCATTTTATAAGTTTTCATGTGATATGTATTATGGTAGAATTTGTCAGTTTTCAATTTTAATGCCATTTCCTAATAAGTTTTGACTATGAATTTCTCAAAAATCTAAATTTTAAAAATTTTGATAAAAAAATATATATTAGTATCATTTGTGGTGTGTTCCATTATGAAATTATAATGGGATGAAAAATATTACAGAAAAAAAAAACAACAACAAATGAACAAGAAACTGCAATTTTATTTTAAATATTTGGTTGTATTAGAAAAAGTCTATTTTGTTTCAAAACAAAAAACCAGTGCTAATATATTATTACAACAAAGTAAACTAAATAAGTTAATTGGGAGAAGGACCTGGGAATATAACAAAAATTCTTAAAAATGTAACATTTGTATAATTTTTTTATTATATAATATTTAAATTATTCTGAACACTGAAACATTTTAAACAATTGAGTATCTTTATACATACTAGCATTGCCACAAGTCATTCTATTTGAGCAACCTCAACTGTTCTTTGTAAGATAATTTTGAAGAACCATAATTGCTGTATCCATTTCTTCTTTGCAGAGGTAGTAAGGGTAACCAGTGGGAATTTGATTCAGCAATGTAAGAATTTGAGGCACAGACACTTCAAGTTTTTATCATCATAGTCTTTTGGGTATGTATAAGGAAAGAGCAGAGCTTTTGTGAAGGAATTTCATTTCTATCTCAGTTTGTTCTTAGCCAAAACTATTCCAAGATGTCAATGATTATTGCATTCTTATGCTACAAATCCACTTTTAGTAATGTGATAATTTATTTTAAAGTGCCTCCTGAATAGAAAACTTATATGATTTTTTAAAAATAACTTTGTCAGTAATGGAACTTTTGAAAGTCATATTGGATTTGGATCTAAAAATGCTTTTCAAGCAATTTTTTTAATTATATGCCATTTAAAAAAAAGAATTTCATGAATCAACATTGGATTTATTTTATGGAAAACAGCTGAAAATATGTTATGATTTGTTCTTTATAGGATTGCTTGATCTTTTCCTTTGCTTTGAGTTTCTTCAGGCTCCTTCACCAAACTACCAAACTACAACATATTCTTTTACTATGAACTGTTGAAGAGAAATACAACACACACTTAATTGCAAAAATCACTTTTATTTTGACAAATATTTGAGATTTTTTTTTCCACTTTTGATATTATGTATAAGTTTCTTTGAAATAAATGAACAACAATTATATCATGTTTAGGATATTCAGAAATACAAACAATACTTTTAAATTTTATATTATTAAAATTCTGTAATAGACTGCTATTGGAAAAAAAAAAGTTGCTTGCTTACTTTATTTCAATGAAAAGACTGGGCCTCATCTTATAAACAAAAATAATAGTTTGTACAAGATCAAAAAATAATTCAATCTCATTTTTTGATGTTCTAATTCAAATAATTGTAACGATCAGATTGCTTTTTGATTTAAAATAAATCTTTTTTCAAAAGAATCTACAATCCTTTACAAAAGTTCACAAACTCTTGGTATTGATAAATATTTTAAATATACATCTGTCTACATATACCTGCTGTTTATAAGTGCTGCAATCTATTATGTTTCTTCAAATCTCATCTTTAACTCTTGTTTAAAATATTTCACACCAGGTCATGATACACATTCATTTAGGTAGCATGCTGTATCTGCAATATCAAATATTATGTGATTAAAACAAGATTTATAAGTTATTGCCATATCATTTGACATCTTATATTAAAAATTTTACATTTTGCTGTGTTTTGCAAACACAGACTGAGTCACAAGTAAAACAGTAGTTAAGTTGTAGTTTATCAAACTTTGAAAATCCTATCTTCAGTAGGATTTTTTTAATAGATCATAAACTCTTTTAAATTTCCCAATAACAATCTTTTTTCCCTATGTATTTTAGTCTTAAACAAAGTCTTTTTTAGCAGGCATAAGATGACTAATATCATCATTATCATACAAATTATTAAACTTTTCAATTAAACATTTTTTTTTAATAAACTTTTCAGGCTTTCGATTTTGGTTTGGTATATATCCTCTTCTTTTACTAAGGCTTTTATTTTTCTTACCAAACTGTTGATAACTCCAAATTTTTCTTCTATTTTTTTGCTTGCCCATTTTTTTAAGAAAACTGCCAGAATTTGGATTTTCTCACATTTAAGTTTTCTTCTTAAAACCTTATTTTCAACTGACTTAGCATTTGTCAATCAGAATTATTTTCCTTAGCACTTTCATGTATATCTTTACTTGCTATGGTCACTACTACTCTCTTTAGCAAATATCTTTTTATTACAGTATAGTAGCATGCAATATTTTATTGGTTACTGATTATTTTTTAAGGCAGCCAGTAGACTCTGAGCTATCCAAGTCTACAAACTCTTCAACTTCTTGACAATGATCTAGTACATTACTATTTGCTACTGGTACTGAGCTATCTTTTATTTATATTTAACTATTTTCTGCTTCATTTGTTTTCTAAAGCTATCACAAAATTTTATACATTTTGCAGTGATGTTTGATACATCACACTTTCATTCGGTGATAAGTTTGGGACTCTTTCTAATAACTTGGTGTCTCTCTTTATTAAATGGAATTATAAAAAAAAAATTAACAGTTTTATTTATATTTTCAGCTATAGTGGATTTTAAATATATTCATTCAACACTATTTTTCTATTTATATATTGTGCATATTCAGTTCAACAAAATTTAAAAAAAGTTCTGAATAATGGCTGTTTACTTTAACAATAAGCTATGTAAGACTACTTTGGTATTTGGTACTGATTCAGTATCTAGATTTCCAGCACTTAGTGACTTGTACCCATCAAATATCATTACTCATGTTCTTGCTTACTTGTAAAATTTTATATTCTGAAGCTATTTTACCCGATGTCCTAGTTTGATAATTCTATTTTAACAAATAAAAAATAGGCTTTCACAGTCATATTAGGAAAAAAAAAATTATGATTCCACAACACTTTCCTAGAAATAATACTAAGATATATATGTTTATGATATTTCCCCCCCCCCCCAAAAAAAAATTGTAACATTTAAGTTTGTAAGAAATTCAATGGCTAAAATGTTAATAAATAATTTTGAAATTAAAAACTGGAGTAAACTAAGATGATTACATATCATTGTGAAAGGCTCAAAAATAAACTACAATTTGGTAATTTCTATAGCTTTCTATCTTAAATCTTGCTCAAGTAATTATTCCTCAAATAATCACATAAAAGCATAAAATTGCAATTTTCTGGTAATTTCAAATACCAGTAACTTCAAAATTACATCAGGTAAAAAATTAAAAATGTAGATTTTTTATTATCTTGAAAATTAACCCCAAGATGATCAGAACTCAAAATTATTTTAACATTTTATTACTTGATGTAGAATGACTAAAGACAGTTGGATCTTGAGAGGTGCAAGTGAGTTGTCTTATTTAATTAGTTGAAAGGTAAAATACTTTCTCATGTTAAGATATAACTACTATAAATAAAATAATTACATATAGGGTATTATTCTACCAATTTTATACAGAAGTGAGACATGAACTTCTTATCATAGAATAACATAGAGAAATTGAAAATATTTTATTAAGAAACTTAAGATTCTGAAAATATAGTAATATAATTGAAAGTTATTCTGTAGTTTGATGTTTGTAATGATATTATATTTACTATTATAACAATACATTTACAATTGTTGCGGTGTGTGAAGGAAAAAAGTAATAATAATACATCTACAATTGATAAGGCATGTGAAGGAAAAGAATAATAATAACAATCTTTCTAAAACAGTATTTTATGATTTTTTAGGAAGGGAAATAGACTTTGCTTATGTTATAAAAATTATCTCAAAGTCTTAATTGCCTTCATTGGAAGAATATGGAAAAGATAAATGAACTTCGGGAATAATGTGGGATTATTATATCTTTATTTATATGAATTTGAAAAGAATGGGGAAGTGTGGAGATGTTTATTATATCTATAAAGATATTTAAAAAATCAGATATATTAATCTTTAACAGGTTTAAAGTTTATATCTATGCTAGAGATAATCTCTAGTTTCGAAAATGATTAGTAATAATCATTAGTGTATTTATCTGAAATGGATGGCGTCAAACTTGTGAATGGAGGGAGTTTGACAATGGTAAATGAAAATGTAAGAATTTACTCTAGATAAATACTTTGCATATAATAGAGATATATATGAGAGATAATGACCTGGGCCAACTGATGAGTGCTCTGGTTCAGCATGAAATGCATCTTGGGGGGCATTTGTCTTTTATTATATCTTTATTTATATGAATTTGAAAAGAATGGGGAAGTGTGAAGGTGTTTATTATATCTATAATTATGAAAATGCAAAAACTTATGAAATTAATGTTACTTTCTAAAAGTGTTCTTCTTGCATCTGTAAGTGATATAATGCTGATATAAACTCGGCATTTTAAAATAACGTTTTGCTATTCATTTTAATAAACAACTTATTTATGTTGCTTTTGATCTGTATTATTTTATAACAAAAATTATTGTGTTAATTTATTATATTTTGTGTGAATAGCGATCTTGTTCTTTAGTTGCTTTTTGAGACCCATTGATTGCTGAAGCTTTTAAATAGAAACCATCGAAAATAAAAGCTTTGAGAAATCATCTTACCATTTCTGATAGACTTTTCATTCTTGATGCTAAGCTGTCATTCTGAAAAATAAATTGATTTATTTTCTTAAAAGAAAAATAAGATCTAAAGAGATTTTTATTTTATTTTAGATGTAGTCCAATAAATTGGTTTAAAAAATAGAACAAATATATTTTACTTTGATAAAAAAAAATATATATATATTTTTTTACTAATCCAATTTTAATATCTAAAATTTATGCGACTACCCGATAAATAAAAATTTAATGTAATCTTTTTTAAAAAAAGTAAAATGAACTAATATCTAAAATTTAAACGACTATCCAATAAACAAAAGCTGCACCTTTTAAAAAATAAAATGAACTATTATTTTATATTTATTTTATTATCTTCTTAGAAACAGACGCATACATATCATTACTTCTTTATAAGCGTATTTGTATTGCATAGTTGAGTTAGAATACCTTCACAAATAAAATAAAAAAAATAGAAAGGACTATCAGCTTCTTATCATAATTTTACAATTACATTAAAATTACAAACTACAACTTTTTTTTTTAGATCTAGTATCAAAAATTATTATTATATTAAAGATTTCATCGTTTGTTCATCTGACATGCATATAATTATGGGATTCAAATAGGTTTCAAATTTCTATTTCAGATTTATCGCTGGCTCAGCCATCTAATTATTGACTTCTTTTTTATTGAAAGAAGAAATTTATTCTTGAAAATAAAAATACAAAAACATTGTAGTCAGTTAGTAAACATTAGTTCATGATAAGTTGAATATTGAGTAGTTTGTTAATGTTCCCACAAGGATGTAGTTATAACGTCTTATGCAATGAGTGTTTTGTATTTTCGGTTAATTCTTGCCCAGGTTTCCTGGAACAAACGGTCTGGAGCCAGAAGTTGGTCTCTATCCTTAATTTTAGAGATCAATTCTGTGAAAACATGACAGATGTTGTGATTGGTTTGGGTACATATTAGCTTGCATCTAGTAAGCCAAAGTCTGATAATGGAGAAGGTACCATTTTCTATGGATTTGCTAATGGAAAAAGCATCTGTTATTCCAGGTGACCCACTATTAATGATGAAATCGCAAAGTGGAGCTAGAAAGGAGCAGGAGTAAAAGAGATGCTGGATCGTTTCATCATCAGTCTGGCATAATTGATACTGTGAATTGATCTTTGTGAATCCTCTTCTCCAAACCAAAAATTGACTTCTTTACTAAAAAGTAAAATCAGAAAACAAAAATACAAATCTTCACCATAAATTACTTGACTAGTCATATGATTTTTGTCTTCTATTTCAATCTTTCTTTTTAGAAGGATATTTGAGAGGCCTTTGCGATGAACTGGCTTACATAAAGCTGTTTTATCTCTATTTTAGATTTTTTAAAACTACATTTTGAAAGATGAAAATTATTATTGGTTTACATTTTACAATAAATGTACTTAACTTAATTACTAATTAAATTATATGTATGAGCACACAATAAGAAAATGCAGGAAAGTGTTTAGATGCAGTGTTATAAAAGATATTTTGAAATATGGCTGGCATTTACTTTATTTCTCAAGATTTAGCCGAATTGTCAGAAAATGGCAGAATAGCCATAGTTATTTTAACAGATATTTTTAATATCTTGTTGGTGGTGGTGGTGGGGGCTCTACAAATCATTTTTTTAATTACTAAATTATAATTTAAGGTAGAGAGAGGGGAATTTATTTGTTGTCTTTTAAGTAGAATAGACATTCCCAGTTTTTTTTTCTTTCAGATAATTAACATATTTTCTCTATTTTATAAATTAATTACTTATTTTACAGTTCTATGCTATGTTTATGTGCACATCATTAACATCATTATATTCAGTTTTCAAATAAAACAAATATTTACAGATCAGTGAGAAAAATAATAAGAGTAGCTGAAATTTCTTTAGTAATATAGTATAGAACACCATTAGCATTATGTATTGTTTATATGGAATTACTATATATTTCAATAATGTTTAGAAGAATATTAAATCATATTGAAGGAATATCTGTGATGAAAAATAGCTTTGCCTATTAAAAACTGACCTGTTATGATTTATAAATTTACACCAAATAGTTATGGAAGTCTTGAGAAATGTTTAATATCATGCTCAAACCACTGATAATTTGTGTGGATTGAAGTAGTATCATTTGAAAGTTGACAGCATTATTGGAAAGCAATCTTTGCCTTATGGCATGAAACTGTTTTCCCAAAATGTTCAAATAATATATAGCTATGATGTGTCTATACAATATAATAAAATGCTATAGAATTAAAATGACAGAATTTTACCATCTAATTTTGGAATTAGCAGATGACAGCATAGTTTATAAACTTATTTTGATTGATAATTGTCAGATCCAAAAGTCTAGAAAATCATAGTGATAATCTAATAATATATATATATATATCCAATAATTTGTTCACTTTTTTTTGTTTTTATGATACTATTATTTCCTCATCATACAATAAATTTGAGTATTCTGCTTGTGAATCTGATGCAGAGTATTTATATGTGTGTTGACAGTTGAAGTGATTTATACCATTATCGTTTTGTGAAGCATAATTGATCTTAATAAATATTATTTTCTGACCATAATTGTTTTTAACATGTTTAATTATTTCATATTATAAATAAGTCAATTCTTTTGAGATTTTCAGCATTAAATAATTCAGCTTTTTTTTTTTTTATTGCTGATGTTTCAGCTAATCAGGCTCAATCATTTTATCTCTTTTAAATTTAGATAAATCAGATACTTCTTACCATTTCCTTAGACTACTAAAAGGCAAAAGTACTATATGATGTCAAAAAGGTGGTACTTTTAAAATATGTGTTCTTATTACTTTACCCAACTTTTTTTTAGCACAAATTTTTACATTTCTTATCTTTTCTCATATAGAGTAATGAATGATGTGCAAGTTTGTACAAGGAGTTATTTGTGAGAGCATCTTGCTATTCATATAACCTATGATCACATTTATATAGATAGTATATATTTATGAATATATATATATATGAGATATCTGAATGATGAAAATACTACTTATTTTGTTTTACACAATAAATATTTTTAAAACTTTCCATTCACAAGTGTTTAATTGCAGTTTTTTTCTTTAAGAAGACTAATAAAAATATTGATGATGGTGATTATTATTATTATTATTATTATTATAATAATAATAATAATAATAATAATAATAATAATATTTGAATCGATTTTAAGTCTTGAATGCATATATATTTTATTCGTCTGATTTAACTTTGCTTTTTGCTGGTTTTCAAATAAGAAAATTCGCATTTTTATATTTTCCAAAGTGAATTAATGCATTAATCGTTTTACCGAAAGACTATAACTAACTATAAACGCAATGCATTTGGGAAGATTCAGTGCATATACATTTATGCACGAGCAGACGAACATATATATATATGTAGGTTCGTATGTGCTACTTGTGTGTGTATGTGATATAAAATGGACTTTTCTTCGATGAAGCCAGAAATCTTTTTGTGCATAGTGAAAGCAGTATACCTAGAATCCCTGTAACTAATTGTACTGGTTTATCTCTATCTAGCTAACCCTCAAAGGATTAATATTTCAATAGTTTTAAATACGTATAGTAATTGGAATTTCTTTTTTAAAAACTTATTTTCATTCCTTATATAAAGTACTGCACTACGTTTAAAATTTTATAAATGGTTAGAATATCATTTATGTGATCGCCATGAATTGACATTGACTTGACATATAATTAATAAACGAATTAATAATTGCAGTACAGGTGTTCCATTTCATTTTCCGATTTTTTTTTTTTTTTAATGTGACTGTAATCATATCCATTCAAGTTACATTCCCAAAAGGCCTTATATCTATTACTGCATTTGCGGTACAGACAGGAGTCAATCTAACTTGTCATGATGATCACGTAAGCTTTTTTTTTTTTTAAAAAAAAAAAAAAGGAAAACAAATGAAGAAAAGAGAAAAAAAAGATACGGCAAATAAAATTCATTTTGAAAGTTAAATGTTATTTATATGTTGTTGTTTTTTTAAATTTGTTGTACAGCGTTTTCAATTTAGTCGAGCATGCTCTAAATCCCTGACCTATATTATATCAACATTATATTCCTTCAATGAGACGGTATAGTGTATATATCTCAGCATGAAGAATATTTATTACTGTCTATATAACAACGTATATATTCTGACCGTCCGTATTTATAAATGCATTTTGTTTGCGTATTTCTTTCGTAGCGTGTTAATTGCCCTATTTTGTTTTTTAAATGAAAGTGAAGGAAATCTTTCTGCTTTTCATAATGATGATGAATGGCAGTTGCTATTAATGTCTCACCAGAATGCATGACTGATCAGCTGCATTAGTTATTCCAGAGTTGCGCTAAATATTTCACCAGTATTTATAATGATTGTAAGATGCTGGAAAACAGCGAAAGTAATAATTACTTATTGAAGTAAAAAAAAAAAAAAGTATAGAAGAAAAAAGAACAGGAATCAAAGATCTTTTTTTTTAAAGGTAAATTATTATTTTAGTCTGCATTATTATTATTATTATTTAATATAGCGTAAATTGATGGAAACTCAGGTGAATCATAGGTAAAACGATTCCTCTTCCTCTCACTGCCATTTCTTTAAAATTGCTGCATATTTTTCTAAGATATGTTTTTGAGATGTAAATAATGGATTGTTGTATATATATTATCTTTGCCAGGAAAGTCAGTCAATCGTATTTTAAGATATTAAATATTAATTATTTAAGAAGTGTTTCAATATCAGAAGTATTCATAATTAACTAAAATGTCAGATTATTATTAATCGAAATTTGATTTCTAATCAAGCTGCGATTAATCTCGGCTATTAAATTTTTTAACAAAAAAATATTTTGTAAGCTTTAACCTTTTTTATTATTATAATAATAAAAGAATAACTTCTAAAGGAATTACCGGAAAAGAGAACCGTGAACTAATGTACCAAGAGGCTTTACATATCAATTTAACTATTGCATAGACATATTAATTCTTGTCAATAGTTTCTGTAAATACATCGTTTGGGTGTGTATGTGTGTGTGCGCGCACACACACACACCTATAAATATAGGTTCATATGTGCTACATGCATATGTAGGAGATATAAAATAGCTTTTCCTTTGTACTAAAATGATTTATTTCTTTATTGTAATTGTTTTTTTTTTTGTATTTTAATTAAACCAAATATACAGTTTATTTCTAACAACTGCTTAACTTAGTAGTTATATAAATATTTGATTGTTAAGTTATATCTCTTCGTTTTATGATTTTGTATGTATGTACAAATGTAAATAATTACGAAAAGCATCTTTCATATAGTATTTTACTAAGCATTGTTGTCTCCATTTCTTTATGAGGATCAGTACAAAATAGAAATGCAAGGCCCAAAAGAACAAACTAAATTTAAAAATGGTTATAACTCAATAATATTTATAACTTCTTTTAAATTATAGAAAGGATTAATAAGTATGAGTATGTTTTGAATTGGGTTTATAGCTTTAGAATGTAGTGATATAGATCCATGATGTTATCAAATTTTGAAAAATATTTATCAAAATACCACCGCAGTGATTAGATTACATAGGGGCACTAGGAAAATTAAGATTGTGTTTAACAGAATTATTCTAAAAGTTCTATGGGAAATTAAAGAAATAAAAATAAATAGGGGTTATTTAGGCTAATCTAGATTTTGAAGATATGATTGTTTTACAAATAATATTTTAGTGCTTCGAAAAATTGTAAGGATTGTTAAATGAAATAAGATAAATACTAATAAAGATGAAAATAATGTTTAAAAAAGAGAGCATAAAAAGTGATAATAATGAATTTGAAGTTATTAATTACAAATAATTTGGCTAGATTCTTAATGTAGATGAGATATAATGATGAAATTATCCATAGAATTAAACTGGGGTGGAACTTTTGTGGATAAAAGTTAAAAGGAAAAACAACTGTTTTTGGAAACAGATTCTTAATAAATGTTTTTAATCATGAAAAATAATGTACTATCTATTAGTTTTAATATATACATTTCTTTAGTACCAATATTTTTAACATTTATATGTAATATAAGGCTGCAAATAAGAATTTGTTGTTAATTGAAAGGAAATTCATTGATTATTCTTTGAGGCTTTAAAGGAACCAGGAAGAGCAAATTCGTGATCTCTATTCAATGCATTCTTGTCATTATGGCTGTTATTACTATGTAATGATTCCTATAGTAAATGAACATCTATTAGATATTTACTAATACATATCAAATTGTATGGTGACTTTATTAGCTTTTTATCTTTGAGTTTAAGATTAAGAGAAGCCATAGTTTTTCTTCTTAACTGAAGTATCGTTGAGTTTTCTCATTGGCAAAATGAATGTATTTGTGTAAATGATCTCTCCTTTTTAATAGATATTTACAATTATGACCAGACAAAAATAAATTATGGACTTTATTCCTAGGATACTGTAAAGTCACTAGTGAAGGCAAAAGTTGTGGATTTAAAGGCAAGAGGTGCTAAGAATTCACTGATTGCAGACCCAGGCAGGAGTTAAATGATGACCTTTTCTTTAGTTACCTACAGCTGCAGATCACTTTCAAATGAAGGAAGATTACACATTGGAAGAACTGTCTAATATTAAATGGCACATTGTTGGATTTTATGAAGTTAGAAGAAATGTTTGAGGAGACAATTAATTTAGAAACTGGCCATACACTTTACTACAAAGACACAAATATTGAAGTACTATTGGAGTGAGATAAATAAAAAGTGGAACATTGTAGAGATTGGTGGTATATCAGACAGAGTTGCAAGATTAATTATTAAATTTAATGGAAGATGCCAAATGTAGATAATTCAGGTCTATGATTCAACAACTTCTCATTGTGATGAAGAAATAGAGAATTTTATATGGATATGCAAAATGCCTTTCAGATGAAACAACATTTTATAATTGTCATGAGAAATTTTTATGCTAGAATTGGTAAATGATTGAAAAGCAAAAATGCTATGGGGAAATTTGGTTATGGTGATAGAAATGAGAGAGGGCATAGACTTGCGGAATTGGCAGATAAAGAAAAACTATATTATGAAATCTTTTTTTGAGTAGAATACTAAGTGGATGTGGAAACATTTAAATGAAGGTACATCATAATTGGATTATATTTTATCTACAGAAAATATGTATTTCAAGATTGTAATATGCTTTATAGGTTTACCATAGAGATTATTCATTAGTGATATATATTTAAGATACATGTTAATGCAAAACTAGAAAGAGAAAAATTATTGAGAAAGTCTGTATTAATATTTGGTATTTCTAATCATCAGAAACATTCCACTTAATTTAAATTATAACTTGAAAAAGTTTAAAACATTAACAGACTTTGAAGGTGCTTCAAATTTGGCTGATAATCTATTAAGAACTGCAAGAAATATAGCTAGCTAGTTAGTACAAAACAAAAAAACAATTTCCAGTAATTTTTTTTCTGAAACATGAATATGTATGAAGAAAAGGAAGAATATGAAATTTTTTTTAAATGATCCATTAAGAAGAATTGCATATCTAGAGTTTTATAAAATGATTTGAAAAAGTATTATGAGTTTACAAGGAAAGCTGTAGAAGAAAATAAATCTTAGAATTGTAAACTATCTTAATATTGGAAAGAAAATTATTTATACAATAAGAAGAGAGATGACATTATAAAATGTGTGAAAAAGTTCTGTAAAGGTTTATATAATAATAAAAAAACAAACAAAAAAATTTTTCTACGATTATTATATTTTGAATTATCCAGCATTTGAAAAGAAGTGAACTGTACAATTATATTTATGAAAATGGAAAAATATCCAAAATTGATGGACTTATTATTGATAACTTAAAAGAAGATGATGAAATAAAAAATTGTTGGCAAAGTTATCTATGTCTAAAGTATAAAGATATACTAGATGATTGGAAAAATGTAAAAGTATTATTATTATTTAAGAAAGATATTAAAGAAGACATTAGAAATTATACAATAATCAGTTTTCTATCACTTTTATACAACTTTGGATTTTAACCAACCAAAAGAACAAAGTAAATTTAAAACAGCACAGTGGATCACATCCAAGTATTTAAATTATAGAAAGGACCAATGAATGAGATTGTCATTTTGCTTTGAATTTGTTGATTATAAAAAGGCATTTGAAATCAAAAGCATTTTTACAGTGATTTAAGCTTTGGATTATCAAAAATAGACCAAGGATATTGTCATAAATGATTATCAAAATACAACAGCAGTAATTAGAAGGTTAAAATTGAGAAGGGTATACAAATGATTCCAAATCTCTAAAACTTTTTATAGCAGTATTATAAATAGTATTTTGTGAACTAAAATGGGAAGCTAAGAATGTAAAAATAAATAGAGATTATTTAAGTAATATCGATTTTGCAGATGATTGGCTTATTTTTGTAAATAATGCTTCAAAGCTTCAAGAAATGTTGCAAGAGTTATCAGATGGAAGTAAGAAAATAAAATTGAAGATAAATCCTAAAAAGACTACTCAATGGATTTTTTTAGAAGGAAAAATAGAGATTGGTAATCATGGATTAGAATAAGTTTACTACTACAAATAGATTATTAATACAGATGGATAACATAATGGATGAAATTAATCATAGAATTAAGTTTGGATGGATGCTTTTGTAGAAATAACTTAATCATAACAGGGAATAAGTCCTTTTTTCTTGACAATACAGTATTGACTGAAGAAATATAAGAAAATTTTGATTATAGGTTCAGTGCTATTTGGTAAGCATTTCATTATTTTTTGGCATTACGGTTTATTAGAATATAAAGTCAATGTTTTTTGATAACATGACTGTTTTATGATTGTTGGCCATTTTAAAAATAAAGTACGAGAAAGGTTTGATTTTAGTAGGACTTATACAAACACTCTGAATTGATCTAAGAGGCTGAATATAATATTTATTAAATATTCTATAATAAAGACCCTAAGGTGCCCAAATTGCACCATGTGATAAAAATATCATGAATAGCAAATTATTATATGATTGGCTAAGATCAAAAAAAGAATTAGAAAGTATATTTTTAGATGCTTACAAAAATCTATTTACAAATAAAGTAGACAACCTTAAGCTACATTATAATGGAAGCCATTATATAGTTTAAGTCAGTAGTTTAATCAAGTATGGAAATTTTCTAATCTAACTTTTTATTATTATTTTTCTATTGAGATAAATTACTATCCCCCTTTATATATCATAAAATTAAAAAAAAAAAAAAAAATGAAATGACAGAAATTACATTGGCTAGAAAATTAATATTAGTAACGTGCTTGTAATTCGTTTATGGTGATGGTAATCAGTAAAAGCCGCTTTTTATTTATATTTTACAATTCATTAAGATAGCCCATTAAAGTTTAAATTAATCAAGAAAAGCTGAATTTTACGTATTCTGCTTTTCTTCAAACTGACGGTAAATCTTAAAATTTATTAATTACTTTTTATATTCAAATTTACAGATATCGTTGGCTTCCAGAATGGGGAATTTTAATTAAGATCCTTTTTAACAAAAGAAATAGAAGGCATTACTTTCGGTCATTTAATTATTTAATCCTATTACAAGATGTCTTTTCAAATGCTGCTCTTCATTCTTAGCTTAAGAAAATGCATTAATCAAAAAGTTAATGAATTAAATTTTATTAAGACATTCTTTTTTTTTTTTTTTGTAATGTAATAAATGTAATAGAATGTTCATCATCATCATTAACAAGAAATACCATTGAGATATTTTAGTAATTTAACATTTCTTTTAGTAATTTTGTTACAAGTAATTTAAAAGCTTGTCTTAATGATATAAAAAGTTCATTGTTGCATGTAATGTAAAGCTGAAATGGAAGTGTAGAATACATTATGTTAAGTTGATGGAAGCTATAGCAAATTTTCTTTAATGAGATGATCAAACAACCTCAACCTGAGAACTTAACATATATTTATTTATTTAAGTTTCATTTTTTAAAATGTGTGATAATAAAATTTTATGTCAATTCTGAATACTGTATAGGCAGATGTATTTGTGCATTAGCTATTAGGAAAGTGTCTAGCTTTTGAAAATTACACTATTGGATTCTAGAAAATGCTCAGTCTACTTAACTCCTATCCTAAAAACAATTGAGCTTTTTTTTTTTAGAAGTGAGAAGATCTAACATAGTTATATATATATTTCTCCCTTCATTTTTTTAATAAAACAATTTTACATTCTTGTTTTTTTTCTCCTGTCTTTTTTAATAAAAATTTTACTTCAAGAATTGAAATAAAGTGGAGCAGCTAAATATTCTATATTTTGTTCCAAACCCCCTCTCTTGCATACAAACATACATAATATATAACATTATATTACATTAGTTATTAGGAGAGGTTATGTAAAGTCTTTGTAATTGCAATATTGGATTCTGTGAAACATGCTCAATCTACATAAGCCTTACATTTTTGTTGATAAACATATGTTGGTTATTGAACTGCAAATGTACAATACTTTTTAACATGCACATATTTTAACAGACACTTTTATATGCATAATATGTATATATAAATTAAGATTATAGCATAAACAAAATTTTAAAAAAATAATAATATAATTGTAATAATAAATTGAGGAGAAACATTTATATATAAATAGTATTTCTGTAGTATAATTTTCACAATATCACTTTCATGCAAAATAGGAACTAGTTTCTATCCACTTGTAACACCTTGTGAAGGAGTATAATCATAAACATATAACCAAAAACGTCTTTTTCACATGTCTTTGGTCATATGCTTATGATTAACCCCTTCCACAAAGTCTTAAAAGTGGACAGAAATGAATCCCTATCTTGTATGAGAGTGATGTAGTAAAAATTACACTATGGAACTATCATTAAATGGATAATCTCTAGACTAATGAATAACTTAATAAAAATTATTAATATATATGTTTAGTGTGTGTATGTTTACTCATGCATTTACTGAAGTAATAAGAATAAGAAAAAAACAAACAACTATTGTATTTTTATTGCTATTGAATATGCTCTGGATAGTATCCTTTTTTTCCCAGTAACTTTTTTCTCTTATAGAAATGCAATAAACTAGTCTCTTTATCAAGAAATTATGATCACTCTAATTATCTTAATGTTTTTAAATCGATATTAAGTATATTCTAAAATTTTGTACACTTTTAGCATTAAGCTTAGAAAACATTTTATGTGAAATGCTTCACACGCATTCAGAAAGGATAATAAAGGAAGAATAAAATATATTTGTTTTTAACATAAACTAAAGAAATTTTATTAATGAACATGGATGTTTACAGAGCTCTGAGATAGAAAAACTGCCACTAGCATATTTGTAAATTTTAATGGGTTTTTTTTTTGCTTATTTATTTACATTTTTGTTTGTTTATATTTTTCTTTGACTAATGTATAATTGAAGGCATGTAATTAATTAATTACAGCTTAGTTTTATGGATTCATTGTATTCTATAAAACTCAATTATTTACTGTTGTAATTTGAAAATTGTGCATAAAAATAGAATAAATAAATTACACTAAATTCAGAATTAATATTTGGCAAACTCCACCTTGCAGAATTGTGAATTTTTAGTTTTTATTTTGGTTAGGTTTTTAAATTCTGAATTTAGTGTAATCTATTTCTTTTTATTGACTAGTTTAGCTTTTAGCTTTTAATAATAAAAAAATAGAATAGTATGAAAGACTATTTTTATAGTAAATCGTATCTTTGTATAAATGTTTTTTAGATAATAAAATGATCCAAATTCATTTTCTTTTGAAACTCATTAGAGGCTAATTTTACAAAAATAAACTATTACTAGAAATGTTTTAGCACATACAAAAGACATTACATTTTTATATATATGCACACATGTTTACTTATATATTTTTTGTGGTAATTTGCAAAAAATAGCCAAATTTTATGCTAATTCTTTAAATACAAGTTGGATCATATTATTAAAGTAATCAAATATATTGTTTTTTTGTTAGTTAGACTAAATCAAAAAATTATTTAAGTTACAGGACAGTTTCTTTCAAGACAAAAAGTGTATACTTTTAGGAAAACAGATTAACACAAAATTTGTAAATGGATTAAAAAGAGTGAATGATATTTGAAGATAAACTATTGTTTATCTTACAATGAAATATATATATATATTTATTTGATGATATCTTAGATTATACCATTTATACTCTGAAACAATGAGTGATCTTTGGAAAATGAGCAATTATTTTAATGGTGTACATGCATATTAAGTTTTCTCCACCCGAAAGCAGGTAGAATATTTTGGCAATAAAGTTAAGTACTACAATCAACTAATAGTATTTGGTATTGCCATTGTTTGTCATCCTCCTAGTACATTTTAACTTAGTATCTAAATTTTAGTATTTACAATTTTAATAAGGCTTAATATAAATGCTTTATATCTTTTAAATGCATAATTAATGCAATTCAGGAAATGCATTATCAATATATTAAAAAACTAAAATACATTGAAAATGATGAAGATAAAAATGGATGATAAAGATTGAGAGATTGTCTCTGTTTATTGATAAGAAAGTGGTGATTTTGAATATTTGAAATGGCAAAAGAAGAGTGTGTGATGGATGAATGGGGAAGTCAGTTAAAAGTAAAAAAAAAAAAAAATTAAATAAAAGAAGAATGAATTTTATAGTTGGTTTTAGATAAAACATGGATGTGTTTTTGAAGACCAAAGCTACAGAGAAATTGACAATTTCCTAAGTTTTTTTTTTGTAATCATTCTGCTTTTTATCAATTATTTGTCATGTAAAAGTCGGTTAAGTCAAATAAGAAATATAAGTTTTAATAAAGGAAAATACAATTTTGTGAATTCATAAGTGTTGATTTGATATTAATAGATTGGTCTCAGAAATCCTTTATGATATAAGATTTGATAGAATATTGACTTGGATAATTAAAAAACAAAAAAAGAGGGCAAAAAACAAATAGAAATTGTTAAATATGAGTTTAGAAAAAAAATATTGAAGAGAATTGTGAAATTATCAAAATTTTTTAAAGATTTTAGGGATTAAATGATTAAAAAACAATATATGATTGGGGAAATCATTTAAAGAGAGAGAAAAAAAAGCAAAAGAAAAATGAAATTTATAAGAAATTTAAAGGAAAGTGTGGATGAATAAACAACTAAGTGTCTAAGCTTGATGAAATCAATCTGCATTTTCATCATTTAGTTTTGTACCTTTTTTTTTTTTAAATTACAATGGGCTGTATTTTTATAGCAATTTTACATTACTATATTTATTATTCACTACTTCTTTTTATTATTATTAATAAATAATATGATTAATTATTTTTAATTATTTTTGTATTACAAAATGAAAACAAAAAATTTACTGCCACATGTTGACTACATTTATTTTGAGATTTTATTATTATTTTTCATTTATGAAAGCTAAAAAAATTTTAAATTTAAAACTGAAAATATTTTCAATTGATTTCTTATGATTAAATATAATAGGCTGCTATTACTATTATTATTTTAAAATATGCATTTCTTTTAAAGTTCACGAGCTAATAATTAATTACATTTAGTAATTAATTACAAAAGTAATTTTTATTTTTTTTAATGATTTTTTTTTTTTGCTTTTAATACCTGCTATTTATAAAAAATGTAGATATTGTATGATTGTTTTTCTTTCCCCTGGATAGTATATTTTATTTTGTTACTATAAACTAAGTTAATTAGATGCGCACACTTGAAAATATTGCATTTTCAATTCTTGCTTTAGTAAATAAAGTTAATACATATTTATTATATTAATCTTAAAAATAAAATTTGTGAGAGGGAAAAAAATAAACATATAATTAGTGAAAGATACACTTATTAATAGTTACAGTATTTTTCTTTATTAAATTGTTTATCATAATTGCTTATTGTACTTTATATAGAACAATAATAAAAATAATAAAGTACTTATTGGATAATAAAATAATTTGACTCGTGTCATTTAAAATTTTTTATACATAAAATAGGTATTTAATTAAAAACAAAACTATAAAAATTCGAACTCTTAAATGAATTTTTGAACTATCTTTGAGTTAGTCATCAGTTTATCTTAAACATACTTAACCTCACCCATTTAACATCGATTTTTGTTTTCAGAGAATGACATTAATGAACAAATAAATCAATAAAATACATTTGCAAATGTTTATTTTTTTCCTCTCTGCTTGAATGAAAATTAGATAATATTCTATATATACAATCACAATTTTTTCAAGTGTTTGAAGACAATCACTGTGTGCTATGCTGCATGAGATGTCATAAACATATATAATAATTTCACTTTTTTTTTTTTTAAAGTGTCATAGCATCGGCCGGGACGTGAATCCGCAACCCGGGCAACCGCCTGCAAGGCTGTCGCGCTGACCTCTCGACCACCAATGCAAGACATAATTTCACTTTTACTAATACTTTTTAATCACAGTTCAATTTCATGTAAGAATCTGTCCATCAGAGGTGTGCTATGTATGTAATCTGTCCAGGTGTACTCCATGATCAGAGATTGAATAATATCTTGTGGAATTATTATCTAATTTATAATTAAGTTCTAATTGGCATGTATATTTAAAAATAGATACAAAAATCTATTTTTTTTTTGTTCATATATATATTGATTGCCTCTTAATGATGTTAGAACTCATTAAATTTATGCTCAAAATTTGAGATACTAGAATAAATTGTTGAGAAGTTGTCATGCATTGACAAACTATCACTGATGATGATTGTGTGTTTTCATTTGATTGTTGTATTTTTTTGTATAATTATTCTGTCAGGCAGAGAAATCAAGTAATAATACATATAAATTCATTGTAAACAGACAAAAGGATCACAAAAAAAAGTTTTTTGTTTTTGTTTTTACTTTAAAAAGAGAGAGAGAGAAAGAAAAAAACATTCAACAACAAAAAAATAATGATAAGCAAAAATTATGTTATCAATAAATATTATTCTTTTTTTTTTTTTACTTTTCAAATACTGTATAATATCAAATAGATGAATGTTTGTTTGCTTGGTGGTCATGTGACATTCAACCATCAGAATGACCAGTTGAATTTGACTTTGGAATCTTTAGCTTTTGAATCCATCACTATGTTAAATTGCAAACAGTCGTATCTGTAGTGTTCTCCTTTTTAATATAGTTGGAAAATAGGTTTACCCAAATTATCTATTGTTTAGATATTTGATCAGTTTTTCCATATAAATTCTGCCACTCAATTCAAATTTTAACATGCTGATCATATTTAATCAGATGCTATCAAGTCAGCATCTATTTATATAAATGCATTTTGTCTACTTGCAAAACTTTCAATAAAGTATATATGAGTAATTTATGAGTATTTTCTCTCACATGCTTTGAAATGTTTTACTGGTGCTATGTCTGTGATCAATTGTCACCACTATCATTTTGGATTTCTGTTATTAACTATAGATATTAGCAATAAGTCATAAAGAGAAAAATAAACAAAACATCAGAAAAAAGCAGAAAATAATATGGGGGGGGGGGCAACAAATTGATATAAATCCTTTTTATACGATTGTTAAATAATGAGAATGAAATTTGCCATATATTTTAATTTTAGATGTGTTAACTATTACATGAAAAAGTCTGGCAATAATTTGTAATATATATTATAAATAAATTAATATAATTGATTATACTTCGAAGTTCACATACCTATTAACTTTAAGGAAAAGTAAAAAAAAAAAAATACTGCCAATTCAGAAATTAATCTGATAAAAATATTTTATATATGTATATTAGAAAGAGAAAAAAACAAATAATTTTAAAAAGTTTGAATTAATATCTTACATATAAAATCCCTATTTTCTCTGTTGCCTAATTAGTGAATATGTGAATATTTCTTTGTAAGGTCTGTCACTTGTCAAATTCACAACCTATCACATATAAAATTCACAGTCATTCCTCCATTAATAAACCTTAAGAGTTGTTTGTAATTGTCACATTTCAAATATAACAGATATATGTTTAATACTTTAAATTTTAATTTAGCTTTATTAATATATTGCCGAGTATATTTCTGAACTGTACCAAACAGGCCAGATTGCTCCAAACATTTTTTTTTTCAATTGTGAATTTCTCATCACTTATTTATATAATATTAAAATCTTTGGTTTAATATATATTAAATCTTTAAAAATATTTGTTAAAGCAATTAATTAAAAAATTATGACAAAAATGGGAGCCTTATTAAAAAAAACTATATTTGTTTGTAATGCTGTCATTGTGCCATTAATAACCTTAATATTTTTATAAAGAAGTTGTCTATAATTATTAAAATCTTTTGTTTAATTTCCCCTCTTTTCTTCCAAAACATAAGCTTGTGGTTAAGACCTGTAGAGGTCCCTACTATCGCATTTTTATGTGCACATTCTTGAGGTTACAGCCTTAGTAAATATTACTAAATCTTAAAAAAAATTGTTAAAGCAATCAATTTAAAAAAAAAGGTATTTCCAAGGCCGAGTGCATCTGGTATATATATGTATAAGATTTATATCTGAAAGTTCAATTTAAATGTAAATAATAATAACTCAACTTAAATTAAATTAGAAGTTACTGTAAACACCCAGCAAGCTATATATAAATTAATATAAATCCATCAATAAATGAAAAAAGTGCAGAGTGGACCCACCTGTTTTTTAGCTCAGTTTATATTTAAGTATTAAATTTATTGTTAGATTACTATATATAATGTGAATTCTGTATATTAATGATTTCAATACAACCATAAAACATTCTGAAATCACTATAAACAGAGAATAAAGCTCATGTCTCTTTTTTGACAACCTTTGAATATTAAATGAAATTTCAACTAATGAATGTAAATGTAAACAATAATAGCTTAATGTGAATGAAATTAAAACAGAAGTTACTGTAAATTCCCAGTGAGCTATATATAGACTAACACAAACCTGTCAATAAATGAAAAAAGTTTAGAGTGGATCCAACCTACTTTAGCTCAGATCATATTCTAGCATTCAATTTATTGACATTGCCATGCAAAGGGTGAATTTTGTATATTAATATGATATCAGTATGTGCATAAGCTATCTGCATTAGTGTATATATATAGTGCTCACTGAAGGTCTATAGGTTTTTCTACTTTAATTTCATTTATTAAATGAAGTTTTATTATTTGTAGTGACTTCAGAATACTTATACCGAATTCTTTGCATTGTAATATGTCAATAAATCAAATGCATAAATACCATCTAAACTAATACAATGAATCCATTATGTACTTTTTTGTTTATTGACAGGTTTGAATTTGAGTGTACATATATATATAGCTTTCTGGGGGGGGGGGGTATAATAACTTCTACTTTAATCTAAAAGTTCAATTTTAATTTTGTTATACCTGTTTATGGTGTAATAATGCAATAAAAAGTTTATTATATTAGATAATTATTGACAATAATTTATAAAAAAATCTGAATAGATTTCAATTAAAAGGATTCATTCTTTGATTCATCAAGTTTTTCAATTCTGCCACTTCATGCATAAGTTGGGAGACTATTTTTCAGCAATAAATTTTAATATATTAGTACACACATTGATTGGCATTTGAACATTTTATTGAGATTCCAGAAAGGTCAGATGCAGATGGCGTTGACTCTGTAAAAAAATAATTAATTAGTTGAGATTTTATCTAAAATTTATTTTTTGGCAAAAAAAAAATTATAAGTGGATTTCTACATGAACATTCAGAAAAGAACTTGATTTGAGATAATAATAGCTAATGGAACTATGTTCTGAGTTAATGGTTAGACCTATTTAAAAACAGTATATATATATTGAGAGTTTCATTACTTATAATTGTAAGTAGATCTTTTAGAGATATTTCTGCAACTATTAAGCAGGAGATGCTGTCTTAATTTAGTTGTCAACACAGAGACTTGATTGATTGTTACTTGTTTATTTTAATTTGTAATGAATTGTTTTTTATTTCCTCAATGAATAGATTTTTTGATTGCAATCATTATGAATTGCGTCATTTTTTCATAGCAAAAGGGGATGAATGGAATTCTCTTAATATACAAATTTCAGTTAGCTTTGTGAAAATTTGATATCAGAACTGGGTAAGACTAGTAAGACTTGGGCAAAATAACCCAGTATATAGGCAATGAAATAAAATGATTTTTTTAATTTGGATCATAAAATATATGCATGTTTTAAAGGTTAAGAAATCGTTTTATTTTCACTTACATATGGATTTGAAGATATATTTGAATATAGAAGGTATAATGATGATCTGAAAGAGGAGGTTATGATCACTTTTTCTGAGTAGTTTGTAAACATTTGCTACATAAAGATTATACATTTGAGTGATAATTGTTATATTATTTGAACTAATTCCAATATAGGCAACCTGTTTTACTAGATAATTTATAATGTGATTAACCATATTATATTTAACCAGGGATTTTAAGTGAATAAGCCATTACTAAAGGAAGAATTTATTTCTTGTAGGATAATTGCATCAACTTTGTTTTATTCAATTATCTATAGAAAATCTTCATATTTGATTTGATTTAGATTCAGTATTTAATTGGAAACTGAGTTGGAGAAATCTTTCTGTAGTTCATAACATAACATTTAAGGTTCTTCATCATTATTATAAATGTGGAGTTAATTTGTAATTCAATAGCTGAGGACATTTACCATGTTAATTTTGATAGTATATTTTATAGTACAATTAGATTTAACATGTATGATTTTGTTCGTCTGATTTCATTTTGTTTTTATTAACTGAGAATTCATTATAAGGTGAAATAATATTTTCACGTGAAGAAAATTGGTTTATATGCACTATGATTATTATTTGCCATCTGGACCTCAAGGCAGTTGCCATCCATTTATCTATCATTGATAATTTGTTAAATAATTAATTATATTGATTTATCAAGTTCAGTTCCAAGTTGTATGTGAGGATAAAAATTTAGTCAGTTGTTGACTAAGCTACGTTTTTTCCCTCTCTTTCCTCAACTCCAGAAATCTTTTGTTCTTGAGTCTGTCATTATTGATGTGTTGAACTGCGTAGAATTAATGTAATATAATTTTCACTATACCACTCTCATGCAAAGGAGGAAAATGAATTCTATATGCTTTTAACACATTGTAGGGTGATGTAATCATAAACATATGATGATCAAAGATATATGAAAAAGATGATCTTTTCCACATATCTTTGGTCATATGTTTATGATTACATCACTCCACAAGATGTTAAATTATGTAGAAACTATTTCCTTACTTTGCGTGAGAGTGGTATAAAGAAAATTACACTACAGAAATATTATTCATTATTGGATAATCTCTAGTCAAATGAATGATTAATAAAAATTATTAATATGCATAGGTTTGACTATTTATTAAATTAATGCTTTTAGATAATTTAAATTGGAAAATTATTATTTTTTAATTGCCTAAGCTTTAATAAATGGACATATATATATATTATTGAGATATGACTTGTAAAAAGTAGTAATTAAATTATTTTCTGAATGCCCCATGCTTTTACTTCAAGTTAAATATAAATACTCCCATTGATGTTGAAGAAAAATTTTTTTTTTTTTTTAGTGCACAAAATAAAAGCATTTATTATAAAATATTTTTTATATATATTAATTTTAATTTTATAATATTCAGATATTTTTGGAATGATTTCTATTTAAAACAAAGAATAAAAATGATGTTACAGTATGTTCTAACATTTCAAAGAAAATTCATGTCACATTAAAAATTGATTCAATATTATTTTGCTTTATGAAATAAAGTTTTTTTTTTTTTTTTAAATTACAATCAAAATAAAATTTTATCTACTTAAAAAGAAGCAACTTTTACAATCAATTAAAAAATAGGATTTGCTTTTATTTCTATTTTAATTAATTGTTAATTTGTTGTACTGTAACCCTTTTTTTTTTTTTTTTGCCAAATAAATGCATTTAAAAAAATATACAATCCTTTCATGTACATCATTGAAAGCTTATTAACAATATCAGCATGTTCAAAATTCTGTCTGCCAACTCCATTACAGTATCAAGAAACCAGTCTGAAATATTTTCTTGTCATATTACATTTTCATTGATTGCTAACTTATATACAAAATTTGAAGGAAATGTGTTTCATGAAAAGAAACCAGTTAAATTTTGATTACAAAATTTATCCTAAACAAACAAAAAGCATTAAAAAAAAAACACACACAAATTCACTAGTCTTTTTCTTTAATAAATGTTAAAGTTTTTCCAGTTTTTTTTTTTTTAATTTATGATGTGGATGTATGTTTTATTTGTACTTTTAACCTTTACTTAATTAATATCTTTCTTATATTCTTTGTAATTTTGCACTGCAATACTGTGACAAATTCAAGAATTAAAAGTTTTTGAATCAAATTGCAACTTCTGGTGTTTGAACATCACATTACTTGAGTCTTTAACTTTTTAATTATGTATTTTTACTATGGTTTTAAATATTTGTACAGCATAATATACTATGTACTTTTATATAGTGTTTTAAGTATATATTTTGTTAATATATAAAAATAAGTACTGCAGTTTTGTTGTACTACAATCTTAAGTAAATATTATTAATATTGTTCTTGTGCATTTTTCATGGACTCATTTATTATACTACTTTTTTTAGAATCAATTAAGCAAAATGAACAAAAAGCACATATATTTTATGAAATATATTCATTGATGAAAGTGTCAAACTGTGTACAATATATATGTCTTAGCTCTTTTCATTTAGATTCATGGCTATCATAAGTGAGAGTTGAATAAATGTGCGGATTTATTTTTAGTGTTACAGTAATTCTAACATATGACACATGGATTTTATTATCCCTCTACTCTGTAATAATTGAAATACAGGCTTATTATATACCTGTGTCAATATATGTAATATATAGGGTATATACCCTATATATTACATATATTGATACAGATATATAATGCCCTGTATTTCAATTATTACATAGATGTCTGCCCATCCCTTGTATATGTATTAAATGGATTATATCCTATACAAGAGGAGTCAGATTGACTTTAGGTCAACATGTGATGATAATCTCGGCCTCAAAGTAGCCTTTGAGTGTTCCATCATCAGATTTTTAATTGGATGGACGGTTGAAGAGTTGGAGTGTGGAATGGATTGAAGCCTGTCCATTAAAGTATGAAGATTGGCTATCTTAATATATATCTGAGCACTTATTGCATATATGTGTAGAGATGATAATCTGGACCAATTGATGATTGCTGGCTTAGCATGAAATATGTACATTGGTGATTATTTATCTTTTTGACATATATGTGTTCAAGTGTATCGGTGTTATGAGATGGAGTGGAGGGTGGTGGGTTATGTGAAGGTCTGTCCCTCTACTCTATTTATTTTAATATTTGTAATTATTATACTAATATTTTTTTATAAATGTTTTATTTTTAAACAAGCAAAGGATTAAATGAGATTAAAAGAAAATTTTGTAAATAAGTCAATTTAAAGTAAAGATATTAAAATGTAAATTATTTAACTTTCTCAAACTTTGATATTATTTTATCATTACATGAAAAGTATTTTTTTAATGTTTATTTGTAAAAATGACCATTTGTTAGTACATTGTTTATTTACTTTTTCTATTTATTTAACATTAATCTTACTTTTCTGTCATTCCTGCATTTGTTAAAACATGTCATCGTTGATTCATTTGTTTACCTTAGTAATGTTGATTTATTAAAATCTTTTTACCCTATTTCCCTCCCAAGCTTTTTTTTAAAAAAATTACGTAGTTTTTTTTCGGGGGGGGGGGGTGTCTAAACTTTTTTTTTTTAAAGTGTTGAAACTAAGAAACAACTAAGTAACATTATTTTTTTTAAAAAAATAGTGATGTGATGTAAAATGATTTCTGCTCCATAGGAAATTGCTTCAAGTGGAATTGAAATAAACTACTCATTCATTTAATTTCCAAAGTAGTACTTCAATTAAGTAGATAAAGTGGTAGATTTACATAATATCTGTACATTTAATATCCGTCACGATGTATGTGGATGTATACTGTAACATGGAATTGCAAAAGATGCGTAATGGTGTTCTGGGGTGGGTTCATTCAAAATTTATTTTGTTTTCATACTTTTGTGGCATGGTGAGATAATCTTTGATATTTTTTTTTTAATCCTGTAAGATTTCATAGGTACTTACTTGTTAAATGAAAGATTTGGAGAGTGACTATTTGAATTCTTTGTAGAAAATCCTGAATGGAAGCAACAATGTGTATAAAAATGCATTCATAGATCATTGAGATTCATTACTAAAAGTATTGTAATTAATAAAGTCTAATACAAAGATGTATGAAGGAGGGCAGGATGTTGGTCATGAATGACAGTTGAATAATCTCTGTAGTCATATTGCTGAAAAATATAAACGACTGTTATTGGTTTCTTAGAGAAAATTATTTGTTGTATTAATAAGTAGGATGATTTTCATTAAATTTTAATCAACATATATTGCAATAAGCACACGTATTTTTTTATACATATATTTTAATATTGCAATTGTTTTGTCTTCAATTCTAATTCTTTAATCTTTTAAAATGAAGTAGAAAAAAAAAAAACTATTTGAAATTACGCCTTCAATTTAAATATGGAATAGTAATATTATCTATTAGCAACAACTCATTTTAATCTTCCCTGCTGCATTTACCACAAATAGATGTTGGAACTGGGGGACAAAGAGAATGAACTTTGAACAAATTATGCTTCTATGGTTTATTTTCGAAACAACAAACAAGTCACAAATGTTTCCCGTGTAAACATCAATTCAGATATATATCTCCCCTCCCCCCCTTTTTTTTTTTTTTTGCATACTATCTCATAATCATTTACTTGTTTTATACTTTTCGGTCTGTATTTCTTTGGTCTAAATGTGCAATAAATTTGTTTTTGAAAGTAACTTAAATATGGAATTGGAAAATTGTGCTTTTTTAAAAATATATATATAATTTCAGGCAATAATATATTTTTAAAAAAGTATAACATACATTTAAAGATATACGTATATATCAATTTAAAATGAAAAATGGTTTTTTAATAAAATTTTGAAAGTAATTTATTTTGAGATATGCTTTCTCGTATTTTTTTTTTTTTTTTAAATAAAATATTGATATGTGTACATGATTTGTGTCAACAGTTTAATAAAATAGGAAATTAAATAAAAATGTCAATAATCACTGTTAATCATTTCTTTTTTGTATATGTAAAGAAAAATACTTACTAAGTGTTCTGTTTGCTTATAATCTTATCACTAATACAGAAGGAAAACAAAATATTTTTTCTTTGGCACTAGTGATAACCATATGCTTAAAATGAAATATTTATTGTGTGGAATTATTTGGCATGATAAATTTTGATGTTTCCATATGCTATTTTCATCAATAATGTCAGTACGATCTATGGTTTAATATGTAGACATTTTCAAATATATTTATTTGATATTTAGTGATTGAGATGATAAAATAAAGATGGCATTACTGAGACCGCAATGATTTCCTTATCTGTACATTTAAAAAAGTAGAACATTTATTAAATATACATAGAAATTTTATTTATGAAAATTTACTTTGAAAATATGACAGTATTAAAATACATGTCTTTTTCTAGAAAGACTCGATTACCCCCACCCCGAATGCCATTTTTTTTAAACAATACAGCTTTTAATTGTATTTTTATATTGAACTATTTCCATCATCTAATATGAATGTTTTACTGAAGGTTTGTGATGAGGGTGTTCTAGTTGTATTTTTATACTGGACTATTTCCCATCTAATATCCATATTGAACGTCTTTAGAAAAATTTAACTTTATTTAAATATTCCAATACATTCAACTGTTAGTATGCATTTAACTGTTAGTAATAGCACATCAAACTTGTTAGTATATACCTCTCAAAAACATTGTGCAGATACTGACCTGTTTGATGTGCTATTAGTAACAGTTGAATATATTTGGAATATTTAAATAAAGTTAAATTTTTCTAAAGACATTCAATACACATATTAGATGATGGAAATAGTTCAATATAAAATACAACTACAACACCATCATCACAAACCTTCAGGAAAACACTAGGTATTTGCTATGGACCCAATACTATATCATACTTTAGACATTATGAAAAATTATGTTTAAAACTGGTCAAAGTAGAAAATCATTTAACTTTCTTATGTAAATGTAAATCTGAAGGGATAGTTCATAAAGGTTTGTAACTAAAACCTCCAATTCACTCTCAGAGAGCAAGTGAAGCTCTAATAAGAGAAAGAATAAATGCTCAAAGGTTTTCTAAGTATCAAACAATGCATTTCATTAATAATGTAGAATGTTTTCTAAAAAAATAAACTTACTGATGAATACTACATGAGAGTTTCTCAAGCAGTAAGAAAGTCATATTCTACACCACATGGAAAAATAAAAGAATGCCCAAAGAAGAAACTTGCTGACCTACATGGGCATATCAAAAATCATAATGTACTAAACAACGTACCAACTTCATCTGTTAAAAATCTCAGTTCTAAACATCTAACAGATGCTGAAAGTTCTGTTCTTGAAAGAGGATTAAACTTTGCCATAACACCATCTAATATCCCTTTATTAGTTATAATGCCAGCTACCAAGGAAGTCACTTAAAAATTGCCTTTAGAAGAAGCAGCAGATTTACACAGAATAAAATAACACTTGACAAACAACAAAAATTGAAGTCAAACATCCTATGATGAGAGGAAAGAAATTAAATCTCTCAAAGTAGATACATCTATAATTATTCTCCATGCTGACAAAAGCAATGTAACAGTTGTAATGAATATAACTGATTATGGCAACAAAATACAAGAACTCTTCATAGCAGGACAATATAGAAAAGTGGCAAAAAAAATCCACTACAGAGTATAGAAACAGTGTTATAAACATTACTCAGAAAGCATCGCAAGTACTTCACTGATTCAGAAAAAAGTAAAATAACATCACATTTCATCAAAATTCCTCATCTTTATGGTCTACCTAAAATCCATATGGATCATGTTCCATTAAAAACTATTGTTAGTTATAGAGATTACCTTGCCAATATTTGGCAAGATTTTTTTTCAAAGTTTTAAACCCTTTGGCATACAAGGCCCAGTCCTTTATTGGGGATTTTAAACACTTTAGAGAATTACTCAAGAATATGAAAATTGAAAGAATTGACTTACTGGTAAGCTTTGATGTTGAAAGTTTATTCACGAATGTACCATGTGAACAAGCATTGTCTATTGTAATAAAAAGATTAAATGGTGATAATAGTTTACAAATCAGAACAGTTCTTCCTATTGATAGTATAATGGAACTATTAACATTCTGCATAAAAACAATCTACTTTAAATATAATACAGAATTTTTCCAACAAAATCAAGGAATGGCTATGGGCTCACCATGATCTCCCCTGATTAGCAATATTTACATGGAAGAACTTGAAACCTTAGCCATAAAAACTACACCATATCCACCTAAAGTTTGGCTTCACTACATAGATGATACATTTTTATATGGCCACATGGTGAAGCACTGCTACCAACTTTCTAGAAACACATCAACAATATATCCCCTTCAAATAAATTCACAATAGAATCAGAACAAGAACAAAAATTGGCATTCTTAGATGTCCTTGTGACAAGACTCCCTCATGGGAAAATCAAAACTACTGTTTACTGAAAACCTACACATACAGGAAAATACCTAGTCTATACATCCAATCACACCATAAACACAAAACGTGGAGTTATATTATCACTATGGAACAGAGCAAAAGATGTTTGTTCAGAAACCAGTGATTTGGAAAAAAAAGATCTATGTAAAACAATCTCTTATGAAAAATTGTTATGCATCAGCTGTTATTAAGAAAACATTAAATAGACAACAAAAAAGAACCATCAAGAGAAAAGGCAATTATTGATACTGTAGTTTACCCATACATCCCCAAAATAGTAGACAAATTAAGGAAAGTCTGCAATCAGTATAACATCAGAACAGTTTTCCAGAGCCATAACATACTATGAGGAATTCTAACTTCTACAAAGCCTAAATTTGAAATGCTGAAAAGTAAAAACTGCATCTATCAAATACCAAGTGAATGTGGAAGAACCTATGTTGATGAGACCAGTCATCCCATTGAAAAGCACTTGCAAGATCCTAAACTGATGATTAGAAGAGAGAAAACATGTATTTAAGGCAGAGATTATGTATATGCAAGAGAGAAAACGTGTTCTCGCAGCCATATTGACTTTTAAAATACGTGATACAAATTTCCATACTCAGTTTGAATTTGTTAGAGAAAAACAATACATTGCAGAAACAGAATAACTGGAAAACAATAAGCAAAAATAAAAGGATAACTATATAAAAAATAAGGAAAAAAGAATTTCAAACAAATAATATTATTTTATTGTTTGTTCATAATTTGGAAATTAACATTAATTAAAATGAAATTATCTTCAGTGATAATTTCTTGTTTCTCAAAAAAATCTTTCTAAAGATATATAATAAGTCTTACTGAGATAATCCATACTTAAATGTCGAAAATGTTCATAAGAGTCTTCATTTTTATCTCTCCCCAACTGTTGCAAATTGCAGGGTGAAGAAAAGAGTTCCCCTAATAAAAGATAAAAATAAAAAAATTAAAATTCTACAGAATATAAAAATATTGAAGGAAGGGAAAATATTATTAATTATAAATAAATAAAAATAAATATCATCATCATCATAGTACAGGATATGTATATTATAAAAGTGGGTATATGTATGAATCATGAAAGTTCTGTATGGTTATGGAAAACTCAAAGCGAAACAAATCTATTTTGATTTAGACTTTGGATAAACAACCTTGTTTATAACATCATCATCATACTGAATAATCATTGCCAATAAGAAAACATTCAAATTTCTCATTTCAAGAGGCAGAAATGATTACTAAAAGGTTCTATGGAGATATTTATATAAAAAATGTTTATTTCTCTCTTCCAAGATACGTTTCCAGAGAAGATACCTGTTATATATGCTAATATAAATATCAAAATATTTCATCATGCAGATCTTGTTTACCAATTGGAAAAAGTAATCAGTAATGAAGCTGAAACAAAATTCTAATAAGGAAGGAATCAGGAGTATATGATAAAGTATAAAATGAAGTAGTAAAAAAACAAGTTAATAAAAAACAAATAAAAACTAAATTAGAAAAAAAAAAATGAAAACATGTTAGTAAAACAAAAATTAGTAAAAAAGAAAAAATTACTGATTATATAAATCAATTTGCTAGAGAGGAATTAAATTGTAAATAGTCTTGAATCAGGTGTCAACCATTCATCATTGTGCTACCCTAAAAAAACAACAAAAAAAAAATAATAAAAAATTACTTATATGTGCTACCTATCACAGAGTAAAAAATCAGTGTCATTTTTCTTGAGTGGATATTTATTAGTATTTCTTCGATAATAATTGATAAAAGTTTTTATCAAATAACATTAAAAAATCAAATTGAATACTTACCTACTATAGAAAACTTAAATGGAGTTTTAGTAAATTCTCTACATTCACAGGTTTGAGGTTACGTTGGAAAGATTACTGTTACTAGATGAAGGGCTGGGATTGATATTGTTGGGAAACTCATTGATGGGCTGGGATTGATATCATCAGAAAAGCATCGTAGTTTTTTTTTTTGGTGGTAAAGGAGTTTCTTCTTCTGATGACGAAAAATATTCTTCAAGATCACTACAACTAACACTATCTCGGAGTCAAAAGGTTATATGGGACAAATTCATCACCGCTGGAATAATCCGTATCAGAGGATATGTCCGTTCATTTATTTGCGTATTTTGTTTTTAATTAACAAATTGTGAAAAAAAATTAAAAAAATTTATGAAAAAATTAATAAAAATTTTATTTTTTAACTTAAGAAAAATGGATACCTACAAAGAGGAAAAAACGAAGAGAATTATGGATAGGATCGTATCTTATAGTTTTTTGTAATTCAAACAGAAAAGAACTCAACAAAAAAAAAAATGGGAAAAAAGTAGTTAAGGCAGAGATTATGTATATGCCAATGGATTATATGTTCAATTGGGAAATATAAAAATATTGAATAGAGAAGAAAATGTACAAAGAAAAAAATTTAAAAAAGTTGCTCACATGATGGAAACCACTAATCAACTTTTCTCTTAGGAAAAAGGGGAGAAATCAGGAGGAACCTCATAGATAAGTATATGAAATTTCTACAGATTGTTGCCTTTGGCAGGATGGCACAGTTGGATAGAGTGTTGCCTTAAAATTCAATACTCAAGAATCTAAGGGTCCAGGTTTGAATCCTATGCTAGTACTGTCACTAGTCAGGCTAGCAACACCTGAAGAAGAGGGGAGAATAATACCTCTCAAATCATTGTGAATATATTAACTTGTTTGATGTGCTATTACTAACAGTTGAATGTATTTGGGATATTTAAATAAAGTTAAATTTTTCCAAAGACATTCAATTTTCATATTAGATAATGGAAATAATCCAATATAAAAATACAACTAAAACATCATCACAAACCTTCTGGAAAACAATGCCGCTTTTAATATGAACATTCCATTTTAAAACATAACTACAAAATTATTATTATTAACAACAAGAATAACATAATAATAATAATCTTAAATGTAAAATATTTAATCAGTTTTTTTAAACTAAAAACTTCCATTAAATCTACTTTTATTTAATTGATTAGCCTCTTTATTCTTTAAAGAAAATTTATTATATTTTAAATATGAATTGCTTAGATAATAATTTCATATGTATTAGTGTACTTAGGTATCTACATTCTATTTTAAGCTTGTTTTTTTTAAACACTGCATTGACATCATGAAATAATACTGGGAAAAGTAATCAATAAATTTAAAATTTACCAAACTTTATATATCACATATATAGATTGATAAATAGTTAAAAAATATAACAGAAAATAAAAGATAAAAATGAAATATTTTACAATATTTTTTTTTGCTTTTTAGAAATTAATTTAAAAATAAATTTTGTGTTCTTCATTTATTTTATTGAAATGTTTTTATTTGATAAAGAAATGTAAACATAGAACTTGGGGTGTTCTTTTAAATTGTTTTTATTCATTTTTAGTTTAGTTTTTTTTTAAAGATAAAAATAAATTTTATGTTGTCATTTAGGTTTTTATTCTAAGAAAGTTATTGTCTTTCATAGTTGTATTTTATTATTTAAAATAATTATGTTATTCCAATATTTATATGATAAAATAATTACTAGTTAAGAAATTGCATTAGCATTTTTATGGCAGAAAGATCTATTTAATGATGGCAAATGTGAAATGACTTGTATCAAATGTGGCTTTTTTTCTATGATGGAGAAAAGAAATAAAAATTATAAAGAGAATTTAGAATGCATTGTCCATGTTGTGGCTAACAAATTACTCCATCCATATGAAGCAGCAGTGGCTTTTTTTATTTTTATGAAGTAAATATGAAATATTAATAGCAGTAGTCAAAATAAATAATTTTCCATTTTCTTTTTTTAATTTATTGTTGTTTCAAAGAAAATCTGTTCATTTTTATTTGGATTGTTGTATTTTTTTGATTGTAATTTGTATTGAATAACAAAGAAAAAAAAAGATTTTCTTTGTAAAAAAAAAGATTTTCTGTCAAGCGTTGGTGGTTGAGTGGTCAGCACAGCTGCCATACAAGCACTTGTCCCGGGTTAGCGGGTTCGCTTCCCAGCCAATGCTATGACACATGAAAAAAAAAATTTCTTAGATGAAAACTAAAACATTTGTAGCTGACAATTTTTTTGCCCATTAGTATTACTATTTTCCTAAAAGTTGACAACATTTACAATTGACTATATTGCCCTTCCCCTCTAATTTTATCTAAACCAAATAAGAAATTTAAAAGACAGATAAGATTAATAAAATTTCCAAACAAACTTATCAATTACAAGTAGCAAGAGATTGTTTGAAATTATACATTTAATTTGTAAATTAATTTGTAAGTTGGTACTATTACAAAAAATCAAAATAAACATTGAAAACTTATAATTAACCTTATCTCCCTTTCTTTTTTCTCTCAAAACCAAATAAAAAATTGAAAAGACAAATAATATAAAAATTTCAGACAAAACTGTCATTGAAAAATAATAAGAGGTTTTATGTTACTTAGTGATTTTATTAATTATAATCAATGAATTTTACTAGTGCAGTGTCAGATTGTAATTTTATTTAGAAGATAATAAATCTTTACTAGCACCCTACATAATATTAAATCAATGATGTTAAATATGAAGATACTCTTGTTCCAGCCACAAGATAAAGACTTTGAGAAAATAACGGCCATCTTATTTTCAAACCTAAGTGCATTTATATAGGCCAATCTTAAGTATTTTGAAATGAGAGGGTAAATATATTAAATCATTTACTTTACATCCATTTCTTTTGATAATCTTATTAACACATCTGAAATATTATAATTTATTTTGTGCTAGTATTTCAGATATGTTAAGATTATTAAAAGAAATGATTATAAAGTGAATGATTCGATATGTTCACACTCTCATTTCAAGACACTTAAGATTGGCTTATATAAGTGCATTTAGGTTTGAAAATAAGACAGTCATTCTTTTTTCAATCTTAACTTGTGGTTAGAATGAAAGTATCCTCATATTTAACATTGTTGATTTAATATTATACATGATGCTAGTAAGAAAGGTTTGTTATTTTCTAAATAGAAATTATGTAGTAATATTATGATGAATCACTTTTCCAAATAAAAAGGATCTTAAATTTGTCGATTAATTATTCCATTATTGTTTCATGATGTCAAAACAGTGTTTAATGATTCAGCTAAACATAAAATGGAATGTAGATACCTGAGTACATCAGTAACAATTTCATGTTAGTGAATGCATATATACATATTAATACACTAAATAACATTCTATCTTTTTTTTCATGTGTCAAAGCATCGGTTGGGAAGTGAACCCGTGAACCTGGGACAACTGCTTGTAAGGTGGCTGTGCTGTACCACTCAACCACCATTGCTTGACAACATTCTATCTTTTAATAAAAAAAGAATATCTTTATGATGTGTACATCTTATTAACATAATTTTTAAAAAAAGTTAATTGTATTTAAATGGATATTTTAAAATCTAATTTTAAATGCCTGACTCTAATCTCTTACCAGTATTTAAAAATAGTATTGGCTTGTAATATTTTGCATAACCAAGTCCTTCTTTTTAGTGCATGAAATTAATCTAATTGGACCATCTCATGGTTAATTTTGATGTTTTTTTTTTAAAAAACTAGTTTGTCTACTTAACATATGGTAACTGTATGGATGACTTCAAACTAGGGTCATCATCATGAAAAACATTTTTTATGTGTATATAGGCATTAACTTACGTAATAAATAGGAAGAAAATATCACATATATTTCATTTTACACTCATTATTTATACAATTCATTTACAACTTCCATCCATTCATTTTTTTGTTTAATACATGTCAATAAAAATAAATTTTCTTTATTAAATTTATTGTTTGAAATTTGATTTCTGTCAGTCTGTATTATGATACTGCACTATCAATTTTTAAAATTTTTACTTTATTAATATTTGATCAAGTTGGTAAATATAGTAAAAAAATAAAATGAAATTGATTAGATTTGACAATCATGAAATTTTAATGACTTACTGCTATATGAATTAATTATTAATTAGGGAGAAAAGTAGTAATGGAAAATATAGTAAACAAATTTGAGAATAAACAGCATTAAAACTTCATTTAATAATTATAATTTGTAATAAAAATTTTCATTTGTTTTTTACTGTTAATTAAATTTTAGTTATACTTTATTTATCTTCAAAGTAAAATTTAGTAATAAATAATCAGCAGATTATAAATGTTTGGTGAAAAAAAAACATTTTGCTTTTTTTTTTTGTTTGATAATGATAAAAATATTAATAATTGTTAGATGTGATGTGATGTACTGTAGCTTCTCCTTAAACGAAGTCAAGAATCTCTTAGCAATTATGCCCAGAGAAACCTGTTGGACACTTTATTTTCCATTCCCCAGTCTAAGTTTCACTATATTCTGCTCCATCCCATTTCCACAACATAATCTTTGTCAACTCTATGGCCTTTATATCTAAATCCCCCTTGTCTTTTCCCAAACCCAGCATAAAAACCAATAATCCACTTTCTGTATAATCACATTTTTCATATCTATTTTCCCATAACTTCATTATATGTACCCTTTCTGTTTTCAAGCATTTACATTCAATTAGCAGATTCCTAATATTTTCTTTTCCTTCCTTACATATTTTATAGACTAAATTTCCCCATATTTTCCCATTTACATGTATATTCTCTTGTTGCTAAAGATCCCGTTCGAGCCTTAAACAATAAACTACTTTCCTTACTATTATCATGTATTAACTTTCACCTAATATTCTGTTTATTTCTATATATATTTAAACTCTTTTTACTTTCCATATTAGGTCCTCATCACTCTAACTCCCTATTCTTTATTAATAAATAAGTATATGGGCGCCCTCTATTTAGGTAAATATAAATCAAATATTTGTTTGATGTTATGCAATTGCCATTCTGAAAAAGTAACCATTGAAATACCACAATCTGTAATTTTTGAAAAATCTTATTTTCAGATATCATGCCATTCAACAATTCAAAAATTAATTGAATCTTATAATATAAGATAGCTATCAATTACTTTACTTTAAATGTGAGAGAAGTTATACACATGTTCAAAAACCCACTGCTTTGCATTGTGAACAAGTACATGCACAAATAAATTTCTAAATAAATAATAATTCAATTAATTTCATTTTGTATAAATCTGCCAGATGGTATATATACAAAGAAGATGATAATGTAATCTGTTAGTACACATTAAAAGGGTAAATACATATAACCAATTACAATTGTTGCAATAAATAGCAACAAAATTTACAAATACACAGCACAGAATACTGAGTTGCCTTTTAGTTAGCTACATACTTTCAAATAAGATAATTAATTAATATGGTATCTTAATAAAATTCCACTTTTTTAAAAGTAAAATAATTAATATGCAACTTACATATTAATTTATCATAGTTAATAATATTAAGAACATGTCCACAGGTGTAAAGGTTTTTTTTTTATTTTTATAAAAATTGTAGTATTAGGTTTATTTCTTTTCATAATATTGCCACTTATGTAATATCTAATAACTTTTGCTCTCATAATTAAACTAAATAGAAATATTTCCAGTGCACTATATTCTGTATTGCAATGCTAGAGATTACATTTATTACTTGATTATACGATATTTCATTTAGCATGAAGATTCCATCAAGTCTCCACAGACACATGTCTATCATCTCATTTTTCAAAAATTTTGGATTTTCTCCAGGTATATATATATATATTATAGTTATTTTAAATAGATTCTATAATTTATTTGTACATATTCACTTTCTTTGTTTTTACTTAATTTTTGTCAATAAACAGTTTTGTCTAATGTTTTTTCCAATAATTAATTTTTTTGTACCATATTACATTATCAAGTTGTAATACAGAGAGCGTATCAATAGCTCAAACAAGCTCTTAATTAATAAGTACGGTATGGGAAAATATTTAAAATCTCTATCCAGAAAACTCTCATCTTCAGACCAACTGGTTTCGAGCTTGTGGCTCACGTCAGTGGAGAGCTAGAATATTCGGACACTAGATCTAAAATATAAACTCAAGACCCAGCACTTATTTTATATGTATATTTAAGTAGAAACTCTAAAATTTTTGGACATGAAAATGTCTTTAAATCCAGCTATCTAACTTAAATAGCTGTATGGGACTGAACTAAATTCAGATCTACCATATTTTAATAGCCTCAGCCTAGTCAAAGCCTTAAAGGTAAAATTATAATAATTAAAAAGTCATATATAATGTGACATTACTTTTATAAGCTTGTAGTTACAAAAATGCAATACAGAGAGCATACCAATAGCTCAAACAAGCTCCCATATAGCTATTTAAGTTAGATAGCTGGATTTAAAGACATTTTCATGTCCAAAAATTTCCGAGTTTCTACTTAAATATATGTATGAAATAAGTGCTGGGTCTTGAGTTTATATTTTAGATCTAGTGTCCGAATATTCTAGCTCTCCACTGATGTGAGCCATAAGCTCAAAATCAGTTGGTCTGGAGATGAGAGTGTTCTGGATAGAGATTTTAAATATTTTCTCATACAAGCTTATAAAAGTAATGTCACGTTATATATGACTTGCTTTTTTAATTATTATTATCAAGTTGTATTAATTTTATTTTTTATGCTTGTGTTTCATGCATTTTAATGCCTTAATTTATTTTATTATTTATTATATCTTCATCTTTTTACCACCTTTTGGCTAGTTTATTTCTTCTTATCTATTCATCGATACTGCAAACCTAAGTTGTTATTATTATTGCCTATTACTTTCTCCTTTTTATTTTGATGATGACTTTATCACTACGAATTCTGAATTATATTTTTTTTTTAGCGAGAGCATTTCATTATCTATTTTTATTGCAGAAAATCATATATAATCTTTTCATCACACATTTAAAAATAATTCTCTCAATCTCTTAGTTGAATTTATTTTCTGTAATTGTTTAATTTTTGACTTATAAAAAATATTTCTTTTAATCTTTTATTTATTGTTTCAAAATATTTATATGATAAATTAAGCTATTTATCAAATATGATTTCAAAATATATACAACAAATATTAATCTTTTATTTCTTTCTAAATTTTTCCAAATTATTTTTTTAAAAATCTGTCATTTTTTTAAAGCTTGTTTTTTTTTTTTCTGATTAAATATAAAATTTAGTAAAAATTGTTACATGTCATTTTGCTGGATATTTGCTTTTCATATGCAAAAGTCAGTAAGTTATTTGTGATAATTTATATTAAGATAGTATTTTTCATTCTTTTGTAATATTTCCAACAATATTTTATCAACTTTCTGTGTTTTTTTTTGTTAGTTTTATTTTGCTTTATAATTTATTCTTATTTATAACCGTATTTTGTAAAAATATTTAAATCATTTTGTTTTTCTAACTACTTTTATTTTATTTTTTTCAATTTTATTATTACTTTTTTTATAATCATTTCACAACATTGTTTCTGAGAGTCATTTGACTCATTCTTTTTTTTTAAATTAATATTATTATTTTTTCATTTTCCCTTATTTCATTGCTATTTTTTTTTTTTTTTTCATGTTTTTTAAAATACTTCAAAATTATACTGTGAATTCACGTATAAGTCCTATTATTAAAATCACTTGTCTCTCTTCAACAATTACTCATCTTCAAAATTTCCAACTATAGAACATGTGCACTTACATGGAAATATGTAAAGATGCATGTTAGCATGTAAAGAAGTAAAACTAGTTTTTTTAAAAAAATAATAAATTACATTTTAAATAAATTAAAGTGAACTTACAATTTAAAAAAAAAAAGCAACAATGTGAAAATAACAGCAATAAATTAAAAAGATAGTAGTTATCATATATGTATACATTTTCAAAGATATATTTGAGTTTATTTCAACACTCTAGAATATTGTAATAAGGATGTCATTTAAAATTTCCATATTTTCTTTTTATTATGAACTTGCCATTTGGATGAATGAACATGTGATAATATTAAGAGTAAGAAAACGGGTGTTTATGAAGTTTTGCAGAAAATGATAGATCATGTATTTTTTAAAGAACATTTGATAAAAACCAAAATATATTGGCACTTTTGTCATTGTTTTAATTATGTATTCTTTTCAATTTAATATATATATTGCATTAAAAGGCATTAAAAAAAAACTTGGAATTTGTCAACTCTCCAATTAAATTAATCTGCACATTCAATAAAAAGATTAGCTTTTATTTTGAAACAAACATCTCTAAGAAGAAAAATTTAAATCTTCATTTTGTATCTGTAAAGTATAAAACATAATTACATCTTTAAAAAACTACATTCCTCCTGATGCATTTTTCAAATGCTTTATTTAATTTCCAACAGTTTTGACTGTCTAGCAGTCTTCTTCAGATCTAAATCAATAATGACTTTACAGGATTGGGTTTCTTTAAAGAAAACTGTTGGGAGCTGAATAAAACATTGTGAAAAATATATTGGCAGGAGGTAGTGTTTTTAAAATGTAGTATAAGCGATATAAAATAAGATGAAAGAGGTTTGGATGATCTTGGAAATATTAACTGTACTAAACTTTTGTTTATCTAGCATACTAAAAAAGAGGCGCAATTTGGTATTTTAGCAATAAATATTTGTTTGTGTGTGTGTATGTGTAAGCTGGTTTAAATCTTCATACGGTGGCAATGAAATATAAAGAAGTTTTACCAAATATAACATTTTTTATGACATATTAGCTCATGATTAATACATGTCTGATAAAATTGTTAAGAAACTTGATAAAACATCAATATTTGGAGGTGACAAGAAAAGTAAAAATTATTTAGCCATCATCTGCATTATGTGATCCAAGGATTAGTCACATAATTAATGTTGCATTTAATTGATTTGTATTATATTAGGTCAATTGTGCATTTGTTATTCTGCATGCTTGGATGTAGTAGAGTTGCAGACCCTGGACCTTAGGTATTTTGGATCGCATCCAGTTTTATCACTTGTGACATTCAAAATTTTTTATGAACTCCCAAGCAATAAAACCATAACAGGTAACTCTCCTATAACACAGTAGATTGGTTCTTAAAAATGCTGTGTTGTGTGAAATTGCATTATGTGAGATCCAGAATCATTATAAAAATGGAGGGGCCAGGTTTCAAAAACTTATTAGAAGCATTTTTTTTAAAAATCCATACAAGCAACTTCATTTGTATTAAAAATATTAACCTATATATGCATAACACAAAATGAAAAGAAATAAATTATAATTATTTTCATTTTAATAACCTTAATTTAATATTTTTCTTCCTCGTCATTGCACAATACAAATATAAATGGTTTTTCATTCAATTGATATCATTTTCACTCATTGAATACTTTTCATCCTATCTTCTGCCTTCTTAAAAAAAATCTGTAATTTTCATTTGTTTGCTAATTCTTATGAGGTCATAGATTACCTGGTATGAAGATAGGTCATTTTGCAGCTCCCTTTTGAATTTTCAGTTTCTTTCAGCAGATGGATCTGCATTTAAAGAAAATGATTTTAGAACTTTAGCTAAGCTTAGATCTTCCCATAATTTTTTTAATGTTAATTTATTAACTTCACAATCTTCATCACTGCTTTTCTCAGAATTGACTTGATCTGATGCCATTCCAGTAAATTTGCTTCACCAATTTCTTCTTCCATCAGTAAATCTTGAATGTCCTTAATAGCCATTTTCAAAACCATTGCTTATGAATTGATTTAGCAAGTTCTAATATGCAACCACTTCCATTTTCTGAAAATTCAAGCCCATTTTTTATTTCAACTGATGGTGGCCAAATTTATTCTATTCATCATTAGTATTAAATTTGATTCATTCTCTTGTTTTCAGTTGATGTGCTGAAGTTAAAATGAAATGGATTGTAAACAAAGCAAAAATAATAAGAAATACTATATTTAAGATTTTTTTATTGGAAATAAAATATTGCATAATGTTGCAGAAACAAAATGCCTCCTCTTAAAAAAAAGAAAAGAACTAAAGCAACATGTTCTCACTTTCTAGATTATTAAGTCTCTCTTGAAACATTGATGATGGTAAAACAAGCAGATGGTTGACTAGCTACTTTGAATAAATAATTGTATTGAAGTGTTAGATATTAAATTATTTCTAAAATATTTATTTTCTATCACTTATTTTATATATAAATTAATGAGTATATTTCACAGAGATAAGAATTTGTATAAATCTTATATAACATTGATATATGTTTTTTTATAACTAATATTATTAATTTAATAATATTTTTTTTCATGTGACATAGCATCGACCCGGAAGCAAACCTGCTAACCTGGGACAACTGCTTGTAAGACAGCTGTGCTGACCTCTTGACCTTATTTTTTATCCAATAGAATAAAGTATCGTGATCTCCTCTTCCTTAATTAATCACTAACGAACAAATCAGAATTAAAGGGATTAAATCTGCAGAAGATGTTGCATTGTTGGGTTTTATATTCTTGAAAGAAAAAAATATTATTGATGATTTCCATGAAGTATAGTAGAATACATATTATTATGTTGCAAGTCTATAAATTTAGTAATTGTATGGCCAACTGTAGATTATAGATAAAGTTGCAGAATTTAAGACATTTTCAGCTTGCATATGAAATAGCAAAGCAAACAATAAAAACCATCACTCTTTTTAGAGAAAACGATAAAAAAGTATTAAGATTTTGCTTTTTTATGGGACTATATAATAATTTAGAAACTATTTGTAGTTTACTAAATAAACATCTAACTGAAATGAAAAATCTAACTTTATCCAATTATTCTGTCCATTATATTTCCGCAAAAAATATTTTTTGTGAATTAGAATAAAAAATTTTATAGTTGCTTAACTAATTTAATTGGGATAAAATTTATCTTCATTTTTAACAATACCCAGTTAAAAAAAATGAAACAAATTTTTCTTTTTTATTCCTTGACACAGTAAATTTTTAAAGAATATTTGATGTCTTTTTCTTGAAAAAATATATCAGAATTTTGATTCTTATAAAATCATTGATTAAAATTAAAGACTGTAGATACTATTTGCTCAGATTATATCCACTTTTTATGAAATCATCTTCAAAAATTTGATAATTACATATCTAATTACATTATGTGCACCACCATACTATGGATATGGATCCCCACCCACTAAAACCAGATTGCAGCATCACTTATATATGTACTCTATTTTTTTAAAAATAAAACTATATCTGCATTATTATTATTATTATTATTTATGTGTCAAAGCATCGGCCGGGAAGCAAATCCGCAAACCCGGGACAATTGCTTGTAAGGCAGCCGTGCTGATCACTCGCCATGCTGACCACTCGACCACCGGCGCTTTTTTTTTGTTAACATTTTTATACAAACTCTTTTAAAAAAAAAAAAAAAAAAAATGACATTAAGATTTCTATGATTAATTTGAAAGAAATCGGTTATAAATCATGATGGGATTCTTTGAGTTTGTTTTTTGCATTAAGATTCAGTGATTCAAAAGCTTTTTTGTTTTATATAATGTCTTAACAGAATTTCTCTCATTTTTTCCTTTTAATTCATAGTCACTAAAGTAGAATTTTTTTTTTACACTTTAGAAAAATAAAATATTTGTCTTTATCCAATATTTCTATCATTATATTTTAAAAGTCTTTATTAGAGAAAAAATAATTTTTATATGCATTTCCTATGTTGAAAATGCATATATATTATAGAAATACTACTTTTTTGCACATTCATGTGTTATATATAAAAAAATCTATGTGTTTTTCATTGATGTATGTATTACATATTAATATAATAACACAATGTCTTTCATTCTAGATTTTAGTAATTTGTAGAATCAAAACAATTTTTACCTATCAAATTAGACATGCATTCTTAAGATAGGTGCTGACATATATGCATATTTGCAAACAGCATTTGTATATTTATTTCTGGTTAAATCTCATACTTTTGTTATGATTATTTGACAAACACAAATTTGTTTTAAAAAATTTAAATATATAATTTTGATACTTATACATTGTGGTACAATTTTAAGATTCACACATTTAAATTAGATAAAGTACTTAACTATAAGTAGATTATTTAATTATTGGATATTGTAATGTCAACCCATGCAACAATTATGCATAACTTTGCAAAATATACTTAATGACTTTTATTTTTATAGTATGTATTAACATATATGTGCTAATATTAATTCTCAAATTAGCCAGATAAAATCTCATATCTAATACTCCTGATATTTTACTCATAGTTATCAAAATCAGTATAAATTGGATGCTTAAATATCCTGTGATCTCCTAAGCAATTAAACACCCATTTTTCTGGCTATTTAAATAATTTATTTTTGTTCCATTTAATTAGGTTTAATATTTTATTTCCTAGGCTAATGGTTTAACTAGAATTTCTGAGTTCCTCTGTAAAATTTTTAAAAAAAGCTTTTTTATTAATCATAATTTTCAACCTTTATCATTTCACTGCAGGGTGAATCAACTTTCTCTAATTTATAGCTTCATTTTTCCATTATTTCGTCCATCCATCTCACATGTCTTTTTTTGTCAATCTCTTGGGGTATGTCTATTATTATCTATTACCATTTATTATAGCAATGTGTTCACTCCAGCTCCATTTCAGTCGTTTAATTTGTTAATAATGTAAATATCTATTTGTTCTCTCACCCAAGTCATATTGCTTTTTTATTTCTTCTTGTTTATTCCAACATACGTCTATCCATACTTTTTTGAGTAGTCTGAAATCTGTATTTTCTTTTATTAAGTATCTAGATTTCAGATCCATAAATAAGAATCAGTAAACCACATCTATTAAAATTCTTTTCAAACAAATAGATATATTTCCTTTTAAGTTATTTCTACCAAAAACACTTCATCTCAAATTTTATTCTCCGATTAATTTTATTCATTATGTATTCATCTGTATTATTAGTCTTATTATTAATAAATTTTTCTAATTTATGATTTTCTTCTGAGAAAAATCCATTGAATATTGATTTAATCTTTTTAATAAATCTATCCATTAACTCTAGGAACATTTACTGATGCTCAAAAGCAATATTTTCAAAATCTACAAAATCTAGATAATTTATACAATCACCATATGCTTTCATTTACCTAACTTCCCATTTTAATCTTTGTAAGACTGTTGCAAAAGGTTTTGGAGATTTGAGGTCATCTTGTTATACATCCATCTCAATATTAATCTTGTTAGAATCACTGGGTTTAATTTAAAAATTGTTGATGCATTTTAATAAATATTTTTCAGAATATGACAATAACCTGGGTCTATATTTTGATAGTCCAAAGCTTAATTGTTGTGGAAATGTTTACAGTATGAAATGCCATTTAGTAAACAATCCCTATAGGCAATGTATAATATTCATTCGTTTTTTTCTCTATAATTTCTATCAATATTTGAATGTGATCTAATGTACAGAAATTACTTTTTAATCAAGTGTGTTCTTTTGAGTGGTTTGAATCCAAAGTCATTATAGATTAGTTGTAATTCTTTTGGCAGAGAATTTATATTGAACTGAAAACTGATCCATCTGTAATTTTTAATATTTTCTATTTTATCTTTTTTTACATATTAATATTTAATGTTTACAACAAATACTTTAATAGTTTTTAAAATCTATGTATAAAATAGAAAAGCTTCTAAGGCTCTGGGGATCCTATGCATAATAGTTATATCATTGGCCTAGACTTAAACCTGCCTTTGACCAATATTCGTATAATAAATATAGTTATTTGGGATTTTCGACTGAGAATCGATCCAGAAACTTTTATTTTTTGATTTTTCGAATTTATTTCTGTATTAAACCACATAATACATCCATATATTCACAAGTACCTATATATTTATGATAGTTTGTACACTTTTATAATAATGAAATTGATTTAGAGGTAGAAATGCAGATTTACTGGATAATTCAAATTAATATATGAGTAGAAACTTTCACAAAGCTCACTTTTTTTAAAAATAAACTTATAAGTAACTGACATCGATTTTGAAAAATAGTCTTAATTTACGATATAATTTTCTTCATATTTATTTAAATTATATATATATTTGTATGTGTGTTAGAAAAAAGAAATGCAATCTATGTCTATACAATTAAAAGTATTTGTTAGATCTATATATTGATTTTACATATTTTCAATTTATCTAATTAACTGTTGATTCCCAGTTTGCTTCAAACCATTTTATTTTTATTTTTCTACAATATAGTTTTTGATTTAATGATTCACGTGAAGAAAGCTGTCTTACTTAAATGTAAAACATTTTCCCAATTAAATTAGGGCAGGAGTGTAAAGAGGTGTTTGCATTGATTTTCTTTTTCATCAAATTTTTTAATGCAGTTAATTGTGATGTAGCAGATCTCATTCAGACATTTGGATAATTTGTCAACTGGTTGGCTAGTTTTTTTTGTTACTTATTTTTAATCGATTAATTCACATTCACGGAATAAGTACAATAGTTGACTCTACTAGTCTTTAATGGCCGTGAGTCATCATTGATGGCTAAAAAAAAAAAAAAAAATGATTAGGAGCGGAGTAAAATTGTTTGTATTTTTTAATTGGATAATTTACATTTATTTACAGCTAAATAAAATGAAATATTAGTTATTCATTTGGAATATATTGTAATTTTACTTTTTTTAAAAAAATTATATTGCAAAACGTGCAGATAAACGTTGTTTATATATAATAAACATAATAAACATAGTATATAAGCTTATGCTTAAAGCAGTTTAGCTGACTGGGTACATACTATTATGCAAACTTATGTTAGCTGGATTTATGTATGGAAAATATATTATTATTGCTTTTGTAAAATTGAGCGTAAAGATGTTGCTTTATGTGTTTAATTTACAGATTTGCAAAACAAATAGAGGATTGTTTGGAACTTCTTTTCTTCAGATTAATGGATTTTCATACACACAAAATTCATTTTTCAATAACCATTTTCTGTCATCATAAGTACAATAATAATTGATAGAAAATATTCAAAGATTTAAATTTTAGTTCGCTGTAATATGTCCAGCCCAACTCCATTTCAATCTTTTAATTTTTTCAATAAGGTCAGTAACACCTGTTTGTTGTCTTACCCATACATTGCGTTTTCGATCTCTTCTTGTTACTCCCAACATACACCTCTCCATACTTCTTTGAGTGGTCTGAAGTCTCTGTATTGCTCTTCTATTAAGTGTCCAAGTATCAGATCCATAAGTAAGAACTGGTAAAACACATTTGTTAAAAAACATCCTTTTCAAACACATAGGCATATTTCCTTTTAGTATCAAGTTATTTCTACCAAAAGCACTCCAACCAAGTTTAATTCTATGACTAATTTCCTCCGTTATGTTTCCATCTGTATTAATAATCTGACCAAGGTATTTGTAACTGTTAACTTCTTCTAATTCTTCATAATCAATCTTTATTTTCATATTTTGAGCAAATCGATTAAACATTACTTTAGTCTTTTTAACATTTATCTTTAGTCCTACTTTTCTACTTTCATCTGTTAACTCCTGCAACATTTCCTGCAGCTCTGAAGCATTATTTGCAAAAACAACTACATCATTTGTGAAATCTAAATGACTTAAATACTCTCCATTTACTTTCACTCCTTTAGTTTCCCATTTTAATCCACAAAATACTTCTTGCAGCACTGCTGTAAAGAGTTTTGGAGATATGGAGTCACCTTGTCTTACACCTTTCTTAATGTTGATTTTTCCAGTATCATTATGTAATCTAATTGTTGCTGTTGCATTTTTATAAATATTCTTTAAAATATGACAATATCCTGGATCTATACCTTGATAATCCAATGCTTTAATCACTGAAGAAATGTGTATAGAATCAAATGCCTTTTCATAATCTATAAATCCAAAACAATTCATTTGTCCTTTCTATGACTTCTCTCAATACCTGGATATGATCTATTGTACTAAAACCACTTTTAAATCCAGCTTGTTCTCTTGGTTGGTGGAAATCCAAAGTTCTCTGTAGACGAGTTGTAATTATCTTGGTAAAAATTTTATATAAAACTGATAAAAGGCTGATAGGTCTGTAATTTTTAATATCTTCTTTATCACCTTTTTTAAATATTAATATTATTACTGCATTCTTCCAATCTTCCGGTACATCTTTATCATTTAGACATTTGGTATATAACTTTGCTAAAATTGTTTCTATTTTTTCACCTGCTTCTTTTAATATATCAATTATAATTCCATCATTTCCTGAGCCTTTCCTTTCTTCATACACTTAATTGCATGTCTCACTTCTTCATTTAAGATTCTGGGCAATTCGGAAGATGTAATAGATATAGGAGGTACTTGTTCTTTATTACTATATAATTCTTGATAAAAATCTTCTACCAATTTCATGATGTCATCTCTCTTTTTAGTAATAATTCCATCTTTTTTTCTTATTGCAGATATAAATTTCCTACCAATACCAAAATGTTGTTTAACATTTTTGAGACTTTTATTTTCTTCTACAGCTTTCCTTGCTATTTCACAGTTATACTTTCTTATATCATTTTCAACTCTTTTCCGTACCATTTTACAAAATTCGAGATATTCAATTCTTTTTAATACATCATTTTTGTATATCTTCATATTCCTTCTTTTCTTCATAAATTCTCTAGTCTCAGTAGAAATTTTATTAGTCAATTGCTGCTTTTTTCTACCAGCTATGTTTGTTGCAGTTTTTAAAAGTGTATCAGTTATTTTCATATTAATTTCATTCAAATCTGTATCATGTTCAAAATCTCCTAACACTTGAAACCTATTTGTAAGTTCTAATTTAAATTCATTAGAATGTTTCTGAAGATTAGGAATATCAACTGTAAATATTGTTTTTCTTAATAATTTTTGTCTCTCTAGTTTTACATTAACACGTAACTTACATCTTACTAATCGATGATCACTTCCTGTGTTAAATTTATTAAGAACATTACAATCTTGAAATATATATTATCTGTTAGTCAAAATATAATCCAATTCTGCTGTACCTTCATTTGGATGCTTCCATGTCCATTTCCTTTTAACATTTTTCTCAAAAAATGAATTCATAATATAAAGTTTTTCTTTTTCTGCAAACTTCACAAGTCTATGTCCTCTCTCATTTCTATTACCATAACCAAAATTACCCACAGCAATTTCATCTTTCATTTGTCTACCAATTCTAGCATTAAAGTCTCCCATAACAATTTTAAAATGTTGTTTACTCTGATCAAAAGCCTTTTGTACATCCATATAAAAATCTTCTACTATTTCATCACTATGAAAACTTGTTGGGGCATAAACCTGAATTATCTGCATTTGGTATCTGCTATTAAGTTGTATAACTAATCTTGCCACTCTGTCTGATACACCATCAATCTCCACAATATTGTTCTTCCACTTTTTATTTATAATGAATCCTACTCCACTTGTATTTCCAATATGTATGCCTTTATAATAGAGTATATGTCCACTTTTTAAATCAATTGTTTCTTCTCCTTTTCTTCTAACTTCAAGATTTAAATGATATGATTATTTTTTTTTACGTACATAGTTTTCAGTTTTAATAGAATTTGTAGCAAATCGAAATTATGTTTTAGTATATTTATTATTACAAAATTTTTTAAAGATAACAAAAATATAAAAAATAATGAGTTGTGCTAATTGCTCTAACAAGCTTATTGATAAATGCCAGCAAAAGAAAGCATTTAAAAATCTCTATCTAGAAACCACATCCTAACCTCAGACTAATGGTTTCATGCTTTGGCACTCCTCAGTGGCGCACTAGGATAGTTTCAGACACTAGAAATCTAAAAATAGCAACCCAAAGCCAGCATTTATCCAAAAGTTATATACTGAGGGTCTTCATGGGTTGATATTTTTAGATCTAGTGTTTGCAACTATCTTAGCACTTCACTGAGGAGTGCCAAAGCATGAAACCATTGGTCTGAGGTTAGAGTGTGGTTTCTAGATATAGATTTTAAAATGCTTTCTCTTGCTGGCATTTATCAATAAGCTTGTTAGAGCAATTAGCACAGCTTATTATTTTTTATTTACAAGTTTAAAAAAGGATTAGGTCATGTGATATATGACTTTAATTTTTTTTTATTAACAAAAATATCTTTGAAACAAACACATTAGTTTTAGAAGACCCCCCCCTCTTTCTTTATTGAGATAATATAAAAATCATTTTCTTCTCTTTCACCATGTAAAAATGAAATATATTTTATTTTTATTATTAAAAATATCTTTCACATAATGAAAATATCTTTGAAACAAAGCAATTAATTTTTGAAATAATTTTTTTTTTTTTCTGTCTTTGCTAATTTAATCTGCAATGGCTAAATTTTTATAATGTAAATGCTACATGGTATCTCATACCGTTCCTAAGAAAAATATTTGTTTTATATAAGCATTCTTCCAAATTTGTTTTCTTTTTTTTAAAAGAATTATTTAGAATAAGTATTATAATATTTGTATTAAAAAATTTAAAAATTATATAACCATAAAATTTCAAAAATGGAGAAATAAAAGGCCTTTTGTTTAGAATAGCTTCTAACTGGAATCTGTTGATTGCTTTCTCACAATTAGTTATTATAATGAAATAAATTTTATTTTTGCTAGTGTAAGCATTATTCACAATAAGTATTAAAATATTTGCCTAAAAAAAGTATAAGAAATAGTTATAAATTGTGAAACATGAAAAAAAATTACATATGTTTAGACTGCAAGTAGTTTGAGATACCACTAAGCACTAAGGGACAAATTAATTTGATTTTTGTAAAATACACATCCTAGGGAGGTACTGAGACAGATACTTGTTCAATTTAAAAAATTCTATGAAATTAAGGCATATTAAAATTTATACCAGTATCACATAGTCTTTATCTTACAATTATACCACTAGCTAAAAATAAAAACTAAATTTATAGAATCATTAGATTACAATCACTCAATGTAAAATTGTAGCATAAACTGTATATTAGCATTGTTTCAATGCTCAGTATGTGTCATTGTGATGATTATAACACAATTTCAGGTTATTATGAAGCTGACTGAAAAAATTAACAGAATAAAAAAAATGTTTTAAGAAAAATGAAATAGTTATTGTGTGTGTATATATATAAAGGAATGACCTTTTTTTTTAAATATCCAACTGTGAGATAAAGTCTTCAATGGCTTTAAGAAAAAAAGCTTTACTCATTTAGCTATGCAGTCTGCCATTTATTGATAAATAATTAGACAAATAAACTGGTAATGGAACTGCTACTTGATAGAAATATCTAATTTTGTTCTAATCTGAAAAAAATTCAAGTTATAGATTACCTGGATTTAAGTGTCAGATCATAGAATATGGCAAATGGATGTATTAACCACTCTAACTTAAGGATTGAATTTGAACTCCAAGCCATGGGGATGCATGACAAATATATTCACTAATGATGAGTTGAAGCTGTTGTGGGATTTTTCAATAATGAACTTTTCTACTATAACTTCAGTTTACACATAGCATTTCTAGTTAGTTTATTTTATTTGCAAATATGTATAAGTTTGTTAAAGTTTTCAAAGCTTCCAGTGGTTACAAAATAGATTAAGAACATTGAGAGTCCTTAATGCTGATGTTATGATGCAATATAAAATGAGGACTAAAACTGGATTTGAAATAAGAATTTTGCTTAAGTTTCTGTATTTAAGGATTTCCCAGTCCACTCCAAGTGTTGGATTTAGAAAGAATGATATAAAATAATATATTTCACAAACTTTGCCAACTAATAGCTTATTTAAGTGATAAAAATATTAATGGTTCAATAATAAGAATAAATCAACTTAAAAAAAAAAAGATATCTAAATCTTATTATTTTGAAAATGAAATAGTGAAGATGCGAAGTTATTAATAATAATATCAAATATAGTCCTTCTAAATTCTTTTCTTCCTCCTCTGTTTTTGCTGTCTTTATATATAATATTGAATTTCAAAAATCTTATAGAATAAGGTAAGAAGATTTTATATGGAATAATTAAGAAGATCTGATGAAGACTGCATGGTACAGTCGAAACTGTAATCAATAATAAAAGTTTTTTTGCTGAAAAGTGAAAGCATGTAAAATTTTTGAAATTCAATAATATCAAATACAATAAAGATGCAAAGCAAGGGATTATTTTTTCTAATTATAGATAGATATAAGAAATATGCAAACTTTGTTTGTTATGGACTTTTAAGATTTAGATGCAGATAGACAAATGTAAGAAAAGATTAACTGCACTGTATGATTTGACACAATAAGAGAGAATTTGACTCAACATCAAAGATACTAGGATTGATTTTTAATTGAGGAATATATTTATAAATCATACGTAATTCAATGTAACTGGATGCAATAGTAAATACTCTATGTGTAACTATGGTATATTATCTTCCAAACAACTATCCATACAATAATTTTTTTATTGATATAACTGCTGTTATTGAAAATCTTACAGAAAAAGAAAAATTAATATAACTTTTTTGAATAATAAAGAAAACAAAAGGATTTTCATAATTTAAATAAAACTGTTATAACAATAAAGATGAAAATAAAGTTTACATCAATCAACATAATGGAAAGTTAATATCATTAAGCACAATTGTTCTTTGTTTAATGTTTTTATTTTAATAAAGTTTGAAATATACTATGGATGGATTATTTATCAGCAACAATAAATCTTTAACTTAAGTTGGAAGTAAAAATCCTTGAAATTTAAATTTATTTTACAATTTTCTCCCCATTTGTATGAATGTTCATTTTTTTCCTTGTAAAAATAAAAATAATGGAAATGTTTTGACAAATGAAATCCTTGATGTTTCAATTCACTTTTCTTTGTCCAACTTTCTTTGTCCAATCAGTTCTGGTTAGAGACTATTATTGCTTTGAGAAATATTCATTTGAATTAAAAATAAAAATATTTTTTAGAGATATAGCTTTATGTACAAGAAGAATATGAGATACAAAGTCAAAAATCCCTCTCATATAAATTTATAAAATGAATATATATATATGATTTTTAAATAAAGTTTAAATTCTAATATCCGGATTTAAAGAAAATGTAATAATTTCTAATCTAAAAATATACTTTTGTCCATAGTTTTGGAATTGTTCATTCTTCAACATCGTTTCTCTTAAAGCCATACATCTTTCCATTATTTCCTTCCAATATTTATTAGATACTTCCTTTGATGTTAGCATATCAACAGTATTGGCATTATTTGTTTAAACTTGGTAATATAGGGAACTTTTTTTTAAAACTGTGTTTTGAAAACATAGTCAGTGAATGTTTTGAAAGACATTTCTCTATGTCATCATTTACATTTATATTTGCTTTCTATTAAAACATTTCATTCGTTGATGATGGTTGTAGCATTTGTAGCATTTTTGACTACTATTAATTGTATTGTTTATTCTATTTCTATTGTCATAATATTCTGAAAAATTTTTTATTTTCCTTACACATATTGGAAGATTGAAAACAATTTATTTCTTTGTTTGAAACTCTATCTTCAGCTACAGATGCCATACTTAAAAATTTTCTCTTATCAAGAGATAGGAGACTGCATTGTGTTAAACTTACTATAAGGCCTAAATCAATATTTTCAATTTTTTAATTTTTTTAATGTATCAATTAAATGCTAATATTTAAAATTGTTTTGTATATTAGTCCTTATAAAAGAATTATTACATGGCATTCTAATAATAATCTTTTTTTTTTCTCCGATTTTTGTAGCATATTTTGTTTATCAGTTCAGTTTTTTGAAGATTGAAATGAGTACTGTACAACTTTTTTTTTTTCAAAATATATTGAATATTATTTACTGACAATTTCTTTAATGTGTGATTTATTATTATACTTCTACAATTACAATCAATTTTGTTTTTCATTAAATGAGTCAACTCATGTATGTTTATCAAACTATTCCATCATCAGTAGATATTTGTTTTCAATTTATATATATTTGAAAGCATATTTATTGTACTTTTTTTAAAAAAAAAAATCCATCTAAGTTGTTAGAAAATACAGCATTTCTTTTTGAAAAAAAATATTGTAGCATACATGTAAATGTTGAACTGACTTGTATCTGTGTACGATTTGGATATGAGATTTACACAAATTCATTTATGTATATTATAAAGCAAAACAGTCGTTTTAAAGAAAATACATAGGGAAATGTGTATGCTGAATCGTAACAAAGCCCGTGTACTATAATTAATTGATTATTAGATAATGTGTTATATTAATATTGTTATTGTATTGCATAGTTTAGTAGTTGATTAATAAGTCCCCTTTCGATTGTGCCTCAAGTCTATAATTAATTGTTTGCAAATATGAATTATAGACTGGAGGCTGAATGGGTATTAATCAACTGTTAAACTATGAATCAATAGCATATTAATATAACATTATCTAATAATCAATTATATAGAGGGCGTCGTTTTCTGTTTTTTTAAAACGACTGTTTTGTATAATATAATAAATGATGTGTATCTCATATAAATCGGTAGTAGTTCAAATTTAATGATGCTTATTTTTCAAAAAGAAATGTGTTTTAAAATAGATGGATTTTTTTAAAATAATAAATATTTTAATATATATAAATTGAAAAAAATATCTATGATGATGGAATAGTTTGATAAAATATGAGTTGTTTAATGAAAAAAAATTGTTGTAATGTAGAAGTATAATATAATCATAAGAAATTGTAGAAATATTAATATATTTTGGAAAAAAAGTGTATTATCTTAAACGATTGAATTAGGAAATAAAAATAAATATAGATTATGGTAGAAGAAAAAAATAACATATATTAGGCAAATGATCACTGGGAAAAACCAGCATTTTATAGTTTCAACACAATTCAAATATGTCATATTTAGGAATAATAATTATTCTTAAGTATGGAAAAAGTTAAATGATGAAATCCATATTTTATTTTTTTTAAACACAACTTATAATCACTGTAAGAGAGTGCCATTATTGCATCTTAGATGGGCTGTGTTTTATTATTTCTTGTTATTCTTCAAACACTACCATACTCTAATTATGATGTATCAGAAAAGAACACAATCCTTATATAAAGAATGTATGACCCAATATAGAATGTATATTAGTGAATAAAAATCACATCTGACACAGTTTATTCTCATATTATAGTTAGAAATATAAGAAATACAATTCATCACAAAACAATTTAAATAAACATATTGGTATTCCTGAATGAAAGTTATACACTCTCACATAACTCTACTTCATATATTCAAAAAAATATATAAGAATAACTAAATGTGCAATTAAATTTCTTAGTATCTGGCTATAAGTAGATAAGTCATAATGAAAATTAAAGTGTACTTATGCAGATATTTATTTAATAATGAAATTAATCTTTCAGATAAATGCATATGTTTGTCAAATAATAACGCACACATACTTGACTAACAAATTATTTAACATAAAGTAATAGCTAACAATATCCTATTTATTTTAATTTAAAATAAACAGTAGCAAGATATGTGTTATATATTGATTTGAATCTTAAATCAGTATGTATTTCACATCAACATTTAAAACTATGAAAATATTTAGATTTTAAGACAGAAGATAATTCTAAATTTTAATTACAAGAAAAAATATTCAATCTTAAAATATTTACAGAATAAGCCCTTTTAAAATATGTATTTTAGATTACATAAAATTTTAATTCTCACCTTCAGTTTATATTTGTAATTCATGCACTTCATTGGATTTGCTTTTAAATATATAATCTTTTCAAATCAGTTCCTTTGATAATTTTGTCAATCAAGTTTTCCTTCAATCCTAGTTTTTAAAAATTATTCTTGGGTTTGACTTCTTTGGTAGTCAATATTTTGTAGACAAGTTAATTATTTTCCAAATTTATTATTTATCAGACAATGACTTTAGACATTATGAGGTTTAATTACATGACTTGGGGAAAATCAGAAATAATAAAAAAGAATATTCTAGCTGATTATGCTGATATATTTATTTACATCATTGACATGTATCCTAATTTTTAAAATACAAAATATTTATAATAATAATTACAATTCTGTCTGTTATAGAAATTAAATACTCTATTGGCAACTAACTTTAACTTGGCAAATATTGTGAATTATTCTCTTCTGATTTCTATCTACAGTTTTTCAATCTGTAACTTTAATAAATTACTCAGATAGCTGAAGTTATGAAGTGGAAATATCTCATTAGCTGATTATTTGAACTGGAAAATGAATTTGGACTATAGTCAACACTTATATTTGTATTAATTGAAGTGCCTACATAATTAATATTATTTGGTAAAAATGTTATCTAATTTGATATAATATAGATTTTAAATGCTTTTGTAATTTTAATTGACTGGTACATTTAATTTAAAAACACTCTAATTTGTATTGAATCTTAATACATTTTATTTTAATTAAAAATGTCATTACCATGTCACATTTATTTTACCTTTCAGTATTTGAAAGTAGTGAATAGAACAGTTTCTCAATTTTTTTCTTTTGATTTAAAAATAATAATACCTTCAGTAAGGATAAATATTAAGTACCTTACTGCAATATAATTATTTTAAACCTAATTCAAAATAATTATTGAAAGACTAGTCTCCAGGGAAATATTCTTTTGCAACCACATTTGTGCTAGAAAGTAGTCATGACATACATACTTATTTTTATAATTTTGTTTTAATAATATTTAAGCTGTGATAGTATATAGTGATATTGAAACTTTTTTTTTTATTTATTAAGGAAAAAATGCAAATGACTGATCACCCGCTACATGATGTAAATACATTGTTCAATATTACAAGGTGAAACAATTAAAGACTAGGTTTACAAAAGTACATACGCTCGATCACAATTATATCTATAAAAGAGTTAAACGAGTTACAAGCACAGATCTGCACTGCTAGAAAACAATCCATCAAGGGGCGCAGCAACCCATGAGAGTGGAAATGGCGCTGGAAACTTTGACCCTGTACCCTCCTGGTAGGCTTTCCGGATAGCGACAATAATTGTCAACAGCCCGCACCCATAAACCAGACTCCCAATAACTGCCACCATCGACTCCTGAGAAAGAAATAAGAAGTGCAGACCCGTGCCCACAAATATTACAGCAAAACTCCATTAATGTTACAGAGATATTTCTAGCTGGAGTGTCTGGCATCCAGTATGTCAATTAAATTTGTCTGTGATTATGTTCTTGATAAAAGAATTGTTCGCTTTTATTCCTTAAATTTCTCAATCCTTATTAAAAGTTATTCATTGAATGATTTTGGTAAAACAGTTGATTGTTCATCTTCCTCATCCATTAAATCCAATATATTATCATAAACCTCTTGTATAATGTTACCTACCACATACTTCTATTCCCACTAGTTTTTACTGCATTTGCGTAGATTTTCATTTTTGATTGTAATGCCTCTTCATACTTGAATTCTTGGTTATTAACATTAAATAATTTGTTTGACTTACTTCTCTCATTAGTTTCAAATTTATATTTTATAGATTTATTCTTATTAATCGGTTTTGCTTTTTAGATAACGTTATTTTCAATTTTAAACTTTTCGAAGCCCCCAACGACATTCTCTTCCTCTGTCCCTTGTGATATTTTGGGTGACATATAGTCCAAATCACTTGAGGTGATTTCTTTGTTAACTGGATTCTCTTTTTCCATCAGTTGTTTATTTATACTGCTGTTTTCTTGATTTGCATTTCCCCCTCTATTTTGCACTTGACTTGAAACGTTCTCTGTCATCCTTGTTTTCACAACGATGTCACTTAAAATCTTGTTGCTGTTAGGAAACTAGAAGTTTTCTTCATTTTGATAACAACACTTAAAAGTAATGAGCTTACCCTCAGTTTGATTTCAAAATATTACCGTGAAGCTTCGTTATCCTTTTTTAATTCCACCTTTTATAGGGGACCTGAAACTAACGTTGTATTCCTCGAGCTTATTTGCAACAATATAGTGATATTGAAACTTTTACAATAATTTTAATATTTTTTTTTTGTATATTATTATTATCATCAAATAATGGCTTTATTACTAAGAGTTTGCAATAAATTCAAGTACCAACAGTGGCAGATCTGGGTGACATCTGTGGATTTTATCCAATCTGCCATTATACTATTGCACCAAAAAATGTACCAATAATCTCTCGTGTTGTTCGGCTTAAATACCAGCATAGCTAATAGTATATTATTTAAATGTTATCATAGAGACATTTTCGTTTCAGTATATAAATATAATTTTTTTTTAATAAAAATAATTTGTTTAATTTTATCAAAAATCATGTTCTAATTTTAGAATATAAAATAATTGCGAGAGTTTAGATAAATGGATCAATAGAAACGATTTGAAATTATCTTTTTTTAAAAAGGACATTATGTATTAACCCCATCCTTTTTTTAAAAAAAAAATTGCATTAATTTTTTTGTTTGGATTAAGATGTATTATTAGTTGAATCATTATTTCTCCACTGAAGGTTTTATCTAATTGTCCGTGTTAAATAATTGCTTTTCCACCTCAAAAATAGCAATAACAGTTTATGATGCAGTTTTTGCTGAGATTTTTATTACTACTACTGTTAAATAAATAAATAAAAATTGACCAAAAATAATAAATGTAGATTATATTTATAATAGCTGTTTTTTTAATTTAATTTTAAATGTTTTGAGTTAAAATTTTATTTTCTCAATCAATTAATTAGTATGAGTAACTGTCAGATCCCATTTGACATTTTAAATATTTTTACAAATAATTTAACCTTAAATAAAAATGTCATTGACGTGGAGTCAAAATTGATTGACCATATCGTAGTTACTTTCGAATGTTAGGAATTCTCGATTAGCAAAAATAATAATAATTTTATGATATAACTTAATATTCTTAAACTACTATCAGATAGATATTAAATGAGACAATTTTTTTTAAACTGGGGTGGGGGGGGGAGGGTGATAAGAGTATCAATTTATTTTTTCAGTAAAGACTACTCATGAAATGACTTATGCTTAAAATGCTACTAAACACTGCAGATTTTTTTTTTTGCATAGAAATAACTACTTAGATTTAAAGTCAGCTATTTTTAACTGCATGAATAACAATATGTGACATCAACTCTATTGTTAATTTAATTGATATTGATTACGAACACATTTTCAAAATATACTTCTTTTAAATTGAGTCGAATTATATATATCCTATTTTGGTAAGTTTGAATTAATTAAAAAAATAATTAAATTTATATATATGATTTTATATTGGATTATTTTCATTATCTACTTGAAGTATTCAATGTGTTTAAAAAATTCAAACTTTATTTATACTTTCCCAAATACTTTCAACTATTCGTAATAATACATAACATAGGTTATTATAGAACACAATGCTTCCAGTTATATTATTTTTTTATCTTCAGGTATTGCTGGCATGATTAGTGATAATTTAGCATGGGATACAAACAAATGATCTTTAGATTCATGATTACCAAATTTGAGATGATGATTTACTCAGTAGCTATTCAATCAAAGACAATAGCCAGTAGAAATTTTAAATACTTACTATATGAGACTTTATAATTTCTCCATTATTTAAAAAGCAAAGTTTATAAATTCTTTCCAAATATTGTGGTTTATCACAATAGATTGACTCATGAAGCTATCTACATTGTTTAGATGAGCGTTTTAATTTTTTTTTGTCCATTATTCTTCTGCTTACCCAATCAAACATATGTTCTTTGGGCACATATGACCTATTATTCTTGATACATTTATCTTTTTTTTCTTCTAATCCTTATTTTTTGTTTTTTAATCACTATTTTGATACTGCATTTAATTTTGTAATTACATATTCTTCAACATTTGCATGATATTTCATTGATGCAGTGTTTGTTTTTCAGCACTTCACATTCAGGTTTTAAAGAGTTAGAATTTCTCACAGATTTATATGGCCATTGGTGGCTCATGTATAGGAACTGTGGAACTGCAGCACTCCCTATAACATTCATAATGAGTTTTTTTCTTTAATTCTTTCTTTATACTTGTACATTATTTAATCCTTAAGCTTAATGTCAGTAGCCATCCTCTAATTCATGAAAAAATTATAAAAATCCTTATTATGGAACTGTGCACTTCACATTTCCAATGATATGATGTTTAATTGTTGTGAATACGCACAGATGTCTGAGAAGTTTCACACTAATAGTAGATAGAGATGGCACTGTCACTCACACAGTGCTGAAACCTCTCTCTATTTTTGATAACATTCTATATAATGACGTAATGAGTCTTTTTTTATGCTTGTACATTATTATATAATCCTTAAGCAGCAAACTAAAATTAAGAATGGATTTAATTTTTAAATGAATGGATCAAGTTAGAACTGTAACAGTTTTGGCTATTAGTAAATAAAGAAGTTAAATATTATAGCTGTATTCATCTGATGATAATTATTGTTTATTATCTCATAAACTAATGTCTGCACATTACATTATAATAATGATCACATTTATTCTAATCAAAATAATGAGCAATCACATGGGATGGACTGAACTTTTTGATGTTCTACAAAATAAAAATGGAAGCATCCATTTCTTTGTGCCAGGATTTTTGCATGACATCACAACATAGCTTAAAATGTTAAATTAGCAGTACTTGTGCATTATTCTGCCTACCAAGCTTGCAGCCATTTTTTTAAATATACAGTTTTAGGGGCTTACAATAAATATTTATAACAAAATGGCTGCCAAGAAGCGATCTTATTTAATATTTACATTTTTTTTTATTATTAGTGTTATTTAAAAAAAAGAAAAAATTCTACAAAAATTAATTATAATATTTCCACTTTATTACTTATTATTTTTTGTATGAAGTCAATATATTAATATAAAAATAAAAAATATATAACAAATGTAAAATGTCATGTCATGCATACTAACACAGACTTCAACTTATTAGATATAAAAATAAAAAATATATAAAAAACGTAAAGTATCATATCATGCTCATTAGAGCAGACTTTAATAGATGGGTAGGATCCTATATCCTTGGAAATACTCCAGTGTGCTGTTCTGTCAATGGAAGATCCCAAACTTTTACCATTTTGCCAATATGGTAGTGACAAAAATAAAAATGCTTAATGTAAACAAACTTTGACAATGTCCAGAGTGTGTGTTATAATATAAATAAAATTAAAAAAATCTAAATAAAGCTTCTGAATGGAATTTATAATTGATTTATTAATTTTTTAAAACTTAACAACTAACATACATTCAGTAAAACAAAATTGAAAGAAAAAATACTTGTATGCCCCTGAAATTGTATGTTTAAAAGAAAAAGGCTACCAAGCTTGTTAGACAGGATAACAAACAAACACCTATATAACAAATATGTGCGGGGAATGTATATATAAAACAATATATAACCATGTTTATCTTTTGTACTATATTGATTTTTATTTAATTAGCCAACTTAAATGAGAAATAGATTGTGAAAATTAAGATCAACAGCTTAACAACATTCAGTACCATACTTTCAATACATTAAGCATCTATTTTCTATATAAAATAGATATGTTATATTTTATTTTGAAGTTTAATGGATTATAATTAATAAGTAAATACATATAAATAGCTGTCAAGCAGTAATTTTACTTTATAAATATCCTTACAATTATAACAATAATAAAGTAGTTTGAAACTAATAATATATAAGGCACCTGTTGTAGTGTATACTTTTGCTGTTTCATTCAGGGACCCTTCTGTATCAGTCTGCTAAATGACATCAGTATGTGAAATTGTGGGGCCACACACTGGTACATTTCTTTGTAAAGCTCAATTCGCATATATGTCAATTTTTTTTACAATGGCTGAAATGTTCGAATAATGTGAAATTCTGTTTTGTTTATAGAAAATGGTCAGGAAAAAAGTTGTAATGCTTGAAACAGATTACAAGAAAGTTGATCTCATATAAATACAAGTTTATGAGTGGTTTATTTGAAACATTAAATTTATTACGTCCCTAAAAAGCGTCGTGAGCGCCAAAGTTAAAACAACACTGATTTTTTTTTTTTTTTTTACGCAAACAGCATTTTTCTCTCTAATTTAGTTTGTAATAGGCAAGCATTTTATCTGAAAGTTCTGGGACCTTTATGTGATGTGATAAAATATAAAAACCTGTTTTATGGCAATGAAAACAGTAAAAGCTTTACCCCCACAAAGTGCCATCTCTCAAAGTCTTGAGTATGAAACATTTTTTAATTAAATTCAGCATGACCCAGCTTATCTATCACAGTATTTTCTCAATCTCACTTTGTGTGATTTTTTTTTTTTTAATCTGTAAAATTTTATAGAAGCTCCTTGGATCTCATATGCTAATAATTTATTATAGAGTTAAAAAATACACAATTGCTTAAAGTTTTTTTATTATTTAAATTAATATTGATGGATTAAAATACTTTGCTAATTGAAAATAGTAAGTCTGGTTTTATCAGTATGAATATTCTTAATAGTATTGCATTTTTAAACAATGTAAAGAACTCATTACAATGTAATTCTAAAGTTGCAATACTAGAAAAAATTATGTTAAAAACTGTCATGGAATAATTTTCACTGATAATGTTCAAATATTAGTTTTTGGTTATAGTACTTTGTTTCCTACTTATTCAATCTGTCGTAAACAAAGGCAAAACTCCCCATATTCAATCTGTCCTTAGATATAATACAAAACATTCAACAACTATAAAAGACTATGTAGTAAAGATTTGATATTAATTCCAAATTAATGTAAACTTCATTATACCTATAGTAATAGAATAAGCAAAGAATTTGAAAATGTTTAATTGAGAAAATGTTAAAATTAGCTTTTGTAGTAATAATAATATTAATAATGGATTCAGGAATGATTAAAATGAATACTCAAGTACTGCTGACAGGAATTGCTATAAAAAGTATATAAATGTGTATTGTAGATAAGTATTAGTGTATGTTAGGTTTTTGCATTACTTAATGCAATTTTAATGTAATTTTTAGTCACCAGTTTTTATTTTTCAAATTGTATTAATTGCTGTATTTTTTAAGATCATCAAATATATTTTTCTTCTGACTTTGTCATCCACAAAATGTTTTGCAATATTGTTTTATCTTTACATATGTATTACTGTCATTTCACCTTTTTTATTGCCAATGATATTGTTTTGCTTTGAATAGCAATAAAGCAAATCATTTGCTAAAGTGTTCAGAAGGTCTTAATGACAACTGAAGTGACAGACTGTTAATAGTTTTATTCAGTTAAACCTATTGATTTTTAAAAATTTTCTCAACTGGAAATTGATTCAAAAATATTTAGCTTTTGTTTCCCCAACTCTGAAAACTGGATTAAATTGATCAAGGCTGTAAACAATTTAATAAATTTATATTTCTGCTTATTAGATTTTCATCACTTCGTTATATACGTATCTGTATTGATTTTTTTTACAAAAGCAGGATGGAGTAATTAGGCAAAAGGTACAATGACAAGTAATAAATGATATTTATCAGTGGCAATTTGTTATTGTTTGCCACTTTTTAACAATTCACTATCTATGTATATTGAATTGCTAGAGCATTTTGATATATTCAATTAAATCCGATGTAAATTGATTTTATTAAATAATATTGTTAAATGAATATTCATAATTTTAACATTAAATAACAGCATAACTTTTAACATCATATTGATGGCATTTAAAGAAGATTGACATTATTACATTGCTGGTGGCAGCAGTCATTCTCTAAGGTATTTGATATGTGTGTTTGAACCTGGAAGATGTACTATGCTGGATTGGTTCAATTTTCTCATCACATGACAATACACTACAAATCATCACTATGTGTACAAAATTCCAAAGGTTATCCATATTCTGATGACTGATACGAGGGTGCCACTAACCGTATAGTTTGGCACTAGATGGAGAATATTCTTCCATGATCATAGTATTAATTTATTTACATATTATGGTCACATAATAAATTTTAAGGCATAATCTTACATGGACTCTACTAATTATAATTTATGTTCTTACCAGAGGACAAAGTAGTTTAACATTATAATTAAATTAAAGGCAAAGACTCATAGGTATGGCTTTAAATATTTATTATACTCATTTTCATTTCTGACTACTTTTCCAATCCCTCCTTCATAGTACTCCAAACTGATTCAATCAGAATTTAAGACAAAATCCAAGCATAAAATTTAATTCCATTCATTATTATTTTAATATGGTCCAATTATTTAACATTTTATACCTTATTCCTGAGAGAACATGCACTGCACAAATCCTACAAATGACACAATAACCCAAGTTTATTATGGGACCCTGTCCAAATAGGTGTAAACTTTAAGAAGACTTATTAATGAGAGTGGGCACTATTGTGCACCACTTAAAACCTCTACATGTTAAATAATTTTATTCTATCCTTAATAAATGGGGTAAATTTCTATTATTGTTTGATTTTTACTTTTAACAAACTCGTAATTCTGGCATAAGTTTCCAGGTGTTTGCTTATTGGCAGAATTTTTAACTGATCTTTACTCACCAACCCCTGTTGAACAGTTAACTTTTTGGAATCTAGTCATTACAAATATTTGAATATAATAAAACGAATGAAAATTATACACAATTAAACAAATAACTAATATAACACCATACCCCACCCCTTTTAAATTCAATCAAAATATAATGAAAAATATCTATTAAAATCCCTACACTATTGTTGAAACTTTTAATGAACAACAGACCCTGTTAATGGAGTCTAGGTTGCTATCATGCTAATTAAAATAAAAGTTCACTTAAATAATAGTTTGTATTTATCCTGGTCGATCAGCTGTTTAATTTTTACCAAGAGGGTACTGTCCATGTATGATTTTGATCCTAAACTGCTGGTGTCAATCCTTTATTTTTATCCACTGGCTCTTGACATATCCTTGGCTATCTTGCCGGCTTCATCTTTTCCGTAGTTGAAAATCATTCAGACGTCTCCAGGTGTGGCTGGCAGATGTTTTTCTTCAGGAAGGAAGTCCCTGATTTCATGGTGATAGTTAATAACACTTTTTAAGAAAAAGTTCAGAATTATTTAAACAAAAGCAAACTCAGCAATTTATATGTTTTTCAGTGAACAGAATTCACATTTTGCAGTTTATTTTTAGCTATATTTTGTCACTTATAATTTCTGTCCGTTTTTTAATTCTTGCTGCATTTTTAACTAATGAAAAACTTCTTGACCAATTAGCACAATAGATAGATTCTAGCAATATTTTTAATTACAAATACTTTTTGTATCCAAGTTTCAACAATAGAGTTAATTGCAAATCTCTCTAATTTTTCCCCAACCAACATTTTCCCAAGAAATACAAAAAAAAAAAAAGCTTTTAAAGAAAAACTTATATTTCAAGATCTAATTAATTAAAATCATTTTTCGAGATAAAAACAAACTTTAAAATATTTAAAAAATAATATATTATTTTAAAATATTTTTATAACTATGGACATTTTTATTAAATAATATATATATGAAATGGTAGAAAATACCATCTTAATATAGAATGAAATGGAAATTTGTGATAGATGGTGCTTGGAAGACTTAACATTATATCAATTTATTTTACATAATATTTTTCTAACTAAATTTATTCAGGCTTTATACTAATTATAGAGAATTTTTATATGAGTACGATTATTTGTAAATAAACAAACATCATAATGATTTTTAGTTACATTGTATAAAATCAAGATCTTCATTCTTGGGTGTCTTGGATATATGTGTTCTTAAATTTAAGACTAGTAATCATATTTTATCATTAAATTATCATTAGCTAGAAAATTGATATCTGAAATTAAGCATGTGCACACACATATATTTGAATGTGAAAAGATTACTAATAATATTTACTTTAAATGTGAAAATTGTATTCTGTTTCTTCAGATAGTATTATTTATTTCATATAACACTGATTAACAAATCAGGAATTATTTGAATATTTAATTTATAAAATAATTCATTGTTCACAAATATAGATTTTCTTTACAGGTAAAAACTATTTTCATTCATTCACTGCTAACTTGATATTTCTTTAACAGCTGTCTTATGATATCTTTTTCTTATTTGTTATTTTGAATGTATTCATGATCTTAAGTAAATGTTTTTTCTTTATGTGGACAATAAATTAAACATTGTAAATTGAAAATAAATAGGGAAATAAAGTATTCTCAATCTGATTGTTTAATAAAATTATTGAAAAAATAACTGCAATTTTTGATAAACATAATATTAAACTATTTTCTACATAATCATGTTCAGCATTGTCACATTGGGAGCTAGAGGACATTTGAAGTAAATTCTTTCCAGATAACAAATTGAATTTTATTATTTTAAATAAAACTTTTTTTTTATAATATTCATTTTACCATTCACTTTTTTTAATAAAATCATGTTTTCTGAAAGAAAAAAAGTGAATGCAATTATTTTTGTCATCTGTTAACTGGATAGAAAAATTCTGTATAGATCTCATGATACATATTAGAGCAACACTTAAAAGAGAATTCCTTTTAAATGCAACAAAGCATTAACAGATAACTATTTTTAGCAGCTGTTATCTTATTAACATCTGACTGTAGTTTTTTATGAATAAAATTATAAATGGAAAATTCCATTTATTAAATATTTATAATAGTTACAGCCATTCAAATTATTAGATTATAATATCTGACTTAGTATTGGAAAAGTGTGCTGTACAATAAGAAAATAGGAATGTTTGTGATACTTTGATTTCTTATACAAATTTATGTTTACCATAATGCTTTATCTCTATATAATAACTAGTACAATAAAGCATTAACAACAATAACTATTTTCATTGGCTACTATCTTACTAATGTCTGACTATGGGTTTTTTATGAATAAAATTATAAATGGAAAATTCCACTTATTAAATATTTAAATGAATTACATCCATTAAAATTATTAAATTATAATATCTGATGTACTGTTGGAAAAACGTGTTACAGATTAAGAAAATGAGAAAAGTTGTGATACTCTGATTTCTTTTACATATTTATGTGTTTCATTTCTATATAACAACAAGTGCAATAAAGCATTCACAGTATTGGCTACTGTCTTATTAACATCTGACTATGGGTTTTTATGAATAAAATTATAAATGGAAAATTCCACTTATTAAATTTTTATATCAATTATATTCATTAAAATTATTAAATTATATATATTAGATATATATGTGTGTGTGAATTTAAAAAACCTATTATAATATAATTCACTATTTTCTGTGAATTTTAATATCTGCCATATGATGTGTTTATGAATTCATCTAAAAAAACATGACAAATCTGATAAATAAAATATTTTACATTTATCATGCCTGCTTGTAATGATTGACATAGGAATTAATAATTTATTTACTTATTATTCCATTTATAGTAACAGAAATATTTCAAAATGTCACTTTCTGAAGTTGTTCTTGCTCTTTTTACACTAGTATGTAATATTATGTAGCCACTAAGTTTGTACTCCTATTATTTTCAATTCAGTTATAAATATAAATGTATTTCATTCATAACAAAAATAAATAATTTCATTTACTTTTATAAAAAAAATTTCACTTGGTAATAAATTTCCACATTCTTTTATCAGATGCCCCAGGATGTTTTTTAATATTTATCAGTTCATATTCCGTTTTATTATAAAAATATAGGATTGCTATTCTTATTTAATATGCCCATTATCTCAGTTGTTTGCTTCTATTTATTTAGAATATATTCATAAATGATAAAAATGGCATATTAGTAAAAAGACGTATTATACAGTATTCTGAAAAAAAAAAAAAAATGCTTGTATGAATATACTCCCCATTGATAGAAATAATTCAGGCATTAGTTTTAATACTGCACCAACTTTTTAACATCTTTTACAAAATCTAGATTATTCTGCAATGTGACTATCATGGGACAGCCAGTCAAGATTAGTCTGAAATAATTGATTTTCCTACGTATATTTCATTTCTTTTTCTATGCCAGTCTGCATAAGATAGTTATCATTATTGTATTGCTTGCACAGATATATTATTATTGACACATCTCTGTGAGTTCTTTGAATTGACTGTTTATACGAACAGTGTTTTCTATTGCATTGAAAACAAATAATATTTTCACTATTTTATTACCTCATATCCTGAACATACTAACACACTTCTCACACTATTTATTGATTTTAGGCTTTAATTGGGTACAGTGTATATGTTTGTTTTTAAAAACTTTCATTTGTAATTCCTAAATTGCAATATTAGAAAGTAAAGATACATTTTTATATAAAATTAATTATTGTCGTCAATAATTGATTGAACAGATAACAAGGAAACTTATTTATTGAACAGTCCTCAATTTGTGTCTGTGTGTTTTGTATCGAGTTAAGTTTTATAACAAAACATAAACGAAGTTTTTGCTTAATATTCACAAAAGTTTAAGTCATCACTCAGTGTTAATAATCTTTTGAGTGAGAATAATATTTTTTTTTATTCGCTCTCATTCATCTATCATTTAATGGTTTCGGTTCCAATTGATTGCGTTTTTTATTATTACAAGTAAAAAATTAATTTGTCTTTTGAAAACTCATACAAGCAAGATATATATTTTTTATTTCCTCAAAAGGAAGTTTGATTAATTTTTTTTTATATTTTATTTCAAAGGCAAGTTATTGATTTTATTTCTTGTCTGTGCGAACTATCTAGGTCAGACATTGGTTTGGTAAACATATGATGAACATTACTGACATGTTGTAAATGGTGTTAAGAACTAGGCCTTTTATCTTTTGGGTAGATTCCACAAAACTATAAATGGAAAAATCATTTTCTGCAAGAGCAGATCAAAAATGAAAAGTTTACGTTCAAATTGTTATTACTGCCAACTGGGAATCCTATTCTATTAATACTTACTTTTCTTTTTTACAGCCACCACCCCAAATTCTTTATTAATTTTAAATCTCGGTTATTTTAAATATGTATCATTTTAGGATTACTATGCATTAATTATCCCATGGATGGGGGGGGGGGGATTTTTGAATGCTAAATCAATTGCTTCCTTTTCCCCAAATTATAAATGCATTGTTTTGATAATAAACACATAAATGTGGTAATCGATAAATAAATAGTTGAATTAACTTTTTTTTTATTAGTAAAAAAAAAAAAAATTTAAGATGCACTGTCTAAATGAATTTAGTTGTCAACTTTTCATTTCCTTTATCATGGTTTAGTCAATTAAAGATTTTTATGAATAAGCAATGTTAAGCATATATCCCGAATTCGTTTCCTTATAATGTTGGTTTATATTTTATACTTTCAAATAAATGAATAAAGATATTAAGGAAAAAGTCAAGATACATTTGGTCATGTTCTGAAGAATATTTATCAAAGTGTAAATATAATGGTTAGATTACATGATGCACTAAGAAGATTAACATTGATAGATATCTGTGGCAGAATGATTTCATATCTTCAAAACTTTCTTTAAGTTTTGGAAGTATTTTGAAGATTGAAATGGAAAATTAAGAGAATAAAATGTATGAAAATTGTTTATATCATCTATATTTTGCAAATGACATAGTTGTTTTTGCAAATAATGCTTTAGAGATTCAAGAAATGTTACAAAAGTTATCAAAAGAAAGCAAGAAATTAGGATTAAAGATAAATGTTAAAAAAACTAAAGTAATGTTAAATGGGGGGGGGGGGTAAAAGAAGACAATAAAAATTGATAATATATAAAGGATTGGAACTCAGACTTTCACACAACCCTTAACTTTCAATGCCATATCATATTGCTGACCCACCTGATTACATCTGGACCAACTGATGATTGCTGATTTAGCATGAAATACATATATTGGTGATTATTTATCTTTTCAACATGTGTGTGATCATGTGGGTCAGCAATATGAAATGGCATTGAGAGTTGAGGGTCGTGTGAAAGTCTGAGTTCCAATCCCTTATATATTACATTGTGTGTAAGTCTGTACGGTGTATTAAAAATTGATAATGTTGAATTAGAAGCAATTTAATAACTACAAATAACTTGATGAGATTTTTAATACAGATGAAAACATAATGGATGAGATTAATCATAGAATTAAACTTGAATAGAATGATTTTGCTAAAAATAACTTAATATTAAAAGGATTTATGTCTATATATTTGAAAAGAAAGTTTTTAAAATACATGTTTTATCAGTTCTTATTTATGGATCTGAGTCTTGAACACTGAACAGAACAGTAATTCGGAGAATTCAGACCACTGAATGGGGATATAAAGGAATGCAAGTTAGAAATAATGAGATTGAAAGTGAAATAGGTGGATGAGAGAGCTAACACATATCACTATCACTGAATGAATTAATAAGCTGAAATGGAACTGGGCAGGGCACATTACTGGAAATGATGATGAACAGGTCAAGTCTTAATTTGGAGCTGAAGAGATTGTAATGTATTTGAAAAATATCATGTGTAAACTAGAAATTTGTTGGTATGATGTGCATAAGAGAAACTATAGATAAGAAAAACTACATGGAAAATTGAAAATGATGATAATGATGAATACAAATTATTAGTCTTTTATGTGCCAAATATATTGCATGTAAGCTTATCCATTTATTATTGTAAAGCTTTTTAAAAAAGATTATGCAGAAATAATGAGATCAGTTAACAGACAATAGGAACATAAACATGTGAAGAACTTTTCTTCTTTCTATTTTTTTTTTTATAACTACAAAATTTTTGGTGTTACTAAATTAATAACTCAGTGTATTTTTTTTTTAAAAAAAAATGAAAGTATTAAGAAAATATATAAAAAAGTATTTAATTATAATTTTTGTACAAACCATGAGAATAAATATGCATGATATATAAATCTTGAAGAAAAATTTTATGTTTAGAAATCTTCAATTAATATACATTTGGCTTAGATTATAATTGAATTCAAAGTAAGGCTAAAAATAATGTTAAAAATATATGCAGGCATACTGGAACTGATGTAGTTCTTGACTACAATTTAGTTTGATTATATCTTATCTCATTTTAAAATCTAATTGAATTGAATTTTTCATCTTTTATTTATCACGAGGAATACTTGTATCTTTTCTTATTGTTATTCTCTTTCTTTTATTTTGCATGCTCTGATTTGTTTTGATTAGTTTGTTATTGATTAATTACCAATGGGCATTGGCTTAGATGTTTTCCAATAATAAAAATGTTTTTCATGATAGTTATAGGATACTTGGTTTCAGCAAGAATGGAAACATTGCTACTGTAAAGATAGTATCTTTCTTTTTCATCTAGTAACCATATTCTCACACTATTCAAGAGAATTGTCCAATTTACAACCTATGGATGTATTTAATTAAATAGAGCTAAATGTAATTCATAGTTTTATCTAGTTTCGAAATCTCAGCAATGAACTCCAAATAATTAAATTTCTGACAAAAAGATGCTTTATATTGAAGTATTACTTGACTCTTAATCAGTGATAGATTAAGTATTTGGAAACCCACAAGCACAGTTTTCATCCTAAAAATGTATAATAAAGTTGTTAAGATTGCTAAACTAATATGACTTGAAAATAAAACATTTATTGCTTTTAAATAAATACAGAATGCTTCTTTAAAAAAAAAATGTAAATATTCACTGAATTATTAATATGAACCGGTTATTAATATTATAATTCTGTTGTTTTTTATATTTGATATGTATTAAAAAAAATGAAGTAGTCAAGCGTTGGTGTCTTAGCAGTTAGCATAGCTGCCTTCCAAGCAGCTGGCCCGGGTTAGCTCTCCGGTCAACGCTTTGTCATATTAAAAAAAACGAAAAAAAAATGAAGTATTAAATTTGAATTTTCATCATTTTCACTTTAGTGAATTTGTCAATAAGTCATATAATGATTGCATTTTTAAAACACAACTTACAAATTTTTTATAATACAATTGATTGAATAAATTATATAAATAATTTTTAGTGATTTAAAAATTTTTCAAAATAGTTTTCATAATAAGAAATTTAGATTGTAGTCCATCAAACAGTAATTTATACATGTCATCAAGATTAGATATAATTTGTTTTTTGAATACATTTAATAAAACGAATAATTTCATCCTTTAATTATTCAATTCCAATTTCTTCATGTCATGTCACTTTCAATGTTCTAAAAATTATTCCAATTTATACAATTAAAAGTATTTGAAAATTATTTAAAATATTATTTCTGGTAGATATTTTAGATATGAGTATATTTTACTTTTATTTTTGTGAGTTTTTGGAATACTGTATCTCTAGTCTCATCTATAGTATTTATCATGATCCACCACTGGTTTTAACTTCTATTTATATTTTCTTACCAGAACTATCATTAAAATCCATCAAAGATTTTAGTTATAAATTTTTGTAACTTGGTGCAAGATTTAAGTTTGATGAAGTTACTGTTCTAATGGGTACCAGCTAAATGAAGGTCAAATATTGGTGATATTAAAAAATAATTTTTAAGAAAGGTAAATATCATGGTTTATATAGCATGATTAATAAGCTAAATACTTGAATATTTATCATCATCATTGTCAAGTATTATTAATCCACTGCAGGATGAAGGTCTCTCCAAGTTCAGTCCATCTTCTCCAATCTCTAGCCTCTCTTCACATCATCCCTGCACACTTTTTTAATTCATTCATTCATCTCACATGTGGTCCCTTTCTGGGTTTTTTACAACCTCCTGGAATCCAGTTTAAGATTTCAATTGTCCATCTATTATCATCTCTTCTAGAAATATATCCAGCACACTCCACTTCAGTCTTTTAATTCTTTCAACAATGTCAGTAACACCTGTTTGTTCTCTTACCCATATGTTGCATTTTCACTCTCTTCTTGCTACTCACAACATACATCTCTCCATATTTCTTTGAGTGGTCTGAAGTATCTATTGCTCTTCTATTAAGTTTCCAAATCTCAAATCCATATGTAATAACTGATAAAACACATTTATTGAAAACCTTTCTTTTCAAATACATAGGTATATGTCCTTTTAGTATTAAGTTATTTTTATCATTATATATATATATCAAAACTACCCCAAATCCAAAATTAAACCAGACCAGCATAAAAATAATATAAAAAACACAACCTAAGGTTTCACTGCTAGAAGCAGACTTCTCAAGTATAAAGAACTACAAAAACTACACAATATATATAATATTAAAAACTACCCACAAATCCATTCACTTCCATCCACCCTTGATATTAAAAGAACTCTTAAATAAGTTAATTGCTTCAGAATAATAAATTTTCAATAATAAAGACTCTTTAATTCTTCTTTTGATTTCATTTCTCTCAAAGAAGACAACCTTAGCTTCATCAAAATCAATAGTGTGGCCTGTATCTTTTTCGTGGACATACAAAGCAGAACTAAGATATCTATTTTTAACTCTACTTTTATGAAACTTTATTCTTTCATTTAAACTCAAACTACTCTGACCTATGTAAACCTTCTTACAAAATAAACAAGGAATAAAATATACTACACCAGGAATAGTCTTTCTATCAAAAACTTCTTTTGAATTATTTAATAAATTATTCAATGTAACACCCCTTTTCCAAGCAATTTTCTTATTTCCAAACAATATACTATTTCTACACACAATTTTATAAGAAGACAATTTAAATGGCAAAGAAATAAAATCATATTTTTCTTTAACCTTTACATCCTTACAAATATTACTATTAAATAAAATACTTTTAACAAATTTATCAGAGTAATATACTTTTAACAAATTTATCAGAGTATTACTCTGATAAATTTGTTAAAAGTATTTTATTTAATAGTAATATTTGTAAGGATGTAAAGGTTAAAGAAAAATATGATTTTATTTCTTTGCCATTTAAATTGTCTTCTTATAAAATTGTGTGTAGAAATAGTATATTGTTTGGAAATAAGAAAATTGCTTGGAAAAGGGGTGTTACATTGAATAATTTATTAAATAATTCAAAAGAAGTTTTTGATAGAAAGACTATTCCTGGTGTAGTATATTTTATTCCTTGTTTATTTTGTAAGAAGGTTTACATAGGTCAGAGTAGTTTGAGTTTAAATGAAAGAATAAAGGTTCATAAAAGTAGAGTTAAAAATAGATATCTTAGTTCTGCTTTGTATGTCCATGAAAAAGATACAGGCCACACTATTGATTTTGATGAAGCTAAGGTTGTCTTCTTTGAGAGAAATGAAATCAAAAGAAGAATTAAAGAGTCTTTATTATTGAAAATTTATTATTCTGAAGCAATTAACTTATTTAAGAGTTCTTTTAATATCAAGGGTGGATGGAAGTGAATGGATTTGTGGGTAGTTTTTAATATTATATATATTGTGTAGTTTTTGTAGTTCTTTATACTTGAGAAGTCTGCTTCTAGCAGTGAAACCTAGGTTGTGTTTTTTATATTATTTTTATGCTGGTCTGGTTTAATTTTGGATTTGGGGTAGTTTTGATTTTATATTGACTAGTTTAGCTTTATGCTTGTAATGTTTATATATATATAAGTAAACTATTTACCAGTATTGTTGTTTTATTTTTATAATATCTTATGGAATACTAAAATATGTTACACAGAACTAAAAATGTTATGCAAAAGAGGTTACATTCCATTTTATTTTTGTAACTGTAATGAAATTTAATTTTTATTTAAAATAGTGTAGTACCTTCATAAATGTCATAAAACTTACACATTTATGTCACACATAAACATATCCAATTAGTCTTCTTGTAAGTATTATTCAATATAAACAAATCAATAGAGCATTTTATCTGTTGCATGGGATTTTCATCTTTTAAAATTTTAATCTAGTCACAATTTTTATTATTAGAAAAAAATCACTAATACAGAAAGATCTTAATGCATGTAAATATAATTTTCATATTATCTAGCAACATTGTATGAGCACTTACATATACACAAAAGTTGAAAAATTATTGTGTATAATAATTAATAAATTTCTCTTCTCAAGAAGTGAAAAATATATTAAGAAAATTTGCCAAATTTTTTAAACTGTATTTGAGTAAAATCATTTTATAAAAATATTGTGTCAGGTGAGGATTGCTGCAGTTCATTTTTAGTATTAGAATGAATATTATTGTAGAATATTGTGTTATATGAAGAGCTCTAAGATTATTAAAATTTTATAATATATATTTAAAATTGAGTTGCTAGAATTCTTTATATTAAAAACAGTAGCAAATTGCCAACTATGCACAGATATCACATTATTTTCATATAGTTCACACTTTTTTTTTACTTTGAATTTCTATCATGTGCAACACACAAGGGAAAACCAAAAATAACTGGAATTTTATAATTAAAAAATGTGTATTTATTTTTAGGTGTTACAAATTGAATCCCTTTCAAAGTACTGTCCATTTAATGCAATACACTGGTCTAAACATGTTTTTCACTTTTTGAAGTATTCTAGAAACTCTTGCGAAGTGATGTCTTTTAAAACCTGCATTGTTGTTTTTTTCATCACTTTTAAGTCAGCAAAACAATTTTTTTAAGTATTTTTTTATTCGAGAAAATAAAAAGAAGTCACACAAAGCAAGATCAAATGAATATGGCTGATGAATAAACTGCTGTCATGCTGAATTGAATTAAAAATGATTTCATACTCAAGGCTTTGTGTGCTAGCACTTTGTTATGGTGAAGTTTGCACTCTCATTTTGACATATAACAAGATGGTTATGTTTTATTATTCTAGGTTAAAATTAAGATGGTTATGTTTTATTCCATCATATAAATGTGTCATAACTTGGTGGTGTTAAATGCCTGATTGTTATGAACAAATTCTGAATGATCAATGCCATTTGCATAAAAAAAAAAAATCAGCAGTATTGATATTGTACTTTACTGACCATGCTTTTTTGGGACATAATGAATTTGATACTTCCATTAATTAAACCACTTGTAAACTTGTCTTTTCTCTAGGGCTGCTTTTTGTATTATGTTTCCATCATCATAACTGTTTCCCTACCATTTTCCCTAACAGAAAACAGAATTTCATGTTAATCCAGTTTTTCATCAATTAGAGAAATCTAGAAATAAGTGAGACACATTTAGATAAAATATTTACTACATTTCACAGTGACTTCGCTCTATGATGAAAGTTATAGGGGAATTCCTGCAAGAGGTATCTAGCAGCAGAGGCATGATTTCCATAGAACAATTCCGGTTATTTTTGGATATTCCCCTCATAAATTTAGAATTGAACTTATTCATAAGGCTGCTGTTTTATATTTTTGAGTTTGGAATAAGTGCTCATTGTTATATTTTCAAATATTAGTATTGCCATTCAAAATTTTTTATCATTTTATATCATGATTAAAAATTGACCAAATTATTTTAAGAGCAGGGCATCTATTTTTAAAAATAAATAGATTTTGAAATGAAAGTGAAGTTTGAGCTATAACGGAACAGCATTATTATAAAAGCTCAAATTTCTTAATGAATGTAGTTGTGAAAATTGCTGCTTGAATTATATGAAAAAAGTATATAAATCAAATGACTATAACTAGTCATAATCTTATAAAAATAAAGTTTTATTCCAGTGAAGATAGCTTTATCAAGATGTACCTGAAAACTTTTGATTAAGAAATGCATGGCCTAATTAATTTAAAAAAAATAATTATATATCTTCTGGGTCATTTCCATATTATTTCATAATTAGTCTTATGATAGGGATTATGCTTTGTAAGTCTTTTTACTATGAATAGTTCATGATCTTATGATTAAAAGCATATACTCATATAAAATATTTTGAATAAATAAAAAAGTAAAATCATATATATATATTTCATGTAGGGAATCAATCCAGGAACTTTTAGTCCTCAAGTTCTCCACTCTCATAACACAAAATTACATAAGGCAGTATTTTATTTTAAATTGTTAATTACAAAATCACAATTTGACAGATTTTTGATGGAGAGTGTTTAATGAAAAAAAAATCAGATTAATTTTATTTATTTTGGAAATACTTTAAATTGCTAGACTATTGTTGTCGGTATTTTTTTTTTTTTTAAAAAGGTCTATATTAATAAACAATGCATTAAAACTATTTTTTGTTTTTAATATGTAAGTATCAAATTTTTTATCACATTTATTCATTGTCAACTATTATTTTTATATATCAAGCGTTGGTGGCCTAGTTGCTAGCATAGCTGCTTTCTAAGCAGTTGTCCCGGGTTCGTTTCCCAGCCGACGCTTTGACATATATATATAATTATTTTACATGTGAAAATTTATTATGAATAGATATTGATAATGATTATTGACTTGATTAATATTTAATACTACAATGTTTTAATGCTGTATCATTGTTTTGAATTATTACATATGAATTGCTTTTAAAATTATTATTTAATAATTTATTATCAAATAGAATTTAATTTTTTTTTTAATGATCTCTATACTATTATTTATTTATTTATTTCAATACATCCATCCATTGTGATATCATATTTACAATTTTTAAAATCCATTTGAGATGTATATTTATTGTAAATAATTTGTATCTTTTTTCTTCTTTAATTTGATTTATTGGACATGGTAAAAATATAAGACAGACTTCAGGTTAATTTGTACTGGATTATAGATTTAATTTTGGGAGAGGAAAATTGCTTTTTATTGAAACCCTATGTCATTGAATGAATTTCCTTCTTGTATTGAACAGCTTCCTTGACAAATGGATCAGCTAAGAGACTTGCAACTGTGAAATAGCACTAATAAAGTCTTTTTTAAAAAATTGATATGGAGTCTGTAATTACTTTGTAAGCTTTAGCTTTGCCACAGCTTCTACATGGTAAATATTTTTTTTTTCATCTTTGAGAGAGACTGAAGCCCATTAGTGATGAATTTTATTATTATTATTTTAAAACTAAGAGTATTGATTAATCTAGAAAAATCTTTTATTGATGAAATTAGTTCAGCCTAGTTATTTTGTTGGATTAAGACTATTGGGATATTATGTGCGACATCAAGTATTATTAAACTTATTGTTATTATTTATTTCAAGAGAAATTAAAAGATGCATTTTAAACTAATATTCTGAAAAGTACTTTTTTTTTAAAGGAAAAAGAGAATTAATTAAATTTAAAAAAATAATGATGCATTGTTTATGAAACAACTTAAAATTCTGGAAACACTTAATGATTTAAAATTTGCTTGAATAAAACGTGTGTGTGGGGGGGGGGGTAGTGGTAAAGTTTGAACTAAATTAATAATTTACAGATTATTCGTTTTTATTAGGATTAACCAGGAAATGGTTAAGTAATATTTAATATTTGATTCCATTTTTTAATTCTAGAAAATTCATATTTAAATCCTTGCACCATAAGGTTTAAATTAGTTCTGATATTAGAACCATATTGCACATCATTAACGTCATCTAAATAAATTGTCACTTTTCTTCTTTTAAGTTATCAATTGTTTTATTCAAAGATCTGTTTAAAATAAAATTGTGTAATAAAAAAAGAATCAACATTTTCGATGATACTCATTAGGAAATACTTCAATGTTTTTATTGTTTAATATAAATCAAAAAAATCCTGGCGAGTGGGGTGTGTGACCATATTCAGATAATAGTGTTTGTCCAACTGATTTTTAAACAAACCCCTCTTTAATATGCAACTACAATAATAGTCAAAATAATATTTTAACTGTCATTTTCCGCAAAAGATATAGTTTTTTGTTTATGTAAAATGAAAAAAAAATATCAAGAGCTTTTAGTCGTTAAACATTTTTTAAAAATGAATTAATTATTTTAAATAAAAGATGAATAAACCAAAACTTCTAATTTTATAAAGACTCTATATTATAGACTTTTCTTATGAAAATTTTTTTTCTTCTAGAATTTATATTTAGGCAATAAGAGTTACGAGCAATGCCAAATTACTACTTTAAGTGATAATCAAGTGTTTTCTCTTGGTTATAGTATTTCATTTCGTAGTTATCCCAGTCTGTTTTTTAGCAGGGTAATTAACAGTGATACAATAACAATAGATGGAGTAATATTATGTTTATTATAACTACTTAACTTGCAATTAGTAAAAAATTGTTTTATTCTGAATTTTTTTTATTTCATCATGCAGGAATATTGATTATCTTTGTTTAAATCGCTGTTGATTGTAGTTCTTTCTATATCTGAATAAAGGCTGTGCACTTCTATTGAATTAATTTAGAATCAGAGATGATAATAGAAAGAAAAAGTAATGAAAGATATTTCACGTAAATATTTAACATTATTATTATACCATGTATCATTTGAAGAAAGGCCACTTTTTCATCAAATGCTGGATTTTATATTTATTAAACAGGCAAAACTCTCCAAACAGTAGTGCCATCCTGTGCCAAACAGAGTAATCAATGGATGCCAGAAGGCTTGTGCATAAAATCCTCACCTAGTGCCTACTCATCCAATATCCCCATCTAGTCTGGGGATATGGGATGAGTAGGCACTAGATGGGGATTTTATACACAAGCCTTCTGGCATCCATTGATTATTCTGGTTGATACAAGTGTCACTACTGTATGGAGAGTTTTGCCTGTTTAATAACGGTTATGTGCTAACATAAGAGATGGTGATCATGTGATGTTTAGTGATTTTATATTTACTTATTTCAAGTTAATCATTAATTTTCTTGGTAATTGACAGAATTGATCTTAGAATTATCACCAGTTTTATTAACATATTAATCATTTCACATCCTTTTCTATCTATCAATCTATGGACTGGTCTAGAAAGCAGCCACATCATAAATTCATCCATTTCTTCACTACATTCTCTTTATTACCCAGCTCTTCATATCCACATATGTCTTATATCATCCAGCAAGGTCAGTCATTTTCTTCCTTTCTTATTAATTTCCACTCATCATTATCTCCAAAATACCTTTCATTAAATTATTCTTTTTTCTTAATATATATCCAATGAATAGTGCTCCTAAAACAGACAGTTTTTTTACAAAGTTATTTCAACACCATAACTTTTCCATGTGGAAAAACCTGAATTTGACTTTTTCTTATTTTTTCTGGACTTCTGGGGGAGACTTTCTGCTTTTTTTGTTTACAATACCAAAAATATATCTTTTTTCTATAAGTGAGTTAGCAAGATATGGTGACATGTAATTACTATCTACTATGATACAGTATCCTTTATCTAAAAATCTATTCATTAGTTGAAGAATAGTTTTAATATTAAGTGTTAAAGCATTGTATTTTTATCAAATATTGTTTGTTTGCCAGAATACAAAAGAAAATCACAAGTATATTTACTTTTTGCTTTGCTAAGCACTACATTTCAATCCAATACATACCTTGTTTGTATCATTGAACATTTCTTAACCAGAGTGACCTTCAAAGAGCACCACATTTTCATCCAAACTAAGAGTCTGATTTGAGATGTACAAATCATAATATCTTTCAAACATTTCATCAGTCTGTAAAACTTGAGATTCAGATGCAGATGACTGTGCAGTTTTTTTTTTTACATGTCTAATTTCTTCATTTCAAAACCTTTTTATTTATCCAACTAACTTTTTCCATCTTTCTCCATGATCACTCTCAAACACTTTCAATATGTTTCCCCTTTTTATACTCATTGTCCACATTTCACAACCATAAATTAATCTTTTCCTTAATCTCTTTTCAAAGGTCCATAAAATATATTTTCTTTTTCTTAATGACTATTGCAGAGCAAAATATTGTTTACAATGAATTTCACTCATAAACAAGAAAAAAAAAGTTTTTTTTTTGCTATCACTTTTATTATTGCTGTTGTTGGTATGTTTGATTGATTTTTCTTGGATAGCAGATGACATTTAAGGATATCATGATTATTATAATAGCAATCAAATTATTTATAATTACTTTTATCCAAAGTAAAAGAAATCAAGTATTTCATTGAAAATGGATATCATATTAGTTGTAGAAAAAAAATTAGTAAAGTTTCTGTTACTTAAAAATAGGAAATTAAAAATAAATTTTGTTAGGGTGTGCAAACTTTTGAGACGGAAGAGCCAAATCTGATACTTGCAACAATTTAAAAATTATTTGAGAGCCATGAATATATTTTTACAAATAAGAAAATTTAAAGAAATACTATAACAAGTTACAATATTAATTACATCTTTATTAAATATAGATTAAATCACATAAAATCAGTGTGAACAGTGAGCTTGCATTTCCTTAGAAAATTTCTGTATGTCCAGTTGGTAACTAGTGATTTGTAATTTGAGGGATGATTCCAAGTTGGCATCAGTAATTTGGTTCCTCAATTTACATTTAATAAAATTTATGTTAGAAAATAAGTATGTAGATCTGAAGATACTGAGAATACCAAATGCAAATTTTTTCAACTCATGATATGAATCTGGAAGACTATTCCAACTAGTAAAAATCATAGTCTGCCTTCTGTAGGTTTTTTATAGCACTCTGCTGGTTCTGTGAAAGCAGACTACTTTTTTTTTCCAGTTCTTCCATTTCAATACCAAGGTGAACAAATTTGGAGCTCCATAAATCTTTGCTTGTCAAGTCCAGCAATTGTACTTCAAAATTACCCACATCAATATCAAAGGGGGGGGGAATTTAATTTTCTCACATTGGCATTAAGAGGATTTGTAATAAAAGCTAGAGTTGCTTTACCATTTCTAAATTTTAAATGTTAAATGTTTAAAATTGTTGTCTTAAAATAATCTTTGTTAATAAGAGCATTGTTCTCTTGATGATATTGAGACAAGTTTGGGAAATGAACTAAAGTTCCCCTCTCTAAATCTTCAACAAATAGAATCAATTTCTTTTCAAATAAAATAATTTCTTCTACCATTAAAAAAGCAGTATTTCCCTTACCTTGTAATTTACAATTGAGCTGATTCAGTTGTGATGTAACATCGACCATGTAATACAATTTTTGCAATCACTGATCTTCTGTTAATTCTAAATATTGAATGCCCTTGTTGCCGATAAATAATTTGATTTCATTTATGCAAAATGCTAAACATTGTAGCATGTTGCCTCTAGAAAGCCATCGAACCCTGTTATATTGCAGAAGATAGCAACTCTTTAAATTCTCAATGGTTAAGTCCTCTTGCTACAATAAAATTAATAATCTTAATTACCAAGTTTATAACTTTACCAATTTCTTTTGGAAATGTTTATGCACAAAGTGCTTTTTGGTAAAGTATCCAATGGAAAGTAATCACTAAATGATTAATGTTTTCTTTTAAAATTGAAACAAACCCCTTTTTTGATCCCATTATACTTTTTGCCTCTTCAGTTGCAATTGACACAACTTTATCAAGTATGTATTTTTTTTCCATGCATTCATTGACAGCATTTGCTATGTCCTCTCCTCATGTTTGTCCCTTGAATGGCAGTAATACTAAAAGTTCTTCTCTTGGATCCTTAGATGATATATACCGCATGTAAAGGGAAATCTGGGCTGTGTACTTGATGTCACAAGACTCATCCACTGCAATTGATAAAGCTGAAGATAACTTAATATTCTCAATTTGTTGGTTGGCTGCATTTAAGGCCATTTTAACTGTCCTATCTGCTACAGTTTTGGCAGATAGTGGCATGTTTTTATTTTTATTTAAAATTTGTTTTATTTTTGAAATCACGAAAAAGTTCTTCGGATGCTTTAACAAAACAACATTTTACATACTGACCATCTGTGAATGGTTTTCCTGTCTTAGTGATTTTATGAGTTACTAAGAAGCTTGCTATAGTAACGTTGTTGGCACACTGTCTCCAATAATCAAATACAGAACTTGATTTTTCAATATTTTTCTTGTTCTTCAATTGCTCTTTTTCTTGTATCACTGACAGGATATTTTATGGCAAATGAGGCATGTTTTGTCATGAAGCATTTTTCCAAATTACACTTCTTGTTTTGTGCCAAGTGTTTTTTGGCAAATAAGACAGGTTGGAAGGCCTTCTGAGTTCGCAATAAACACAAAAGATTCAGTTCATTCGGTTTTAAAACAACGATTCTCATCTAATGTTTTTCCCAATCTTTTCTTTGTAATCATGTTGAAAAACACTTTAAATGCCATATTTTATTTAATATGTTATATCCACATTTGCACAATTACACAAAAAATGATACACAAAAAATGATACGTTCCTCTTCTAGATAGCGTGAATTCATATTGTGCCAATTGCTAACATTGTCTTGTCTATCAGAGAGTAATCGTGTGCTCACTTATTAATTTTGAAGTTTTGCTAGACTTATAAAACATATAAAATTACGATTATGTTGATAAAATCTTTTTAAAAGCTTATAAATTGAAACTATGACAGTTTTATTTTCAATTTTACTACAAAGTAGGGGGTCTATGTCTTGCATTGGTGGTCGAGAAGTCAGCGCGATTGCCTTGCACTTGCAGGCAGTTGCCCGGGTTGCGGGTTCGTGTCCCGGCCAATGCTATGACACTTTAAAAAAAAAAAAAGTAGGGGGTCTATGTCCTGGATTTGTCTTGATTTTATCTTTATTTATTATGATTTCTTATTGCAATGTTTTTTTTTTTTTTTTAAACTTATGTTCCAATTAGGCCCTGTGGGAAAATATAGACATTACTGAAGAGCCATATATATATATATGTACAAAGAGCCACATATAGCTCACAAGCCATAGTTTGCCAACCCCTGAGCTATACTAAAATAAGAAACAAAATGCTGCTAAAAGAATGTAAAAATTATGTATTGTATTTATGTGGATATATGATTTGCAGCAAACTTTTTGAATTTAATCAATACAAAAAGTTTTCTAAAATATTAATTGACAATAATGATTTACATTAGTGAGTAATTTTAATTTTTGACAGAATTAAATAACAAATTTTTGATTGTGGATTTAAAGCGTTTAAAAAAATATATGCACTATCTACCTAAAGCTATTTACCGTATTTGACATATGCATATTTATGACTTCATTAAATTAATTTATAGTTATTTTCAAAACTGTTCACTGCTAATTAAAATTATATTAAGAAATGTTGCACTTAGATATTTCAAATATAAATTGGTCAACATCATTATGATAGTATTGCAAGAATCTAATTTCAAGCGAAATTACATTGAAGTTAAACAGTTAATCATCACAATAAAATTAATGCTTCATGCCAGTTATATATGCATTAAACACTAAGTGATGTAATTTTGATACTTAACTTTGTCACATGCATGGAATTCTGTTTATTTTTGACTTGGAACCTATAGATTATATATAAAAATATTTATAATTTTTGTTTAAAAAAGTAAAGAATCATATGATTTAGTTGCTCAGAATATCAAATGACATTTGAACTCAAAATAGTGGACTCAGCACAATTGCTACATTTAGTTAACCAAATTAAATTTTTATTTCCTCGTTAATTTATTCCGGTAGCTTTATCTTCGCATTTCGTCACTGTTCTAGAACATATAGGGCATGTTTCAAATTTCATTGTTTATTTTTTTTATATAGTAAAGTACAACAATTGCAGACTAAGTTATTACTAAAGGGTTAACTGCTAGAAATTCATAATATAATTAATTATTCTACTTCTCTGACAAGAACGAGGAATATGAAATTAGTAATGTTTATATATATTATTTTTAAAACTACATACGCTTGAATGATAAAAAAAATGAGTCCGTTTTTATTTTTTTAAATAATTGTTACTTGTATTTATTTGCTTCTATTATCTAGTAATGACTGTAATTGTAACTAATTATGTTTTACTGCAATTATTATTTGTTGTTTTCTTTATATTAAAGTTATAATGCTGCATGTTAATGTACGACTAATTGTATTTTAGAGTTTTTTTTATACTTGCTTGTCGTTTCAGTAAAATTTATCGATCTATTTTCCAAAAAAGAAAGAAAACCATCAGAGCATTATTACTCCTAAAGATTTTTAACTTCTAAGATTTCAAGTGTTAAAGCTTAGACAGCACTCTGATATTTTGAAGATAAATTTAAAGGTCTAAATAGGACTTTCAGAGCATTTGTTTTCTTAATTGTTTTGCTTGATAATTTTTAAGTGAGATGATATTCTGAAGTATGATTGGAAAAAAGTAGAGGCTTAATACCGGTATTAATATTTAGGAGTAAACTTTACATAATGTTTTGAAAATTAACCTATTTATTATTAAAATCTAGTTCAACACACACATATGCGCTGCCATAAGTAGATCATATTTCAATGTTTTTTATTTTATCAATATTTTATTTTAATCATGAACTATATATATTGTAATAATATGGAATGAAAGGATATAACATGGGTGATGGGAATTCATCATCATCCCACTGATCACAAATACAAATATAAAAGGATTAAAGATAAGATTAAATATATAAGGGGCATGAACCGTAGTAATAGTAGTAATAATAATTATCTCAGCATTAATAAAAATAATCAAATCAATAACAGTTGCAACAATAATCCACAGTTAATCTTGTGACTGGATTTAAAAGTGGTACATTATAAACAGGCTTCTTATCTAACCACCATCAAACTCAGGGCAGAATATAACAACTATTTGCATGCACATACTTAAGTACTAATCCATCACTCAGGAATAAGAAAATATGCAGAGATACTGAAACATGCTGATCATCATCCATGTCCTGGCTGCATAGTACCATTAGTATACAGGCCAAGTGTAAACTTAATTTCTAATAAAAAAATAAAGTGAATGAACTTTAAAAGTGATACTTTGCATCATCAAAACACAAACATAAACTCCTACATCCATATAACTAACCATTATGCTTTCTAAAGCTAACTCAATGCCATAAGACTCTAAGAACTGCAATTGTGAGCAAAAGAACGATAAGTATAAAAGCTTAATCTATTTTGAATAATTTTATTCGGATAAATTTAAAAAATCCCTAGATCACTAAACTGTAATGAAATCAGGTCATACACTGCCAATTCATAGAATGGATAGCTGGAGAAATAAAGGCTTTGAAACTAATATATTTTTTAACATTTAGCAAACTAACTGTTAATAAAACACATGATAACATGACTATTTATATATTAGACTATTTCCATTATCTAATATGAGTACTGAATGTCTTTAGAAAGATTTAATTTTTATTTAAAAATTTCCAACACATTCAACTGTTAGCACACAGGTCAGTATATGCACAATTTTGAGAGGTATTACTCTCCCCTCTTCTTCAGGTGTTGCTGGCCTGACCAGTGACAGTACTAGCATGGGAATCAAACATGGACTTTTAGATTCTTGAGTATTGAATTTTAAAGTAACCCTCTAACCGAGCCATACTGTCAAAGGCAAGTCAGTAGAAATTTTATATACTTATTTATGAGGTTTTATGATTTTTCCACTTTTTCCTATGAGCAAAGTTATTAGTGGTTTCCTTATATTATATATAATCACACTAAGTTGACTTATGGGGTTGCCTTCCATTGTCATGTGAGCAGCTTCTTTAAATTTTCTCCTTTGCATCTTTTCCTCTCTATCCAACATTTCTATATTGTCCCAATTCAGTATATGTTCATTGGTACATACATGGTCTGCTACCCTAGACACATCTGTTTTCTCTATTCTAATCATCAGTTTGTGTTCTTTCAACTGCTTTTCAATGGGATGACTGGTCCCACTAATATAAGTTCTTCTACATTCATATGGTATTTTATAGATGCATTTTCTTTCTTTTCAAGATTTCAAGTTTAAGCATTGTAGATGTTAGAATTCCTCCTAGTGTGGTATGGCTCTGGAAAACTATTCATTGTTATACTGATTGCAGATTTTTCTTAATTTGTCTGCTATTTTTGGTTTGTATGTGTATACTAAAATATCAATAATTGTTTTTCCTTTTGATGGTTCTTTTTATTGTCTAGTTAAGATGTTCTTAAAAACAGCAGATGGACAACCATTTTCTATAAGGATTTGTCTATATAGGTCTTTTCTTTTTTCAAATTGCTGGTTTCTGAATAAACTTCTTTTGCTCTGTTCTGTAGTTATAATATATCATGATTTGTGTTTAGTGTGATTGGATGTATAGGCTAAGTATTTTCCTGTATATGTGGGTTTTTGGTAAACTCTAGTTTTTATTTTGCCAAAGGAATCTTGCCACAGGAACATTTAAGAATGTCAATTTTTTGTTCTTGTTCTGATTCTATTGAGAATTTAATTGAAGAGGATATGTTGTTGATGTGCTTCCAGAAAGTTTGTACTAGTGCTTTACCATATAGCTATACACCCAATACATCATCTATAAAGAGAAGCCAAACTTTAGGGCAATATGGAGTTTTTATGGCTGTTGTTTCAAGTTTTTTCATGTAAATATTGCTAATCAGAGCTGACAATGGTGAACCCATAGCCATTCCTTGATTTTATTGGATGAATTCTGTGTTACAGTGAATGTAAGTTGTTTTTATGTAGAATATTAATAGTTCCATTATACTATCAATAAGAAGAGTTGTTTAGTATATAAGCTATTATCACCATTTAATCTTTTCTTTACAATAGATAATGCTTTTTTACATGGTACATTTGTGAATAAACTTTCCACATCAAAGCTTACCAGTAAGTTCGTTTTTTCAATTTTCATGTTCTTGATTAATTCTACAAAGTGTCTAGAATCCCTGACAAAGGACTGGATCTTGTATGCCAAATGACTTAGAACTTTAAGAAGAAATCTTGCCAAATTTTGGCAAAGTGAATTTCTAGAACTAACAATAGGTTTTAATATATTAAATGCAGTATCTTTTATAATAGCACTTTTTTCACTGTGAACCTTGAGATATTCATTTCCTTTTTACTATTGTTGCATTTTATATTTCATTATGTTACATGCAATCTTGATTTTATTTTTATTTCAAATTATATATTATATTCATAAATTAAAATGCCAGGATACACTGCTTAAAAAGCTTTTAATTTTTTTTTTTTAAAAGTCAAAACTATGAATTTATATATTTTTTAATATGAAGTTAAAGTCTGCTAAATGCTTCTAAGTAAATTTTCAATTATTGTGCTTTTTTTTATGTGTTTTACCTGATAAAATCATGTCTCTAGTCAAGAGATATTAGTGGTAAATTGGTGGAATCAAAAATTAAAGAATTTGTTTAAGATTAATAATAATATTTCCACTGCGTGATTATTTTTTATAATTATTTATATTAGATAAAATCAATAAATATATTATTTTCACTTTTCCAATTCTACTTCCATTCATTATCCTATTTTTAGATCATATAATTCAGTTACAACACTGATTTCATAAAAAATTTATTCTCAAATCAATTGTTAGGCTAAAAGTAAAAAAAAAAAAAAGTATTTTTAAAAATGCAAAGATAAATCATGAGTTTAAATGTCGACCACAAGTTAATGATACTTTTCTTATTAGTAGAAAAATGCTCCATCATATTGCTTCACTATTATACTATCTGGTATCCAAATTATTTAGGATATTATTGCAAAAATAATATCATCTGCTAATTGAAGATTTATATATAAAAATGAATATCAAAGATATTTAAAGCAGTCAAGCGTTGTTAGCTGAGAGGTCAGCACAGCCGCCTTGCAAGCAATCAGTTGGTTGCATACGATTGTTGCTGGTTCGCCTCCCGGCCGATGCTATGACATATGGAAAAAAAAGATATTTAAAAGCAAACTCATCTTAGATTTCAAATAAATTAAGTGAAATACATACTGACATATGAATTCATCATAAAAACACAACCTTAGAGTATTCATATTCTATTTATCAGCAATCAGTAAATTAAGGTGTTAAATCATAACTTATGCCCATGTAGAAACAAAAACTATTTCACTATTAATGAGATAAAATTGAAGACTAATAATTAATTAAAATGCAATAAATTGATAATTACAATTATTTTTAAGCACATTCTAAAACTAATATTTCTTCACTACTTCTTCAGCCATAACCATTTCAATTCAATTAATTATCCTAGATGATATTATATATATTTTCTATCCCTCTTCCACACAAACATTATCTTTTAAAAAAAATCTTTACAATATATATTTTTTAATGTCTATTATTTTAAGCAATGGTTAGTTTGTATGAATATTAATGTCATCAGATACTGATATTATGAAAGCATATCCTCATATGATAAAATTGAGAGAATTATCACAAAATAAAAACACTGTAAAATATTTATTCATTACAGAATTAAAACAAACCTAGGTGATATTTACAACAATAGGATTCAATTATAATAAGTAGAAAATATGATTTACTTATTTAACTTGAACTGCCAATCTTTGACAAAAGTCACAAGAATTCATATCAGTCACAATTTTTTCTAACTATATGTTATACCAAAGAGTAGTTCTTAGTTATATTTAAATGTTTTATACCATTATTATGTTTTGGCAAATTTTAATTCAGTATCATCATACTGTGGTCAGTAATTGGATTTTTGACATGATGAAGACAAAGAAGAGTTTTGTCAGAAATATAGACAATATGTGCAAAAAAATGTTCAGTAAATAATTAAAAATAAATGTAAAGAATTAAATAATAAATCAAAAAATAGGCACATTACTCAAATGCTATTTTTATTTAACTAATTTGGTAATTTTTGGTTATGCATACTGTGACCACTAGGTGATGCTGCAGAACCACCATGAAGCCTGCGAGTGATAAATTTCTATACAAAAATGTTTGAAAATTAAAATTAAAACACCTAAGGCAAGACATCTGGGAAAATTGCTGGAGTTCATGAAATTAAAATGCCTAAGGCTTTTTCGGACATCTTGCCTTAGGCATTTTAATTTTCCATTGATTTCAGCCATTTTGGATGATTTTGTGTGTGTGTCCTTTTTTTAAAATTTACGTATTATTTCACTTGATTTTGGACTGATTTCATGTGTGTGTGTGTACTTTTTTAAAATTTATGTATTATTTCATTTGATTTTTTACTTATTTTTTTTTGTACTTGATTTTTTTACTTACTTTTAATGTCTAGCCTTAGGCATTTTAATTTCACAGCCACCAGCGATTTTTTCAGACAACTTGCATTAGGCATTTTAATTTTCTATCAATTTCAGCCATTTTCATATAGAAATTTATCACTTGCAGGCTTCTTGGTGTTTCTGCAGTGTCACTAGCAGCTGCAGTATGCATAACTGAAAACTACCATACCACATAAAGTATATCAAAAATAAATTTTAAAACTTGCATTGTTAACATAGTTTTTTTGCATGTGCTTCATTTTAATTTAATGAATCATGCCTCTTTGAAATATGAATCTTATTCAATATAGTAAATTTAAAATGTTATCAGCAAAATCTAAAATTATAGTTTTTTACAAAAATCATTAGCAACTGAAATTACTTATTGAGTTCTATATTTACAAGGAGTTAATAGTTTTTTTAAAAAAAAAATATTATGCTTAATATTTAAATATAAGTATATTTTATATACCTGTAGTTTAGATGTAATATAGGGGATTTGAACACAGACTTTCAAGCTCCCTTCAGAAATTCACATTAATTATCACTTGTTTTGAATTAGACTTTTCTTTTTTTTTTAAAATCAGATATTTTAATGTTTATTCATAATATGGAAATTACTAATTTTTTTTGGAGAAACCATTATAATTTTTATTTTCTTACATTAGATTCTTGATTAAAAGGTATTTTGGAGATTCAATTACTCTAATCCAGAATTAAGGTGTATTCATAACTGTAGTATGTAAGGAATTTCACCTTTTGGATAATTTTTCTATATATTTATTAAAATAATTATCATTCTTGATGAAACAAGTCACATATTTTTAAATTTGTTTGTCCTTATCTTTTTTTTATTATTATTATTATTATTATTATTATTATTATTATTATTATTATTATTATTATTATTATTATTATATTATTGTTCTGTTTATTTTCATAAAATACTAAATATAATAACTTTTTATTTTCAAGTCATCTTTATCAAATGAATGCCAGTCTCTTTAATTTTTATTATTGCTAAATATTTTGAACTATGCTGATTGTCATTCTATATTTAAAAAATGAAAGTAAAACAATATATAGTAATATAATGATATATTTACATACTAATATAGTGTGATAATTTTAATTTAATATATGTATGCATGCTAAATTCTCTACCAAAAATAGGTTGTGGTCACTATACAGCAGGATACTATGCTTGTTTCCTCGTTTAATTATCTCATTAATCTTTATTAAATTACTATCCTTTTATTATAAAAATAATATGTTTTTCCCGCAGAAGTTCAGGTGATGTTGAGCATCTGAAGTGATAGATTTGAGTTTTGATTCCGAGGTCTTTAGCTCTTGAATCCATTATTCTATTACTATTCTAAATTGTGCATATTTTTAAATAATTGTAATTAATATAAATGTTCTCAGTTTTAATATAAATGTCTAAAATTTACCTAGTTGTTTTTATACTGATCATCTTGACAAATCTGTTTCAGTATATGCAGATAACATTAATACAGAGCCATTTTTGAATTAAGTCAATCAATTATAATTAATATAAACTAAAGGATATATTTGAAAGTATAAAAATGCTATTAGGTATGTATATTAAACTTCTCTTAATAATATAATTAGAAGTCGTCGTCCCCTCCCTAAAGGATAAAAGAAATAACTATAAATAAGTCATCTTTTTTTCTCTTGTTTTTGAACTCGTATAGACTTCACTAATCAAGCTGATGTTTCTATCATAATTTTAACTTTATTACAGAACTCTTTACAATTAACATTTTAGTTGGTTTTTTTAAGTTAAATAATAAAATGATAATCCTACTTTACTGGAGTCTCAATCTTTCTGAATTAGTGATTATTCTGCATTAAAAGATTGTGTGAACTTAAATAATGACAGTAATTTAATTTTATATCTATTTGATGTACATTTACAATGTGTTCTATATATACATGATAATATATTGGACTATTTCCATTATCTATCATTAAATGTTGAATATCTAGAAAATTTTAAACTTTATTTAAACTTTTCCAAATACAAACAACTGTTAGAAATAACACACAAATTAGTAGATAACACAGTTAAGTTGACAACACAGGTTAGTAGATTCCACAATATTTTAAGTAGTAGTATTCTTTGCTCTTCTTCAGATGTTTCTGGCCTGATAGTGACAATGCTAGCATAGGAATTGAATTTACACCTCTAGATTCTTGAATATCAAATTTTAAGGCTAGAATCTAAAGGTGCAAGTTAGATTTTGCTAGCATTGTTACTGGTCAGGCCAGCGATACACAGGTTAATAGGCAACATAGTTTAGTAGATTGTACAATATTTCAAGTGGTATTATCCACTCGTCTTCTGATGTTTGCTTGGTTGACCAATGACAATGCTAACACAGGGTTCAAACTTTGTTCTTTTATATTCATGAATATCAAATTTTAAAGCAATAATCTAAAGGTGTAAGTTTAACTCCTACTGGTGAGACAGGTCAGACTATCAACACCTGAAAAAGAGCGGAGAATAATATTCGAAATGTTGTATAATTAACTTATCTACTAACCTGTGTTATTTACTAACTTATCTGTTGTTACTAATAGTTGTTTTTATTTGGAAAAGTTTAAATAAAGTTTAAGATTATCTACCCATTCAACATTTAATGATAAATGATGGAAATAGTCCAATATATTATCACATATAAAATACCATCATCACAAAACTTCAGGCAAAGACTGTGTTCTACATATTTTATTAAAAACTTACCACTTGTACATTTTACTTATTTTTCGTCAACATTTTAAAATTTATTTTTATTTTTTGTTTTTCTATATTGCTGTTTTATGGGGAAATGAAAATCATAATTATTAGAGCAGTTCAAAATAAAATGTTAAGAAAAATGAGACAAAATATATATATATTCATATCAAATGTATTAATTAATTTTCTTTACTGTGTTTCTCTATCTTTATTTTTTTTTTTTAGAAAAGTATTGCTTGAGTAAATATTTCTTAAGTCATGCTTCTTTCTCCCATAATTGTGTCCAGGTTAAAAGAAATGACAATTTATCAATTGCTAGACTAATAATGATTATCAGTACAATATTTGAAAAATTATATAGGTTAAAAAGTGTAAATTTATTTTTAGATTTATTTCCATATGTATTTACTTGTGATTAATATCAATGTTGTTGCAATATTTTGATGAGATAGGACAGTTTTTTGTTTTTAGTGTCTCTAAGATAATTAATTGTTTGAATGATCTCCACTACTTAGGTGACATTAAGTGTATTAACATTAACAGGCAAACACACAAATGGTTCTGAAATACACTGTGTGATAATAGATGGACAATTGAAATTTTAAACTGGATTCCAAGAGATTGTAAAAGACCCAAAAAGAGACCACATGTGAGATGGATGGATGAAATCAGAAAGTGTGCAGGGGTGATGTGGAGAAGAGAAGCTAAAGATAGGAAAAGATGGATTGAACTTGGAGAGACCTTCATCCTGCAGTGGATTGATAATGATTGATAATGATGATGATGATGATATTCATTATATATGTTGCATTTAGGCATAAAACAGTATATATATTTTATTCTTCCATTCATATATATATATATTTAAAGATAAAACAAAATATATTTAGTCTTAAATAATTTTACTTTATTTTATTATACAAATAAAAATAGGAAACGTGGCAGTGTTAAATTTGTTTTGCAAAGCTCATTAAAAAAAAAAACAACTTAGATAAATTATTAAGAAAAATAGATTTTAAAACATGAACGCTGATAAATTTAATATACTGATTCATCATTGTGGATTCAAATGATCTAATTTAATTTAAATAATTTGTTCTTTGTATTTTTATTTCTCTTGTATTTACTTTTAGTCATGCTACATTTGTTACTGTTTAAAACTAGGGAAGCATTTAATGTTTCTCTTAGCTTAAAAATGAAACTGTTTTTGTACTTGTGATAAGAAATAAATGTTGAAGGAGATTTTGCAAATGAAATAATGTCTAGAAAATATTATACTGTGTTCATATATCTATGTACATATGTAAAGTTCTCTGTCTGAAGATAATTTGAATTAATTGAGCATTAATGTACCGTGATCAATTAATAACACTTTATATTTATCATTGTTAATTTCCATAGCATACCGTCTACTTTTTTAATAATAACATCTTAATATTTAGCGCTTTAACTTATAACTTTAAGTAAGATCTTTACATAAGGTATTTGGATAACATTAGTAAGGTGATAATTTCAATTCTGATTATATTAAAATAGACAATTCAATTTTTAATATTTGAGATATACACACATTAAAATTACTATATGCAATAAATATGAAACAAAGATTTAAATACATACACATACAGCATTTCTAAATATATATATAAACATAAAATGGCTATTTTTATTTATTAATTAATACTATCAATATTACTGTACCGCATTCTCATTTGTTTACAGTGACAACAAATGCAAAATGACCATTTATACTTATTTATCCCAAGAGATTGTCCATCTATCAATTAATAAGACTGAAATTTAAATGCGAATTAATTAACAAATATAACTTCTTTAAATACAGTTAATAATGGATTTTTATAAGGTAAAGTTCAAATCTAATTATTTTAAAAAACTTATGAATAACTTAGTCGTAAATATGGAATATTAATAAACACAGTGTTTCAAACTACATATATAAAAATAAGAAATGACCATCTTTCCATCAGTATAAAAATAAGGGGAAAATAGCATTAAAAAACTAGTTAGAGTGCTTATTTTAATTCAGTATAAAAGCAAAACTTATTTTATTAAATATTAAAATGAAAAATTATAATGTTTATACATATAAATTATTGCTGGTAATTTTTGAATCGCCACTTCACAAAACAACTGCACTACATATGCACTTCGTGTTACTATAAAAATTGAATGTTTATTATATTTCAAATATATTATAAAATAAGAATGTGAATCCAGTATGTAAATAAATTATTGTAATTCAATTGTTACTAATTTCTTTTTTTTTTTTTGAGCCAACATAATATCTGGTAATCACGATAAAATCATAAACATCATAAAGAGATTTTATAAGAAAAATAAGAAATTTTTACCCCAATCAATAAGTGGAACCTAAAATCTAGATAAGCCTACATTATATTCCAAAGATTGCATATAAAGTTAAAAATATATGTAAAAATAAATTTTAATATAAGCTTTTGAACTGCTTCATCACTTAACCAATTAATCAATAACTCTAAAGAACCTATACCAAATAAATCTGCACATCAAATGTTCTACAGAATTAAGTACATCCAATCAGCTTGCAATGCTGCATATTATGGGGAATCAAGGGCGATTTGTCAACAAGACTTGCCCAACACAGATGTTTATACAGTAGAGCCCTTATAGACAAAGAACACTTAAATATTTACAGATAACAAGCAGAAAACTGATTATATATTCAAGCTAACAAAAGCAGAAATAGTGTATTCAGAGAGAGGATAAAAAGTGGAAGATTACTCAAGCTTATGCAATAACTGGTGACCATTTTTCTATTAACAAATTTAAATCTTAAATTAAAATTGAATACATGAGCAGTTAATTAAATGTTGATGTTAAGAACCATTAATCATACCATTATATGCCATGAATATGATATAGTAAAAATATATTGAAAGCATGCTAGACAGTAATAAAGCTAAATATTATTTAAAAAAATATATTTTCTTTGTGTGTTTTCATTTTACCAAATAAATTATTGTTAAATAATTTATGCAATTTTCTACTACACTAAAAGCTGACTTGTCTTTGCACCCTCAACAGTCAGGTTTTTTAATTCTATCTATAATAATTAGTTGAAATATTAGAACTCTAAAGGATGAAATCCTTTCACTCTGTTTTTTAAAAAGTATTTTATTATTTATTCTTTTGAAAGGTTAGAATTTTTATTTCACTGTGAAAATTACATGCAATATAATTTTTTTTTGTCCATTTAATGATTTTTCACAGCATTGAAATATATTAAAACATTTAATAATTTATTTTTATGAATTGTTTTATTTACATATTTTATTTATTGCAAGACTTTAATATTACCAGTTATTTTTTGTGTTCTAGAGATCCTTTAATTTTGTTGTAATGCCATTGTTGCTCTTCACTGAAGCATTTGTGCATTTCACAAGTCTCAGAAATATATATGCAGAAATAGTAATTGATTTGGCAAAAAGTTGAAACTACAAGGTTGAACACAGATATTTTTGGAATCAGTCATTAATAATGGAACACAAAATGAGAAAAATTTATATTTATGTCCAACCAGTTTATCAACCAATATATATTTTTTTTAAATAGTAGTAAATACTAAAGAAAGCAGTGTCCTATTTTATATTGTTTATTAAATTAAATATATGAGTGAAAGTTATTATTTGATTTTTTCATGTCCTTTCAAAAAAGATAGTACTAGGTAAGCAAAAATAAAAATTCAGAGTTTGTAAATGGTAAAGTTAGCAAGAATATCTGGAGATTAGCAAGTTCTCTTACATGTAAATTGACTAATAAACTTGTTTATGGTATTGCAATATATATATATATTGTACCGTGCAGCGGTATCTTTGGGTTTATACGATTTATATGTTTTGTATTCTGTGACCAAATTATGTTTGATTTGCTAATTGCCTCATTTGAATATGTCTGGTAATTTTATTGAGTGCAATTATTTTTCCTGGACACACAACCCGCTTAATGTAACTAAACTTGAATAATAGTTGAGGACAGAACCAGCTTTTAATTTGTTTGAAAGGTGCCAGAATTCTACACAATAATTCACTGCTTTCCTTTCTTTAATAGTTACTATTATCAAATTATTTGCTACATCTGGAGGACTGTATTTTCTAATAGAACATCAGTAATTTATTTGGTAAAGTAATAATTGTTGAATTTAAATAATTTTATCCTATTAATAACAAATTTAAACAGACAACAATTAAGTTATATTCCTATGACTTATTAAATTATAATTATGATTATTTTAAAAACTAAATAGAGAATAACAGTATAAAAATAAATAAATTCAAATAGCTATTAAACACTTGTTTTCTAGTCTGATGCAACACAGCATTTGCTATACTTATTGTTCATGAAAATGATCACTTTTAAGTTATGAAATAGTTTCTTACTGGTAAGTTGAATTGTTCAATTATAACACTGTAGATTACCATGCATGTTTTTCTGGGAAGGATTGATAGTATGCTCATTCCAGCTTGTGTACAGTCCAGAGTTGAAAGATTTAGGCAGGCAATGGCTTCACTCTCGGCATTCTAAGACTTCAGGAAGGAAGAAACATCAGCAAATGAACTTTGTCTACTCACACATCTTACCATGATTCAATACGCTGGTGAGAGTAGCTTGGCACAATTTTTAGGACTTTGTAGAAAATCAGTTTTATAGTAAAGTGTTTTCTTGAGAAGATGAAGATCCAAGCCTCCTAACACACAATGTGTTTGCTTTTATACCCCCTCCTGATTTTAGTCATCATGCACATCCTGTTTACACTTTTTAACTTTGACAAAATTTAAAGTAATTTTGTCCATAAAGTCATTCCCCCCTGGTGGCCATCTTTGATGATAGTGATGGAATGCTGTGACTTCAGATTTCAAGTGTTGCTAATTAATTTTGTGATAAGAATTTATTCCTACCTTAGCACAGATCAAAGTAAGGTCTGGTTATTCTCTTTATCTTTCTTTTTTAATTTCTTTAACTTAAAATATATATATAACTTATGTTGTCTAAACAAAATACAATGTTATTTTTAAAAGAAAATATTATTTCTTTTTTGGTAATTAGATAATTTATAATTTTAAATTACCAATGCAAATTTGTACCAAAAATATGGTACAATATATATATTATACTTAATTCTATGTTGCCACATGATAAAGATAAACTCACTATATGTATATCATACCTTATTTGGTTCTATTATATTATATTAACCTGGATGATGATGATGATGATCAAACCACTAGTCAGTCATATTTCCTGATTATCTTACATTATTGTGATACTCGGAAACTAAAGCAAGAAGCACTCATATCCAAACAATTTTTATGGGTAATTATGCCTAAGCACCATTTCTATATCTGAAAGAATATATTTTGGAAACTGCTCTGGCATTATCATCATGAGAATGGTATAATACTCTCAATTGCTCATCTAGCATGCACTTTTCTCAGGGTATGTGCCAAACTATTATTAACTAGGTTTGGAATGAGTGAGAGAATGAACAACTAGGTTTAAAAATAATATGAATAAATACAAAAATTATTTATAATAATTATATTTACAATCATTATTATTTCTTTCTTTATAAATCAAATAAATATAAGTAAATAATAAGATGGGAATATATTCATATCAGAGAAAGGTCATTTAACTTGAATTTAATCCCAGCAGCTCTGATATGCTAACATAAACTATTGAACTGCATCTTCACACAATTATTATTATTGACAAACAAATGTATATGCATAATACTAAGAAATATTAAAGATTGAAAATGAAAAATACCTCTTAAATATTAGACATTGAAAAGAAAATAAATATTAAAATATGTGTGATAATAACTTTTAAAATCAGTGAAAATGAAATAAATATTAAAATATATTATAATCATTTTTTAAAGCCTTTTCTGTGATTAAAATGGATTTTAGTCAATATTTCCAGAAATTTGATTTTTACTATTAATCAATTAGAATAGATTACATGACAGTTACTCTCAAGAAAAATTTGGTGCTTAATCCAGTTTATCTGTTTTTGCTCTTCTTTATTATTAGCAGATATAATGATGGTATGAATTGTGTGTCCATCATGGATATCTCGACAAAGATCAGAGAAAAGATGACAGGTAACTGCTTGTTTTTATTTCAGGGATAACATGTAACTGTTTGTTTTTATTTCACTGGCTGTTGGTATGGGCAAAAACAACTCACTTTTAAAATTGGCAGGAGGCTACATAGTATCAAGTTTTGATGACTAGAATACTAATAAAAAGTTTTACCGCTCATAGTGAAACTTTCAGTCATATTATGTTTTTTCATACTAGTTTAATTAAGAGTTCATAAATTAGCAATTTCTTAACAAATATGAAATGTTCTGATCAGCTCAATTCTTGTGACTGCTATCACTAAAGTCTATTAAATGGTTGTGATGAGTCATGTATCAGTTTCTCTCATTCAATCCCCCCCCCCTTCCAAGCTTAGTCACTTTTGTAATCTTCTTTCCTGATTTTGTCTGCATTGGTGTTATAATCTCGTCTAGTGTCTGTTATCCAATTTATATCCCTTATCCACAATCCAATTAAAAAGTGAGGTACTTTTACAATTTTTGCCTTTATGTATATGTTTTCCTCTTTTTTAATACCAAAATAATATTTCTTTGTGTTTACGGAAAAAATATATAAATACTTTTTCTCTTTACCTTTTTTAATTACATTCATTTTTATTAGCATTTTCCAATCTTAACTTTATATATATATACACACAGAAACATTAGATAAGAAATTTTCTTTTTAAATCACCATAATTAAATAGATTATCTATTTTTGATCAGGAAATATATCAATTAGGTTAATTAATTTTTTTTTTTTTTCTTAAAAAGAAAAATTATATACATTATCACTCAAAAGATAGGAAAGAAAGAAATAGAATTATAATGTTACAAGCAAAACAAATATTCTGATTTGGATACTTTTATCCATAATTTTCATCTTTTTAAGAACTTATTATTTTTGATGGAATATCTGAATTCGCCATCTAATTTTAAGATATTATTTATATATTTTTTGCCATTTACCTAAGATAGGTTTTCATACACCCTTTTAAACGCCATTTGCCTTTCACCTAAGATAGATTTTCATACACCCTTTTAAATGCATTGGGATCATTAATTAATATGCTAGCTCAATGAATTTACCCTACTTAATTTTTATAAAAGTGAAATTAATTCTACCACTTCTTTATTTATTTCTTTTCTTTTTTCACATATCAACTTTATGACCATGAAGCTTGTATGACCAGACTAATTTAAATGGAATCTGGACTATTCAAATATATATATTAATTCATTTTTGTTATTTTTGAGAGCAAATGATGGCTATGAGTTATGTATTAGAATAAAGTGCTCGTTTGAGTTTTGATTTGAGAAAAAATTGAACCACCCACAAGATTGAGCACAGATTGTTGAAATTAGATTTATAACTAACTCTGTATACTAAAACTGTGGATTCTGTACTGTTGAATTAAATTAAATCTATGAATGAAAGTAGTTAAATGTTTTTCTATGTCACTAATATTTAAAAAAAACAACAACTAAATAATATAGTATTAGATAAACAAAAATGATAATTCAAAATGTAAACGTAGTAATGTTAATGAAAATATCTTGCATGAAAATTAGCATGTTCTCTTTCATGCTAGTTGAGAAGGTATTTGCAAATAATGTTTTTAATGTAGCTGGGTTGTAAGAACAGCAGTAGCTTTTGTTAAAAGAGTGAGTGATGAATATATGTTGTAAGTAGGTTTTAGATATAATAAAATGCCCCATCTGGTTTTGACACATGACAAAAGTTTATTTCAAAATTTTTTTAGCAGTTATTATATCAAATAAAATGGGTAATAATAATAATAATAACAACAACGATAATAATTATGCTCCTATTAAGAATTTTAAAAATATATTATGTAAAAGTATAATGTTTGCAATGTTTCAAATTGAGACTGTAAAAAAGAATGATGGAGAAAAAAAATAAAATTCAGAAAAAAATAACTGGATTATTGGAAAAATATTATTGTTTGGATCACTGCAAAATTTTACTAGATTAGATATAAAATTAGGAATATAAAGATTGTAATCTATGTTTAAAAGATAAAAATGAAAATTTTGAAATATGAATTAGTTGAGGTTGTTTAAGTTCCAAGCAAGCTTAGAATCATTCTTTCAGATAAGTGGTCCATATTCAATCCATTAGCCTTTCAATTATTATTAGTAAATAGTGTATAGGTAGGATTAGAGGATAAATCAAATACAAAAAACTATTAATCCTCACCCCTCTTCATCATTTTTCAGTAGAGAGATAGAGAGACGTTAAAGAAGCCTATTTTTAAAATGTTTTACATTTCACTTTTTTTAAATATTAAGTTTGCTTTGTTTAAGTGAAGAAATTTTGCAACTTTTAATTTTATGTAGAATTAAAAATAATGAAATTTATTAAGAATAGTCATTCATTTTTTATTATTTCAATTAAAAGTAAATTATCTTAATTGATAATGCATCAGTCGGTATTAATAAAAGATTTTCTCATTTGAGTATTCATTGGATTGCATGATTAACTTTTCTCTCAAACAAATTAATAATCACCTAACCTACAAAAGGTTAGAAAATTGCTTAATGTAAAATTTCATTTATATCTGAAAAAAACCTGCAATTTACTATTTTTATTAAAATTTATGCGTCAATTTTTTGAGGAATGGGTGGGGTAAGAATGGACAATGATTGTTTATTAATTAAAATTTAAGAAAATGAGCAGCAAATTAACTATCATAACTATATTATTTTTTATATACTGCATATATATATATTTGCATCAAGATTTTTCTAACTTTTAATTTGTGTGATGTAATATAAAATAACTTAAATCTGCAGCTACTCTAATATCATTAATGTAATCATGTTAATAAACAGAAATAAAAAGTAGCTTCTGAACTGATGGTGCAACGAGTGCCCTCATTGATCAAAGCCAATAGTCAGAAATTGGTCTGGTTTTGATAAAAAGATAATGGGAATATTTTACAAGAATTAAAGTATTGACTTTTAATGTTATATTTGTTCATTTAACTCTGTATAAATGTGTTCAGCTTGATGAAGTTATAACAACTTTTTGCAGTCTTAAAAATGAAAAGTCTGAAAAAATTTTAAATTAGCAATATGTTAGCTTCAAAATGAATGGATTTATGTGGAATATATGAACCATTAATGGGTTATGGGGTATGATTTTAAGAATGTTTTTTTATTCCAATTTGTAATAGTACTTTCAAAATTTGCATTGAATAGATTGCTTTCTTTCATGGATGAATGGATACCAGAGCTTCAGTGTGGCTGTAAAGAATTGAAAATGGATATGTTCAATATAGCTTCAAATTTGTGTTTATAATTTGGGTAGTCATTTTTGGAATAAGATAAAGGCAGTTTCAAGATATAATACATATTTGATGATGGATTTGATAATTTTAATTAATTAAAAGCAAAAGAAGAATTTGATCCTGAATTCTAAGTGTATATTATGCTGACAATTAAGATTTTTTTTTTTTTTTTTACCAATTCAAAGGACAGTGTACATACAGAATATTTGTAATGCATTGATTGCAACTTTAAAGTCTTTAATTTAGTAATTGATGTTCAAAAAACTAAAAAATTCTTTATTGGGCATTGGTGGAAGAAAAATCTTTAGCAACTGATTATCACATTAAGAATGTGAGTCAAATATATTTTTTTTAGGTAGAAAGTTAGGCTTGGATTTTAAGATTTAAATCAGACTTCAATGTGCTGCTGTGTTTGACAAATTAAAAGTTAAAGTATTTATTTTTGCTCTATTTATTATAAAAAAGTGAGGTATATATTTCTTATTGATGTAACAAAATACTGTAATTGAAATTTTTTATTTAAAGATAAATAAGATTTTAAAAATATAATGGCAAGGTCAGAAAAGTTATGAAATGTTCTTAGCTTGATGAATAAGATGTTATTGAATTTACTATTGTGAGCACATATTGCATTGAATTGGATAGGTAAAACAAATGAACACTCTTTAAGAGATTCTCTGGAAAGTTATTTTATGATAAACTTGAGCATGATTTTCATGGGTGAGGCAGATCCTATTTATGTCATAAAGGCTATCTTAAAATCATTTTAAAGAGTGCAATATTGAACGATTTCATTGGGAGGAGGGTAAAGAGACATAAATATTGTGCTGATTTCTTTTAAAAAATAGAAGATTGTTATAGAAGAAATTGAGAGATAATATTACAATATATCAAAACAAGCAGATTAGAAGTCCAATATATGATGTATGTATAAGCATATTTATATTTAATAGTTTGGTTGCAAATCTCCTTTTAACTTTGTTTTTTATGTTTTTTATTTTTTCTTCTTTGGAATTATGATTACCTTGATTATTTACAAGTAGGCATGGTAGCATGGCATGGGGAGTATTATTACTGCAAAGACAAATGTTTAATGTAAGTTATAGGAGTTATGTGCTTTATTTTAATACATGCTTTGCTTATAGTTAGCTTATAACTGAGTGCTACTGAAGTATATGTAGTTGTTGACACTTCATCAGATCTTTATGGTTGGATAAGAAAGTTAGCTTGAATCCAAAGCCGGTCTTTTCATTCATTAGCTGAAATAAAAATGTTTGCTGAATGGATAGATGCAATCTAATACTACTCACTATCAGACAATAATTAGAAATAATCTCAGTTTCAGGTTGATACTATCGTCAAATGTCTCTTAGATTCTACATATATTAATATTTTTACTTATTTCAACAATTATTTGTAATTGTTATAACTGGTTACAGCTTATTATTAGAGCTAGTTTGAATTATATATATATCGAAAAATGTTCACTTTTTTCTTTATAAAACCGTGGTTTTTTTTACATAAATCGTATACAATATACATTATAAAACAATAAAAATAATATATCCTAGTTTTAACTATATACTAGGATCATTATCATAAGATAAAAATAAGAATGTATTACTTTTACAATATATAATGTATATGATTCATATTAATAAACAGGATTATATATATAAAAGAACATTTTTCCATATATGATTATCGATACACCATTTTAAAAGAAGTGGCAAGGACAATAATTGTTATTTTTATTTATAATAATTATTTCAAAATTTGTAATTAAAATCTGTGAATTTTATATTTGATGGAAAAAGCAAACAAACAAACATTATTCTGTATATTTCTGTGCAGAATAAAAAAGTGAAAATTATAAATCATTTATATATTTAAAAATGATTACAAACTCAATTAAACAAATAGTTTTTATGATTTAATTCAATATATTTTGGAGTTAATAAGTCTAATTTATAGTTTGGTATATCTTTTATCTTAACTGTATATTTATTATTTTTTTTCATATGTCAAATACGTTGCCGGGAAGTGAACCCGAGCCAGCTGCTTGGAAGGCAGCTATGCTAACCATTAGACCACCAACGCTTTGCGTGCGCGCGTGTGTAATAGCAAAAATCTGAGTACATTATTTGTAGTATATGCATACATGTTTGCGTGGGTGGGTGGGTGGATATACCGAGAGTTTAAATGTTATATATTTACGCATACACACATATCAAAGAAAATACTATTTTAAGATGATTTAAAAAGAGAGGAACATTTCTATTATTCAAATGATTTATATAAATTGCTCAGGATTTTTCCTGTTTCATCTTTAATTTGGGAAAAAATAGAATAATTTTTTGCCTTTATAAAGTTAAAGAAGACTAAATGGTTGACTTAATTTTCTTCAATTTTTCTGATTAAAATTAAAAATTCATTAATGCTGCACCTGGTATTTTATTTTCATTTATTAAATGAAATATTATTAACGTAGATTTTTTTTTTTTTTGACAGCGAAAATATTTCAAGATTATCTGTAAGCATTAAGGATTTAAATTTTGTTTCCATAGTTGTAAAAGATTAGGAATGAAACAATATAAATTCTTGAAATTACAGGAAGTATTACCTTATTTCCATGGCAACTACAAGAGTTGAGGCTGTCTCAACCTAGCTTGTAAAATATTTATGAACTCTTTAACTTGAAAAAAAAAAAGCCACATGTAAAAAATTGAAACAAAATACTCGAAGATTATTAGCTGTTTCGTTCTATCCTTTATTCAATATAACAGAATTTAAAGATGGGAAATTGCATCATTTACCCCCCTCCCCAATTTAAGATGCAGAGATGGATTTAAACAGTTTGCATTTTGAAGCTTTAATTCTTTCATTTTATTTTTTATTAAATGCAACAAATCTTAAATATTTATTGTTTTTAAAAGGAGAATTTTCTCAGCCTCCTTCTCCTCAAGAAAAATTTACTATGTTGGAATGGATTTGTACTTATAACTATATGGGATAACTCTAAATAATAAACAGTATAGTAAATAATTGCAAATTGTCATTGCCACTAATGTAAGTCAATTTTTATCATTTGGATCACAATATTTTGCTGCCTGATTTTTTTCTTTATCTGTCAAGCAGAGAACTTAAAATATATTGTATAATAGTCTGAATTGAATATCTATGAAGAGTATTGACGACTAAAGATTTATTTCTATGCAGCCTGCATATAGATAAACAAAGTAAATAATCGAATGATTTATTAGTTGGGACATTATTAAAAAATCCAAGCATAACATTCTGCCATTTTACTATTACACCAAAACACACAGTGTCATATGAAAAATAAAAGTATGTAAATATATATATATATATAAGTTTATGCCATATATATAAACATTAAAGCCTAAAGCTAAATCAATCAATAAATAATCAAAATTACCCCCCAAATTCACAACTCAACCAGACTAGCCAAAAAAAAAACCCCTCTAAAACATAACAAATGGTTTCACTGCTACAAGCATACTTCTCAAATGTAAAGAATTACAAAATAACAACATATTTAAATTAAACATTATCTGCAGTTCCACTTATCTTCCATACTCTCTTAATATTAAAGAACTTTTAAATAAGTTAATTGCTTCAAAATCATAAATTTTTAATAATAAAAATTCTTTAATTCTTTTTATTTCATTTCTCTCAAAGAAAACCTTAGCTTTATCAAAATTAATAGTGTGGCCTGCATCTTTTTTATGGATACATAAAGCAGAACTATGATATTTATTTCTAACCTAATTTTTTAGGTGCCTTTATTCTTTCATTTAAGCTTAACTCTGACCTATATATACCTTTTTGCAAAAACAAGGTATAATATACACTACTCCATGAATAGTCTTTCTGTCAAAAATTTCTTTTGCATTATTTAATAAATTATTCAAAGTAATATCCCTGTTCCAAGCAACTTTTTTATTTTCAACCAAATTACTATTTTACATACAATTCTATAGGAAGTCAATTTGAACAGCAAAGTAATAAATCATATTTTTCTTATCCTTTACATCATTACAAATATTATTACTATCAAATAAAATACTTTTAACAAATTTATCAGAGTAGCCAACACTCAAATAATCTTTATAAAATTGACATTTTTGAAACAAAGCTATCCCATTAAAATTATTTAATCTCTTATTTCTATAACAATAATTTCTTAAAGTAGCTACTTTATGAGATACAGATTAGTAGTTATCAGGTTTAATTATAGACCATAACTCTTTATTGTAACATAATGACTACATACCAAACAATTATTCTTTACATTTCTAATCATTAATATAGATCTAAAAATTTTAATTTAACAAAATCTAACCTTCCTCCTTCTACAAAATATTTTAGAGAAGGATCAAGACAATTAAACTCATTTATCAACTTTTTCAATTTATCACTCTCAACTACAAACAATCACCAACATATCGAACAATCCTTCTTAATAATAATTTCCTCTTCCAAATAATTAATATAAACTGAACAAATTAAAAGAGAAATAATATAACCTATTATTTACTCTTTCTTAATCTTATAAAAATTACCATTATAAGTAAAATACATAAGAAGATATATATATAGGTCAGAGTAGTTTGCGCTTAAATGAAAGAATAAAGGTACATAAAAGTAGGGTTAGAAATAAATATTTTAGTTCTGCTTTATATACCCATGAAGAAAAGCCTCACTATTAATTTTGATGAAGCTAAGGTTACCTTCTTTGAGTGAAATAAAATAAAAAGAAGAATTAAAGAATCTTTATTATTAAAAATGTATGATTTTGAAGCAATTAACTTATTTAAAAGTTCTTTTTTAAGGGTATATGGGAAGTAAGTGGAATTGTGAGTAATGTTTAGTTTAAGTATGTTGTTATTTTGTAGTTCTTTGCACTTGAGAAGTCTGCTATAGCAGTAAAACCATTGTTTGTGTTTTGGTATTTATTTTTATTTTTTTGGCTAGTCTGGTTGAGTTGTGAATTTGGGATAATTTTGATTATATATATATATAGAAACAGAATTTGATCTTGAACTCAATCAAAAGATTGGTGATGAGCATACTAAAGAGCTTTTCCAGTCTCTAAGCATATTGCTGGTAGTGTTAGCCAAGCAACAGTACTATTTCCTGCTTTTTGTTCATTGACATATATATATATGTATCATAAGCATATAATCTAATTACATATATATATATATCCTGCTTTTTGTTCATTGACATATATATATATGTATCATAAGCATATAATCTAATTACATATAAAATGAATATGGTTTAAAAGATCTGAGGTCTTTGGGTATTTTTTATTTGTTTTTAGTTTGTACAATTCACCATGACCCATTCCGGCACCACCTACCTCTTCAAGCAATCATGTGGAAATCTCATCAGCACTGAACAGTAGCTTGGTACACAAGAAACTCAACCATGATATTATTGCATTGTTTAATTACTTAATTTAATTGATGAAATACTCAGCATTGTTTGGTGCATTTGATAGAACATATTGTTTTTTTTTTTTAAAAAAAAAAAATCCTATAATCTCTTTTGTAGATTAAGGAGTCATAATTTACTTGCTTCATCTGAATGATCTTGTTAAATCACTTGAATGGATGAAAATTTTAAAGCATAGTTATTCAATATTTATTTTTTATATTTGAAAATTTAGAACAAATTTATCTCAGCCTTATAACATTAAAAATATAATTTAATTGCTAAAATTGATAAATTAAAACAAGTGATGATTCTGCTGAGTGGGTGATTTATTTTTTTCAATTTTGGACTCCAATACCAAAAAAATTGATTCCAAGATTATTTGTTCAATGTTGTGGATTCAACTTTTGCTATATCACTTAACATTTTTGATAGCATTTATGACATACACATTTCCTTAACTATTGACATACATTTTCTTTAGTGTATTAAAAAATTGTGTCCAAGTTGTCTTTATGATTGAACATTCACTTTTTACCAAGCATGCACTATTGAATACTAAAATAACAAATGGCAGGTGATCCTCTTCTTTCATACTTAATTAGTCCCAGAAATGTGTATGAAAGTAGAGCAAGGTAATAAAAACATCAAAAAGGGTTTTCAAAATAGTTATTTTTAATTGATTAGTATCTGGTGTTTTATTTATAAATTTGTCAAGAGATAATTGAATTGTACTCTTTTTTTTTCTTGATAAAGAGTTCTGTAATATATATGCTCTCCGTTGGGATCACATTCTTCCATGATTGTCAATCACTTAAATTATACGAACGAACCAAAAGAAGCAAAAGATTCACCGCTTTCAGAATGTCTAATTATAACCATCTTTATCTTAACTGTATAGAGGTTATGAGACCTTGATTTCTTACACTGTTTTATTTTGTTTTTTACTCATGTTTATGAATTAATAAGGGCAAAATTTTTCACCAAAACAGAAATTTAAAAATGTAATTAACTTTTTTTAAACCATTGTAATTTATAAATATATCTGCACTTAAACACTAACCTAAGAAAAGCTATTAATGGATGCATACTTATTGGAGCTTAGCACTTTCAAGGATGAAGCATGTCCTCATATGCATTTGTTAATAGCTTTTCTTACAATAGCATTTAAGTACAGATATTTATAAATCAAAACAAATGCATCTAAAATGATAGAACCCATCCTAACATAAACTGACAAGTCACAACTTATCAACACACACACTAACTCAAAATGTCCCTGCTCAAGACTGAAGATGTGACACTGAAAATTGATGTTATTAATGTTGGAGAGGTGGGGAGGGACTAGTGACTAATAGTCCTTGAGAAGGGGAGAATCATTATGTGAAAGAACGCGCATTTTGCCATATATATTGATAAAAATCGAAAATACGAAATGAGTATGAATTAGCGAATTGTACGAAAGAAGAGGTTCACCTGTATTAATTTTGCTGAGTAATATAATTAATATTTAATGAAATAAATGATAATAAAGTCTGATTTAAAACAGAAATTTTAAAATCAAATAGATTTTTTTTTCGTCTCCTGTATTATACCATAAATTCTGAAATCATTTTTTAGTATTCATCATTTTTAGTTACCTTTATTTTTTAAAGTTCTTCTATTATCACGAGCTTTACTATTATTCTTTGACTTAAATAAGGAATACAATTTTAAAGTAAAATAAACATCATCTGATGGTTTCAGCAGATAATTATTATAGTAAATGACTATAACATTTCTCACTACATATATAATAAATAAGCTGAATATTTGGATCATTATATAATATTTTTGTAGAATGTACTAATTAAGTGATGCTCTCAATTATCTCAAACAAAACTTTTGTAGTAGCCAAATGTTTTTCTAGAAGCAAATTTTAATATCAACAACATCATTTGACTTCACTCTAGAGTCATCTACTGTAAGCTTGAATAATCAATGGATGTGTAATACTATAAGCCACCATCTTTAAATTGTTTCTGCCCTTTTGCCTTTGTCAGTGAAGATTCAGATTCAAAATTAAAATTAAGGTACTCATGTATCTAGCAACTACCTTTATTCCTTTAATCTGAAATTTAAAAAAGGAAAAAACCCTAAGTTACGTCTTGATTAACTCACTTACATGGTTATATAAATCTGAGATCAAGTCAGTTTTTATATATTTTAGAGACTTCTGGGAATTTTACAAAAACTTTCCATATGTGATATGATGATCAAATTAAAAAGATTTATGTACATACAATTATTCAAACTTAAGCTTCAGTTTTCTTTGATAATTGGAAAATCGTATAACTTTGAATTTGATTTAGATCAAATAATAAGTACTACAATATTGTATGAAGAAAGAAAATCATAGAAAAAGAAAAATTAAGGTGGCAAATTTTAAAATAGATTTTGCGATTCTGTAATGACATAGTCCATGTTTGGAAAATCTTGTGATATTGTCTATTTCCTATATAAATAAGTTCATGTAATAAAGATTACAATTTATATAATTGAAAGTATTTTAATTAATTATATATACAATTTAATGGAATAGTTTCTTTAAATGTAATAACTATTATTTTTATAATCATACCATAGACATAGTTTACAACCGGCAAAGAGGATTTTACCTAAGAAAATATATATTATCAGATTTTTCTACATTCATAATAATATATGTAAGCGCTTTAACAAGCTGAAGAAGAAGCTTTCAGTAGTAACAAAAACAATTAAATTAAATTAATCTAGGCTGAGTACTTTCGAGATTTTCCCCTCATATTCATGGCCAAAATAAATTATAAACCATTACTGTAATGTTACTAAATAATAAGGTATGCAAATTAATTTGTCCATTTTCCTGAAACAGCAAAACATGTGTCATGTCTATTGATCGTGTTGTTGTCATTGATAATAAAACATGCCTCCTTGATCTTTCTCTTACAATCATTGGCTTCAGAGCACACTATTTTGGGGTTGCAGGATTCGAACACGTGACAGGCCTGTTTTTCATGTCGAAAAATATTAAGAAGTTGTCATTATTCTTTTTTGCTCTTCTGTATGTGTACATGTGCTGAGCAGCTCTATTATGAACATTGGCCTTGGTTTCCCCATAGTATGTGGTGCTGCATACAGCCTGAGGGCATGAAATGCTGTATACGACCTAGGGTGCCTGAGATGGATCCATTCTGTCCTTTGCATTATTGATAAGTCTGTTAGTATTAGGGGGAGTGTGGAAGCTGACTTTAAATTTCTTAGTCAAAGTCTTTATAAACTGTTGAGATATTTTGGGGATATAAGGGAGAGTGATTTGAGGTTTATCTTTAATTATGTGGTTATTTATTGATTTTTTGTAAAATTGCTCAATTTTCTTAGTAATTGATCTGTAGCTGAAACTGACACTTACTAAATCCTTTATATAGCATGCAATATTAGTCTTCCTATCAGCCTCGAATTTACACAAATTTTGATTCTTAAATAAAAATGCATTTAAACCTGCAAATTTATGTGATGTAGGTGAATTGGAGTTCAGGTGGGTGAAACCTCTGACCTCAAGAGGCTTAATAATCATGCAATAATGCGGAGCTCTGCCTTCTGTATGGACAAGCAAATCCAAATATTTTAGTTTCTGCCATTTATTCTCCCAGGTGGTGTTTATGATTAATTTAGTTTGCAGTTGTAATTCATTTTTAATGTTCGTGATTACATCTTTTGGAGCTGCAATGAACACATCATCCACATAGCGTGAGTCTATTAATCCAGAAGGGTTAGAGAGGTATTTAGAAATGACTTGCTTGTCAAAGAAGTTTAAAAATATGCTACAAATTACCCCACTTAAGGGAAGACCCATTGTCCAACTATCTCTCATATCATACCATCCACCCTCAAAAGTTGTAAAAATGTTATTGTCTAACCAATTAAGGAAAGCCAATATAAAGTTCATGTGCTCATTTGGACAATGATTACTTATTAATTCTTTATGAACGATGTTGATCGACCACTTCCTGTTAATCGATCTGTATAATTCTGTCACGTCCATGGATGCAATTTCAAAATTTTGGTTATTAATGTATTCTTAATTTTTCTAATGAACTATTTTACTATAGGCATTTTAGTCTTAAAATAAATGCTATTTAGTTACTCTTATTTTATATTTCACTGTTATTTGATGATGCTGAATCAAAATATAGCAATAAAAAAGGCAATATCATTGCACAAAAAGGTTTGAAAATAAACTTTACTTATGCTATATCATTTTATATTTTATTACTGGAGATCAATAGATAAGAATCATCTTTGGGGGGGGGGATCTTAATTTGAAATGTAATGTGAAATCAAGAGGTTTCTGGATAGTTTGCAATAATTCTTCATAAAGAAATCTTGAAGACATTTTTGTCCTGTAGTTGACTATAATATATAATAAAATATTTGTAGCAGCAGTAAATTGTAGTTTTCAATTTCGTTAGTGCCCATGTAACAAATAAGGACAAAATTCAAAATAATATTTAAAAAAAAAATAAAGAAGGAAAATGTAACATTTTAAAAACTTTAAAATATATTGCTGAATGAATTATCAAAAATTTTAATATCTGTAGTTATACATAAAATTAGCAGAAAAAAGAGGGGGGAGGGGATGTATTTAAATATCCCACTACAAGAACAGAGGTCCGTCAAATATTTTTCCAAAGACCTTATTCACTAATTTTGTTGACTGCCAGGTGATAAGTTTCCTTGTTGGATGTTACCTGGAAAGAAGTCTTAAGCTTGATTGGAATGTGTTTTTATTCTGTACAAATTCAATCTCAGTTTCATCAGTACGTAACCATATGGCACTTAAGATGTGTGTATATTTATAATAGCACTATGACATAGTGTCATTATAATAACAATCTAGTGTTAAAGTATGTACTTTTTCTTCTTTTTTTTGATATGAGTTTTTGTTACTTGAAGTGAATATACCAGAATCCATAATTAAAGTTTTTTTTTTCAGTACGATTAGCAGTTATACATGAAAACTCACTCAATTAGAAGTTGACTTCCAGATAATATGTTAATAGTGGTTATAAGAATTGTTTAGAGATTATTTACTTGCAGATGAAAATGGCGATTTTATTTGATTATAATTAATACTTTGCATCTAGATAAGATAAAATATGAAATTATCTTAAGTATATGATTACACACCAAGAAGATCTTCAGGATACTGACACTCATCTGGCTATAATCTTTCCACTAATAATAACAGCTGCCTATTAACTAATTATATATAAATGGTTAGATGGATTTACCATTTAAAAAAAAAACTTATGCCTATTTGTGATCTAAAAAAAAATTTAAGATTCACTCAGCTCAGCAGTAGTGAAACTCCGGCTGTGGCTTGGCAGATTGATGCATTAACAACTATTTTATGAAGTCTTTTTAATAATTTGAATCAAAGTAGGCAGTAGTTCAGATTACGCAGTTTTTTAAAAACTAAAATAATAGTAAATGCAATTAAAATTTAATCAGTGAAAAATAATGCATATTATAATATTAATAGTACAATCAAGAAATACTGTAATAGTAAGAAGTTAATTACTATTAGTTTGTGGATTTTTTTAAAAAAAAAAATGCGTTTTGTATCTCCAGAAATCTTCAGGCAAAGGTTAATGGGATCATCTTTATTTAAAAAGTCATTGATTAACGATCCTGAAAGTTTATATAAATAAAATTAATGTTTGTTTATATAGATTTTTGTTAATGTATGCATTTTGCTGCTGCAAATTCCTTGTTAGTTTGCTTTTTCATTATCATGGGTGAGGCATTCCTTATTATTAGTCACATGCTTAATAAATTAAAAATTCATTAATTGCATTCATTAGAATAGATCTAAAAGTTTGTTTTGACAGCAGTACTGGGTAAGTTTACAATATTAATTTTTAAAGCAATATTTCAGCTTTATTTATGCATTAAAAAAAAAAATCTCAATTAGGACAATTTTTAACTTTTTTATTTGTTGTTAGGTAAATGTTGATTATTAATAATTTAAATGAATTTAATTGCTAATATGAATTAAATTGACGTCGTTAAACGATTTGGTTCTGCCTCTTCAATTAGGTAGGTCATCTTTGGTAGTTTTTTTTTAACATTTCTTGCTTCAAGAAGTGAAGCATTTAATTTTTTTTTTTGCTAAATTATTTCTTTTCTTTTTTTAAAGTCTGTTATTTCTGTCTTTCTTTTTTACATTTTTTAAAAATTCTGTTTTAGAAGCTACTTTATTCACACGTTTTCATATCATTCAATTCTCAATCTGTTTATTGACTTCTTCATAACATTTTTAGTTTATAAGCTTATAATAGTCTTTTTGAATTTGTTTTAGAAATATCTGCCTATTTATTTAAGCTTCTTTTAACCATATCAACATATAAACCTATAAAAATATTACTATATGTATAAAAAAAATATTTTATGATCACTTCTTTCACATTTTTGATAAAAGTTTTAACCAAATAAATAAATTCATTAATACTTTTTAATTAGTTACAGTATTAAATTTATTTCATGTTTTTAAAACTTTTTTGTAATTTCTGATTTGAAATAGATCATAAAATGACACTACTAGTCAATGTAACTGCCTTTTAAGTGAATCAGTGTTATGAGATAGTGTGGAGAGTGGTGGGTCGTGTGAAAGTCTGTGCTGCTATACCCTATATATTATAATTTTAAGTAGATTCTATATAGTTGTTAGAGTATCTAAACTTATATTAATATTGAAGCAGTTATTGACATTAAATACTTTCAAAATTGGGAATACATTTTTATTTGTACTACTCAAATAATTGAACATCTAATCTAGAATTGATGAAATTTGTAAAAGGTTGAGATTAAAAATCAATATATCTAAATCAGGGTTTTAGTGAAGATATTTTGTTGCCATTAAAGATAGAAGTAAAAATAAAAGAATTGTTGAATGTTTTGTTTAGAGCATGGCTTTATATGGAACAAAAACAGTTTTTAAAAAGGATTACAAACTACTGAAGCTCTTTCCAATTGTCAATATGGGGAAGAATAGAAAGTATAAACTGGAAAAAAAGATTGCATATAAAGAAATTATTTATGAAGAAAATTAAAAAAAGAAATTGGATTGGACATATATTTAGAGGCAGGAGAATTATAAGATATTTAAAAATCAAGGAATTATGAGGGATATGTTGAAAATCTGGAATAATAAGAGAAGAAATAGAAAAGGTTGATTAATAAAAATAATTATGATGTCTGAAAGTTAGCACAGATGCCAAAAAGAATTAGAAATTGTTATAGATTAATGTTGATGACCTATCTTTATGGCAAATATTTAAAATGGCAATAGTATTGATTATAATATATGCAAGAGTATATTCATACATTAGATTATGATAAATGATATTATAAACACATCCACATGTATATATGTATATCCCATGACTCCATTTTACACTTTGCTGTTGTAGCAGAACTCTTTTTTTTTTCCTTCACCATGGTTATGCTATCAATATAATCTTTAGTATCTAATAACTGCCTGATGATAGTGCTTAAATAAATCCTATCCAATGATATTCTGTCAAACATCTCATCAATGTGGAGCTTAGGATATTGGAACAATGAACAAAGATCTTTAGTATCTAATGCATCTTCCCTCTAGTAGTTATCAATTACTTCTCTGTTTTATTATCATGATATCAGTTCAAATTGAAAAACATGAATGTTTTCAATATTTAAGTCAATTTGTTTATATAATCATATAGAGTATACATATAAGACATACAGTCAACACTTAAACCAATAGTAATATCAATAACAATCAACAATCTTAATCTATTGTCAAGGCAATCTTTTAACAATAAAGGTGGAAATCCACCTTTATTTATGATGTAAAGTGTTCATCTAGACATCAGAAGTTGCAACTTGACCACAAAGCATAAAATTATTGATACAAAGAAGTTTAAACAAACTTACTAAATAGGTAAATATAACCTGTTCTAAATGCAGATTAACAAATAGTCAATTATAATATTCAACTGCAACTATAACTTTCAAACTACTCTCCAACATAAAAAAGCTAATAATGTCCAAGGCTAAGTAGATAAATAATATAAATACATGAAAGAAGTCAATTAAACAATATCAATAACAATCAATAATCTCAATCTATTGTCAAGACAATCTCCTTTTAATAACAAAGGTGGAAATCCACCTTTATTTATATATAGTTTAATAAATGAAATATGCATATTGAAAATATTTAATGAGAAAATTTTTGTTTGTGAAAATATTTATTATTAAAAAATAAAATTTTTCTTTGAAGATTTATATGCTAATACTACATTTACTATTACTTACTTATTACCTGTATATAAATATATAAAAGCATAGCACCATCTTAGCATATATTAAAAATAAAAATAATACTTACTAGGTAAGGAAATCTTCATCATTATTTATAAAGCGTATAGTTACATAATTTCTTTTTTATCAAAGACATTCATTTATATAAGAACTTATTATAGTTTTTTTTTCCAGTTATCCATCAGAAATGCTTCAAACATAAATAAAAAATGAGTAAAATTCACAAACTTACTCATTAAGAGATAATTAAATCATTTGTACTTTGTATTCAGCAAAAAAAAAAAAAATCAATTAATTTTGCAAATTACAGCTTTTCAAATGAACTAAAAAACTTAATTGTGAACACTGCTCAAATAAATAAATAAATTTTAATAATATATGTTCTCTTCTAAAGAGTGAATTATTTTAATGTCTGTTATAGTTATGTTAAATGTTTTGATTTTAGCTTTATCAGTTGACAGATGGATTTAGTAAATGTCATTGCTTTTGAAGTTCTGCCATGTATTCCTTTTTTTGTTTTACCAAAGGAGTTATTTTTTTTTTACGAAAAACATCACATGTATAAAGTCTCTCTCCTCTTATTTTTTGTATTATCATATTATAGTTGACTAACTAACTGTTGTTTATTTATCTATACTGTTTCATCTTTTATTTGTTGCAATAAATTCTTTTAATTTAATTCTTTTATTGAGTGAATGGTGGATTTGGGTGATGAAACAACATAGATTCAGATGTGATGATTATCCATTTAAGATGTTAAAAATCATGTATTTCACCTTATTGGTATAACTACCTCAATTAAGATAGTCATTATGAGATGTTATTTTCCCCAATATATTGCATGTAAATGAGATATAGATCCTCTACTGATGCAATGCAAAGGTAGAGAAAAATTTTCATGTTCTATGAGATGGAAAAATCATAAGAGGAATTGATATATTCTTCAACTATTAAATTTATTGCTGTAAAAGTCATATTTATTGATATACTAACAGTAGTTCGCAAAAAAAATATTTTATGTGAACATAAGTATGATTTTTGTATAAAAACACATCTATTTTTGTTATAAAGATTATTTCAGACATTCTAAAACATGCAATATTGATTGTGTTCATTGGCAGAAGCTTATAATAAAAATCAAATGAAGAATCGGTCAAAGTATTGAAATCTTTAAAAAGTAAAGTTTGCTATAGATGTTAAAATATGGCATCATGAAATTTCAGCTAAATAAACCAAACAATTAGTATGTGATATTGTAACTGACAAAATGTATAGCTCACATGCAAATGACCTAAGGGCAATTTGCATGGGATCTCCACAGTCTGATGTCACAGGATATACAACCTTTTTTTATATATATCCTGCTAAGATAAGCTAGATACATGAGACTCTATCATATTCTAATTAACTCATTAATTGCAAAATAATGACAAATGTTAAAAATAATGAGCACTACAATTTATTCATGTATATGCATTTTTACAACACCCATGATAGCAGAACTGACCACAATCTATGGAAAACAATAGTTTGTTACTTTTCTTTCACCTGGGATTTAATTTATATGTTTATTTCACTGCCCTGTCAGTTTTTAAAAAAAATAAGTTAAAACAATTATCTATTGTTAATTTTATGCTTAGATATTATATGGTACAATATATTCTTAATTGTTTCTGTACAGATCTAAATTTGCTGCATAGACCAACGATCACAACTATTTGTTATTATAGCTTTAAAATTTAATAAACCTACAGTTTTAGGATATGCTTTATTCATTAACTACGATAGATCATTTTATAAACTATTTAAAGAATTGGACTATCATAAATATGGTATGGCTGTAATACAGGTAATTAAATAAATACTGTATAAGTGAATGTAAGAAACAAGAAAACAACATCTGCATTACATTCTTTATGAAAAATAAATACATATGAGCCAGCAATACCCTTTACAATAGGATTGTGCTTCTATCATGTACTACTGTCAGAGGTACTAAACATAAGAGGGACTGGCAATTATAAAGAGTATCCAAGATATGTATGCAAACAAAGCATGTAATATATGGTAGGAATTTCTATCTACTAAGTAAAATAATGAATGCAAGTGACCGCAATCGCAAACGGTATCACTAACATTTATGAATAATTAAAACACACACAAGTGAATCTCATTTAGAGATAAAACAGCCTGAAGTAAAGTTATATCATCTCAATTATATCATTACACTCAATTATCCTTTCCCAAACCTCAAGGGTAGTCTGCTTTAAACTGTAAACTATTAAAAGATAATAAAAAGACTATCTTAATTTATTCAGTATATGCGGCTTGTTTTGTATCTTATTCAGGTTCATCAAGCTATGATTAAATTATATATATTGACTATTTTTTATATTTATTAAGTAGTAGAAATGACTGATTTTCATATCCTAAGTTTTTATAAGCATGACCAAGAATTGCAATTAAAAAAACTAATTGCTTTATATAAAAAATTACTCTTCTATTAGATTTATGCCTAATGAATTGTGGCATGATCAAATAAAACAAAATAGCAATCCCCCATCATACTCGTTTATAAACAGATCTATTCTTACAAAAATCAATAATAACAATAATTTATAAAATACCTTTAATATAATGGAGATAAATACTTAACACTAGTATTAGACATTTCCTCACTAAGAGTTTAAGCTCAGACTTCAGGTATTGGTATATTTTTAGTGGACTTTATTAGTTCAACTGTAGATCTATGGTGGTGGCTGACTTTAATCATTTTCTTCATAATTTCACACACAGCATTGGACAGTAGTTTACTTGTTGGTTGATGATTTGTTTCTCCCTCCAGCAGTAGACACTTGAAGTTTAGGCATATATAGGACACAATGCTCATTAAGATGTTTCTATATTAGCTGATAGCTCCTTTCTGTACTTCTCTTTGGATCTTTGGGCTGGACTCTGCCGGCTGGCCAAAATGAAGCAGATGGCAGTTTCTCTACTCCTGCATATTTCAACACCAAGTGAAATAAATATAATGGAATAATAATCAAAGATTAATCATCAGCATAAAAATTCTATTAAATCACTTCAGTGATAATCCTTCACAATAATAATCACAATGATTTACAACCCCTATCTATAGTTTCTGGAGTTGACCTATCAGCAAAATCAGATCCATTAGTGGTCAGTTCAATCCATTAATCTATTGGTTGTAGATAACTCTTAAACTTTATTATGGTCTGTGGCTTATTTGTCCAATCATATTTACAAAATTTTATCTTTAAAAGAGACTGGTATAAATTACATCAGATACTTGTCTTTTTAATTCATCTATTTGTTTATAAGAATTGTAATTACCTTTTCTAAGATAATGCCATTTCCACACATTTCAATTATAAAATACTTTTACAAATATTAATAAAAGATGTATTTGTATATATAATTTTTATTTATTAAAACTATTGAAAACCTTTATTTTCAAAAATTCCTTCAAATTTTTAAATTACTATCATGAATGATACATATATAAATATCACTTCAATATATATGGATTTATTTGAGATTAACATATTGGTTTATGTAATCTTTTCAAAACTGATCTTCAACTTTTTATTCTTTGTTTTCCTGTCTTTTTTTGTTTTTTAGTTAGAATGATCATACTCATTCCTGAGTTATTGCTAATGATGTTAATTTTAAAAACTTTTTTAAAAAATATAATAAATTATTTTTAATAATTTTGATAGATTCTTCTGAAATTCTTATGTTGGTACTAATTATTTCTATAGATTTCATTTATGAAATTGTCATATAAATTTCATTCTTAAATAAAATTTGAGGCTAATTTCTACATAAGAATTTGGTGTCCTAATTGTAGACTATTAGTCACAAATTACTTAGCACCTCACTGATGATGCTAGAGTTAATTAGAAGGGATTTGAACTAAAACTTTCAACCTTCCTACAGCTATCCACTCCATCTTATAGCTTGAAAGTCTGAGTTCAAATATCTTCTAATTACCTTAAGTTCAGTGCAGACAATATATTTGTATTTAAATATATTTAATTATTATATTTATCAAATAAATTGATATAACATTACACTTAGTCATAGTTACTATTTATGAACAAAGCATTTTTATGTAGGTTTGAAATCCATAATGTGTAATGAACAAAAAATTTACAGGAAATCACTGATAAAAGCAAGTTAGTTATTAATATATCAAAAACAAAACACTCCTTTTGATTTTTTTCAAACTTTTTATTGAATTAAACTTTGTAAATAATTTTATTTAATATTAACAAAATATATATTTTTGTATCTGTCACTATTTTCATTATAATATTTTTCAAGGTAAATATAAATATCAAAAACTCCTAACACAAATATACAAATAATTTTATAAAATATATTTATTTTTTAATGGAGAAACATCTTTAATATTTATCAAATGAACTTATATTTTTAACTCATAATTTGGCAAAAACATTGATTTATTTTTATAAATTTATTTATAGGATTTAATTTTATCTTATCTTTAAATCTTTTATTGATATTATAAATAATTTAATTGAAATTCATTGTAATATTTTTTTTATCATGATAAGATTTCTATATTAAACTAAAATAAAATTTAATTAATTTTCTTCAATATTAAAAACATTTTCTAACTGTATATCATTTCCATTAAGAATAGATTTTAATTTATCATTAAAATAAATATATTTATATATTAAATTTTCAATTCTTTTTTTTAAAATGTAAATATACTATTCAATTCCTATCATATTTATGTTTCTTAATTCTTGTTTTTAATTTATTTTTGGTGTTTCCAATGTAATTTATTTTTAGATATATTTATATATATTGTTGAAATTTTCATTTTTATTTTATATTCAAGTCAAATATTTTTCTAATATTTATCTTGGGAAAAAATATATTAAATAATCAAAATTTCAGTGGATATATAATAAAAAGTAATATAAGTTGTTCATATTAAATAAACATATGTCACTATGAAAACAAGTTTGTTATTTTGTTTTTTTAAATATTTTAATAATTATTGGAGGTGGATTAAGTTTGAGAAAAAATAAGAATTGAACAACATTTGAAATTATAAAAAGTATGCTAGAGTGATTATCTAAATCAGAATTTCCCAAACTTATGTTCTGCATAACACTGATGTTCCATAGAAGGTCAGTAAGAGTTCCATCACATTAAAGAAATTTGTAATTCAAAGATCAAAAAACACCCAAGCCATTAAAATGTTATTGATTATTTATTGTTATTTGTTTTTTGTTATTTTTTATTTGTTTATTATTTTCAAGAGTTCTGTTTTGTATAATTAAAATTTTGGAATGTTTATTTTGCTTTTTAACTCTTATACTCATTTACATTATTTGTTATTAAAACAGAAAAATCCAAACCTATCTTTCTATTACAAAAATCAAAGTATTCCATTAAAATATTAGGATTTGTAAAGTATTCCACAATAGAATAAGTTTAGGGAACACGGATCTAAATCATTTTGGATATTCTTTTTTTTTAATCTTTAAATAAGGTTAAAAGTGAATGAAAGTAAAATCAAAAGAAATAGGTAATGTTGTTTGTTTAGATTATTTAGTACAGATAATACAGAACATGGAGATAATAAATAGGAGGATAAAATAACTTGACATGCATTTGGCTGATTTAGTTTTTATATACAATAGAATCCTATCATTATGTATCTGAACTTTTTCTAATCTTTAGTTTAAAAATGCATGAATTTTGAATTCAAATGTGAAACAGAGATTACAAATGACATAAATATACAAAGAAATATATTATGAATAATAATAGATAGATTGAAAAAAATTGAATTGATTTGGGTTAGATATATAACAAAAAGGGAAAGTGATCTGTAGATTAAAGTAATTATGTGAGGTACCAACAACTGCGATATCGTAAAAAAATCCACTTTTGATTATCAAAGAAATATAAAAGATTGAATTTGTAGAATATGTAGAAATATTTGTTGTTTGTTTTTTGATACTATGAATGTCAATGATTATTGGTTACAAAATTTTTTTCTTAATTTTCTTTTGATAGCAATTTTATCAGCTCTTAATTTTTTCAATAAGTTATCTATGAACATTTTCTTGGGGGATCTTCTCTTGATTTGACAATCTTTTCCATTTAAATATCTTTTAGGCTAATCATTATCTATAATCTTTTGATATATTTAAGTCATTTGAGTTTTTTTTTTTTTGATTTGATAAAAATTTTATACACATCATTTAGTTGTTTATTAGTTCTTCTATTTCTCTAGAAACATTTTATAGAGTTAAATTTTCTCTTAATATTTTATTTTTATAATGGTGGATATGTGTTTTCATCTGATAATTGTATTCTAAATCTCTGAATCCCAAACTATGAAGTATAATATTTCATAGTAGTTTTGATGATTCTAAACATTATTGGCAAGTATACCTCTTTTTTAGCTTGCCATTCTGTTGTGATGTTTTTATTATTAAAGAGTGAAGTACTTAAAAGATTTGTATTCATTAAATTTTTTTGTTATATCTGAAAGTGCTCTAAATCTTCTGCTAAAGATTTTGGCAAAAATATGTATTTTGTGGTTACTGTTGTTTTATCTGATAAATAATGATCCTTATTTTCATCACTTCATTTTTTTTTAGCTGTTTAAAATATATTTAATTTTTTTCTTATTCACTCAATAAATCAATTGTATATTTTAGTATTTTTGATTTTTTTGGTATTATTTTCCACTTGCTAAGAATATCTTTAACTGTATATTATTAAGATTTATTACCATCTATTATGTTTATAAATATCTATATTTCCATGCACAATATATTATTAATTTACTAATTACCCCAAATTTATTTAAAATATTCTATAACATTTTGTTGTAAATAGTATAAGCTGTTACATATTTGTTTATCATTATATTTACATTGTTCTAATTTTTTAGTTTTTAGATTTTTTTTTCAGTACAAATATCTCTTTATTGATGGACTGATTTAAGTCTTATTTTACTAGTCTCAAAATAGAAATATTATCAGAAGAATATTTGTTAAAAATCCAAATTAAAATAATTTTCTTCTTGGACTTTTGCAATATATCTGTATTTTAAATATCACAAAATAATTTCAAAAATTTATGCATATTATATTTGTAAATTACAAAATCCTAGCCAAATATTTAAAGTGAATAATAAAAAAAATCTCCATTATCACTTTGAAGTAAGCTTTTTCACAAATAATATAGACTAATATATTAAATGTGTAGTTTCTTGGAAATCATGTGATATTATAGCATCCAAATGTCAGATTATGCTTAAATTGTTATAGTTAACTAAGTTATTCTGAAATATCATGAGCTCAATAGTCTTCCTCCATATCTTTTGTTGATAATAAACTTTTGGATCTTAATACAGTTATTATTCATTGGCATTTGTTAAAAACTTGAGATTCATTTTATATTTCTTATGATTCCATTACATGTAATATTTTGATTATAATATATATATAATTTTATTCCATATAGTTTATTTGCAAATTACTATTTACCTGCTTGGCAAAATTTTCAGATTTATTGATAAAAATGTAGATGGTAGAATCTTTTTATTTTTTCTAATCACCTATTAATTGTAATCTTTTTCTTTTAAAATTATATTATACACAATATTAGCAAAATGTTTTTGATTTGGTCAATACTGATATAAATATGCATTTTGTATGTTTGTAAACAATATATGCTCAGTTTTTGTGTGTGTATATTTGTATCTGAACTTGATTTTTAAATAGTGCATCACTCTGTAAATATTTACTATTTAAAAAGAAAAAAAAAGTTGCTAATGATAAATATTTTTTTTAAATTTTTTATATGTAAAAGCGTTGACCGGGAAGCGAACCCGGGCCAGGAAGGCAGCTATGCTAACTGCTAGGCCACCAACGCTTGACTAAGTAATAAATAAATTTATTTTTAAAATAATAAAGCAATATTTTAGGGGGTAATATTTTTTTGGTTATGATTTACATTCTTGAGTTGTAGGTGTGGCAGTTTTAACTTGACTTCTCAATTGTAGAAAATAATATATAAGGAGATATTTTGGAGCTGTTATCATAGAAACTTCTGCCTTTAGCAAAATGTTTGTTTTTTTTTTAAATTTTTTTAAAATAATTTATAAATATTTTTGTACTTTTGATTTTGACAAAATTTTCACAGTAATAATTTAATAAGGTTTAAATCTTTTCAGAATAATTTTTATTATATGGGTATTTTTATGTGCATGCTCATTTGCATATGTGTTTTGCTACATGTACATATGTAGAGTTCATTAAAAACTATTAACAAATTTTTAAAATAAAATGTTTTAAGGTGAAGATGAAAAGTAAATGTTACATGGCTATTTATTTTTTGAATACATCATTTTTTTCATTACATCCAATTTTTTGTTTAACACTTTTTTATTTTTTGATGATTTTTGAATATATTTTCTAATCCATTGTTTTAAGTCATTAAAATTAATAAGGTGTGCTTTACATCATTGCCCTGTGATAATCTTGTGACAAATAGATAATCAGTGATATTGAAATATGAAATGATTTTTTCCTGTCAACATCTTTCTGAGACTTATTATGTTCAGATAAAAATAGTATAAATTAATTTACATTATATTTTGTTGTTAGTTTATGTTTGGTTTTAAAACAGTTACTGTTAACTGTATTTAATCATTTAAGAATGCTCTGCAAAGTAATTTCAACAATATGGAATCAAGATCATAAGACCTATCAATATATTCTTGAGCTTGCTGGATGTATCTATAGAGACTATTATTATAAATTTGGACATATCAAATTAACAAGTAATAGCGGAGGCAGAGAGCTACAGTAAGACATGGTATTGAAAAAGTTTATTGCATAAGTTAAAAAACAATATCCCAGAATATCAAATAATAGACTATTGATCCAGCATGTTCTATATGTGTATATATTTATGATTGCCACATTAATTTGTATAGACATTACGAAGCTCGTCTCTAGTGTATTATTATTATTTCTTTTTCTTGGAGTTAAAATAGTTATACCATTTGTAAATATATGCTGTTGGGATAGGTTAAGTTCTCTGCTCAAATGTAGGTAAAGTAAGAAAGCAATACAATTTGCTTTTATTTGCTAGTGTTTTATCCCAATTATTCTAACATTTCAGTTTTACAGATACATTCTAATCTTTAAAAATTTATTTGTTATATTTACAATGTTTATTATATTATTGTTATAATTATTTTTTTAAAAATTAATAACTTTATTTTTATGCATTGTTAGAATAAATGCTAAGATTTAATAATTAATTATCCATAACCACTAAGGAGGCATTTAAAAAAATAATAATCTAAAAATGGATTATATATATATACAGTATTCATATTCTATTATTACTTGTTCACTAGTTATATATAAAAATTTGAATTAAGTACATGGCAGATTTATAAAATTTATGAATCATTAAATGATGACATAATTTTCATTAAGTTCTCATTATAAGTCATTAGTGAAAAAAGAGGAATGGGAATATTTCAATTTAAAATTATAGTTTAATTTGACAGCTTTTATATTAGTTTTTTTTTAAAAAAAAAAAAAACTACTTTATATATTAAAACTTTAATATTTTTTTATAAATGAAATGAAATTTATAGTGCATGATAACTATTTCATTTGAATTTTATGAAGTCTGATTTGTTGAAAATATTTAAAAGGAAGATTATAGAAATTATAGAACTTTAACCCTTTGACAACCAGAACGACTTTTGTACGACTTGTCTAGAAATTTCTATTTTGAGCTGAGTTTACGCGTAAACGGTAAACGTCACACACATGCGCCATACGGCATTTTTTGCGTCATTTTAATATCTACCTGAAACTCTAAGAATTTTTTCTGTACAACAATTTTTAGATTTTTTATGAATATTTTTAGCAAAGTGTACCTAAAATTTTTTTTTTTCTTTTTCTCATTTTATTTATCGTAAAAAAGTTATTCCACAATTGTTGGATCAATTACTGAAGATTTTATTGTGATTTTCCGTTGAAGTTGTCCGTGATTCTGGGCTCTCTTCTCAAATTACGTTTTTGGATAACGTTCAAGGGTATGTAATTACTTTTTTTTATATATTTTTTTTTATAAATTATAATATTTTATATTTACTAAAACAAATAAATATGTTATATAATAATAAATTATAATATTTTTGATGTACTGAAACAAATAAACGTTTTTTGATAACATTCGCGAGTATGTAATTACTTTTATATATATATATTTTTTATAAATTATAATATTTTCTATTTACTGAAACAAATAAATATGTTATATAATAATAAATTATAATATTTTCGATGTACTGAAATAAATAAATATGCTATAGAATAATAAATTATAATATTTTCAAATAAATATGCTGTAGAATGGAAAAAAGTTGGGGACTGGGGTATCTGTCACTGCGTGAGCTAATGCATTTTTTGGCATGATTATAAATATGAATAGTGTATCATGCATGACCAAGTTTGAATTTATGGACGAATTATTGCATCAGTGCTAAAGTTAAGACCCTCAATTGATTTGTGTCAATTTTAGGCAAGTAATATAGGATATTGTATAAATTTTCTGGCTTCTTCAATCTATCCAGTCATTGTTACAGTGCCATGTATTTGAACTCAGCCTTTCTTCATATTTTTTATGCAAAATAATAAATATATTTATATACAAGTTCATGCTACACAACTGGAATTTCATGTAATATAGGATATTTATACACACTTTCTGGTTTTATCAATCCATCCATTCTGTATTATAGTGCCATGTATTTGAACTCAGCCTTTCTTCATATCTTTTATGCAAAATAATAAATATATTTATATACAAGTTTATGCTACACAACTGGAATTTCATGTAATATAGGATATTTTATACACAGTTTCTGACTTCATCAATCCATCCACTCTGTGTTATAGTGCCATGTATTTGAACTTAGCCTTTCTTCCCACATGTAATCATTGTTAATAATAATAAAAAATTATCTTTATTGATTTATTTTTATTCATTTTATTTTTTATGAGTTTATTTATTTATTTTTGAATTACACTGTTCTATTACTTTTTCTCCACTAAAAACCATTCATATTTTTACAGATAATTTACAAAACTGAACATATCTGGCTGTGGAATGAAAATGGATCACAGCAAGTCAGCTGTTTTAGTAATTTTCTCAGGGAAAAATTACCTCAGGTAAGACTTCCAATACATCATTTTTTTTGTAAATTTGTGAAGAATGTGAAGAAGCTGTTTATGAAAGTGTCATTTTATCATTTGAATTTCAAAATTTAGGATTTGTGAATCAGTGTAAAAACAAACATTCTTAAATCTGTTATAAATATTATTTTTTTTAACTTTTTCTTTATGAAATGATTTTTTTAACAGCTTCATTATATTCTTTCATATATGTACTTGCTTTTGCAACATTATTTTTATATATTTATTACATTCAAACACAAAATATCTAAGTTATTAGAGTTAGGGTAAATTTTTTTAAAAATTAAAGATGGCCGCCTGGTTTTCAAAGGGTTAAAATACTTTATTGTGATATAGAATGATATTTTTAAAAAAACTGACAAATAATGATAAATTACTAAACATCACATGATCACCATCTCTCACTGATGATGGCCACAAGCCAGAAACTAGTCTGGGGATATTGGATGAGTAGGCACTAGATAGGGATTTTATGCACAAGCCTTCTGGCATCCATTGATTACTCTGTTTGGTACAGGGTGGCACTACTGTATGGAGAGTTTTGCCTTTGTAATGATAAATTACCATTATGATCAATTAGTATTTATTGGTCACATTACTATTACATTACCATTTAACTTTAACTTTCAGCAGAAAAATTAATTTACATCCATAATTTATTATGATAGATTTTGTGGTCAATAATTGACTCTGGTAAAATCCAGACTCATAAAACAATGTGCTTGGTTATTCTTGTATAATGTAAACAACAAGAAAGAAAACTTGCATGATATATTCACAGGAAGTTGTTGTTTTTGTGTGTGTGTGCCAGAAATTATAAAGTTGTTCTATTAAATATTTTAAAATCTTATAGTAATGTCCATAAAAAATTGATCATGACAATATATATGCATAGCAAATCAGTTATTGATGGGAAGTTAAACTGTTTTACAAATTTAAAAGTTACCTCATGAGTTGATAAAATCCCCCAGAAAAGGAAAATGTTTGCCAGTTAGTAGTACTTTGATCATGGTTTATACCTAGTTATATGCAAAGAGGCTTTCTATTACTAGAATCGATAGGAGTAATATTTTTGATTTATTTTATAGTGGTTTATATAATTTCAGAATTTCTTGTCTATATTAAAGCAATTTCTTTTTTACTTGAAATCTTATAGTGTTGATATGGTATTAACATGCTCTCTTTAAAAGTATGATACGATTTGTTTTTTTAAGATAGAATATTTAAAATATAATTAAAAAAAAAACAACAACTGAATTTTAAAATTCCAAAAATTATTTGCAACATTCAGTTATTGATTTTTTAAAAATACATATATAATTGCTTCTATATGTTCATATTAATTTAAGTAAATATAGAAAATTTTTGTTCTACCCAAGTATCCTAGAAATAATATTAATAATATTTAATAATCAGCTAACTGAAAAAGAGATCCTTTAATTCCTTTAAAGTCTGAAAGGATTGAGGAGAACAAATTCTAAAATTTTGCCTCCATATATTTTTGTCATAGCAGCTGCTATTACTATGTGATTATTTATATGGTAAGTGAACATAAACTGCTTACCAACATGCATCAACCACTATGGTGAGATTATTAACTTTTTATCTATCACTTTAAGATCAAGAAAAATTTTAATCTTTTTTTTCAGTTGGTTTTTGAAGGTTGGATGAAGATGTATGTTAATAATTTTTTTTCTTTTAAATATTTAAATTATGGCAAAATATGATTCTTATTTTCAGGAGGTTATATAGTTAGTAGCTGAAAGCCTGATTGCAGCAGACCCAGGCTGACATTCAATGATGATGTTTTATTTATATATCTACAACTGCAGATTACTTTCAAGTGAAGGAAGATCTCATGAAGGGAGAAAAGAACTTTTCTAATATCAAATGGAACATGATGTCTATAAGAAAATAAAAGAAACAGTGAAGAGAAACTATTTTAAAAGTGGATATGTACTTTACTACAAAAGCAAATGGGATGAACATGGATGGAAGTTGATATTTTAGACAGAGTGATAAGATTAGTTATTCAAATTAATGAAAGACACCAAATACAGATAATTCAAATTTATGCCCAACAAGTTTTTATTATGATAAAGAAATAGAGAATTTTTATATGAATGTGCAAAATACTTTTGATCATATCAAATAATATTTTTAAATTGTCATGGGAGACTTTGTGCAAGAATTGGTAAATAATTAAAAGACATTGAAGTATCCAAATGAAGATATAACAGAATCAGATTATATTTTGAGTAATAGAAAATATGTATCTTAACATTAGATAATGTTCTTAATATATTCAATATAGAAAGTGAACAGCGATTTGAGCAATGAAGAAATATGTTAATGCAAAATTAGAGAGATGAAAATTATTAAGAAAACAATATTCCTGCAAATTTAAAATAGGTCTTGCAAATCAATTTATTTTTTAAAAAGATAATACCTATCATTATTATAACACCTATACAACTTAACTTATAATCGCTCTATTAGGAAAGCACTTATAAAATTCTTTATCTATAGTATCGGAAGAGTCCGATTGTTTGATTTTCCTCCCATTATTGTTAAACAAAAGAAACTATAAGGTGTGGTATAATGACTAACTAAAAATTTATGGAATAAATAATATAAGTATGAAAAATTTTTCATTTAAGTAAATGTAAGATAAATCCTTAAAATTCATAGATGCCAAGCGTTGTTAGCCGAGAGGTCATCGCACTTGCCTTGCAAGCAAGTAGTTGGTTGCAGACGGGTGTGGGTTCGCGTCCCGGCCGATGCTATGACATATGGAAAAAAAAAATCATAGATAAATATCTGACTATATCGTATGACTAAATTTTTAAACTAAAATAAAAGCAACCAATGGCACAAAGTAAAAACAGTATGATTAGTAGAGTCAATCTAGTTAAAATTGATTGCCATTTATCACAATGTGGCCACCAAAGTCAGAAGAATTAATGTTTAAATAAAAAGATAAAAAATGTAAATAATTATAATTTTTTAATATTATATTGTCTTTGGTTAAATAAAATTATATAGATTAATTGTTTGAATTAACTAATTTTATTTGGAAGGGGGGGGGGATTAGTACTTCTAATATATAAATAATTGCTTATTTGTTATAAGTATGATTTCATGCAATTTTATTGAATCGATATTTGAGAAAACAAAATAGAATACATTACATATAATGCAAAAAAATATATTTACTTTTATGTTTTATTGCGAGTCCATTAATAATGTCTTAATTTTATTATTTTTTGCATATTCTGATTCAGTTTATAAAAATGCTAACGAAGAGCTGATTTCACATTAAAGTGAGCAGAACATTATAAAACATGTAGATAAATAACATAACTGAAAAATCAGCATTACCACGGCTACAATTGCATTACTTCGCCCATGATATTAATTGTAGGACTTATAAATATAAAGAGGCAACCAAAAAAAGGAAATGTAATTTCATTAAGCATGTGATAAAATGTTTTAATTTTCGCGAAAGACATAGATCAAGCATATCTGGGGGCGTGCTAAATGTGAAGTTGTGTGCCATCGCAATCCACTCAGATCAGCTCTGTTCATGAGACTAGGGGTGCCAAAATTTATCTTGCACAATGGTGCCTCACACCAATGCGGCGGGCCGATATACATCATGATAATTTTTAGGTATTATGAATCTATTGCAGGATAAAAGTCTCTCCAATTTTAATCTATTTACATTAATCCAACATTTTTCATCTCTGCATCAATCCAGTAAGCTTCTTACTTCATCCACCCATCTCTCATATGGATTTTTTTTCTTTTACAATCACTTTGGATATAGTTTAAGATTTCATTTTTCCATTCATTGTTGTCTCTTTTTGCAATATGTCCAGCCAATGGCAGCTCGTGAGTTGTAATCGTGGTGTGCTGCAACTTTTATAATAAACTTACGTATAGAGAAATTATTTCTATATGTATTCATAAGAAAAATTTTATGGTAAAATAAAAGTAAGTACAATTAAATATTACTTATTAAAAAATATTTAAAAATAAAATCCACCCTTCTTGTTTTGTTTTGCAAGAAAAAATCAATAACTTTTTCCTTGATGTTGTGGCTATTGAAAAATGTTTTATTTATTGAAATAATTGCAAGCACATTTAACCTATCCTGATTCATAATGCTTCTCAGAAAAGATTTTATTCTTTTTAATGTTGAAAAGCAGTATTCCGTCTTTGATGTAGTCATGGGAATTGTCAAGGGAATTTTTATCAAAATAGCAATTTCACTGAAATACAGTCTAAATTATTTTCTGTTATAAATTTTAACAAATCAATTATTTTGCAATAGGTATGCATATCGAATCTACTGTGAAATAGTGAAGTTCGGTTTCAAGTTTTATATATACATTTATCATGGGATATGCTTCAGTGGTCAATTTTGTTTCTTCTGTAGGCAATTTGTTTTTAAAACTAGCAAATTTATCCTTAATAAATAATTTAATCACCATTAGATGTTTAGTAAAAAAAAATATCTTTCTTCCTTAACAATACATATGCAATCACATACTTCCTTTGACTCAGCAGTGAATGCCTTTGAAGAATTCTCACAGTAATTTGAATTTTTTATTTTCAAAATAGCAGATTAAAAATTTGTTATATATTTCATTTTACCAGATATTACATTGACTCAGAAAAGAAGAAAATTAGTAACAATTGAATTATATAAACAATGAGGATTGCCAATTCCTCTACAAGCTTTGTGATAAATGCTTACCCAGAGCCAACACTTAAAATATCTCTGTCAGGAACCCCTCCCCAAATCCCTGACCATGGTTTTGTGCTTTAGCACTCCTCAGAGAGGTGTCAGGGTAGAATTGAATTATATATTTGTGCATTTTTAAGTCATTGGTTTCATGAGTTTGCATTTCATTAGAAATTATTTCAACATGTGACCCAGCTTATCTATCAGCAATATTTCCTCAATCCCACTTTGTCTGGTTTTTTTTTTAATCTCTCGAATTAAAAAAATGTCTCATTTTTCTTGTCAACTTGGATCTTGGGATTAAATGTCAGATGTGTTAAAATTCATCAATTTGCAAGTGTTTCCAGACTACTTCAAAAAGTGATAAACAGATTTAAACTGATGAATTGCATTAAATAGACTATACTTTTTAAAGCGATTCAATTTGCAATACCTAAAAATAAATATACAATTCTTTAATACAAAATTCTGGTTATATTTCGGCCTCCCCTTGCATGTATTGCTAATAAAATATTCTTTCCAACTTTTTTTAACTAACATTTCTAAAGTCTCCAATCTTTACTCTTCCCCCCTTTTTTTGCAGGTGTCCATATTCCTACTTTATTTGAGATTATATTATGAAAAAAATATTTACTATTCCACCCTCATCTTTTTTTTTAGATTTAATTTTAATGAGTTATATAAGAATTTGCCTTTATTAAAAGCCTGTTCAGCAATTGCATTTTTTACTTTAATTCTACTATTTCAATCATCAGATATTGTGCATAAAGTTTTGTTATACTCATCCTTATTATCTGCAAGCACCATATAATCAGAAAATTTCATATGAACTTTCTTGTGTCCCTTGCTTTACTACATATATTTATTAAAGTTACAAGTCACAAACCTTATATCAGTAATTTAAAATTTAGATTTGATTATAAAAAAACAAATCCCAAAACAGTAATATTAATATGATTATATTTTCTGGATCAAAAATAATGGCTAAAATTAATAATATAAATGTATATTGCTTTATTTAAGAAAAAAATAATTAAAAGAAAATATGTGCAAAATTTGTATTTGTCTTTTAAACAATTTTTATATATACTACAATTTCTACATCACATTATTAATCAAATACGTTGAAGATTCTAATATCTCAACACTTGTATATGAGCTATAATGATGTATAAAAAACACGTGCTCAATGTATATAGTTTCTTTGACATACTCTTTGGGGAAAAGATGAATTGTTAAAAAATCAAGTTAATTTATTTTTAAATTTACATTGTAATACTAAAAATTAATCCTTGTAAAAAATGTTGACATAAAAACAAAGCAGTTGAATCATATATTTTATCATTTTAATATCTGTCAAAAACAAAATTACATAGAAAAACTCATCTATGAAAAAGCTGAATTATTTTTAAAATATCTGTTTATTCATAATGTTTTTGTGAGTGTTCTACATTTTATGCATTTTAGTGCATTTTTGCCTGTAAATATTTTTTTTTTTTATCATAGTCTACTATAGAAAAGGAGCAGGGCAATTGCTCAGATATTTATATATCATTAAAAAAATTTGTTTATTTTTAGTTTACACTATATATCTTATATTATTTAATTACTATACATTTTTATTTATATAACTTTTTCATATGTTCTGCATTGTTTGTAATGCATAAATGTAAACAATTCATCCACTAAACAAATAAATAATTCATATTGATACAAAAGTTCAACATACTTAGATTATCTATATATATATATCTGCACATTTACTAATGTTTCATTCTTAGTTTTTTCGTTTTTATAACAACAGAACATTATATGGATGCCATTTATGAGTCTTTAAAGCTAATTGAACACTAATTTTAACACCATTGATTTGGTAAATAATTAATAAAGATACATTTTGATAGCCTTACTAAAATAGTTAAGAATAATTAATTCAGGGTCTTCAAATACACATGTAAACCTAAAGTAAAATTTCTAGTGAATGCCATTTAGCCATGCAGAATATTTAAATTTACTAGACATAGATAATTCAGTGTACTTCTGCATATAAGGATGATTTAGCTGTATTCTCCTAATTAGAAGAAACCCTCAATTTCTTAAATATTCAAGGAAAGGAATTTTAGTTTCTGAAGATTCACAACTGGTTATGTAGAAGCATATTCTACACCTTTCTCTACTTTGTTATTGAAATCAGACACTTGGGACATTAGAATTTAAACTTTCAACAAAAGTTTGAATAATTTATTCATATAATAGGTATGATTTTGATGCATCATCACAATATGATTGCTACAATATAATTATTGTGGCAGTATGTCATGAAAATGTTTTACTAGTAAATTTAATAATTATGAATGCTTCAATTAATTCAGTGATGTGCCTGTTTTGTTATTCAGTTTAATTTGAGATCTTGCTTTAGCTCTACATCAACATCAGAATAACAAGATGCAACTTACTAAAGATGACCATTTATTAATGGTCACCAAATAATTCACAATTAATATGTAGCATTCAAAACTTTGATGATCAAATATTTATATATAAGAATTTTTTGTTTGCTTCATTCACTCGCCATATTCTATCAGAAAAAGAAAAGAATAGTCAAGCCTTAGTGGTCGAGAGGTCAGCACAGCTGCCTTACAAGCACTTGTCCTGGGTTAGCGGGTTCACATCCTGGCCGATGCTATGACACATGAAAGAAAAAAAAAAGAAAAGAATAAATGATAGTAATGCTTAATTATGGCATTGAAGTTAATGTTAATATTTTTTAAACTCACAAATTGTAAAGAAATAGTTATTTTCACTTAAACAAAAATTCATTTTGTCATGTATAACTTTCTTTTAATATTATTTATTAGACTATTAATTAACTAGTATGACTATGATATTCAGATCGTATTTGAGGTGTTTTGTACAAAAGTTTGATTGTTGGAAAACTTCTTTCATTTTAAGGAAAATAAATAGACATTTTAATGTCACTCTTATTAAAAAAAATTAAAAAAAATCCCTTTGGCAAAATAATAATTTTATACTATCATTAAATAATTATATATATGAATTAGCCCTCTTTGGTATCAATCCACAGCAGAAAATTTTACACAAGTGAATTGAATTCTCATCAGTTTATTAAATTAAGATTTGAATCTTTTTTTTTTTGCAGAAATTCAAAAAAATTGTTTTTAAGACTATATAAATCACTTTTCAATATATCTAAATTATCATATGACATGCCAATATAGTTAAAATAAACGTCCAGAGTATAGAAATAGGTTCATAAATAGATATTGATTGTAGTCATATCCACCCTGAATAATGCCTATCATACAAATATATTTATGTGTAAAGTTTGTCAACACGTGCAAAAACATGTACGATAAAAAAAAACATTTTTTTATATTCGTTTTTTTTTTAAAAAAAAAAATGTTTTGTTAATAATAAATTTACGAATGCTTACTGTTATGTATTTTTTGTTAATAACTGTCTTTGCATGTCCAGGCGCAATTAATTGAGATTATGCATAGTGGATAAACGATTTTTAATTACGAAGATTGAATGTCTACTAGTTAAGAATTTTTCTCTTTCGAATATTGTTTCCCCCTTTCTTTGTCACTTGAGTGCAGGAATAAGGAGAACAACAATTAAGGAAATGCCAGACATTATAGAGTGCAGTGACTAGCAGCCTCGTGTCCAACAACATAACATGCAATAGTTATAGGGACTACGTACATTCTTGAATGCTGATAATTTTAATTTATAGGTTATTTAATTTTATTATTACAATAACAAAAAAATGTTTTAAAATGTGAATAGACCGTATATATCTTTATTGTGTTTTCATTATATATTTTTAGGATATTTTAGATTGGTCTGAGGCGGATGTGAAACGAGCTGGTGTACGTAATGGTGCTCATAGAGCTAAACTTGTCTCCAGTTTGGTTGTGCTTAAAGACAAAGTTATTAAAGGTAACTTTTTTTTTCTCGTTTAATATGAATGGTGTGAGTTTGTTTTTAATTATGTTTTTTATATAACAACAAATAAAATTGAAAACGTGTTTGGAAAAAAATACATTTAGTAATTAAAAATAAATAAAGTTGTAACTTTACCATTAATTATCTGTGTAGGGTTGGAGCTGTAAGGCAGACTTAGCCTAAAACATTTTTAAAATTCTTGCAAAGATTATCGGAACGATTGTATTAACATTTCTTTTTCCTCCCTACGTTTTATTATTCAGTTGGTTGCTCAAATTAATTATCTAGAGAGTATTGGAGGTAATAAAAATTTATTAATGAAATTAAATCTTCATTGATTATATTTGTTAGTATTTCCATTTATTTATGTGTGCTCGTGTGAAAAAGTTTAGGAATTTATAGGTTTAATGTTATTGCTGTATTTATGAAATGGAATAATTGATTTGGAATGATACCGGAATGAGAGCATAATATTCATATATACATCGGTCAGTGATTGAGCTTCCTACCTTTTAATGTTAGTAAATGGATCAATATTTTATAAACTTTGAAATACAGTATACGATTTAACAAAAAATAAATTAAAAAACAATGCACACACATACATCAATAGATATCTCTGAACAGTATTAGGTAAATTTTTATTTTAGAAAGCGATGAATGATTTAAAACTTTTGAAGATGATGGTTTTTTAATCTTTTAGAGAGTATATACAGTCTTTCAGGTATCAATCAAGCTTAGATTTTTTTTTTTTTTCAAGTTGGCACCTCATTAACCAATTTAACTAATTATACTAATATTTGATTTGTAAATAAGTATCTAACTATACTTAGCTAAAGAGTAAATGAAAATTGGAAAACTAATTTGTAATATCTATAGACACCGAGTATGATGTGTAAAATAGATACAAATGTCTTAACATGACATGGAAATAAAATATTCATATGTGTAGGAATTAAGTTAGCAATTGTTTATATTTTTGATTAGTTTTTATTTTATCTATTGTAACCATAGTGACTAAAAAGGAAAGAATTGTTAGTATATTGATTATTTACAAGCTTTGGTCTAAATCATATATGATAAAAGAATATAAATGTTTGATCTGTAACTTCAGATGAACAATAGGGAATAGGATAAACATCTTAAGCTATGAACTCCAGGCATCTTTTGCTGCCATAATGATTGCCAGTTGTTGAGACTTTTGTCTGTCATAGATGTGAAAGCAGAATCAGATAAGTGTAAAGATTATTCTGACTTTTATGCTTATCTTATTGTAAAAATAATTATGCTAAATACATTTATTTGTAATTAATGGATAGGATTTATTTTAACACACCTAAAATTGCCTAAACATGACAAACTCATAGCCCTTATTATTATAATATGTTATTTTGATTTTTTATCCAATATTGTATTTATATCCTGTAAGTGGTTTGTTAAAACATTTTATTAATAGTGACTGAGTATTTCTGTCTTGTACAAATGATCACAGTTAAACTAATGTTGATTCTTGGTCAATCCATGACCATCTTCCAGAGGATTTACTTAGGTTCAGTTTGGATTCTTATGGATTTCATGCCTTGACATAGCCAGGTTTATGTTTTAAAGATTAGAGTTATGGGGGGGGGGATCTACTTCATAAACTTGCATTCTAATATTTGATTTGTAAATAAGTCTCATTATACTTACATAGAAAATAAAATAAGGTTGGAAAACCAAATTATCACTATACAGTGGTGATCAAACTTAATGATTAATACCTTTTTCTCTTCTGACAGTTCCTGATAAAGATATTAGAGAGGTCTTTGCTCTGCAGTAGCTATTTAAAGACTGTTTTACCTTTTTTCCCCCACATATCTATAGTGTCCTTCCAGCTGGAAATGAAACAATTTATAGTTAAAAAGAAATTATAAGCTGTGGAGATACCTACAATGGTATATTGTAAAAATTATTAACCTGTATGATGTTACAAGAGATCAGAGAATTACCAAGAGTCAGAGATTATTTGTGGTCATAATGTTTTTAAATTAATCCGGTGAGGTGTATTCTAACTCATTATAATACAATGTCTACCACTAATAATTAAAAATTATATAAAGATGATATGTTACTTTCTTGAAATAGTCGATTAGACATAAGCACAAGAGGGTTACTTTTATTTTGCACCCATCTTTTATAAAAAAATAGGATACCTGAATTAGATATTTTTTGGAAATTATTATAATTCAACAACCAAAGATTAATTCAATATCTGAATTAATCAGATGTAGAGGAAATAGTATGGAGTTTGATATTTTATTAGTACGTATTATGAAGGTTATGTTTAACCATTTATATATTGAAAAATCCGTGGTTTTATAATTTGAAAGAAATGTTACTTCATGTCTGAATTCCACATCTCATTTGACATAGTTTGGTTCTATATGCTTGGTATTTTTGACCTGTTTATCAATTCATGATTCTAGTATTAGAACCAGATGAATTTTGAAATAGTTTTTTTTTAATGATTACTGACTAGTTAGAATTATTACCATAGTCAATAGAAGTTTAGAATATCTTTCAAAACCAGTCATGATGTGAATAAAAGTGACCCAATGATGCCATGACTTTAATATTAATTATTTTTTTAATCCAGAGCTAATTTTCATTTAAGAGGTTGCAAGAGAGATTCCAATAAATTGGATTAGTATTTCTGACAAAATTAAAGTAATTTAATTTAGGATAGCATATAGCAGTGTATGATTACATTAATGGCAATGAAATTGACTTATTAAGAAAGAATAATTATAAGCTAAAGTACAATTTTGATTGATCAAATAAATTCACTCTGATTGTATAACTTTAAAATGCTATATATTTCACTGCAACAAAATAAAATAATTTTAGAAAGTTGAAAGAAAAATTAATAAAATTCTTAAATTATATTTGGCTAAAACAATTTATTTAAGTGGAGATTCTCTAGGAATTCTGAGAATCTTCAACTATCTATATTATATCATAATTTTTAGTAAAAAATACTCTGACAAAAAGGGGAGGAAAAAAAATTGAAATGTAAATGAATTTCCAAATTGTACAAAATATTAGTACTAATTATCAAGCTGCTGCAATATGAAATACTCTCCAGATTTAATCTAGTTTCTCAATATCTCTTCAAGTTTTTATTTCATCCATTTATTTCACATGTGATCTCTTTTAGATTTTTTATTATTTTTTGGAATCCAGTTTAAGACTTTGTTATCCATACATTCTTGTACCATTACAATATCTCTAATTTTTTCATGGACAGTGGAACCATCACTAAATAAATTCATATTAATGTTAATCCTATTTTATTAGGTTGACAAAATGCTTCATCATTTTCAAACTCTATCATTCTCTGTAGAATGATGGTTGTTCCATGTTTAATTCATTTTCTCTTATTTCTAGCTTCTTTTCTCCACACCACACCAATAAACTTCCATATTTCATTTATTTATCTTACATATAGTCTCTTTCAAGATCTTTTGCAATTTCTTGAAATCTTGTTTAAGCTTTCAACTGTCCATCTATTGTCATCTCTTCTAGCAATGTCCAACTCCACTTCAATCTTTAAATTCTACCCAATATTATCAATAATACCTGTTTGTTCTCTCACCTATACATTTCATTTTTGATTCCTTCTTGTTATTCCTAATGTACATCTCTCAATACTTCATTGAATGGTCTAAAATCTTTATTTTTTTTTCTGTTGTGTTCAAGTCTCAGATCCATATATAACAACTGGTAAGACACATTTATTAAAAACCTTTCTCTTCAAACACAAATACATATTTTCTTTAATATTAGGTTATTTCAACCAAAATATTCCATCCAAAATTAAATCTAGGATTAATTTCAATCATTATGTTTCCATCTGTATTAATAATATGATCAAATTGTTAATTTGTCAATATCAATTATTATTATTATTATTATTATTATTATTATTATTATTATTATTATTATTATTATTATTATTATTATTATTATTATTATTATTATTATTATTATCATCATCATCATCATCATCATCATCTTTTTTTGAGAAAATCTATTGAAGTGATTCAGTTTAAGATTTCAACTGTCCATATATTATCATCTTTTGTAGAAATATGTCTAGGCCAGCTCTGCTTCAATTTCTTAAAAATTTTTTCATTGATATCAGTAATATCTGTTTGTTCTATCACTTATGTATTTTATTTTTGATCCCTTCTTGTTACTCCTAACATATATCTCTCCATACTTCATTGAGTGGTTTAAAGGCTTTGTATCACTCTTTCATTAAATGTCCAAGTCTCTGATCCATCCATATAACCACTGGTAAGACACATTTATTAAGAATTTTCTTCTTCAAACACAAAGACGTATTTTCTTTTAATATTAAATTATTCCCATCTAAAGATTCCATTCAAATTTAATTCTATGGTTAATTTTATCCATTATATTTCCATCCATATTAATAATCTGACCAAGGCATTTGTAATAGTTAACTTCTTTTAAGTTATCATTATCAATCTGTCTTTTTAATATTTATCTTTAGTTTTATTTTTTAATTGTATTTTCTGAAGCATTATTTGCAAAAACAGTTATATCATCTGCAAAATCTAAATAATTTAAATAATCTCCATTTACTTTTAATCCCTTAGCTTCCCATTTTACTCCACGAAATACTTCTTGTAAAACTGCTATAAAAAGTCTTGGATATGGAATCACCCTGTGGCATACCTTTCTCAATGGTAATCTTATTATTATAATTACGTAATTTAGTCATGGAAAAATGTCTATGGAATCAGATTTGTTGTAAAAATCTGTATATTCAACGCAAAATAGTAATTTTACTCACTTTTTTTTTCTCTCTATAATTTTATCTTATTACTTGGGTGTGATCTATTGTTTTATAACTGTTTTAAAATCCAGCTTATTCTTTTGATTAGCTTATAAATATTAACACTGAAATAGAAAGTGGAGCAATTAATTCATTTTCATTCACGTGGCTTAAAATAAACGTTTATAGATTTTTATTTGTTCCCTGTCAAAAATTTTGTTGTCATTGCTAAATTATGCTAAAGCTTTCTTAAAATTATTTTAGTTGATAATATATGAATATTGTTGAAATAAATATTATATTTGATTTAAAAAATTATATATATATTTATCTAAAATTTGTTATTTCTGTTCTTTATGCAGCAATAAATGCAGTAATTCATTTATTTATTGTTGAATCCAGAAGGAAGATTTATATATAGTTCTTTAATTTTATGCTGTTGAATCTGTAAAGATGTGAATAATAAATATGCAAATAACAGGGGAGTTTTGTATATATCTGTCTTGTGGATATGAGGCGCTTTTGTACAAGTTAAAGATATAAAGGCTGTAGAGTTGACAAAGATTATGTTGTGGAAATGGGATGGAGCAGAATATGGTAAAAATTAGACCTGGGAATGTAAAATTAAGTAGTTAACAGGTTTTTCTTGGTATGGTTGCTGAGAGATTCTTGACTTCATTTAAGGAGTAGCTACAATATATCACATCACATCAATTACTTAGAGAAAGTACAAAAGAAAGTAGGAAGACGTGCATTAGATGCAGAAGTATGAACAGCAAAGGAGGCAATTCAAGGAGAAATGGGATGGTCAAGTTTTTATATGAGAGGTGCAAAAAGTAAAATGAAAATATTTGGTAGGTTGCAGTTTATGGATAATAAAAGAATAGCCAAAATAGTATTTAATTGAGTTATGAGTAAAGGGCAGGCAACAGGGTGAGAAAGGTAATGCAGTATGCAAAGGATTTGGATAAAGAATTTATATCAGAATACTTGTATAAAAGGTGGGATGATTGTGTTAGGAGGATTGTTGAGTGTTATAGTGATAAGGAATGGGATAAAAGAATAGATGCATTAATAAAGAATAGGGAGTTGGAGAGATGGAGAACTAGTATGGAGAGTAAAAAGAGTTTATATATATAGAAGTAAATGGAACATTTATGATAATAGTAAGGAAAGTAGCTTATTGTTTAAGGCTCGAACGGGATCTTTAGCAACAAGAGAATATACATGTAAATGGAAAAATATGGGTGATTTAGTCTGCAAATTGTGTAAGGAAGATATAGAAAATATTAAGCATCTGTTGATTGAATGTAAATGCTTGAAAGCAGAAAGGGTACAAATAATGAAGTTATGGGAGAATAAATATGAACAAAGTGATTATACAGAAAGTGGGTTATTGGTTTTTATGCTGGGTTTGGGAAAAGATAAAGGGGGATTTAGATATAAAGGCCATAGAGTTGGCAAAGTTTATGTTGTGGAAATGGGATGGAGCAGATTATGGGAAACCTTAGGTTGGGACTTGGAAGGGGAAGGTAAAGTGGCTAACAGATTTCTTTGCACATGGTTGCTGAGAGATTCCTGATTCCGTTTAAGAGAAGTCACAGTTCATCACATCACAAGAGTAGGAGTAGTTGGATTACTACCAAGATTCAATAATTGATATATGTTAGATAGAAAATATTCTATAAATGACAGATTAAAAAGATTATGCAAGAGAAATAATGTTATGTGAATGTGTGGGATTTTTTTATTAGTCAGAGGAAGTTATGTAGTAAAGATGGATTGCATTTAGCAAATCAAGGAAGTGAAGCATTAGGGGGTTTGATTTATGAAAAATATTATAGTTTGGGAAACTTGTAAAGGGGGGGTAGGGTTTTAAATTATAATATTATCAAGAAAAAGGTTAAGAATGGACAGGATGTAAGAAGTAAACAAAGGTTTGATTTAGATATAAAACTACTGATAAGCAAGTTAATTACAAATGTAATAGAGAAGAAAGAGTTAAAAGAATTTATAAGAGGGTAATAAGAAAGAAGGAAATTGTTAAAATTGGATATTTGAATATGCAAGGTGGTAGGAAATCAGAAAAGTAGCTGGAATTAAACAAAGCACTTAAAAATGAAGAGCTTGAGGTAATAGCAGTAGTGGAAACTCATCTAAGAGCTGAAGAAGAACTTATACTGGACGATTTGATATGGTGGAGTTTAAATAGAAAAGTGGTGGTTATGTCAAAAAAGTATTTAGATACTGTAAAGTGTCAAAAACATTTATGGTTTGAGATAAAATTAGGAAGATAAGAATGGATAGTGACTATATTGTATATGAACATTAGAAATAATCAAACTATAATGGAGTAAACAGTAGCATATGTGAATGCCTAGTTAAGGATATACAGAGTTTTAAAAAAAGGGGAAGAAAATAATGGTTATAGGAGATATGAATGGGCATATTGAAGAAATTGATGACATGGATAATAAGAATGGGCAGTTTTTGAAAAATTTTTGTCAGAGTGAATTTGAGCATGGGAAATTTGTCAAATATTTATGAGAGGTAATACACCTGGTTTAGAAATAATATATTTCACATAATACATTATGTATTAGTAGAGAAAGAGAGAATTAATAAGTACAAAAAATTAAAGTGTTTGTGATAATAAAGAGAGAGTATGTAATAGTGATCATAATTTCTTTATAATAGAAATGGTTAGTAATATGATGAAAATACTAATAAAAGTAGAAAGAATAGTGAAAGATGTAGATGGAGATTGAACGATAAGAATAAGTTAGAAGAATATAAATTATAAGAAGAAATCATGGAAGAGTTTGTTGAGAATGAATATAAGGATTGGGGTGGTGAAATAGAAAAAGTGGCAAATAGGGTTTTAGATGAGAATATTCAAAAGAATAAAAGTAATAGAAAAGTGAGAATTAGTAAAAGTATAAAAAGGGAAAAGCATGCAGAGAATATAAATATGCTATTAAAAACAAGGAAAGTGAAAAAGATGTTATTTTTAAGTGGGAAAATTATTTTTTAAAAAAGAAATTGGTTAAAATCAATAATTATATTGAAAGAATTAAATTAAATAGTAAATTATTGGAGGATATTAATAAAAGTGGAAGAGATGGAAGTAAAAAATTTTGGAAATATATTAAAAGAAGGAATGTAGGGGGGGGGAAATAATATTACTAAATGATGAGAAAAAGAATGTAGCTCTAAAGACCATCTTAAATAAGTATGTAATAGATATAGAAAAGATGTTAGATGTGAATGACAGAGTGATAACAAACATAAAAGCAAATATGTAAATAAGATATTTATTTTATATAGCACAATGTTTTTAAACCGTAATAATAATTAGCATTAAGCTGATGCACATGTGCTTTGTGGATTTAGCTATAAATGAATACTCTCATTATTTGGAAAAAATGAGAGTATTCATTTATAGATAAAAGCACATAGTAATGGAAGATATTAGTTTTACAGAAATTGAATTAAATGAGGCAGGAAAGAAATTGAAAAGTGGAAAAGCAAGAGGTTTAGATGGATATGCAGCTGAGAGGGTGATGAATTTGGAAAATAGGGCAAAATTAAATCTATTATCATGTTTTAATAAGAAAGCACAGAATTAAAGAATTTTCAGATAAACTGGAATAATATAAGAGTAAGGCTATTATTTAAAGGAAATGGTAAGGACTATAGAAAGTTAAACAATTATAGACCGAAAATGGTAACATTGTTATATAAAGTTTTTGCATATATGGTAGCTGGAAGGGTGGCAAAATGGATGGCAAAAAATAATATAGTGGGAGAAATGCAAGGAGATTTTAGATTGGATAAGTGTATGGGAGATAATTTATCTGCAGTCACAACATATAGATATGAATAGGAATACAGATAGACAGTTATATATGGTCTTTATAGATATGGAGAATGCATATCATAGAGTAAATAGAAATAGATTATGGAAAAGTTTAGTAAATTTGGGAATGAATGGATCTTTAGTTGATTTTATTAAGAGATTTATGAAGATAATTATTATACACATCAATTAGGAAACATAGAATCAGAATTAAAAATGGGTGTATGAAGATAATTACTATACACATTAATTAGGAAACATAGAATCAGAATTAAAAATGGGATGGGACTAAGGCAAGGATGACCTGTGTCATTTTATTTTTGTTATATTTGAGAGAAGTGGAGAGAGCAATAGAAAGACTAGGAAAAAGGGCAGAGATACTATTAATAGATGGTAAGGGAGTGTATATTTTACCAGATCTTCTATTTGCCGATGATATCTTCTTGTGCACAGAAAATAAGGAAGATATGGAAGTTATGCTGAGGATGTGTGCAAGAGCAGGTAAAGTGCTAGGGATTAAATTTAGTGAAGCAAAATCAAAAGTAATGATGATAAATGTTGGGAAAAGAGAAGAGAAATAAATTTTTATTGGGGGATATTAAGTTAAATGTGGTGAATAGGTATAACTATTTGGGAATAGTCTTAAGTAATCAATGAATGAGAGAAAAAAATTGATAAATGAAGCAAAGAAAAGAAAGGGATTGATAAAGAAATTAACAACAGTTTTCCCATAAAATATGATGTAACAAGAATTGTATGGAAGAGAATGGCTGTAGCAGGATTAACTTATTGTAATAGTGTTAGATTACTTATAAAAAATACAAAGAGAAGTAGGAAAACATACATTAGATGCAGATGTATGGATGGCAAAGAAGGCAATTCAAGGAGAAATGGGATGGTCAAGTTATTATATGAGAAATGCAAAAAGCAAAATGAAAATGCTCGGAGATAGCAATTTATGGATAATAAGAGAATGGCCAAATTTAATATTTAATTTGATTGTGAGTAAAGGACAGGTAACAAGATGGGTGAGAAAGGTAATATGTTATGCAGAAGATTTGGATAAAGACTTTATGTCAGTATACTTTTACAAAAGATGGGATGATTGTGTTAGGTGAATTGTTGAGAATAGTGGCAAAGAATGGGATAGAAGAATAGATGCATTATTAAAAAATAGAGAGTTGGAGAGATGGAGAAATAGTATGGAGAGTAAAAAGAGTTTAAATATATATAGAAATAAACAGAAAATTGGGTGTGAGTTAATTTGATATAATAGCAAGAAAAATAGTTCACTGTTTAAAGCTCGAGCAGGATTGTTAGCAACAAGGGAATATACACATAAATGGAGGAATGTGATTAATTTCATCTGCAAGTTATGTAAGGAAAGCATGGGAAATATTAGGCATCTATTAATTGAATGTAAATGCTTGCAAGCAGTAAGGATACAAATAATGAATGTGATTATACAGAAAGTGGGTTTTTGGTTTTTATGCTAAGTTTGGAAAAAGATAAGGGGAATCTAGACAAAGATTATGTTTTGGGAATGGAATGGAGAGGATAGAGAAGGAAAAACTTAGGGTGGAAAAGGGAAGGTAAGGTGGCTAACAGGTTTCTCTGGGCATAGTGACTGAGTGATTCCTGACTCCGATAAAGAAGTTCATAGTATATGGCATTGTATTAGCACTCCAGTTACATGAAATAAAATTTATAAATTAAAACAAAATTAATTCACTAAAATTTTATTGAACAAAAAATTTAAAAATAGAACTTTAACAAATTATAAATTCATTATTTATACTGTTTATACCTTTTTATTTACATATTAACTATTCTGACTTTGGTGGCCACAAAATTTTTAACTAAATCACCAATGTTTATGGTATCTAGAATATCATTTTCAATAGATATTATTAATAAATCATTTAATCAGTCATCTTTCATTTGTAGATTTTAAATAATTTTTAATTTGATAAAACTTCTTTCCCCAGAAACTCCTGAAATATGGTAATTAAATAACTGTACAGTACAATTACTACATTAAGGAAAAGTCTCACTTTATTTATTTTGATATATATATATAATTTTAACAATACGGAGATTACATACCAGTTTTTATAAAGCATTGTAGAGCCATGCTGTCAATGTCTCGATGATCAAAATTTTAATTGTTGTGAACTTTTATATTTATACCTTTGCAGTGTTTTAATAAATCTTTGTGATCCCATTCTTTCAAGTTGTTTATATTATGAATAAATTTGAAGTTTTCCTTGTGTTGTTTTAACTGTACAAATCTTCTCAGTAATTGAAGATGTAGTGGTATCTAAAATTCTGAAAAAGAAATCTATTTTAAAATAGTGTTTAGCATCATTTATTGATTCATGCAATGCTTCTTATTAAAAACTTTCTTTTTCCAAATATTTTTTTTCTTTTTTCATGTATCTTACTATATTTTTTTGCAGAAGTAATAATGTTTTCAAAATTTTAATCGTTCCTGAGATTCATCAAATCATTTGTAATAATTGTGAGATTTTTGGCATTGTTTGTATATTAAATGTCTGATTCTGCAGTATTTTGCTTACAATCTTTACAAAACTAAACATATCATGCCAAATATAAATACAGCATTCAAATTTAAACAAATAAATTTTTGTAATTAAATTATCAGTCTGGTCTCTAGAATCTATATCTTTGGTATCATCTTCTGCAGTATCTGTAGAACCTGATATATTTCTTTAATGTTATTCTATTTTCTCATCTAGTAGCAGAAAGCAGTTTTAAATTTAAATTTGAACTGTATATTTTTAGGGTAGCTCACTGTTTTATGGATAATGAAAAAAAATTGTACAATACCTATATTGCTTCAAACAAATTCAATAGTTTTTAGTGAACTTTTAGCTGCATTATTAATTATCTTATTTAAACAGGCAAAAATTCTCCATGCAGTAGTGCCACTCTGTGTCAACCAGAGTAATCAATGGATGCCAGAAGGCTTATACATAAAATACCCATTTAGTGCCTACTCATTCAATATCCCCAGACTAGTTTCTGGCTTGTGGCCTTCATCAGTGAGGAGCTTGGATCTGAGAGCACTGCACCTAGACAGGATCTAATGCAAGAAATGGTGATCATGTGATGTTTATTGGCTTAATTATCTTATTTAATGAATGTGCAACACATGGAATGAGAAAAGCTCTCAAATTTATTTTAGTAATACTTTTGTTGGAGTTCATTATGTTTGCCCCATATTTTGGCATCACTCTCATATGCTTGACTGTGTAAATCTGAAATATTAGTATTCATTAATTTGAAAAAATGATTATATTAACTTGAATATTCCCTTGGTTACTAGTATCAAACACATATTGAAAGCCAAAAAATGTTTATGAATTTCTTTAATATTCATACCTTTATTGTGATGAAGAAATCTAATAACAATGATTTAATGTTCAATATGGCTTATCACCAGGTTAATATTTAGAATTAATGAATAGTATTTTGATTATTTAATCATTTCTAAATTTCTTTTGTTTTATAGCTTTAGAAATAATAGGAATGATTTTATTTTGAATTTGATCACCTAAATAATAGACAGCATTCTTTTTTTGTATGATGTTTAGTTATCATACAAATGTTCTGCTGTTATTGAATCAAATTAACAATAGTTTCTATCAATTTTAAAAAGTTAACCATTATCATTCTCAAAAAGATTTTTTGATAAATGTTATACTATATAGATTAATCATATAAAACAGATTGCTAATATTTATTCTTTTCAAATGGTCCTTGTTAAATCAAATCAATTATACATTTTTATTGATATTTTCAGTTTGCTTTACGTGGAATTTATTTCATAATTTTTTAATATGACTCAACTGTTGCTAGTCATCACAACTGTACTCATTAGTAAGATATATTAAGCCAATAAACATCACATGTCCACCACTTCTTAGTAAGATATATTACAATCTCCAAATAATTTGCAATAATAACAAAAAACTGAGTTTCATGATTTAGAATAAATAACTTTTAGACATTTTCTCTCCGTTTAGTAATAATAATATGATATTTAGAACTTATGACCAAACTCATCTTTAGGAAAATCTTTTCTTAACTATCTGCCTAATAGAAATTTCAACTAAACAATCCCTGATTTTTGTTTTCCTGAAGGTTTGTGAAGATGGTGTTCTGGTTGTATTTTTATATTGGACTATACCATCATCTAATACTTGTATTGAATGTTTTTAGAAAAAATTAATTTTAGTTAAATATTCCAAATACATTCAACTCATAACTTTTGTCCAAGTGATTGGATCATTAACATTAAAATTTAATTTAAAATCAGAAGTTTTAGGTTTTTCATTTTCATTTTCTTTTAACATTTGGTGATGTTATTAAGCTGATTGTATCTTCTTGTTACAATATCTGTTCTTCACTGTCTTTTCTTGAAGTATTACAAATGCCTGAGGTGATTGCTGAGATACTTACTTCTTCATAACTATCCATCTTTTTTTCTTTGTTATGGCTATTAGAAATTTATTTAGTTGTTTGGCTAATTTATGTTCCATCTCTTCTTGCTGTATCATCTTTTTTTGATTTGAACTCCAGATAACTTTTTTTTACTTAAGGATTATATTTATTTAAGGGAAGGAATTTTTAATTTTCATACTTACATTGTTTATTTGATAAATTTTCACAATTTCCTTGCACTTTATTTTGTTTAATGATAGGTTATGTTGGCTAACTATAAAAAAAAAATCAAACATTTGGTTATTTCATTAGATAACAAATTTTTTAGAAATTCCCAATAGAGTGGACTATTTAGAAGAGGTTTCCACTGATGTTATATTGTTTTTACAATCAATAGAATGGCATTAAATGATAATATTGACTTAATGATATTTATTAAGAATTAAGTATTTTGGCACACATCTTTTTTAAAGATGATGCGTTTTTTACTAGTTCTCTTTTTCTTGGATTTGCATTTGTTAAATAGCTAAAATCCATCATGCAAAACAATAATTTGGGATATATTTGGATAATATTATAAATCAATTGTGAGTTTTTTCATTGTGGTCTGCAGCCTACTTTATCTAGATAACAATCCTCTATGCATGATCCCAGTCCAAAAAAAAGTAGATTAATAAAACATGTAAAAAGGATAATATTAATATTTATAAAGCATTATTAATTAACTATCTACCATATGATTGTTGTCCAACATACTATAGAATTACCATAATTATTATGAGGTAAAAGTTGGCCGTTGTTCATTTTTTAATGTAGTTCTGTTTGAAAATGTTTATTTTTAAATAAATTATTAATATGAATGTCATTTTTGAAATAAAAATTAGATTATTTAATTTTTAAAAAGAATCCATTAGTACAACAGTTTTAAAAGTTGTAGCATATCATTTTTTGAATCATTGACACCGTTAGGAAAATATCATTTTTTTTTTTTTTTTTATATAATAGATTTTTAACAATTGTCAAAAGACTAAGTAAAAAAATATTTCTCTCATAGTTAAATAAAAAATACTTACTATCAGAATGTGTGTCTAGCAATGCAATGATTCGGAAATCTAAACCTTTTTATTTACATGCTATTAATTGTCATGGCCCTTGATAAGGCCTCTTTGTGCTGAGTATAATCAGCACCCTCTCTTGTCATAGCCCTGGTTCTATGTTTAAGTATATCAGTTGAGATTTTTTTTTTTTTAATTTGATTAGATTATTTATATAAAACATTATTATTAAAGATTTTGTGGCTTATTTTTACTTTAATGTGAACAATATGCTTTTTTAATATCAAGTAACTGGTTTAATAATAATTTTTTTTTATATTTATTGATTGATTTTAAATTATAACTCAAGAAGAATATATTCAAAATTAAAAGTTGCTATAGTATTTTCTTTAACTTATTAAAAAATAATAATATTTTTTTTTAATCTGATATTATTTTTGCAAAGGCATTATTGTATTAAAAGTGTCTGTGTATTTAGAATTTTTTAAAGATTTTTACTTATATTAACTTAGCCATTAGGTTAATGGTGTAAATTAAATTGCTAAAATATTGAAGAAGAAAAAAAAGAAACATAAGTCATTAAGAAATTTGATAATAAACCATAAGAAAATTAATGAAAAACTTTATAAATGCAATTTTAATCTTCCACTGTGCAGCTTCAAGGAAACCAAAATCAGATTAGAAAATGTCAGGATTAAGCTGCTGCTTCTTTTCATTTTTGCTAATGCATTTATCCTATCTAAATGTGTTTTTTTTTTTTTTGCTGCTGATTATCCCCACAGTATTTTTTGAGGTGCCAATAATTGGAAAAAATAAGAAAACATGCTGTGTTTTCTGAAATCTTATTTGATTTTTATTAATAAAGCTTATGTTTAAATTATGTCCTGGAGAGCATTTTATTGTTCTTGATATAAATGAAGAATGATTAGGTTGTGTTTTTAAATGAAGTTTTTATTTACTATATTTCAATTATTTATTGAATATATATTAAAGGTTTAATGATTTAGTGGAACAGCTTAGCTTATCAACATGTATGTGTGTTTATATGTATACATTTTTGCTTTGAATTGTGGTTAAAGTACTAGATCTCTTGGTCATTCAATAATATTTTAAGATATATCATAAATGAAACAATTGATATAGAATATTTCAAGTCCTGATATCATTGACAACAAAAAGTCATTTTACTTTGATGATACCTACAACACCTGAAATACAATTTTTCTCATGACTGCTTAATCTTAGTGTATTATTTGTTTGATTTCTAAGAAAATGGGATGGGTTTATAGATAAGCAAGTTTATATATAACTATTTTTATCTTGGAGATGTCAAATTTTAAAACAGTTGATATTTAATTGGATTACTATTTATAGCTTATTTTTCTATTTATCTTTTAAAATGCATATTTGTTATAAGTGTGTATTTTTAAAAGGTGTTTTCAGATCTGATATAGAATATCAGCATATTGCTATTTTATGATCAAAGTTAACACAACCAATGTATGATTTTTAATTTTTTAGCAGGAAGTTGATGTTCTTATTTTTTTAAATATTTTTGTTTTTTACAGATATTGTAGACTAAATAGAATTATTTTTCTTAAACTGTGATACTTTTCAAACTTGAATGTATATACCATAATTAATATATTGGTCTTGGTAGTCTCCATTGATTTATTATAGAAACTTGGACTTTGAATAAGACATTAGTACATTGTAATTACAAAATCTTTTTATGTATTTAGTTTGTAATATTTTATTAATATATAACTATATATTGAACAGATATTCAAATGAATAGTTTGCTTGGAAGGTTATGTAATATTTATTCACCTGAAGTAAAAGATTGAGCTTCAATCCATATGCCTTTAGCTTTTGAGTTCATCTTTCGATCACTGCCTTAAGCAGCATATGGCAATTATAGCATTGAAGTATGTACTGAGTTTTGTGTAAATTAAGTTTATTAAATGATTTTTCAATCATAAACTATGGCAATACAAGCTAAATAACTGATTTTACGAATATCATTTGCTAATAATGATAATTGTACAAATAAAATAAAAATTTTTTTAATACAATATACCATATGCATTAAAAATATATACCAAGAGATAGATATTAGACCATTTTTAAATATATATATATTTCTGTATATACATATATATTTTCTGTAAAATAAATAAATGAATATTTTATTGTTGAATTGCTAGAACTATGATTCATGACTTTGAATTTTAGAGTCTACCACTTTAACATTTTCCTAAATCAAGCCGGTATCTCTGCATTCAGTTATCAGATTTTACTTTTAATCTGCTATTTCATTTCAGCAGGCTAAATATTTAAAATACTCCAATGTTCCCAATTCAAGTCAACCAGTTTGCATAATTATACAGATCTAATATCAGCTCATAATTATACATTTTAGTCTTGCATTGGTGGACAAGAGGTCAGCACGACTGCCTTGCAGTTGCCCGGGTTGCGGGTTCGCGTCCCGGCCGATGCTATGACACTTAAAAAAAAAACTATACATTTTAATGACTTTAGTTATAATAAACAATAAATGTCTAGCTGACATTTTTGATATGGAAGATACTAATACAGATTGTCTTCATTTAATATCTTCTTTTTACACTATTATAGTTTCATTGAGATATCATATGTTTTTGAGTATTTTATAACTCTGAGAAAGTCTGTTGAATAATTGAAACTGTCAGCTTGATTTAAAATTATAATGAGGAATTTTATTGCATTTAATGCACATGGAAGTATCTAAATATTATTTTTTACAATAAATTAAATATTATTACTCTTTTACACTTATGCTGTTATTCAAAGTCAATTATTTTATGAATTGTGTATACTGTCTCTCCTGGAGATAGAACAGAGACATCATTGCAGTGCAGTTATAATTATAATTTAATAAAGACCATTTATTTATCTACAATAAGTGAATCTTTTTTAAATATGTGTATATATGTGTAAGTTCTAATGTTTCAAAATGCTATAGTTATATGCTATTACTAATAAAGATTTCAAATATGCTGGAATTTCATTCAGCTTGTTTTTCTCGAATCCTCACTAGTCAAAATTTCATGTTGTCCAATATCTGTTTATTTAACCATTTATCTGTTATGCATTGTATCCAATTAATGACTTTGGAAGCACAATAAAATCTTAAAAGTAAAAATAATTAAATACTAAAATTATTACCAAAAATATTTATATAACGATTACATATACAACAGTTTAGATAAATTTTCTCCTCAGAAGTTTGTTTTATTTATTTCATAGAAATATAATAGTATTAAAAGCTTAATTTCAAGCAAAAATAATATTTATTAAAGATAATTTTACATACTTGTGGGCAAAAAGGAATTATGAGACATCATTTTAGATCTAATGATTTTTTTCCTTCTCTTTGGGTAATGGTTAAACTTTAATAATTAAGGTTCTCATAAGCTCTTCATTGCCATGGGGTGAATCAGATAATTATCTAATGACCTTAAGTTAATTGAATATTAGAAAAGATAAGAATTAATAAAGTAATTTTTTTAATTATGAGATAACATTTATTTCTTTAATAATGAAAAAAATAATTCTATATATAAATCAATCATCACTTATAAATATAACTGGTTTTTAAAATTTTTATTTCCTATTATTGGATTATAATTTTGCATCATCACTACTTTGGAATTATGACAAAATATTTTTTGTTTAGCATTTTTAATACCATTCAGTACAATAACAAATTAAACAATCACTTTCTTCTTTAAAATATATATATTCTCCAACATTATAAATAACTTCACAAACTTCTAACTTCCTTTCAAAAACTTTATTTCCATATATTTCAGGGATGCCCAACCCGTAGCTCGCGAGTCACATGTGGCTCGCCCAACCGTTTAATGTGGCTCACATTGCACTCTTCAAAAAAAATTAATAAAATATTTTATATTCCTTGACGCAGCATGCACACACTAAAAAATAAACATTTTTGCAATACAAACGATAAAGATATGCAGTGTCAGGTTTCACATTAAATAAAATAATTAAAATATACTTTTCTGTAATTCTAATTTATATGTATGTTACCAAATTTTTAATAAATAAAATATATTTACATTTTTTTTTTTTTAACATATTACACCTTTTTTTTGTTGTTGTTGTGAATTATGTTTATAAATGCAATGCGAAAAATGCAATATATAATTGTGGTTCCCCAAATTTTTTTAAATTCTCAACTGGCTCCCGTTAAGTTAAAGGTTGGGCATCCCTGAATTATATATATAAAATCACATATTATATATAAAAAGATTTAAATCTGTTTTAAATATGATTAATGGTGTTACATAGGAATATAAAATAAAATGTAATTAATATGGAATGTTTAAATAGTATTTAAGTAAAGTGTTAAAGGATAGAGAAATAATTTACATTAGTTTTTAAATAGATTTAAAAGTATAGACAGGAATGGTAGATAATTGATATGGAAGTTAGATAAAATAGTTAAAGGAGGAATAAATTTGTAATTAGGGGTGGGTTAAATGGATTTAAATAGTATTTGGTTCATTGGTGTTTTAGATCCTTTCTAATATTTTTTTTGAAAATTTATACTTAATATATAAAAAAGGAAGTTTTATAATAAAGGGAGAAGAGGGAGGAAGATGTAAGTAAAATATAATAATGTATAGTTAATATGTTTTATTATTGTGAATTTGATATGTTAATGTTTAATATATGAAAAAGATTTGTATTTAAAATATTATGTAGAGATATTTATTTTTTTGTTATAAGTCCTTGAAAATGACTGTAATGGGTAAAAAAACAGTTGAAATGTTGGAAATGTTTAATATGTGATTTTATATATATAGTTGATATATGGAAATAAAGTTTTTGAAAAGAAGTTAGAAGTTGTTGTTTTTTCTATGATAAAATTAAGAAGTTAGAAGTTTGTGAAGTTATTTATAATAATGAAAGAATTAAAACAGGCAAAACTCTCCATATAGTAGTGTCACTCAGTGCAAGCCAGAGTAACCAATGGTGATCATGTAATGTTTTTTTTTTTTTTTTATAATAAGATAATTTTATTTATAAATTAATTCTAAGAAATTTACATGTGAAAAAAATTAGAGAACTTATAAAAAAAAAAAAAAAAAATACAAGTGACAATATTTCTAGTCTTATATTTTGATTAAATCTCATGTGGCTTTGAAGATTTCCTTGTGTGAGTTAATACTGTCTCTATTTTTATTTTATGTAATGTTTAATGAAAGAATTACTAAGAATAATTAGGTAGTATGAAAAAATATAAACCATTTTTTAATAGGAAAAAAAAAAGTCTTTTTAAAATAATATTAATAAATTAAAATATCTTTTAAAAAGCTACCTTCTATTTTTGTAATGTTTTTTATCAATCTCAAATCTTTAGACATGCCTTCTAAAATAAATATGGTGTTGTAAAACCAAAAAAAATTTTTGAGAAGTAGCATGCTTTGACTTTTGTAAATTGTTATTAGCTTTCTAATTTGCAAGATATAGACCATGAAGATAATTTAAAATAGATTGTATTGTATCTTAATTTAAAACTTTATTTAATTAATAAAAAAAACTGGAATATAGACTGCTGTTGAAAGATGCTAGAAAACAAGAATACAGTTTGATACTAACATTATTATTTATTGGAAATTTTTTATTCAAATTTTTTTTGTCAGTTCCATATTTAAAACTTTTTTTTTTCAGAAGTATTAAATAATTAAATTTTTTAAACATGAATAAAGAAATTATATTATTTTAAGTTTAAAGTAATTAAAAATACTGCGTAGGAGCTTTAGTATAAATTATTTTTTAATATTTATTTTCACATGATCACCATTTCTTATGCTTGCACATAACTGTTATTAAACAGGCAAAACTCTCCATACAGTAGTGTTACTCAGTGCCAGCCAGAGTAATCAATGGATGCCAGAAGGCTTGTGCATAAAATCCCCATCTAGGGCCTACTCATATGACTATATAAGCTATTGAGCTTAGATTGAAAATATTATTGTGTTTTAAATTTTATTCTCATAGTTTTGTAGTTAAGTAGAGATAAAAGGTGACTGCTGGAGGGTTGCATTAGATCTTAAGATCTAGGTGCAGTGCCTACCGACAAAGGCCACAAGCCAGAAACTAGTCTGGGGATATTGGATGAATAGGCACTAGATGGGGATTTTATGCACAAGCCTTCTGGCATCCATTGATTACTCTGGCTGGTACTCTACTGTATGAAGAGTTTTGCCTGTTTTAATAGTATTTATTTTTGTTAATATTCATTCATAAATGAATATGAACATTTTTAAGTCTAGTAAAAAAGAAAAACAAAAAAATGAATAAGAATACCTCATTTCATTTTCATCTATGCAAAACGCTGATACTCAAAACTATAGTGAATTAAAGCAAGATAATTGATTGATTACTTATATAGATTTAATATTTTTAATAGTTTATTTAAATAAGTAAAAAAAATTTTTATCGGATTCACAAATGAATTAGGCAAAAAAATAAAAGTGCTTTTGGTTATTTTGTTTATATAGGTAATAAACCATATAATTTTCTGAATTTAGTAGCTTTAGTACTTTAAGACTAAGTTGGAATAATATCAAAAGTGCTTATTTTTTAATATATATATATACAGTAAAAAAAAGGAATAAGTCATGAGCTCAGTGTTCATTTGAATATCAATTACCCTTACCAATGATGAAGGCTGCATTGTATTATTATTGTCATGTTTGGTCTTATAATTACCAAGTATACATTCATCTGATCAATCTTCTAGCTAATAACATCTAGATACTTATTTTCAATCACTATTGCATGCTTAACTGGATTAATTATATCTCTTTTATTTGAATGAAAAATCCCAAACTTGGTTGAAACTGAAACAAAATCTCAAAGTTTACCTGGCATGAATTTGAATCCCATAACATGGATATGACAGTTGGATGCATTAACCATTATTCCATGAAGCTCTTCTATTAAATACAGTACTTGAGTTTTATTTAAAAAACACATATTTTAGTGATTGTTTTCTGACTCTATGATAATTGTTAATTAAATATTTTTGTAATTTAGAGATAAAGTGAATTAATACAACACGATTCTGCAATATTTTCATTTTAGACATTTTGCAACTAATCAATAATAATTTATTGATTTTAATAAAAAATTTATTTAGTGGCAATTTAAATTTAGAAATTTATCTATCTAAATATATTTTAAAAATAATATTCCACCTATATATGAAATTTATAGAATATATTAATTTAATTTCAGTGCTAAAGTTAAAAAGTTTTCCCATTTTTTCTATTAAAATTTATCTGTTTTGCCCCAAATGTAAAGTTTATTTAGAATAGGTTGGATTTTATTAAAAAACTAAGTGAATGAACACACATGAAAATAGTTATGTCTAGATTCTAAGGATAACTAGAAGATTGCAATAATAATATTGATATTATTGTAATTGTATGAGAGGCCAGCTGTATTTAATTGATTAAATTAAGATTTTTTAGATCTTAAATTCTCATTACTATGCTCATTAATATTTATGAAAAATAATGAAAATATTAGGAATTACTATCCTATCTATTATACGTGATATATATTTATTCAGATCATTGTAAGATCAATAAAAGAGAACTTCTTGGACTTGGGTTGTTTGTAATACAGAAGACCAAATCAGACTATTAAAGGATATGTCTGACTACCAAAAGCCATTTGATTTATTAATCTTTTCTACCATGGATTATTGCCAAAATATGATGAATATTTAATATAATGCAACACAATGATTGGATTATGTGATAGTCAAAAAATTGACATTGTAAGGACTTTATCTCTCCAATCTTTATTACATTTTATGGGAAATACATTATGAATTAAAACGGAATACAAAGAGAACCAAAATAAATGGTTATTACTTAAATTGTTTGGATTTTGTAGTTGAAATGATAAAATTAACTATTTAAATTGTACCTTAGTTTTAATCAAAATGGATGAAATTAACGATTGACTTCAATGTAGAATTTTTTCAAAAGATCATCATTATTAAGTGTCATTGAACTAATTACTCATAAAAATTATATTAATAATATTGAACATATTTATAAATTTTTTAACATAATGTATAAGTGAATATAAAAAGATTCTTAACAAATTTTGTTCTATCAATAGTTTCTTATGAATCTGAGACCTGTGCATTTAACAAAAGAATGATATAAAAAAATGAACTTCTGAGAGTTCTGTGTTAAATAAATAATGAGAGATCAATAGCAAAATACAAAAGGTAATTTACATGTATTAATAACATCATTGAGGCAATTGGAGTTGGGTAGAACAAATTCCTAGAATAGTTGATAATACATGGAAAGCTGAAACCAAGAGATTAGAAATAGAAAAAAACATGCAGTATATGCAGAGTAATATATTTATGAAAACATTGTATTCTTAATGCGATGCAAATTTGGTATATATGTAACATTAAAATTACAAACAATTTAAACTTTAAAATAATCTTTAGCATCATATCATAAAATTTTTTAGTTAGTATACCTGATGATATTCATATAGAAATGTTTTTTGTTACTAATGTAATCTTATATAGTGTTGAAATTGAAATTTATTTAATAATGCAAATACATCCACAATAGTTTAAGTAATTAAAAACAGTACAATACATTTTCAAATATATATATAATTTTATTTTTAAGTTTATGGTGTTTCGTGTTATTTATTTTTAAGAAATATCTTGAAAACAATTTCAAAACTATTTATAATACAGTTATCTGATTATTTTATGGATGAATTGCTGAGTAATAGACAATAAATTTATTGATTATAAATTATTCATTTCTTAATAATAAATGTTTATTTATTCAGAACTTAGATTAGTTAAATCATTTCAAATTTAAGTAATTAAAAATAGTTGTTTTTCAATAAGAATCCTAAAATAGTTTTAGGCTACAAACCTATACTACTAAAGAATATTAAAACAGGCAAAACTCACTATACATATGCCGCTCACAGCAAGCTAGAATAATCAATGGATGTCAGAAGGCTTGTGCATAAAATCCCCATCTAGTGTTACTCATCCAATATTCCCAGACTACTTTCTGGCTTGTGGCCTTCGTCAGTGAGGAGCCTTGGATCTGAGATCACTGCACCTAGATCTTAGGATTTAATGCAACCATCCATCAGCCACCTTTTATTTCTACTTAACTACAAAACTATGAGTCTTAAATTGAAAACACCTTAATATTTTCAATCCAAACTCATTAGCTTATAGTCATATAGGTCTGAATTCAGTTCAGTACCTATACATTTTGGTGTCTTTGGTTCTTTAATAACCATGGCTAGTAAAGAATATGTGTGTTTTTGATGAAAATGTTAATAATTTTATGTATAAACCCATTAAGTGACATATTTTTCATGCTTATTGATTACTACTATATATATATAAAATATATCTATGTGTCTAAATGACTATATAGAATATATTTATCTCAGCCAAGAAAACTATCAATACTATAAGTTTTGATTAATTAATTAATTTTTATAGCAATTCTGCTACAATTTATAAGAAATAATATATCAAATTATTTGTTCATAACAATGCAAATATTAAATGTTATAATTTAAAATAAGGCATTAATAGTTAATATCGAGTGTGGACAATAGATTTATGAGTACTTATTAATTTATTAAAAAATGGTTCACCTAGGAAATAGACATTATATCATGGGACATGTTTTTGATACTTCAGAGTGTTCAACAAATTATCAAAATGTATTTAATCTGAAATGATTTGATGGTTTTTTTCTTATATTCATTGATTTTAAACTTATTGTTTTATGACATCTTAAATATTCTAATATTTTGGCCTCAAATAATCATCTTCTCAGTTATATAAATTAGTTTGCTTTTTAATTAGTTTGGCAACTTCTATTATTAACAAATTGTAGGCATGATAGCTGAATCAAAGAATACTAAAATATACATCAAACTTTATTAATTGCCCTATTTCAATAATTAGCCAGAGATAATATTAGCGTAACTTACCAATATTTGATAAAATAATCAAATTTATTTAAACTCATTGAATCATTATTATATTGGGAAGTCTGATAAGCAGTGAATATATATTATTGGTAATATATAAAATTATTGAATGGTTAAATTGCTTGAGAGTTCATATGAGGTTGATTGGAACTGCTCCACTTATTTGGCCAAACTTTGGGTAATGGGGATACTTTAATGATTTGATAATCAATCTAGGAGTTTTTAACTTTCAGTTTAGCTGTTAAACTAGTTAATTATCTTAAAGCATCTGATGTTATTATCTTAAAGCATTGATGAAGTTTCAGCAGATAGATTTAAAATTAATATTTATATCATACAATGACATGTCATTTTTTAATCTGCAAATAAAATTCAAGACAAAAAAATAATTAATCTTTTAAAATTACATATCCATTGATTATAAGATTATATAACTCTAAATATTCCATGTTTGAACACATTTTGATAAGATTATATTATCACTTGTTGGTAATTAAGCTTTATTATTTGCTTAGTATATCCTATTGTTCTTTCCTTCATTTTGGACAAAAAATGTAACATACATATCTAGTATTCGGGCCTGCTGCAGGGGAATCTTAAGAAATTTGATAGCAAAAACTTATGGAGAGAGATTAAATAACCCATTTGATATTGTGAACAAATGTAGAATTGTGGCATTAAAAATAAATGATAAATATGATAACAAATTGAATTTTCTTGTGGAAAAAACAAATATTGTGCTTGAACAAAACTATGGTTGGCCATTGGGTAAATTTAATAGCAATTATATCTCCAGAACCAATCAGTAATGAGGTAAAGCTTGGCTGGAGATTCATTGGTGGATTCTGGAAGCAGCCTCAAATTGAAATTATCAGTGATTGATTTTGCTGAAGGCAACCGAGAATAATCTTAGAAGATTAATGAAACTAAGCTAATGAAACTAAGCTATTTTTTAGAAACAACAACATAGCGTGTCTCAAAAAAGGCAAGGCAATAAATAGCTTGGGGTTGTTAGACTACAATGTGCAAATTACAAAGTTGCAATTTAAAAAGATAAATACATATAACAAGAAATATGTTAAGGATAAATTTGTGTCAACAATATTGAGGAAACTTTGTAATGCAGTGTATATACACATTTCTTAGCAATGTACCCTCAGTGGCTTTACTGTGCATTTTTGCTAATATCAAGCTGCATAAAGAAGAGTCTAGCCATTCAGACTCATGATAGATTTCAATGGGGTATATTACTGCAAAGCAGCAAAGAAAATAGCCGATTAGTTGATGGAAAAAATTAGATTTGGCACATATACAATAAAATCATGTATTGAGTGTGTGGATAAAAAAATAAAAATTAATACAAAAAATGCAAGTTAGTCTCATTGGATATAAAAAAAATGTATAGTTCAGTGCCTTGTGATCTATCCTAACCATTAACATTGTTCAAGAAACTTTCCAGCAAATTAACTACAATCCATATAAAAATTTTATAATAGAAATATTAAAATGGATTGATAGGAAATTGTAATAATAACAAAGGATGAATTTTACAAAATGTAGAGTAGATGGCCAATGGAGTTACCATTAAGTGATATTGTTTACAAATAATGACATGTTTATATGTGCACTGGAGGATTGAATAAATATATAGCTGGAGGTCAAAAATGACACTTCTTGAATGGACTATTAAAGTAGAAGACAACAATCATGGTATTGGTTTTCTGGTCATGTATATCCAGAAAAATAAAAATGATTTTGACTATAAAATGAAGTTAAAATTCATACAAATAAGGGGAATCATTTATCCTATGTCAAAAGTCCCAGTAGAATACAAAGTGGCTGACTTTAAATGTTTATTATATAGAAACAAAAATCTATGCAAGTATGAGACAGATAGAAAGAACAACATCGATTTATATATTAATGATCTAATAGGGCTTGGTTATAATCATAACATGCTTATTAAAGGAATTGGGAAATTTTACACCAATGTAAGTTAAAAACATTAATAATATGTATAAAGCATGGATAAGCCTGTCTTACATTCCTCATATTGCAAATAATTTTAGGAATATTTGTGCTAACATGTACAGACTAAGCTTTAGATCGCTGCCTTCTCTTAATAATTTGTTGAACAATACTAAAGACAAGATACCTGTGGAGCATGCTCCTCAGGTGGTCTATAAAATTGCATATACTAACCCTTCCTGTAACTCTGTATATTATAGCGAATCTTGTGCAAATAAATTACAAGAATTGTCCAACATGCATATTTGTACAAAAGAGTAAAACAAAAGATTGAATACAGATCGTTTTTCTTAATAATGATATGTATCATGGAGCACACATTTTCTCCATCTAATGTTAGAACAATTTGCTCTAAAAGAGACAATAAAAAAAGAAAATAGAAAGAAGTGTGGACAATTGCAAAGAATCCACATTCCATCAACAAAAAGGATTTCTGTGTTCTATTGTCTGAAAAATGAAATATCTAATTGCCTTATTCGTATATAATACCTCATTTACTTATTACATCACGTCAAATTATATAAGCACACCTGTACTGCATAACTTTACTCAGCACTATGATTCTGGCAGTGTTTTGCCAAAAGCTGGCTCAATGAATTTATGTTTTATTATACCTTTTCATCAGAATTCGAAGTCAATGAGTGGTTAGGAATTATATATTTATATAACAAACTAGAATAATATTTTTTTAAAAAAAAGTTAGAGACAAAAGATAAATAAATGCAGTTTGTTTTCCTGTGCCACAGAGTGATCTGAATATGAGATTGTAGATTTTTCTTTTTTTTATATTGATAATATAAGATTAACTTTTCATCTGTCTTAATACTGTGTACATTAACTTTTACGTTTTTAAGTTTTTTCCCTGAAGGAATTGGAGGAAAAATTAAATGAATTGCATTACATTAATTGAATGTTTAGGGATTTGTAAAACTAATATATATATATTTCAATATAATAAATAGAAATTAAGTTTATTTATTTTGCAAAAATAAATTAATTTAATATCTGACTTGGGAAAAAAAAAGACTTCTTATAATGAAGTTATATTAAAAAATAATTTAATTCTTAAAATGCACTTTTTGTTTGATTTAACAAAACGATTTCTATATTTGAAGTTTAAAAATTATATTATAGGTAAGTATGTCTGTGTGTTTTTACTATATCTATCGAAACAAGAATGTTTTTCTATCAAATTTTTTGTTTAGAAAAATATTTTATTTTAAGATCCAGGATGATTTTTTTAAAGCAAGTTTTGTTATCAGTATCAAAATATCTAAGATACAATACTGTATGTGGTTTGTTGACACACTATAACAAAACATTAACCCTTTATTTCTGCAAAATAAGAGCAAAGCTTAATTTTTGGTCATTCTGCACTATTTTGTTAATACTAAAGGCAACATTAATTCATAAATTAGTCAAATTACATACAATTTACCTTCATTGTTATATGAATTTAAAATTTAAAAATCACCAGTAGCAGCAATCCCTTATGAAAGAGTATGAACATTTCATATCCAAGAGGAAAAAAAGATGGCAAAACAAAATAATAGTATTATGACTGTTATACAATATGTAAATCATAAATATCTCTACATATAGATAGCATTGGTCTATTAGTTTGTTTTTGATATTTTATAATGCTTGCCTTTAATAATGCCTATTTTTTTCTGTCTGCAATATTTCAGTATTCTGTTTAATTGCAACTCTGCAATGTACTCTCTTTTCTACCATATTTTCCCAATGAAAATATTCATTATGCTTTTTTAGAATGTCATTGAAATAATTTTTTTATGTAAACAGAGTTGCCTCATCTACGAAAACCATGCTTGAGTTCACTATAAAATATCTTTTTACAAAGTCTTGGGTTCTTTATTTTTTTCACTTATTCAATCCAATAAAGATGTGATTTTATTAAAGTGGACCCTATAGCATCACATCCAACAAATTAAAGAACCTATCGATTAGTTTTATGATCTCCTCATTATATATTTAAAATTTAACAAGTATCTGTAAATGAAATTTTTTTCATGTTTTATAGGACATCCAAGTCTCACTTCCAGGTAAAATAACAGCTCTATTTATGGCTAATGTAGTCCTAGTGCTTAAATATCCTATATTTTAATTTGTTAAAAGCAGCTGCAGCACATTGGAGTCCCTGTTCTGCATATTAACATATAAGGCTATGTTTTTATTTAAAATTACCTAAGTGTTTAAATTAGCTTATATTGTTAAGTAAAAGTTGCTGGAGATTTTTCTTCCATTATTGGCTGATAAAGAATTTTAGTTTTTTGAACATTAATTACTGAATCAAAGTGATTATGTATTTCATTCAAAATATTAATTACATTCTATAAATAATCTTTTGAACTGCAATTATAACACACTTATCAGCATATAAAATCTGCTCCCAAAAAGATAAAGTTTTGATTTAACTTTTAATCAATTCAAATTTAAAATTTCATGATCAAACTTGTATTGCATCTTGATTCTTGATTTCATTAAGACATCTATAAGCAGCTACAAATACCACAATCATAAAAATTGGAAAGGAATAAAAATCCGTAAGCTGCTCTTCCACAAAATAATAATCAAAACATAATAATTCTCTACAACAGCTATATAATCAAATAATAATTTTATACATAAAAAAGCCTTTTTCAGCACCTGCTTTGTTGCCTTTTCAAATGTTACTAATCTATTTAACATTAATGAATTACTGACATAAAGCCATCCAGTGTCCAATAATGGAATTAAAACAAACAATAATAATATAAATAATTAAAACAAATCAAAACCCTCATATATAAACTCAAAAAAAAAAAAAAAAGCTTTTTAGGTATAAAATTATTATTTGATTATATAGCTGTTGTGAAGAATCACAAAAATTGAAAACAAATATTGAAGCAAATATAGATCATCATTTAACATCAGCTTTTATTTCAAATGTCTCAGATAATACTTCCTCTCATGCCATTATGTGGAAGCTTTATAATATGAATAAACTTTTATGAACAAGCAATTAATGTCAGGTAATGGAAAATTGTATTACACCTAAAGGGGATGACAAGTTAATGAAGAATTATATGGAAAAGTAAGTATATGATATGAAAAGCAAGATAAATTATATATTTCCTGGAATGTTTTGTAAAGTATTTTTTAATAATGAATGTAATAATAGTTTCACATAGCCTTTCATGTACAAATACTGATTTTGTTCAATCTTCATTATAAGAATCAACAATTTATTTACTGTTTTATTGATGTCATTATTATAAATTTGTTTAATGCACATTGATTATGTAAGTAATATTTACTAAAGCGATAAACCTAAAGCATGTATGGTTGAAAATGCGAAGGTAGGGACCTCTACAGGTCTTAACCACAAGGCTTTAGGTTTATCACCTTAGTAAATATTACTGATGTCATTATTATAAAAGGAAGTCAAAATCTTAGAAAAGAGTGGTACTAATATTAAAACTAGAGACTGTTAGTTATATGTCTTTATTCTAAGTTATGGAAGTGGTAGTAAAGTGTTAGTTTCTAATTTTTTTTTCCTGATATCTATCACTTCTAATCAAGTGGAGGTTTGGGAATAACGTAAAACAGAAAATTTAATGTTATATTATAATAATGAGGCCTATAGATTATTATAAGCAAAACTTGTTTTTAAAAAAAGTGTAATTGTGGCAAATAAAATTTTGATTAAAACTGGAAAATATTTAATTATAAACTTTTCATGTGCATTTGAATTGTAAATACTACAAAAAGTTGAAAAAGTAACATCCGGTCTTTTGAATTACAATGCTGGTGTAAGATAATGAATTTATCATGGTCAGATTAAATGAAAATAAATATACATTACAGATAATTGAAAAACAATAACAACAACAACAAAAAATATTTTGGAAAAAAATTGAAAGAAGAGTAATAATAAATTATATGGAGGTTCAAAATGATGTAAAATACTTTTAAAGGAAAAAATATATAGAAAGGTTGCAATTAGAAGACAGACTATTAAAATAATTTTTAGATGTTGTTTACCCAAAAAGAATTTATCAGATGATTAAGAGCTAAACTTTAAAAATGATATTATTGCAATCAAACTATTTTACTCACTGGTTCTTGAATTGAGTAGGAAGTGGAATAAACTTTGCTATAATTATTGTGATTTATTTTTATAGAAATGCTTTTTATATAATCTCCTTTCCAGCCATTGGTACTTCTAGTCAGGACGTATCATCAAAAAATTGTATTTTATAAGAAAAGACAATATTGTTCAACAATTTTGTTAACCACTGTTTTTTGTATTCTTTAATGAATATTAATATTGATCATAACTTTATATGATTTATAGATCCATCATTTTAAAGAGATGATTTATAATATTGATCAATCATTATCTAAAAAAGAATAAATAAACAAACAATTTTCTAATGAGATCTTCCAAGGAACAAAATGAAACATCAAGATTTCTATTGGTAATATCAAAACAAGAAAATAGATTTATTAAAATAATTTCATAGAGTCAAGTTACTAATATAGTTTGTGTTATCAAATAAATCCCCCCTCCCCCAATTATACAATAAAAATATTGTGATTTATTAGTATTACAAAGTTGAACAAGTTAAGAGTTCTAAAAAATCATAATTAAATGCGAATGAAAATTGCTTAGTGTAACATACATTAAGATGAATAATATTAGAATGCTGAGAAAGAGAAGCCAACCAGGCTACTATATAATCAATCAAAGGTTTTTATTGGGAGGCCTTATGATGTTTGGGCGGGTTAAAATTTGACTTTCAAATCTATCCAGTTACTACTACACCAAACTCCACACAACAAGTAAGACAGTTACTTTTTGAAGGGGGGAGGGTTAATTTTTTAAAATATAAAAATGTAGTTTGAACATGATTTTATATTTAATCAAAAAATGTGAATCAAGCAGTGAATAAAAATATAAAAAAATGTTATTTATATTAAAGAAAGAATTCTTTAAAAGTGATCTCTTGATGTAATTTTTTATAATAGATGGAATCAGAATTAGTGTTAAATTTATTTCTATTAATGCTTTATTTTTCTATCATTGATCATCTTTATTATTTCTGCTCCTAAAAGTTCAATTTTATGATAATCTATTATTTAATATTCAAAAGTAACTTCAAATCTAGATCTCAACTTCCTTTAGACACATAAAGTTATAATTATGATACTACTCAGTATTGAAAGATCTCAGCTTCTAAATAAATTTTCTTTATTATAAATTCAAACCTTCTGTTAAATGTTTTAACATTTTTTGAATCATTATAATTTAATCTACAAGCATGTGACTGTTGTGCAGTTTTAATGATGATTTATCATTTTTTAGATAAATATGTTTTATTATTTTTAATATATTATGGTGCAAACTGCAAATGTTATAATAAAGGTGTAATATTTCAGCATTTTTTGGAGATTAATTATGGTTCTTGCGTATTTGCCAACCGATGACGTATTGCCCTGAAGCTATATCAGTCTGACCTTGCGATCTTTAAGATAACATCTCCAAATGATTTACAGACAAATGCAATAGCTAAAATTTGTCCACAGATCACATGGACCCGGCACGTTAAAGATTGCAACATCAGACTGATATGGCTTCAGGGCAATACGTCATCGGTTGGCAACTAAAAAATAAAAATAAAAAAATGTACATGCATGCGGCAAAATAATTTAGAAATTAAAAGTAATTAATATATAAAACAGGTTCTAGTCTAAAAAAAAACTATCCTATAATTTATAAAACCACCCTATATTATGCTCAATTATAAAATACAGCATGTAGCACTGGAATTGGTGGGGGGGGGACCTCCCATGTTTTTGACGAGCCAAAGGCTCGGCATACACCTATATCAGACATTGTATTACTCTCATAGCTGTAATTTTATATTACTCTCATAGCTGTAATTTTTATAATTGCCGATGAATTTACGAAAAAAAAATTTCTGTATGATATAATTCAGAAATTAGAAATAAAATTAATTAATTGTAATTTTTATAATTGCAGAATAATTTACAAAATAATATACATCAAAATGGCATTATTTATTAAAAACAAAAATGAAAATTACTTACAAATAGCGTCCATTGTGGTGGACTAGTAGCAAAAGACAGACAAATGACAAAATTTCCCAAAGCTCTCTCCGATTTTTAAATCTCGCGGGTCAAAAAAATCCAAAAATTGGATTAATCATGTCAGTGTCTTGGTTGACATGACAACGTTGTCATGCAAAAATAGATGATGTCTACCGGAAGGGAAATCGGTAAGTGTAATATGTCATCGGTTGCATTATCCGTAAGTTATGTATTTTAAATCCTGGGACTTCAAGCATATTTCTGTGCCGAAACTAAATTCTAATTAGTATATGCTATATATATAAATATAGTCTGTGTATGATTTTATAATAATATTGTATAGCTATATAACATCACAATAATACATTTTAAAATATAATTATGTATTTGGTTTTCATCATAAAATAAAATAATAATAGACATTGTATAGCTATAAAAGATGTTATCATTAGCAGTTAAATATATTTGAAAACTTTTAAAGTTTGAATTTTTCTAAAAATATTTAACAATTAAAAGATGGTTGAAATAATTATCATAATTTCAAGCTATAAAGTATGCTTTAAAAAAAAGGCCAACACTTTTTATATAAGTTCAAATAAAAGCTAGTAAGTTAAGTTTCATTAACTAAGTATAATTAGACCAATGTGACACTATTTATTTATATTAAGTATATAAATAGCTTTGCAATAAATAATACTAAATGGAAGTGGTGTCCTATTTGAGTTGTTGAGCACATATCAAACATATATTTGCAGAACATTTTTTAAATTTAAATCAGTCTGTAAGTGTTATTTTTTTAAACTTTTTATTTTATTGATGAAAATAATTTTCATAATGAACAAAATTGCAAATAATAAACTATTATAAAATGGAAGCTAAAAACAATTATGGAGTTGCTCTGAATTAGTCATCTCAGGTTAGACAAATTAATGTTAAACATTTTTGTTCAATTTTTTTTTTCTGAATAGTAATTAAAATTGTTTTTTTGTATATATTACAATGTTCTTTTAGAAAATCTAGTCTTACTTTTTTATTTTTATAATTAGAGGTCCAATGAACAGATTTTCCCCACAATGCACCATGTTTGGCATATGTCCATAGATTAGTCATCTCTTATTTAAGTTTCATCAGTCCAATATTAATTTGTGGTGAATCTTTTGATTGCTGGTTTATTATGTATCATTCAAAGAAATAAACTACCAGCAACTTCTTTATCTTCTCGATCAATTTATCATTATAATGTTTTATTTATATTCATTCATATGTTTGCACTTTTCCATATTCTTGAATTTTTCTTTGTCTTCAGATCATCTCCATTTTTAACCAATATTCTAGTTGTATCTGCATATCTAAAAAAATATTGATATTTATTATACCAATTCTGAACACATATTTGTATTCATTCAGCCTGGCTTCTCTTATTATATATTCATTATACAAATTGAAAACTTTAGATGACGTTATGCAATTCTACCTAACCACTTTGACAATATGAAACTAGGATTTTCCCATTACTTTTTTTTAATTTTGGGATAATATCAGTGAGATGATTTTGTATATTCACTTTAGACTACAATGTCCCATAATTTACCACAGAAAATGTATTTAATCAATAAATCATATATTGATGACTTGTTTGTGATATTTTTTAATCTTTTCAACTATCCACTGTGCATCAGCAATGATGGCTCATTTTTTTCAATCATTCCTGATAGCAGTTTGAATACAGTTTGAATATATGCCGAACGATTTTTGTCTAAATCTTATTTGCAGGTGATGTAAAAGATATGTTGTAATAATTTCACAGTCTGTAAGTTATTGCTTTTTTATTGGTGTAAAAATTGAAATTAATTTCTTTCAATCAGTTAATAAGTAAATGGTTTTTAAAAACTGATTGCCATAATTTGATCAGCACTTTTATTAATTATTTTTCAGATATTTATAAGACTTTTAAATGTTTTGTCATCTGCAGTCTAACATTTTGGAGCATACCAGCTGAATTTATGTATCTTCATTATATGAGATTTCACTTTCAGTCAGATTTTTTTCTGTTAATCTCAGCTACTCTCTCAGACTTATTTTCAAATTTGACAAATTTAGTTTTTCATTGCATGGAATAAAATTTAATTACTACAACTAGTTCTACATGGAGACCAGGAAGAAATTATTTTTCTCTTGATTTTTGGCTTTTATGTTTATTATTTAATTTACTATGATGACAACATGTTCTAATTTTTTTTTCAATATATAATTTGCATTTGCTCTTTCATAATTATGAGTAAGAAAATCTGATTTTGTGAGAAGTATGATCAATTTTAAATTGAGCTGATATGTTTTCATTGTCATTTTTATGAAAGTAACTTGTATCTGTAAACAATGAGCATTGCTTAGCCAGAGAAAGCATTTAAAATATCTCCATCAGGACACTCCTCCCTCAAACCTCTGACCATGGTTTTGTGCTTTGGCACTCCTCAGAGAGGCACTAGGGTAGGTTCAGACAAAACTTGTATCTGTGTTTATAGTGCAAAACTAATTAATCCAAAATAAACATTTATTCAAAAGAGTAGCTTTTAATTACATATTAAACACTGATAATTTAGAACTCTAAATTTCAGAACACAATGAAATCAATACCTCACTTACTTTCTTATGAATGGCCCATATTTTTAAAGCACTTAAATAATAATAACTATTAATTTTAATATCTATCTAATATAAATTTCCAATAAATTATATACATTACAATGTATTAAACATTATTGATATAGTAATTTTATAAGAAAAAGAAATATAATTTTATTTTATATGTTTTGGTAATTTCCATGCCTAAATTTTTAACAGTATTTGCATAGTGTATTTAGTTATCAGAAATGTATTTCAAAAATGAAAATTATGAATCTCAAAATGATAAACTAAAAAAGTTAAAAAAACAAAGCAACAAATCATATACATGTGGTGATGGAAATGTGGTTGTATTACTATGATTATTTTAGTGATAGATGATTTGTGGCATGAGAGACTGATGGTGTCTGAGCCTTATCTTTCTTAAGTAATTGAATAACTGAAGCACAGGCTTGTTATATACCTGTGTCTATATATATGTAATATAGGGTATATGAGCACAGACTTTCACACCACCCACCACTCTCCACTCTATCTAATAACACTGATACACCTAAACACATATATGCTGAAAAGATAAATAATCACCACTATACGTATTTCATGCTAAACCAGCAATCATCAGTTGGTCCAGACTATCATCTTTACACACATATATAGTATAAGTGCTCAGATATATATTAAGATAGACAATCCTCATAGTTTAATGGACAGGCTTCAATCTACTCCACACTCCAACTCCTCAACCGTCCATCCAATTGAAAATCTGATGTAATTGAAGTATATTTACTTAAGTAACAGTTTTCATTTAATTTTGAATAAATTGGCGACACTTTTTTTAAAAAATGAAAAAATATAATGATTATGAAAATTTTAACTATCTTTGTAATTTTGTCTAAATTCAAAAAAGTTCTGGGTTATTGGTTTATGGAGTAAAGGTTCAATTTGTATTTGCAACACAATAAAGTTTGATGACCATAATATGCTTGTGAGTGCACAAGGTATATCAGTATATAGCAAACTTTATAACTTACTATTAAAACTTGTAGTGTATATGGTTAAACAAATTTCTAATATTTTGAAATATTTTTCATCATCCCTAGCAAATACATATAGTAAATAATAAAATTAATGTCCTTTTAAAATTTTGAGTAGTTTGAATTTGTACTGAAGAGAAATTGAAATCTGAAAAATTCACCAATAAAAAAACTCTGGAACCAGAGATTTGGATTAATAGTAGTCTACTTGTACAAAGAATAAGAAGCAAAAAAACTAAAAAAGATCACAGATTGGAATCAAATTACTATGTGTATAATTAAAGAATGAAAATATAATTACATTAACACATATTTCCATTATTACAGTTAGTGCAATAAAAGCTGGTAGTATGAAAGACTTAAGTGACTGAAGACCATAAGTTTAAAAATAGTGACAATAGAATGAAAGAAAGAACATAGAAAGGAGACTGATTGTATGAATCAAAAATATTATATAACTTTTCCTCACTAATGCCCTATCCTAACAAGATAGCAGGAGTATTCTTGATTGGAAACTGCTTTCTGATTTTTAGCAGTTAACTCTCACTCATATCTGAAGGCATTTCATTATCCACCATTTGTGAATACCTGGGTTGTTCAACACCAGACAGAAATTATATTAAAAGCACCAACTTATAAATAATTTGCGAATTTAAATTAGACTATGAATATATTTTATCATATGGTCAATAGCTAGAAAGTTAAATGAAACTATTTGGAATGGCAAAAAAAAATCACTGTGAAATAATTTGCATGCATGTATGATAAATTCTTTGAGTGAAGGCAAGTGCAATAGCTATGCAATTAGGTATTACAACCAAGAAATAATTAACTTTTTATCATCATCGGTAATTGTTTACTCTTGCTTATCATTTCTTAATAAATACTTATTTCAGTATGTCAGTACTTGGAGTTACTTCATAAACTTTAATAAGCTTGTTTTAATATGCATATTATACATTTAATTTATCAGACTTTCTATATGAAAAAAAAAAATCTAATAATTTGTCGCTCGGGAGTATATATTATATTTGCGCTTTGAAGGTGATAAATTGAGCTATCCATTGACCTTTAGTTTTCGCGTTGACCACTCATCTAATGCAGCATTTTTTCTTCTTTTTTTTTACATTCTTTAATCTGAAATCTATCCATAAAACTTTTCTATCTTAGCCGGCTATTTTTACTGTTTAAGTAGGGGAAAAAAAACGAAGAAAATTAAGAATTTTTTTTTTTTAAAAAAATTACAATTTTTTTTTTTTAGTAAATCCTCATAGTAATATATTTTAAGTTAATCTTTTTTTTACCACTTTATTTAAGCTTTTTTTTTTTTAAAATGATTGAGTAGCGATGTGTTATAAATAGAAAGTTACAATAATGCGCTAAAGGCAGGTTTAAAAGTAGCTTCGCATAATTAGCTCTGTCGTCAGTACGTCACTCTTTTGAAGTCATAAACAGATGGGGGATGTATCGCTGTAGCTTAAGGCTGAAGAATACTTTTAAAGTTGGAGCAAGTTGTAAACACTGCAGAGAGCAGGTGATCATTAGGTATATTGGGGCATTTAACGCCTTCTGACTTTATTCTGATTATGTAAAGTTTCGGATCGGGTGGAAAAGAGTTTTTCTTCTTACTTATTTACGTGGATTTACTTGAAAATAACAATGGATTTAATTGTGAATATTTTCACATTTTCAAAACGGATATTATAAATCTTTTTCTCCCCAATTTATTTTTTTACCGCTGAAACTTCTGGAAGAATCAGTTTTAGCAGAACTAAACAGGTTTGTTATCTATTGCATATAAAGTTTGTGTGCTTGTGTTTTAATATTAAACAATTTACTTTTTATTTAAGTAATGATATAGACTAACAAAAAAATGGAGTGAAAATAAATTAAATTTGTAAGGCGATATTCTTTTTTTTTTTTTTTTAAATCAAAATGTTAATTTAGGTAATTGGAGAATAAACGTGCTGTTAAATAAAACATGGTTTAAATATACAGAGTATTTTTTAAAGATTTTCTATTTATTATACATTTAAATGTAAATTTACGCCTGTAATATATAGATAACGTTTTAAATTCTTTCTGTCTCAAACTACACATTGATCCTTTGTATCATTAGATATTGCACTTATATATTTATTTAACACACAAACATGTCTATATATAATATACACACACATAGTCAATCCTCCCAATAATTAATCCAATGCTGGTCAGTAAATGGATATCTAACTTTTCTTAGTTACAAAATAAAAGAATGCAAAAAACCTTTATGAGACTTTATCATCTGGTAATTGATAAAGTCTGATGAGTAATATATTCTTCATTATTTCTCTATGAGAACCCCGTGACTCGCAATAGGCTATTTAAAGATTGTTTTATGTAATCCTTTTACATATAAACATCTACACTAGCTGTATAATTAAATTGTTTTTTTTTTTCTTCTAATATTTAAAATAATTAATATTGTAACCTGAAATGTTGGAGGTTGCAGTGGATTGAAGCCTGTCCATTAAAGTATGAAGATTCGCTATCTTAATATAAACTGAGCATTGATTATATATGTGTGAGAGAGATGATAGTCTGGACCAACTGATGAGTGCTGGTTTAGCATGAAATACGTTTGTTGGTGATTATTAATCTTTTCTACATGTGTGTGGTCATGTGTATCAGTTGTATGAGATAGTGTGGATAGTTGAAGGGTGCTTGAAAATCTGAGTTCAAATCCTCTATATTTAACCTTTATATGTATATGATGCAGTTTGCATTTATTAAATAAATATCATGTAATTTTTTGTGTATACATATTTGAATAGAGAAATGTATCTATTTGTATATGGTCACACATTTTAGTTACATTTTAAGGTACGATGCATATCCATCAACATATTAGCTTAAGTATTTTTTTTATATAGAAATGACAGAACCAGTTTAACAGTGAAGTCTGTCTGAAATTAGAATTACTATTACAAATATTAAGTAGTTTTGATGAATAAATAACACGTTAATTCAAACATACAATATGTGTGACTGCAGAAAGGAATTTACTATTAACTGAAACGAGACTCATTAATTCAACTTTGAGGCGAACCAAGGAGGGTAAATTCTTAATATCTACTCCATACATTATTGTTTTTATTGCAATTCTTATTAGTATATGATTCTTCATATAGTATATGAACATGAAATCAACATGCATCAGCCAGGGTGATGGGTTTATTGGTTTTTACTTCAGAGTTTAGGAGCAAGAAGCATGATATTCATTCTCAATTGCTTAATAGTTCTTAATTGAAATATCATTTGGGTTTTCTTAAAAGCAAAATCAATGTGTGTGTGAATGAACTTTTTTTTTAAAATAGAGATTTATAATCATGACAAACAAAGCTAAATTATTGTCCCATATTATATCCTGGAAACTGAAATCACCATTTAAGATAGTGACAGGCAACCAAAGACAGAGAGTGCTAAGAGTGCCCTGATTGCAAACTCATGCCATTTGATATCCTTTTATTTGGGCACTTTAAACTACAGAATACTTTGGAAAAATAACTGTCTATTATTAAATTGATCATTAATGGATTTGGTGAAATTAGAAAAATGGATATCTAGAAATATAAAAAGTAGATATATATTTTACTATAAAGACACAAATATTGGAAGCACTCTTGGAATAAGAATTATTATAAATAAAAAATGTGAAGAAGAACATTATAGAGATTGATGATGTATCAGATAGAGTGGCAAAATTAGTTATTCAACTTAATGGAAGATACTAAATGCAGATAATTCAGATTTATGTTCCAACAAGTTTCTCATTGGTGATGAAAAAGTAAAGGATTTTGATATGAATGCACAAAAGGCTTTTGATCAGACCAAGCAACATTTTAAAATTGTAAATGATGGAGATGAAATAATTTGGTTATGCTGATAGAAACGAGAGAAAAAGAAAAATGCTAATATAAATGGGCATAGAAGCTTCCAAATGAAGGGACAAGCAGAACTGGATTATATTTTGACTAACAGAAAATATGTATTTCAATAATGTAATGTTCTTAATAGATTTGACACAGAAAAGTAATCATCAATTAATGAGATGTAAGCTATGCATTATTACAAAATTAAGAAGAAAAAATTATTATGAAAAATAGTATTAACAATTGATATTCCTAACTTCAGTAACACTCCAAAGAATTTAAGTTAGAATTTGTATATAATTTTAAAATATTAATAGATCTTGAAGTTGATTCAGATTTGAATTAAATCAATAAAAAAATAACTGATACACTATTAAGAACTGCAGCAAAGATATCTGGTACAAAAAGGGTCAATTTACCAGTAAATTTTTTTTGAGGTACTGAAACATATGAAGAAAAGAATGAATATGAAAATATCTAGAGTTTGTAAAATGATTTGAAAAAGAATTAATAACAGCATAAGAAAATATAATTATGAATCGGAAAGAAAAACTATGTATAGAAGAGAATAAATGTTTCAAAAGTATAAAACAACATATTAATATTGAAAGAAAAGTTATTTCTGCAATAATAAGAAAAGATTGAGCCAAGAGATGACATCATGAAATGCTTGAAAGAATTATAATTGATTATATAGTAATAAGAAACAAGGAAAAATAGTATCTCCTATAGTTATTACATCTGAATTGCATAGCATTTTAAATGAAGAAGCGAGACATGCAATTAAATTTATGAAGAAAGGAAAAGCTGCAGGAAATGATGGAATTATTATTTATATTTAAAAAAAGTAGTCATAGAAATAAAATTGTTGGAAAATGTTTAAATTATGAAGATGAATTAGATGATTGAATGATATTTAAAGAAGTTGTTAATAAAGTTATTAGCAGTTACAGATTTATGAGTTTTGTATAATATTTTTACCAAAATAATTGCAATTCATTTACAGTGAACTTAGAATTTTAATCAGCCATAAGTACAAACTGGATTAAAATAATGTTTTAGTATAGTAGATCACATCCAAGTATGAAGAGAAGTTATAGAAAGTTCTAGTTGCCATTATGCTTTGGATTTATAGACTATAAAAAAGCTTATGATTTTGTAAACATTTTTACAGTGATTATAGCACTAGATCATGTACGATATAAATCCAGAATATTGTCATAATCTAAAGAATATGAAAATGTAACAATGATTAGTTTACATGGTGATACTAAGAAAATTAACATTGATGAGAAGGGTGTATGACAAAATGATAAACTAAGGGAGTAAAAGTAAATGGGAATCATTTAAATAATTTAGATTTTGTAGATGATATGGTTATTTTTGCAAATAATACTTCAGAACCTAAAAAATGTAAAAATTATCAATTAAAAGTAAGAAAGTAGATCTAAAAATAAATGCTAAAAAAGACTAAAGTAATATTCAATGATTTTTTTCTGGAAAGAAGAAAATAAAAATTGATAATCATAAATTAGAAGTTTACAACTATAAATATCTTGGTCAGATTAATAACACAGATGGAAATATAATAGATGAAATTAATCATAGAATTAAATTTGAATTGAATGCTTTTGGTAAATAACTTAATATTTAAAAAAAATTATGTCTATAGGCTCAAAAAGAAATATTTTTAATAAATTTGTTTTACTATTTCTTTCTTATGCATCTGAGATTTGGACACTCAATAGAAGGGTAAATCAAAGAACTCAGATCTCTCAATGAAATATGGAGAAATGTATATTAGGAATAACAAGAAGTGATTGAAAACAAAAGCTGCAGCTGAATAATAAACAAATATTACTGATATTATTGAAAGAATTAAGGAACAGAAATGGAATTGGGATGATGTATTGTTAGAAGATATGATAATGGATGGACTATTCAGGTCTTAAACTAAACCCCATGAGATTTAAAAAACTTAGAAAGACATGTGAAATAGATGGATAATATAAGTAAGTTTGCCAGTGTGTCGAAGAAAAAAGACTAGGAATCAGAAAAACTGGATTAGACTTGGAGAGACTTTCATCTTGCAATAGATTGATAATAGTTGAAAATGATGATGATAATGTTTTTCTGAAGGTTTGTGATACCCTGTATGCTATTACTAATAAGTTGAATGTATTTGGAATATTTAAATAAAGTTAATTTTTTTAAAAGATATTCAATATTTATATTATTAGATAATAGAAATAGTCCAACATATAAATGATGATGATAATGTGTATTGTTTTTGTCATAATTAAGTTTAGATGCTAAATAGTAATTAGCATCACTCTTGGTGATAGTCTATCATTTGCTTACTGCATTAAAAAACAAAGCTGTTTACATATTGTCTTTTTAATTGTCTGGCATCATAAATTCATTTGGATTGTGTTTGGTGTTTGAAAATGTGATAACTTTATTTGATTCCAATAGTTGTTTTTCTATGTATGCTCTTTGTGTGAAACTAATTTATCTTTGTTTTACAAAATAAAACATCATTTTTTATTTGTCTGAAAGTTTGTGATGATGGCATTTTAGTAATAGTTATATGTTGGACTATTTCCATTATCTAATATTAAATATTGAATATCCAGAAAAATTTGAATCTTATTTAAACTTTCCAAATAAATTCAATTGTTAGTAATAGCACACAGGTTAGTATATAACACAACATTTTGAGTGGTATTATTTTCCTTTCTACTTCAAGTATTGCTAGTCTGACCCTTGGCAATATTCACATGGGAAACAACCTGAACCTTTATATTCCTGAATATTAAATTTAAGCTATCACTCTTATCAGCTGAGTACAATCATGAGTCATCTCTTCTGGAATTTTCAAGGTTCATTGGTCTTAATTATTTAAAAAAACATGGAGAAGTTTTTATACCCTTACTAGTGTACATATTATGTATTTATATCAGGTGGGTGATTGATGGTATTCTAAGTTAATGAGAGGGGATTCTGAAGTGCATTGCAGGCAGCAAAACAATTGCACAGTATTTTACATAGTATGGTGATCGACGGCAAATGTTTCAAACACTGTTATTGTAGCTTACATTTATTTAAGTTTGTTTGTTAAGCAATGTATTTAAAAGAGTTTCTAGTGATATTATGACCTGTGAAAATGTTATTGTAGCCCTATTAATAATCAGCTGATCTTGCATTACATCTTTCTTTGTATTGAAAATTTAAATAATATCTATTGAAAATATTAGAAAATGTGTAAATGATACCTATCCCCTCCCACTTTTTTTTTTTTATAAAGATAAAAAAAGAATTTTGATGTTAAGATAAGTTAGAATAGTAGCATTTTTTCTTTTCACCTCGTTTGTTGAATTGATGATTTCCTGTTTAAACTAAAATCAACATTAATCTATTTACTTCCTGAATGAATTAATATGAAAATTATTTAGAAACCTTGCAGTTTCTAGGTGATATTTTCCAGTTATTTTATTAAAAGTTATTGAATTATTTTTTTTTATCACTAGGTTTTAATCTATTATGAGAAAACATAAATACACGCATGTTATACATTTTCAGTTTTCGATTGTCATTACTGTCATATCTTGTGTATTATATAGATGGTAATTAATCAATCAGTGTCTTTAGAGTCTTTATTTTTGCTTTAAGGATATTATTTATTTAGAAACATTAGTCTGTGTAAATGCACATGACATATTGATTATTTATAGCTATCATAGTATTTTTTTTTTAGGCATACTACTTATATTTATTTTATAATAGTTTTCATTAAAAGTGTACTTTTTATATTATAGAAAAAATAATTAATTAATTTTCTTTTTTAACAAGCCTTTATTTAAATAAGTTCAATAAAATGAATTATTATTTCAATTAATTTATTCTATTGTTAATTCTTAATCAAAATATTATATATATTGTTTATCAATGTGGGTATTTTATATTTACTTAATGTATGTTATATTCCAAAATGATCTTTTACCTACATTTTTGGTTGAAATCTTGTTTGAACTATCTAAAATTCAATTATACATATATTTTTAGTATGCAAACACTTACCTACTTATGTTTAAAGTGAAACATTTCATAACTTTTTGCTTAAGCCTAATTTTATATATATATAGAATTTATATTCAAATGCATGTTAGCCATTAGTCATGTACTGAATATGGAAAGATTTTTTAAACAAATTAAAATAAATACTATATCATAAAGATGTTCATATTTTCTGAGACAAACAAGGATTGAAGTAACAGTAATCCTTCTCCTTATTTTTGATCCTTTGATGTGCAAAACTACTGTATTACTCATCAAATAAAGTATTTACTGATTTTAACTATCAGTCAATTTTCCAATAGAGTTTTGTTAAGTATTATAATAATTGGTATTTAATTATTATCAAAATATTCTAAATTAAACATTTCTATCTCTTCTAATTTTTTGAAAAAATTAAAAGATTGAAATGGAGTTGGGGTAGACATATTGCTAGAAGAGATGATAGTAGATGAACAATTGAAATCTTAAACTGTAAAAGACCCAGAAAGAGACCACATGTGAGATGGATGGATGAAATAAGAAAGTGTGCAGGGGTGATGTGGAGAAGAGAAGCTAAAAATTGGAGAAGATGGATTGAACTTGGAGAGACCATCCTGCAGTGGATTGATAATGGTTGATGATGATTAATAATTAAATTATTATTTATTTAGCATGAATTTTTTTTTGGTATTTTATCTATTAATAAAATACTGTTAAGGAATCTGTAGAAATTCCAACCAGGAAATAGATTACTGGTGCTTTTAATTACGGGTTTTTCAATTCTGCTACTGTAGCCATAGACTTAACAGTTGTTAACTATGTAATTCATGTTTTGTATTTGCTCACATTCACATAGATGAATGGCTAATAAATTTGTTTATAAAGCAAATGAGCATAATGATCATTGGTTGTTTTGAATTTGTATTATATGTTATTATGGGAGATAGCTGCACCAGAACTACAGATATGAAGGTCTTAGTGGCAGATATACACTTTACAGACCAATTTTCCCATCATCTAGAAAATTCAACATTGAAGGTATATCAAAATAAATAATAAAGATCTTCTGCAAATTAATTATTCAGCATAATGTTGATGTAATTGTATTTCAAGATATTAATCACTCTTCTAATAATTAATTGAATGATTAAAAAAAAAGACATTTGTATGACTGTTTGATCGCAACAAAAAGGGGTATTATTAATCAAAAATATTTTGTATCTTTATTTTACAATAATTCAAACATCTTATATTCATTGCTATTAACAATTTGAAATTTTATATATTTTATTTTTATTCTTCTATTTATAAATAATCTTCATTTATTGGGGAGTAATACAGTTTTTTTTATTATTCATATTTAGCTGAAGGGTTCAGTTATCATTAATATAACTCAATTATAAAAGATCATAAAATCACACTCCTCCATTTAATATTTTATATTTACTGAACTTATTATAGTCCCAAACTTTTAAGTCAGTGTATAAATTTGACTTATACACACAGTCCCCCTCTTCTAATTAAGATTTTATACTTTATGATATTTGTTACAATTCAAATCTTTTATTTAGGTCAATGCATAAATTGTTCTAACATGTAACTTAGATAATAAGTTGCTTTTTGGACTACATTTTCTTTTACTTTGGCAATGGATAGATAAGTTTAATAACCACTATATTCTATCTCACCCTTTAATTATCTTTTATACATGTTTTTTCTTCAATATTTATATTCTTGTATTGACTTTGACCTACTTACAATATTCCAAAGTTTCAACCTAATTCTTAAAATAATATTTTTATAAACATTTCAATTAGCCTAAAATAAAACTTAAGAAAATACAATCAACTTACCAGTTTTTCCCATTATAGAAAAGTAATTAAAAACAGAGATAGTCAAAAACTGAATTAATAGTTTCTTTAAATAGTAAACATAGTTTGACTTTTATAACTAATTTATCTTCTCATTAGGTTATTTCTGGTTTTAATATTTTCAAAAATAAAACTAAATACACACAATAGTTTATTTCTATATATTTGTCTTAGACTACTTTAAAATTATTTAAGAACTTCTTAAATTTTATTCAACACTTTTATTAAACATGATAAAACAGTTTAATAATGCACTTCAAGTTGAGTTATTTATAGGTGTTGTAATGAAACATCTTTTTTTACATTTTTTTTAAAAAAGGCATATACATTTTCCTTCGCAACAGTTCTTGTCAAGTTTGCTATAGAAAGTAAATGTACCAATTTGTTAAATCTCTTCGAAGTAATTTTTATACATAGCATTTTTTTAAAGTCTTTAAACTAATTTATTTTAATTAATTTAATTATTTATTTATTTATTCTCAGTCAAAATACTAATGCAGATATTTCTCAATGCACAGTATTTCAAATCAAACTTTGTTCAGAAGGAACCAAAACTAGCGAAGTTGTAAAAAATAATGTTTCCTACATCAGATGGAACTTAAAAGAATGTATGGCTTTAGTGAATTAAATTGTCTCAGTATACACCATTACTCAACGATGAATGATATTTGTAGAAAATCAGTTTTCAAGAAACATGAAAGATTTTAATTTAAAACTCATAGTGGTTAGAACAATTTTTTAACAATAAAGATGTGATATGAGAAAGAAGTTGTCAAAAAAAAAAGTTCACTAACTACTATACTATGAGATTTTTGATAAGATATTTATGACTAAACTTTTTTATTTATTTAGAAAATATTGATGATTATACTACAATTGAAATAGCCATTTCAAATTAATATAGTTATTCCAATTCCAAGAAGAAGAGAAAAAAAAGAACATTAAATATGATTTTTGAGATAGCCATACAAACCAAATAATGAATCACACACACACACACACAAAATCTATATGTAGAATATACTGTTTTGTAATTCTGTTTATTTGATATTTTATGATGCTGTCATTTAATTTCTGCAGCAAATTATCTTTTTTCCTGAAAGTCTTTATTATCTTTCAATTGTAACTTTCCATAGTATTTTATCCTCAGACTTGTCCTCCTATGAAAGCAAGTGATATTTAATTTCTTCTTAATGTCCATAAGATAATTTTTATAATGTAAATGAGATCTACCACTTTAATAAAAACTGTACTCAAGTTTGTTATGAAATATTTTTAGAAAGTCTTGTATTGTTCATTCATTTCATATATGCCATTCCACAAAGATGTGATTTTACATTAATATATCCACCAAACTGAAGAATATATTGATTGCTAATATGATCTTGCCATTGTATTTGCACTATTTTGCAGAGCATTCTTAAATAAATTTTCTCTAATACTTTTCTGTTACATCGACAAGAAGTCCATGGCTTACTTCCATAGAATAAATTAAGTAAAATAACAGCGCTTGCAACTGATTTAGTTGCAGTAGTCATTACAATAGAATATCTATCTTTTAACTTATTAAAAGTAGGAGTAGTACAGGGGATTTTATATTACACTTTAAATTTCTGAATAAAAAGCTATCAAGATCTTTAAATTGTCTCCTATTTGTAAAGTGTTAATCTGTCAAGCTAAAAGTTGTTAAAGATTGTTTTTCCATTATTATCTAACATTTTGGGCAATTCTTGTTGCAGTTGCAATCTCAGTATGTAGATCAACAGCCAGGATCCATTTAGATGACTAATGATAAAAGCTTTTAATGAAAATTTAATCTTTTTGCAAGTTTTATGGTTGTGTCAGCACCAAGCAGTATATCAAGAGAGAGGAGAGAGAAAAACTAAAGTGTGTGCAAGCTCTAACAAGCTTTATAGATGAATGCCACCAAGAGAAAGAAAAAGCCTTTAGAAAATATTTTATCTAGAAATTATCCCTATCTTCAGACTAGTTTCATGCTTTTGGCATTCATCAGTGAGACACTGGGATATTTTAGACATCAGATCCAAAACACTGCATCAAAGCCAGCACTTATCTGATAGTTAACTTTTAAGTAGACAATCTGAAATTTTCAGATGTCCTGGCTTTGAGGTGATATCTGAAATATCCCAGCGCCTTACTGGTCACGTGATTTGTGACTTATTTTTGGCTTCAAAAAGAGGAAAAATTTCTCATCAGGAAAAAATATTTCAGCATATATATACTACTTTTTTTCTCAGTATTGACAGAAATATATATATATTATTTGCTTAATATTTTTTTTTGAAAATTATGAAATATTTGCTTATATTTTTTGTTTGAATTTATTTGACTTGTTGGAGAAAATTAGCCTAAAGAAAATATGTATGATGCAGATAAGAAATGATTTTTGTCAATATCTTAATTATTGTTCTTTTTTCGATCAGAATGTTGATTTTTAATATTTCTAAGATTAATTTTTTATTTGCACATATGCTTTTAATGAAATATATCTCGAGCATAAATTTTTTTTGGTAAATACATTTTTTAGATTTAATTAAGACTGCTATGAATTTTTGTGTATTGATAACATTTTTTGATGTTTTGTTTTTTTAATTATAAAATTGATGTTTTATATCTGGGATTAATTTTGTTATTTGTACATATATTTTAAACAAAATTTATGTCAGGCATAAAGATTTGCTAAAGCATAAATTAATTAAAAGCAAAATATTTTAAAAAGAAAAATGATAGAATTAAATACATTTTGAATTGGTAAAGATGGACAACTACCAGTATAATGTAAATCCAAAAGCCAAGATTTATAACTATGTAATGTGATATTATTGTACTAAAATGTACTTTAAAAATAAAACCTGTAATTGATCTTAGTCTATCATATTTCCAAATCATTTTGCCTTTTTTGTTGCTGTTGCTGTCAACTTTCTGCTTTATATTAAAATGTTAGTAAAATAAAAAAAATTAAATCTTTATTACATCTATAGTTAGGAAGAAAAAAAACCCAAGAAAGAATGATAGTTCAGAGGAAGCACTTGATTTATAACATAAAGTTAATTTTTGGCATATTAAAATTATTTAAGATGGGGGGGGGGTTTATATGGTTTTTATATATATCTGATAATAGTTATTATATGTATACAACAATTAATCTCAACAACTATTTATATCAGGGGTTCCCAACCTTTTTGGTCCCCATACCCCCTTGGTTTCTAATAAATTATCTGGTATGCCTTATTTATTACAATAAGTAATAAGCAGTTGGAGAGTCTGTCATTCAATATGTCATGCGCATATGAGGCAAGCCTTGAGGGGATGCTGATCAGGCAATTTCACTAGCTATCTTGAATCTTAACCAGGCATTTTGAGTTATCACTCTGCAGTAAGACAAAAGTCTATGCAATCTCACTGTGTCAATATCTGAAAAGAAGCCCGGAATGTTGCTGGTGTGAATGACAGATAGTACCAACACGGAATAACCAGAGATGTTGATAATATAACTGTTTATTTGGAATATATTAATAGCATAATATACTTATTTACCTGCTATTTCCCATATCTCTTAGACAAGCTTCCCATACACCTGGGCCCAGATTGGGAATTGGGAACCCTGATTTACATCATGAAAAATTTGTTGCGGTGTTTTTTTTGTTCTCGTGATCAATGAGAATAAATATTGAGCGTCACTAAAAAATTGTTAGTACCATTGTATTTTTTATTAAGAAAAATAAATTTACATCTTTAAAAAACAAATAGTATTTAACACAAATATTAATATATATTTATTATGCAGATTAATGATTTTAATGTTTTAAATATAAAATTTAATATTCAGTTTTTAAAAAATTGTTAACATATTTCTATAAATATTTTCTCATATTTGAATAAATTATATATAATTTATTATTATTTAAATTTTAGAATATGTATTAAATTTTGTTTGAGATTAAATTTCCTGTTCAAAAATGGCTTGATGGATATTGCTTCATGAAAAGAATACAAATTTATAGTGTAACTGAGTTGCTCTTTTATTTCAAATTGATTTTAATGCCATACAACATAACCTTTTATGATATTTTAATTTATCCATGTTTTAATTTAATATTTATTAATGTATTTGAGTTTAGCATCTTATAAATCACTGTAAAATATTGCTTACTCATGAAACAATATTATTTACATGTTGATCCAGATGATATTTGTGGATTAGTTGGTAGTATTCTAATTTTCAGTTACTTTTGCTGTTATATATATTAAGCAAAACTTTAGGTTTATTAAATTTAGTTTTTTTTTCATATTTTATTGGTAAGATTTTGAAAGTAACTCCATATGTATCAATCACCATTAGTGAGAAATTGATTATGAAACAAAGTAGTTTAATATTCCATTGCTAATAGCTCTCAGATATCAAATTTGATAATTTTATATAAATAATGGTAGTGGTGGAATGCACACACCCTCTTTTCCATTTTATTTTAGAAAGTATTTCTAATGACATTCTAATATTGTTTGGGCACAGTTATTAATTTCCATGGTTGATTATTATATTTGTATAAGTAAGCCAATGTTTTTTTGCAAATGAACTACAATATTCATGATTTTTTCTTAAATAAATAAATAACTTTCTATGGATGCTACAACAGGCACACTAAATCTTAGGAGCCCAATATATAAATCTCAAAGTATTTCTAAATGATTTAAGGTAGAGGATCAATGTATATTTTTAAAAAGCAAAGTCACTACAGGCTAGCAAGTCCTGAAAGATTTTTTTATTGTGCATAAAGATGTCAAATAATGTTAAATGATATTATTATAATTGAATTTATAGTCTATATAATATACTTAAGATTTAGTAATATGTTCTTTAATTATTAAGCTGTTAATATTTTAATACTAGTTTAGATTTCATTTTTTTAAAAAAAATCCTTTTCAAATATTTTTATATAATTATTGTCTAGAGTAATATGTCCACTTAAATGTTGTTGAAATGAGTCTTTCTTTAAATAAAATACTATTTTATGTCTTGCATTGGTGGTCGAGAGGTCAGTGTGACTGCCTTGCACTTGCAGGCAGTTGCCCGGGTTGCGGGTTCGCGTCCCAGCCGATGCTATGACACTTAAAAAAAAATATTATTTTATTTCAATTTTGAAAAATAAAATTGTTCTTTTCAAATTGTTTCAAAAGGCTTTATTGAACTATAAGGTTATAAGCAATATTTAGTACCACATACGTAGGATAAAGTAAGAGGGGGTACTATGATATTTTAAACAACAACAAAAAAGAGGTATGTAGTGTAAATAATATCTTTTTATCCTATGGGAGAAGTGAGAAAATTAAAAATTCTATGTATAATAAATTGACAATTTTAAAGCAACTTGGCATTGTTTCTGACCTATGCATAGGATTTTTATTTTTCTATATACATCTTTGCATTAATGTTTTTCTTGCTATTTTGATTTTATTTATGCTGTCACTTTTATAATAGTGAGTCATGTCATAGACTTGAGCAAAGTTACATTAATGACCATGTATCTGAATAAATGTTTGTTGGTAAAATTTCTTCCTTATATCTATAATAACCATTTTGTTCCTAAATATTTTAGGGTATCTTCTTGTACTTGAACCATGCATAAATGTACTTCTGGCACACCATAATAAGAATAATGTAAATGTGCTAGGTAGAATGAATGTATAAATACTTTTTCAAATGTATAGAGAAGTGTACATGTTATAATTTTTATTTTTAATTATTTTGGGACATTCAACCAGATATTATCAAACATGTTGAATGTGAATAAAAAATGTGATTGTGTTTGATTCTCCTTGGTATAATTTTCATATACTGTCAATGTTAGTGCATTTGTTTTTGTAACTGTAGTAATGAAGAGTGGGGAGAGTGCTTCAAGATTTAGTTTTAGGAGAAAATCATAGTATTTTGGTTTAAGGGAAGTTGAATTTTTTAATCAATTGCTTATTGGTTATGGTTAAAATGAATTTGTTATTATCATTTGATGGAGAAGCACAGACTAATGTAAATACTTTCCATATTTAAGTTATTTTTTTTGAGGGCAGTATACTAAATTGAAGATGCATAATAAATGAGAAATTAATTTATTTCAGTAAATTGGCTGTGGGTATTATTTTAAAGACTATTTCTAGATACGGAAAAATCCTTGCACATGATGATATATAATATTAAATGATTTTTGAATGTGGAAAATTTTCATAGAGAATGCAGAAAGATATTAAAATCATTTTCCTCTTCATAATAATTTTCTACCAATGAATAAATTTTAGATGAAAAAGTTTTTGTGTATATTATTATAGATGTGTAATATGTGATATGTGCCATTATTAGAAGATTGAATAGGGCTACTTTGGCATAGAGCAATAAATATGACTTCTAGTGAAATGGAAACTCCATAGATGAACTAGGCTTTATAGACCATGCACTAGATTTTTCTAAATTGAACTCCAGTTTATATTTGTTTGAGTAATTGGTTAGAATATTTAGCAATTTTAATATGTTTTTTTTGTTGTTGTTGTTGTCAGAAAAATTGATATGTTATCCATGTATGCAATCCATGAAGTATTTGCTTTCAATCCAAGTATAAATATTCCAGTTAACTCATTTCAATTGCTTTAAGAAGAGGATTTATTTAGAATGAGAATAAAAAGGCACTTAACAGTGAACCTTGTGGAATCAAGTTAAATGGAATGATTGATGGTGAGTACTTTTGACTAAAAGTTATTGAATTTCTTGATTCAGAAGAAGATTTGTAATGAAGTAGATTAATGATCTAGGATGCATTAATTAATATACTAATTGGTATCATATCAAATGTTGATTTAATGTCCAGTTGAACTATGACTGGGCCATATTTCTTATTTTTTCTTTTAAAATTATAATTGCTTAAGTACAAAAAATGATAGAATGAAATCAATGGCTAAGATGATTTTACTTTACAATTTTTTATTGCCTGCATAATGTCATCTTTGATAATTAATAGTAGGAAGCAATTTATTGTTCATATTATTACTTTGTAAATAATTTTTTTTGTTTGTTTTATATTTTTGTCATTTTAATTATGAAATGAATCCTTGCATTTATTTTTTTATAGATATAAAATTTTGCATGATGAATGAAATATCAAATTGATTTTTTAATGAATCACTTATTAGGGTTATGTTTGTTATGTATGGTGTTTGTTGTTTGCTGATGGAGAACTATGGGTATGGATGTATATGATTATCTAAAATATCTAAATCTTTTCAATATGGCTTTATTTTTTATGTATTACTCCCTCCCCCCTAAATATACATTATTATTATTTACTTTTTCACTAAGCAAATTTTTATATTTTATTTTTTATACTACTTTTCATCTGTTGGTAATTTTGAATACTTGTTGGTTTTTGAGATTAACTAAATAATTGGAAAACATCATGAAAAAATCAAATTTAAATACAATAATTCTTAAAGCAATATTTCTGTTGGTATGGATGAGTGGAATTAATATTTGCTTTTTAATGTAAATAAAAAAGAAAATAAAGTAAAATTGAGCAAGAAAGAGAAGAAAGTGCAATAATGAAAAAGAAACTGATAAAAATATAGAAAATATAATGAGACAAGAAGATAGAAATAAAATAGAAGAAAAAGAAAGTACAGTGAGATAGTGAAAAAGAAAATGATCAAAAATATTGACAGAAAAAAAAATATTGTGAAGATACAAAATGTTAAACCATTAAGCATCACATGATCACTATCTTATACTAGCACATAATTGTTTATAAACACAGCAAAACTCTCCATACAGTATTGGATGAGTAGGCATTAGATAGGGATTTTATGCACAAGCCTTCTGGCATTCATTGATTACTCTGGTTGGCACAAAGTGGCAATACTGTATGGAGAGTTTTGCTTTGTTTAAGATACGAAATGATAAGATTCAACAAGTGAGAATAAAAAATGAAAGACAAATATTTTAAAATTTGACTTGCATTTTAATTAAAAAAAACATCACAGACAGCTACAATTTTTGCAATATATTTTGAATATTTTATTTTTAATTTAAATACATTGTTTATGTGCATATAAAGATTCAATTAAGAGATGTAGCAGGATAATCATTGCTATTTAGTGAAGTAATAGATTTAATTACATTGTAGAATGTGTAACCAGTCTGTATTTGACTGCTTTTTGTATATTTGAGATGCACATATTCAGTAAGGACTCATACATGTTCAATGGATGAGATATCGATATAAATTTACTAATCATTGGGAACAAACACTGGTGATATCTCAGGTTCACCTCTACCAGTCTCATCATTTTCATTTGACTTGTGTGGGAAAATATTTTTTGTTATCTCTTGCTAATTAAATATTCTTTATAATAGCTTGAAGTTTTATTGTTGCCAAATATTGAATACCCATGACTGCTTTACTATGATTGCCACTTTTCAAACACTATCAACTATTTCTGTATTCTACTGTATCCAAGTTGTGTTTAGGGTGTAATCCAACTACATACATTGGGCATGTTTTAGAGAAATGTATACACTCACATTTATTTTAAGGTAACATAAGGCCAGTAAAATGGTGTGAATATCTGTATATTTTATTGTTTCTGGATAGGCGTATCAACACTGAATTTCCACAATATAATCTTGTTTAACATAGATTATAGCCTTCTAGGTGATTTTTTAAAACTCTGTTTACCCTAATATCTTATGCATCTCCTATTTGAATGATTTAAATATATCTCTTCAGCCTTAAATTACTGCAGCAGTTTGTTTTTAATTTTTTATAATTAAAAAAAAAAGTTAGCTACATTCTACATGGCAGTCCATTTTCAGTAAGATAAGAAGGGTGCTTTCTTGTGTTTTTCAATAATAATAATGCTTCTATTTTTTTTTTTTCCAAAGCTAAATTTGACATTGAAGAATTTTTGCTTAAAGTGATTTTAGCAATTACGAAATTGGATTTTTTTTTCTTTTTCTGGGAAAAAAACAACAAATAGATGATTTTATCTTAAGCAATGTAATTAAAAAATTAAAGCAAATAGAAAATCTTTATTTGGGAAAACAAATAAATTTTGTGATTTCTTTTTTTTTTTTTTTTTACACACGTGATTTATTTGAAAATATTTAATACTAAACTATTCTCAAGAAAATAATTTTTGCAACTACAGATATAATTAAAAGGGATTTGAACACAGACTTTCAAGCTTCCTTCAACTATCCACACCATCTTATATAACTGACACACGTGACCGCACACAGGTGAAAAAGATAAATGACCTCCAATATATACATATATATTTCGTGTTTGAAGCAGCACTCATCAGTTGGTCCAAACTTTACATTAAGATAGCAAATTTTCAACTTTAATGGACAGACTTCAATTCTTTCCATTTTCCAACTCTCCAGCCATCCATACCATTGAAAATTTGATGATGAAATGCTCAAACCCTTGTTGATGCCAATATTGTTGGCATACCCATATTGGTCTTAAGCAACTCTGACTCCTCATATATGTGATCTTAATATGTCTATTTAAAATATTCAAAGGGATGGGCAGAATTCAGGCTGAATTTGATAATTAAATACTAGTATAATATAAATACTGAACTTTAGCCGTAATTAAAAGGGATTTGAACACAGACTTTCAAGCTTCCTTCAGGGGTCAAAGTGACTTAAGGTTAACATAAGTATAAACAATATTGGCATCAACAAGAATTTGAACAATTCATCATCAGATTTTCAATGATATTAATAGTTGGAGAGTTGGAAGGTGGAGAGGATTGAAGTCTGTCCATTAAAGTTTGAAAATTTGCTATCGTAATATAATCTGAGTACTGATTATTTATGTGTGTGTGGGAGATAATGATTTGGACCAACTGATGAGTGCTGGATCAACATGGAATATGTATACTGGAGATCATTTATCTTTTTCACATGTGTGGGGTCATGTATATCAATTATATAAGTTGCAGTGGATATCTGAGGGAAGCTTGAAAGCCTGTGTTTAATTACAGTTAAAGTTCAGTATTTACATTATACTAATATTAGAATTCAAGTAAGTGAATATTATCTTTTTTTTTTTTGTAACACTAAATAATATTAGTCAAGTAGCTTTATTTCCCAGTAATTCATATTTGAGACCTGGAAGTGACAGATGAGATCAATCTTTGGACTTTAAGCTCCAAGATCGTTCACTCTACCATTGTTCCAAAAGATAATTAGTGAAGATAATTAGTTTAATAACAATGATTTTTTTTAGCATCTGACTGTTCTCAGTTCTTCATGGATACATACATTATATTAATGTACTGCTAATAAAAGTAACTTTTCAAGAAAACATGTAAAAAAATATAAAATAAAATTAGACAGTACAGGAGATGTCTTAATTTTTATTTTCTAAATGTTGTTTTATAAGTAGAGGGATTTGAACGTAGGATTTTTCAGTCTATATTCGTCCTCCACTCCATGTCAAATAACTAATACAATAGACCATGTAATGCGAAAAAGAGCAATGATCCCCAATATATGTATTTTATGCAAAATCGATACTCATTCAGTTGGGCCAGATGGAATGGAAGACAAATATAGATTGAAAAATCCTAAGTTAGAATCCCTCTACTTATATATATATAAAGAACCTTCAGTGCAAGCAGAGTGTTGTTATTTGTAATTTATTTTTTATAATTTTGTTTTTTAAAAATAAGTATTTTATATATATATACAAAACTCTTGGTATTGTGGAAATGTTGGTTGACATGAAATTTGGAATTAACAGTTTTACTGTTTATATTTTCTGATATTCTGATAGTTTATTTCAAATTATTTTTTAAGTGATAGTAAAAAAAAAACAGTTTAGCCTAATTACTTTGTACATTATCATTTTGATTATGTATTTATTATTTTATACAATTTACTTGAGTGATATTTAAGTTTCAATTATTATCTACAATCGAAACTTGATTTAGATGTAGATTTAAACTTATGCATGATGAAAGTATAGCCTGCAAGATATAGAATGGTCCTGATTATTAGTCAATTTGCTCATGTATAAAAGTCCCTGCTGTATATTATTTATTTTATATATTAAGTTTTATGCCTAAGGCAGGCATAATAACTAGGCAATAAAGTGTCCATTGTAAATAAATGCAGTGATTAAAGTAATAATAATAAATAGTTACTTATAAATGAATATAGCTATTATTCCAATTATTCTGTAGTTTTATTTATTTATTTATTTAATAGTAAGTATTTTTAACTTTCCTGTTCTCAGAATCAGTTATTGTTTTTCTAATAACTATATAGAATGGATTTTGAATAAGACAGTGGTCAGGGTAATTGTCGCCCTTGAGCTGGCAGAATTTTTAGATCAACATTTTCTTTCGCAATTATTCTGTATTATATAGTGATATACCTGAGTCTTAATCATTCTGACATGGCTCATTTATACATAAGATTGAGCAAGAATTTCTTTGGATTTTAAAAAGATCATATACAACTATTACTGCTTTAGGAGATGGAATATTTTTTGTGTGTGTTCTATCTGAAATTGGAGAGTTGATATATTTTATTTGAATTTTGGGTTATTACTTTGATTAGAATTCCTGGTCCTAAATTTAATTCACTCATCAGATTGGTTGTCATTTTTTTATCCAAACTTAACAGGCTATTTGATGGCATCTACATAATCTTAAAAGTTGTGATCTTTAAATATATATTGTGTGTGTTTGTACGTATGTGATTACATTTAAAAACAGTGATGTTTTGTAAATTTCTATATTTAATCAGCTTAGGCAATTATATTATAAAGATTAGAATGTATAAAAAAAATATGTTGCTGCTAATTTCCATGTTTAGATTTGTAGGTTCTAAGCTTAAATGTTACTACCACCAAGAGTGTTTACTCTGTACATTCATTAAAGTTCAAATCTTATGAGGGGGTCGCATTTATATGTGAGGAGAGTAGTAAAAATAGAATGTACTTTATTTTGTTTATAATTTATATTGAAATTTTTTTAAAAAATTATATTAATTTTATTTATATGAATTATATAAATGTGAAATACATTTATCTAATTGAACATGTATGTATCAGTCTCATGAATTGACAATAATATTTTTTTAAATATATATATATAAGGATTCAGTATATTAAATTTTCTTTTAATGTAGCAATATTTACAAATAAGAAAAGATGAATTTAACAAAATAATAAATACATCAAAGAGTATTAAAATAAGTATTACAGGTAAAAATGCATTAAATAAATATTTAAGAATCTGTTTCAGTGGTGATGGGGGGGGGGGGAGAATTTCAAAGCAAGGCTTTAAACTGGCTTTTGTTAAGAAAATTAATTATTTTGTGGCTTATTGAATCTAAAATTTAAAAAAATATGTGTCTTAATTAATACGGAAGATAAATTTTGGAACTATTGTCAGAAAGAGGAAAAGTAATTGAATGTTTTTAAAAGTAGATTTGAAGAAAAGGAGAGTAGAGAGTAATTGAATAGTTTTTTAAAACTAGAATTAAGATTTAGAATGGACATGTTCTTATAAATAAAAATATAGTGAGGATTATATTATAAAAACTAAAAGATGTAAAGAAATAATAGATGAAAATTGGCAGATAATGTTATAAAGCAGTATTTATTAGTTGTAAGAACTGAAGAATAGTTTAAAATTTGAAGAGATTTGGAATACATTCATTTTAATGTTGCATTTTAATTTTTATTTTAACAGGTCTTTTTGACACATTCTGAAGAATCATGTATTCACTTCATTTTAATGTGCAAATGCATACATGTAGAAAAACTTCTTTACATTCTCATTTTAAAAAGTTTTAATGCTATAATTATTTTTTTAAAAAGTAAGACATTATTATAAAAAAAATAGTGAATAGCATTATTGATCAGGAGTTCGTAAGAAAGTTTTAGCCCAGAAATGCCAGAACTGGACTTAACCTGAGCATCTTATGCTCTAGTGTCTAGAGTCTGACATACTTTGAAAAACTCAATTCAAAAATTGACCCAGTCATCTGAGATAAAGTCTATTATGAAATCAGGATATTAAGATAACTGAAGAAGATTTTGATTCATATGACCACTTATCCTTATTGATAGTATCTAATTTATTAGGGGTTTTTTTTTTTTTAAAAAAAATTATAACATGTAGTTTTTATTTTTCATAGGTTTTCATAATCAGAAAAAATATATTTATGATATTTAAGGAGCAGAAATCAAGAAAACATATAAAATTGTTTTTAATGGAATTAAGAATGAGTTGAGTACTGATACTGTTATAGTATATGACATCACAAAGAAAACTCCATAAAATATGAATGTTTAGAATGATTTTTATATCTGTTAAAGTTAACATTTTTTAACAAACAAAAAAAAACCTAATGTGTATATTGTTATTTGGAGATCAATTCCCAAATTTTATAGATCAATTTTTAAACAAAAGGACAGTGACCCAAAGAGTCATGTTTTGTATTGAAGAAAAGTAGTGAAAGCTGGACAAATTTTTTTAAAACAATAAATATCTAAAATTTAATCTAGGCAATTGACTTTGATTTATTGAGAAAAAAATCACTTAGTTCATGACTTGTGCAATTTAGTGCAGTCCAATTAATTGTATGAAACTTTTAGCCTCAACTTTGTTAGTAGAGATGGTCAAACATCATATGATTTTCTGAGTTGCTAATCATACTTTGCGATTAATTAAGCAATATTTATACAAAATACTGCACTATTCAGTATAACTTGTATTATTATTTTTTTGAAACCTTGTTTATTGATATCCATCATATTGCTGATTAGTCTTGCAAAACCAAACTTTTTTTTTTCTAAAGTCAAACATGTATATGTCAGCAAAAATGGAAAGAAATTTAATCCATTATGTTATTGTACATATTGTTATAATTGGTTTAAGTTAATTTTATATATAAAAAATATAGATGTCACTATGTATCCAGTGTAAATTGAAGCTTTAAAAAAATAGCTCAGCCTTGAAATGGACAAAAATATTTGCGAAAAAAAGCTTTTCTGTATTGTTTTTATTATTGCCATTATTTTAAGATATTTTATTTTATATTACGTCATGTTAATATATCTTTAAATAGTTTAATTTTTATTAGTCTCCCCCTTTTTTTTTTAATTGTGAAAGAATATTAAATTGAGAATTCTTGCTAATCGTCAAATAACTTTAAAAACGTTTTTTAATTTTTATTTTAAATATCAGTTTTATAACATTTGTAAAAGTAACAAAGCATATCAGTTCTCTTCCTCATCTTAATGTGAATCACGTTCACTGTATCAATGAACTATGTATAGTTACATTTTTTTGATAGATAAAGTTTGTTTATGATGTCAGTAGTAAGTTGTTGAATATTTAAAATTTGTGTGAAATTTTTAAATATTATTTGATGTACCCAAAGGCAAGGAAAAAAATAATAATAAAAGGAAGAGGATTATCATTTTTTTAAGCTATGGCAAAAAGAGTAAAATATCTCTATATTTAATACATTTGAGGTTATTTAAAAAAAAAAAAAAATTTTTTTTTTTTTTTTTTTACTACACAAATTTATTTTAAATGTCAATCTGTTATTAATTAGATTGAAAATTGAAATATTTCAATAAGATATCATTCCAATATGTGTCTGTATTTTAAACATTTAAATGTGTTTATGAGATTATAGCTTCAATTAAAATAGAATTACTATATATGAGATTTAATACATTGTACAGGCTTAAACCTGCATTTATATATGTAATATATGCGGGGTTCGAACTCAGACTTTCACACGACCCACCACTCTCAGTGCCATCTCATAATGCTGACACCTGATCACACACATGTTGAAAAAATAAATAATCACCAATATACGTATTCATGCTAAACCAGCAATCATCAGTTGGTCTAGATTACTATCCTCACATATATATATAATCAGTACTCAGCTTTATATTAAGATACCCAATATTTATACTTTAATGGACAGGCTTCAAACTATTCCAACTCATTCCATTTCATTGAAAATCTGATGATGGAACGTTCAAAACCCTTGATAGTGCCAAGGTTGTAATCCTACCCATGTGGACATATTAGTCATTCTGACCCCTCATGTACAGGAGAATAATCCATTTATATATGAAATGGAAGGCTAAAGAGTTGTGAGTTGGAATAGTTTGAAGCCTGTCCATTAAAGTATAAATATTGGCTATCTTAATATAAAGTAAATTGTTACATTGTCATTTACCATTGTCAAACTCCCTCCACTCACAACTTTGACGCAAAGCTGAGTACTGATTATATATATGTGTGAGGATAGTAATCTAGACCAACTGATGATTGCTGGTTTAGCATGAAATACGTATAATGGTGATTATTTATCTTTTCAACATGTGTGTGATCAGGTGGGTCAGCAATATAAGATGGCACTGAGAGTGTTGGGTCATGTTAAAGTCTGAGTTCGAACCCCGCATATATTATATATGAGATTTATAGATTTAATATTATTAGCTGTTTTTTTTAAAGGGGTATTACTAATGTTAGATATAAGTTTGTTTTCAGGGAATATATCTTTAAATTTAAGCACAATAGCACACCATCCAATTATTGACTAATAAACAGGTTTCTATCTATTTTTAACTAGAGAATAAATTAAGCCAAAATGCAAACAAAGTGTCATTATTTGACTAGTCAGTGAGTAATGTAAGTTTCTCTGTTGTGAGATTGCTGCAAGTTTCCTTCTATGATGATCAATTTAAGGCTGCTTCATTGATACTTTGAAAATAGATACAGTATTTTATTTAATGTACTCAGACTGGATAAATATTGGTTAAACAAAAATATCAGATAGCATGGAAGTGATGATCAGTGAACAACAACAACAAAACAAATTGAATGGAATAATTCCCTTGAAAGTTTGAATCTTTATTCAGTAATCATTATACCCTTATATTTTTTTAAAAATTAAGTTAATATAGTTAATTAATCAATAAATTAAATTATATTAATATAATTATAGTGTAGTATATTCATTTTGTATTCTAAAATTAATGAAAATATAGTAAGTTTAAAATATATATATTCTCTGCATGAAGGTGGTTAGAACAATTAGCTAATAGAATTTTAACCTCAAATGGTAACACTTTATTGTTTATTGTTATTAAATAGTGTTTTGCACTTGGTTGAATTTTTATTAATATAATTTATTTTAGCATCTCAATTTTAGAGCTTACTTAAACTTTAATGATTCTTTTTACCATTAGGAAATAAAAAATGTTTGTTAAAGAAAATTGTTTAATACTTATTGAATATATTATTAATATCTATTGCATATACATTTCTAATAATTTTTAGTAGTAAAATAGTTTTTTTTTTTGAGAACCATGATTATGATATTAACATGTCAAATGATGTTTTTTTAATTAATTTTATTATTTATTCTCTGTTACAGTGTCTTTGCATTATTTATAATGATGGCAGACATTCAGTAAATGTGATTGTCAATAACAACTGGCGTATTAAGATAGCATATAAAATAGATGCTATAATGCTTTGTTTAGGTTGGACTTTTTAAAGAAGTGTCTTTGTTATGATATATTTCCAAATTGATGTGATGTGAAAATTAAGATTTTTCAAGATTATGATTGCATTGTTGAGCATCTAAGAAAGAATTTAATGAAGTGAATTATGAAAAACATTAAAAGGAAGTTCAACATTGCTTTTTCATTACATGATACATTTGATGAAAGAAAATTGATGCTTCTGAAAAAGTATGTAAATAGATCTATTAAGCTGGAAAGCAAATGAAAGAAAAAAAATTGGTACAAGTTTGAATTTTTGGTGGAAGTAAAAAAGGCTCAAACTTTTTATCAGATAACAATTTTGTTAATCTTGCCAGTTTTAATGTGCATTCAGTTATATATCTATTTTTAATTTTGAAATAAAATATGCAAGGAGAAGGTAGACTAATACTTATTTTGAGATGGTAATTGAATTGAAAATTGCTTATAAAGGAGAACAAATTAAAGATAAATTGTTGATAAAACAGCTAGAGTTCTTACAAACTGATTAATGAAAATGGACAAATTTATCTTGGTTGAAAAGAAACAACTAAATAAAAATTAATAAACATTTTATTGAACTGGTTTTCATCCAAAATTAGGCCCTTTTCAAAATATAATTTTTATTTAATTGTTTAATTTCAATTGAGCTGAAATAATTTTTAATACTTTGGAAACAATGTTATGGACAAATTTATTTATTAATATGATTGACCATTATTAAAAAAAAAAAGAAGGAAGATAAAGGAAATAATTTTGTTTTATTAAATAATAACATTTTGAATGAAGAATTTTTTCAGAAATTTCTTCCTTAAAGTTTAATAAATTGGATAACTATAATATAAAGTCTAACAAACCCAAATTCGTTAAATGTATTCTTAAGAAATGTTTGTATAAGTCATATGAAAAATAGCAGAATTTATATATGTATCTATTGAGCACTATTTTACCAAAATTATTTGCAAATATTAAAATGCATATGGAGTGTTATACTTTTAAGAGTTATATTTGATTTTAATGGTGTATAATATTATGATGTAGCACAAATGTTAAAAGAAGAATCAGACTTTGGAAAGTTTGTGTTAAATCTTTGTTTGAATTTATATATTATTAAGAATCTTATTATCTTAGAGGAATATAGAATAGCTTTGCTGGATGTAATGAAATTATATAGCTCAGTAAATAGAAAACAATCTTAAAATTATTGACAAATTATTAGTTAAAAAAATATTTAAAAAATATAAGCATGAATTTGTTAAAAATATGTTAATTTGGATCACTAAGGATATTGTAGTTGCATTTAGAGGCAATGTATATGAGTGTAATTTTGAAGTTTAGTGTTGGTAGACAAAGAAAATAATATAATCATTTCCATATTGGATCAACATAAAACTGTATGTGTGTGGTATATAATTGATATTTTTATATGTGCACCAGAGATAGTCAATTACAACATGTTTGATAAAGCAAATAAGAGGTTTGGATTAAATTGTTACTAGAGTGATGGAAATAGATAAGGAAATTTGTTATTTAAATTTAAAACTAAATTTGAGCCTTAATTTGTTATATAATAAAATGATTTTTTAACCATTCAATATTAGAGAGTGTGTTAATGTGAGATCTCAAGTTTTACTTTTGCATAAATTTACAAGTTTGAGAGTATTTTGCATTAAAACAACTGTTTATGTAAATTTTGAATTTGATGAAATTGAGAATTTGGAAATTTGTATTCCTGATATGGTAAAATCTGTTTTTAATAAAACTGATATATATAAATATGTAGAAAATTTTAAAAGAAATATATATAAGAATGGAAAAGTTAGAAATGATAAAAAAAATAGATGTCATTATCATATGAACCAAATATTGGAGATAAAATTGGAATATATGCCAATAAGTTCAATGTTGACCTTAGGACACCTATGAATTTGAATAGGTTGATCAATAATACTAAAGATAAAGTAGATAAATTGGATTAATCTAATATTGTATATGCGGTAGGTGTACCCAATTGGATTGCCCATATAGATATAGTATGATGAATGTTGCAGCATTCAATTATGTACAAATATACCATAACTAATTTAAGAAATATGACTGTATTTTATAGTCATGAAAAGGAATATTGATATGTTTTCAATGTGATTTGTGTAGAAAGAAATAGAAAAAGGTTAAAGAGACCTCATTTATTACAGCAATCAGAGAACTAGTACCATTTAAATAAATAAATAAAAAACATTTTTTTAAAAAAAAAATTGAAATAATTTTATTCTTTATTAGAGTGTCTTTATATTATTTTCAATAAATATTGTATTTAAAAAGTATTTTATATGTTTTATTTTTTTTATTAACATTGAATATGTAGGGTATATGAACACAGACATTCACATGACCCACTATTCTCCACTCTATCTCATAATACTGATACACTTCAATATAAATATGTCGAAAAGATAAATAATCACCAATATAAATATTTCATGCTAAACCAGAAATCATCAGTTTGTCCAGATTATCATCTGTACACATATATGCAATAAGTGCTCAGATATATATTAAGATAGCAAATCCTCATTGTTTAATGGACAGGCTTCAATCCACTCCACACTCCAACTCTTCAACCATGCATCCAATTGAAAATCTGATGATGGAATGCTCAAAGGCCACCCTGAGGCTGAGATTCTCATCACACTCATGTTGACCTAAAGTCAATCTGACCCCTCATGTACAGGACATAATCCATTTAATATATATATGAGGGATGGTTAGATATCTCTACTATGTAATAACTGAAATACAGACTTATTATATACCTGTATCAATATATGTAATATATAGAGTATATGAGCACAGACTTTTACATGACCCACCACTCTCCACTCTATCTCATAACACTGATACACTTGAACACATTTATGTCAAAAAGATAAATAATCACCAATATACATATTTCATACTAAACCAGCAATCATCAGTTGGTCCAGATTATCATCTCTACACATATATGCAATAAGTGTTCAGATATATATTAAGATAACCAATCCTCATACTTTAATGGATAGGCTTCAATCCACTCCACACTCCAACTCTTCAACCATGCATCTAATTGAAAATCTGATGATGGAATGTTCAAAGGCCACCCTGAGGCTGAGATTTTTGTCACACCTATATTGATCTAAAGTCAATCTGACCTCTCATGTACCGGACATAATCCATTAAATACATATACGAGAAATGGGAAAACATCTCTACTATGTAATAACTGAAATATGTGTTATGTATTCTGCTTACCTGAATAATTTAATTAATAATAAATTATGTTCAATCCTATGTCTGCAAATTATTGTAAAAAGTAAAACAGCAATGATGAAACCTGTAAAAATATCTCCTGTAACAAAAATCAATGGGAGCTTTTATTATGCCTTACATAATTGGAAAAGCTTATTTTTGTAGATTTTGTTTTTGTATGTGTAACTTGTTTATTGAGAGATTTTTGTTTCTTAATTGGTGATATTTTTATTCAAACACAGAACTAAATAAGAGTGGGATTTGGGTTTTTAATTTGTATTCATGTTAATAATCGGTTGTAACTGTGATTACCTATTAAATTTCATTTAGCTAACTTTCGTTTTTAATAATTTAACAAAACTAACAGTTTTTACTTAAGATAGCTTAAATGCTGTAATAATCACCATTTGACTAAATAATCTTCATTTATACAATGATTACAAACCATCTAATACAAACTGGTCTTATACTTCTGATTCTGCTGGTATCTTCTGTATTTATAGAACAGTTGTCATCTTAGTCTTTGAAATGAGGATAAAACATTTTCAATTTTAGAGTGAATGGTTTAAACAACATGTGCATATTTTGAATCCAAGCAATGTGAAACATTCCAATCAGGCAGATGGTGCACAGAGATAAATAAACTTTGGCTTATGTTTTGTTTTATCAAAAGTGATTCACAATTGCCTGCTGATCTGTTAATATGGAGCCATTTTCCTCATGGCAACATGAAACAAGGTCTAAAATCGATTTTAAGAAAGCTATTAAAATCAAAATATTAGATATCTTGAAAGAAATATACTGCCCATTTCTTTTTGCCAAAGCAAATTAAAAATTTTTCTAGCAATTACTGCCAAAATGTCAATCCTTTGAGGATACCAAAAACAACTTATTCTGGATTGTAAACAATATATATTTTCTAGATATCTGAAAATTATAGGCAAAGTAAAATCTTTTTATAGTGCTAGTTAAGAAAAGTGGAGTTAGATCATGGTAAATGAAACTATTCACAAGATCCAGTTTAAAGCCTGGTTCTTTATATACAAGCTTGGTAGGTGCAGAAATATCTTTAGAAATTTTTTTATTGTTGCTACAAATAATATTGTCAGTCTTACACAGAGTATCAAATTTTTTATGCCCAAGTTTGACAGATCTGGGAAAACATTAGAATACAACAATGACTGTTGTAAACTAGTACACTTAATAAAAAAGTTCAATAAATTTAAGAGCCAAAGCTAAAGCATTGTTTACAAAAATGTTCAGCACCATTATTTATATAGAATGTATTTCAAATATTTGATACGATTGCAGAATGATAGTAATTTTAAAATATAAATCTATGATAAAAATTATTATCTGGAATTATTATGTGTTGTTTATACACTATTTAAAAAATATATCTTGACAAGAGTTATGACAATATTTGAAAATCATTTAATTTGAAATTAATTAGATTTAGACCAGGGAAAAACTGCTATGAATAAATTCTATCTTTAATTTTATTGAAAAAGGGTTTTCCAAATAATCTAAAGACGAGATAATTTTTGTTAAACTAATCTTATGATTGTTTGGAAAATAGTCTTTTAAAAATCTGTAGAGTTTTTGAATCTATAAAAATTATTAACATACTTGATAAAATGCGCTTTAATCATAAATGTTAATCATAAAAAATAGAAAATTTTATAGGTTTGATTTTGATGGGGTTCAGCTGTCTCATGTATATTTTGAAATGCAATATATATATATATTGGTGATTGTATTGCCTTGCACTGACATAGTAGATCTTTCACAGAAATAGAAAATTATAAAAAGTTTGGAAATTTTTCAAAAGCTTTGGCTTTGTGCCTTATGCCAAAGATAAAATGTTCAATTTTCATTAAAACTGCAAGGAAATATATATAAAATGATTTTAACTTTCTGCAAGAATTATTGAAATATAATTCTACCCACTTGTACTTATGGGCAACTTTGTACCATTGCCAAACATTTTTCCTGTCTAGTAAAGGTTAAATTTAAAATAATTATTTGAAATAATTTCCTTGAAAAATTTTTTGGTACTGATTGTGGTTTGAAATGTGAATACTTTAAGATACCTTGCTACTAGAATATTATATTGCTGAATGCTGTTAACCTTGTTGGAGAAAAAGTGCTCATTAAATTTCTAATATGTAATTAAATATTAACATGAGAAATATTATTGTCATGCTGAAATTCACTCTTGCAGTGTTTTCCTATTTTCTCATAAATTACACTATATATTGTAAAGCAAACTGCTTCATAGAAAATGTTTTAAAAACTATTAATATTTAAATACAGTTATAGTAAATATATATTTTAAACTAGATGTAATTAGAGGGACTTTAAACCCAGACTTTTAAGTTCCTTTAGTCATCCACCCCATCTTATCCAACTATTAAGATTTAGCTTCTATGATGTCTTTCAAATTTCTCTCCTTGATGATTAGCCAAAAAAGTTTTCAAATAGCAGAGAAATTATGACATAAGACCTCAAGCAGGCAAAAAAATTTTTTTTTTCAATTCCAGCAGATAAAGCCAGCTGGATTTGATTTTTGGAATTTAAAAGATTCTGACATATGGTTGTGAATATATAAAAACTACAAAAAGTCTTTGCCAAATGACTATTCAGTCTATATGTAGAATGAGGAAATTAAATTTTTTAACATAGCTATTAGTGTCTACTTCTGATTGGTTTCCAGATTTTTTTATGTTTGTTAATACTTAACTCTCTCACAAAAGTTCATATGTTAAATAAATTAAAAAAAAGATAATTGTAACTTGTCTACAGAAAACTTAGAACTCAAATTAAGTAAAAAAATAAGCTGGAATTCAATAGATCACATTTAAGAGTTAAATTAAGATATTGAAGAGCTAATGAGGATGAATTTTCATTTTGCTTTGGAATATTAAGACAGTGCATAAAAATATAACATCACTTATTAAATTATATGGTGATACTAAGAAAATTAATATTCTTAAAGGTGTATGGTTAGGCATTTCTATCTTTCCAAAACTTTTTATAATAGTTTTTTGATGAAATATTTTGCACAATGAAATGGAAACTATGTGGACACTTAATAGAAGAGCAATGCAGAGACTTCAGACCACTCAATGAAGTATGGAGAAATGCATGTTAAGAGTAACAAGAAGAGATTGAAAATGCAATATATGGGTAAGATAACAAACAGGTGTTACTGACCTCATTGAAAAAATTAAAAGTCTGAAGTGGATTTGGGTTGGAGATATTTCTAGAAGAGATGACAACAGATGGACAATTGAAATCTTAAACGGGATTTCAAGAGATTGTAAAAGACCAAGAAAGAGACCACATGGGAGATGGATGGATGAAATAAGAAAGTGTGCACAGGTGATGAGGAGAAGAGAAGCTAAAGATCAGAGAAGATGGATTGAACTTAGAGAGACCTTCATCCTGCAGTGGATTGATGATGGTAGATGATGATGATGATGTGAATAAAATAAAGATTACTTGTCATCTAGATTTTACAGATGATATGATTGGCTTTTGCAAATGATGCTATTAAATAACTTTTCACAAAAAAGGGAGAAAATAAATATTGATATTAATAAATTAGAAGTTAACAACTATATGGTCAGATTATTAATGCAGATATTAATGTAATATTTTTGAAATTAATCCTAGAACTAAAATTGCATGGAGTAATTTTGGCAGAAATAAATTAATATTAAAAGAAAATATGCCTATGTTCATGATTTAATAAAGGGTGTTTTACTGTTGATTAAATATTGATCTGTGATTTGGATACTTAATAGAAACAATACAGAGACTTCATACATTATAAGGAAGTGTGAAAAAATAAAACCGGAAGTAACAAAGAGAGTTCAAACACAAAATAAATTGTTGAGAAAATAAAAGCAAATATTGCCAACATTTTAAAAAGAATTCAGAAATTGAAGTGGACTTCTGCTGCACATATCAAAAGGAATGTTATCAGAAGTGCAATAGAAGCATTAAACTCGATGTAAATGATCTAGAAAGGAGCCACATGTGGGATAAATGGATGAGATGAACAAATTTGCTAGATTTATGGGTAGAAAAGAATTTATGGATTGATCATACTTGATTAAAGTTGAAGATCCTTTCATTTTGTTTGGATTAATAATGTCTGAAATAGTTTTCATCTAACTCTACAAAAGTTATTATAGCACCTTCTGCTGGTGTTAACATTTGATATAATTTTAATGTATTTTGTTATTGTTTCTTGGATATACTACATTTTAACATTCTGCAAAATTACATTTTTATAGAATTTTAAGAGATTTTCTGTTTTTACTTTTCCATGAAATATATAAACATATTTTCATTATGTATAAAGCAATTTTTTATTGCTGGATTTTTTTTCATATTTTAATTGAATTTGTAGAAGTGTATAAAATACTTCAGATGTAGCGATTAAATTTGTAAATAAAAAACTTATTTTAATCACTCAATTGTTTCCATCATCAACTTTTTCACTAACTATTGACATTTAATATATAAGAGCTAAAGGCTGGAGATTTTCTAACACTTAACTTTTTTTTTTGTAAAAAAAAAAAAAATCAATAATGCATCTGGTGTAATTACATAGACTTTTTAAAAAAAAATAAAATAAATTTTTATAATAGGATTATAACTTAATTCGTATATATATATTTAAAAAAAGGAAGAAAAAATATAATTTATTTTGACTTCAGTACCCTACCATCTTATCATATGGTACAGTATTTAAATCTGTAACAACATGCCTAGCATGGAGATATTTCTTGACATAATATCAAAAATTAATGAATGTGTCTTTGAAATAATAATCCTATATTTGTTTTAAAATTATTATATAAACATTTTATCACATTCATATCGGCTTTTTCAAACCAAATTGTATAAATTCTATATCTTGTATGGGTCAGAGGGTATTCATTTATTATTTAACACTCGCAAAAAGCGTTTGCACAATTTGGTTTGAAAAAGCCGATATGAATGTGATTCCAATTGTATACAGACGCTATAAAAAATAAATGCTGATTTATATATAAACATTTTATGTTTTGAAAATACACTAATTTTATGAAAATTAACTTCAAAGTAGTGGAAATGATAAATTGCTATACAATTCTCGATATGAATATATTGTTTGAAATCTTTTAAAAATACAATCAAACTTGTGTAAAAAGTTAAAAAAACAAATAATAATTTTATAGTTTTTCTTAATCTATCAATATTTTTTTTCTCATCATCATATTTATCTGTTCTTTTATCTTACTGTTTTCCATCACTGTTTAGATTGTAAACAGTATCTAAAATTTGACAAACCATTTTGTTATACAAAATAATAGTAAATACTTTTGATTGAATACTGATTATTGATTATTCAAACTTAATCTTTATAATTAAAAATTATCCCATTATACACTTCATATAGACAAGGGGTGGACAAATAGTGGCTGTGTGCCACATGTGGCTTTCCAAGGCAGAAAAATTCGCTTTGAATCGAGATTTCCTCCCCATGCCTGATCGAAGATTCATCTTGTATTTTCCACTAGGATGGCCACATCAATATGTATGTGCAGTGTAGATATGATGCACAATGCTTTTCGAGTTGATCTGGTTAATTTCAACTTTGTCTTTGCAACAGCAAATATATAAATTCCCAACTTTAATGAAATCATGAACTCTCTAAAAAATGTAAAATCAGTGATGAATGATGTGTGTTTAATGATGAATGGACAAACAAATATTTCTTTGGTAATACAGGGAATAAAGAAGTATGTTTATTGTGTCATGAAATGGTAGTCATACTTAAGAAGTACAATCTGAAACAACACCACGAAACAAATAATAGCAAATTTGGTTACAAACTTTCCAAGGAAGAATGCAAAATAAAAGCTGTGGAGTATGTGAAAAGTCTGAAGAAGCAACAAATATTATTTACAAAGCAATCAACACTTCAAAATAGCATTACAAAAGCAAGTTTCATGTTAGTCTACAAACTTGCTAAACATAACAAGTCTTTTTCAGATGGTGTGTTTATTAAGCAGTGTATTTTATTTAATTTATATTTATTGATTTTTATGGTACAATTTATATCTTTTCTGAAATACAATGTTAATTGATGAATGCAATCATTTTAAAAGGTGCGACTCTCTGCTAACCTCCATTTCCATAAAGTGGCCCCTGAACCAAAACAATTGTCTACCCCTGATATAGATGAATTTTTGTATAGTATTTTCTTACAATCCCTAGATGTATCAATAGAAAGATAACTCCTGTGCCCATGTTATTAATGCTTATTTTCTTGTTGGTTAATGTTTTTATGTTGAAACTTTAGTGCATGCATTGGTAGGAGCAATAAAGTTGATCTTAAAATTATTGGAAATAATGACTGAATATTTGGAAAATACATAGATTGAATATCACTTATATTTTAATTTTAAGCAGAAAGATCACTATTAAGGAACTTAAATATATCCATGATTAAAACAATAACATCTAAAAGATTACATCATAATTAAGAGACATTGCAAAAAAAAGTTTATATTACATTTATAATTACAAGTGCTAATTGTTGGACAAATCTTATACTAATAATATTTTTTCAAACATATTGGAATAAAATAAGATGTTCATTGTTTAGACTCATATATTATTCATACTAAATTTTAACAAATAATTAAATATTAAAATTGACAATTTTGATTTTAAGATTGTTGTGATTCTGAGGCGTGAAATTTTTTTAATTGTATGTGTTGTTGATACCAGCAACTCTATTTTTGAGTTTATTAAAAATAAGTATCATACCTGGTTCTTTAACAATTTTATTAATGACTTGATTGAAAAGAAACATAGCATTTTTCACTTTGTACCTTTGAATATGAAGCTGCTGTAAAAGTTTAACAACTGACTAGAAGATTTAAAAATGATTGGTGGATTAAAACTACAAAGGAATGGTCACTTCAGATCTTGTATGATGTATTGAAAGTAATATATAAACCTGGAATAATAATATTTTATCATTCATGGATTGTACCCTTTTTTTAATGATTATAATATTTCAATCATATAGAAAGATTATTTTTATTACTTTATAAGTAATGGAATAAGAATACAATGTCTTTGAGATATATCTGTCCTAAGTACTTGTTTATATTTGGAGAGCAATAGTCAATTAAAAGAAAATAAAACAGCTCTGTAATCACAAAAATGGAAAAGCTTCAGATCTTAATGAAATAGCTAAAGTTTTGAAACAATAGTTCTTTAGATACAGAATTATTGAATTTGTTAGTCACTTTATTTTAAGAATGCTTCTATTGTTACAATTTGTAATAAGAATGGAAAAATGTAACATAATTAATTAGTGTAGGAAAACGATATGAATACTTTCAAGGATTTATTTGAAAATAATGTTTCCAATCATAGATTAATGTTTATCTAAAATTCATTGTGGTTGTATAGAAGCAAGATAAATCCAAGATAATATCTGAAGCAAAAGCATGATTTATATATTGTTTTTATTGATTTAATCAAAGCATTTGATTCAGTTAATTATGATTTGCAGTAATATGATAAATTAGTTGGTTTCCTATCAAAGTTTTATCTTATTATATATCTACATAACTTTGTTTTTCATTTTATGACAGTCATTTGTTGGAATAATTTGAGATTTTTTTATGAAGCATGTATTAAGATGAAATAGCATAGTAATAATGAATGCATTCTTATAATATAAAAAGAAAATAAAAGTTCCAGGTGATAAAAATAGATTTCAGTTGAATTATGCACTCTTTCAAAATTTAATAGATATTATTAAAAGTGTGGTTAGTTTTATTTTTAAAAAATAAGAACGAAGTAAGAATGAAAGGACCAGTGATAAGTTGAAAATTTTCAAATTTATTGAATAAGAAAATATTCAAATCAAAGATGAAAATTATTCAAATGAAATTTCAAGAAAATTTTAGAGTAGATATTGAATTTTGAAAGATAGATCAAAAAAATTATAGGGTTAACAATAAGAAGATTAATAAAATAGTAGAAAAGAGAAGAAAGTGAATAAATATAAATACCGATATGCCTAGAAGAAATATGTATATGAACTTAATTGGAAAAACAATAAAATTAATTGTGATTTGAAGAAGAAAGTAGCAATAGGGAGTAGTATAAATTTGTTAAATGAGAAATATAGTCATATGAATAATTTTTATTAGTTATTCATTAGGCTCAAGATTATTTAACATTAAATATTTCAGTAGTGTAATTTTCACTTATACCACTCTCACAGAAGGTAGGGACTGGTTTCTATCCACTTTTAACACATTTGGGAAATCTTTTTCACATGTCATTGATCATATGTTGATGATTACATCCTTCCATAAGGTATTAAAGGAGAATAGAAACCAGTGCCTACCTTGTGTGAGAGTTGTGTAAGTGAAAATTACACTACAGAAATATTATTCATTATTGGATAATTACAAGTCTAATGAATGACTGATAAAAATTATTAATATACTCTCATTAAGTAATTTGTGTCAGAGTTGTAAGGGCAGCACATTTGATGCATCAATTGACCCATAGTAATTTGCTGTATATATGTATATACTGAATAATGATAAAGATCTGTATAAGATGGTGGTCTGAGCCAACTGATGAGTGTTTCAGCATGAAATGTGCATCTTGGAGATTATGCATCTTTTTCACATGTCTTTACCATATGTTTATGATTACATCCTTCCACAAGGTGTTAAAAGTGAATAGAGCATGAGGTAAGAGAAAATTACATCACAGAAATATTATATAGTCATATGGTTTGAAATCGTAATTAAAGAAAAAAGATGGTAGTTTAATAAAGAGACAATAATGTTTGAAAAATATGGGAAAATTATAAGAAAAAGGTCAGTAAATAGATTGTAAATAATTATAAAAAGTAAACAATTCAAATAGAATCATGAAAATGATTCTCCCCCCCCCCCTACTGCTTTGAGTTTATCTTTTGAAACTAAGGGTATAAAATCATTTTTATCTGTTCAATTTTAACAGTTTTTTTGGTTGTAAGTAAGAATACTTTTTTCTGTATATTTGTTGTTGGAAATCCTTTTGATAGAAAAAAACTTATCCATAGCATATTGTTTTTTATATATACTATATATTAAACATTTTCTCTACTGAAATCTGTCAGATAATGTGGATGTGCATATTTGTTACATAGAATGTGATGGAATTGAATAACATTGCCATCTTTTGATAAGTATATAAAAAGTATTTATTCATAATAAGCTATTCTAATCTTTTTATTGATTTTCATTTGTATAAGTGGTTTATATGATAGAGATAATAGACTTTTATTTGCATTAATCATAAGGATATTTTTTTTGTGATTGTTTTATTATTAATTTATAAGTTGATAATTTTATATATAAAAATAATCTTTTATTTATTATTTTGTATTTTTCTTTATGTTTTGTTTATTGTATATATCTGTTAAATTGTAAATATTGAAATGCCCATAACAAATGGATACTGAAATGAATTATTATTATTATTATTATTATTATTATTATTATTATTATTATTATTATTATTATTATTATTATTATTATTATTATTATTATTATTATTATTATTATTATTATTATTATTATTATTATTATTTTAAAATATCTATATGGTTAATTTCTTTTTTTTAAAATCCTTTTATTGAAGTTGGAAAATCAATTTGTTGTTTAATAACTTTTCATCTTGATATATAACTAAGTTATACCAGCCTAATCCATTTGAAACACTTTTCAGCATGTCAGTTAGTTTTATAGATATGGAACAGAGGGCAGGAAAATATTAAAAATACTCAATAACTTCACACATTGCAGTTAATAATTATTCTTAGAACTTTGATTTGTTTTTAATAATAATTTCCAAAGAGTACTGTAAACATTTTTTTTCTAATTTAATATATTTTTAATCATTTTAAACTCTCAATGTACATATCTTATTTAATATGTGTACATAGTTATATGTGTATAGGAAATCAGTAACTAAGTTTTCTATTTAAAATTGTTTGATAATTATTTTAAACAATGAACACAAAATTTATTCTTTAGCATTTTTTTAAACAACTGTTTTAAACTGGAAATAAAATCTATCAAACAATTTTAAATAGAAAAATCGGTTACTGATTTATTATACATATATAATTATATACCCATACTAAATATGCTATATATACATTAAGAATATATATATATATTAATTTACTGCAAAAATATCTAATGACTTATATATGTGATATTGCTTTAAAGTAAAATTATATGTATTAAGTGAAGTTTGTTTACAATATATACACCTGTATTATTATGTATACATACTAAATATGATATATACATAAGGGATATACATTTTAATTTATAGCAGCAATATCTAGTGATATATATCAACTATAAGTGTACACTCAATTTAAAATACATTATAGTTTTACATTTTTATTTACAACCAATACTAGAAACTTAAAAATAATAGAGATAATTTTTTTTAAATATTAAATGCTTTTATTAAATGTGCATTAAAAATAAATAAAATAATTGTTTCTTCAACTACAATTGGAGTTTTTAGATTTAACATGAAAAAGCATTAATTAATTAAGTCAATTAATTAATTAATTAATTAAGTCAATCCCTATTTTTTATAACAAGGGATTGACTTAATTAATTTCTGAACCCCTCTCTCATCATTTATTTTAAGTTAAATATAAAAACTCCAATTGTGATTGAAGAAACAATTATTTTATTTCTTTTTAGTGTACAGTCATTAAAAGCAGTTAATATAAAAAAATTATCTTTATTTTGTTATTTTTTGGATATGTATTTTAAAATTTAAAAGAAAAGTGTTACTAATAAATCATATTTCATGAAAATTTTAAAGGCCTGCATAATTTTGTTTCAAAAAGAGTTGCAATATAACCTATTGAATTTTAATGTAACTCTCTGGGAGGATGGCTCAGTTGTAATATAAGTTAAAGAATTAATAGAACTGCATCTATAACTGGATAATGTAGATTGTGATTTTAAATACTTGGAAAGTTGATTTACTAATGATAAGAGTAGGTTAAAAAATTAGGGTATGAATTATAAATAGTTAAATAACTTTTAATAAGGCTATTAAATTATTCCAAGACTCTGAATTATTAGCTATGGAGCAGAGACTTGAATAAATAGTTTATAACTTGGGGGGGGGGGGGCACTAGAAATGTAAAGTTAAAAGAAAAGGGAAAAGATAAGTTAACAATATTAGAAATACCAATTTGTTAGTGTGAGTAAATGAAAAATACTATTTATCAAGGATATTAAGAAGAGGTAAGAAATTGGAAATACAAAATTAGAAATGCAAATATATTGGAAAGAAGTACAAAATATTAATGAAGAGGAATACAATTATGCATCATTATTATCAACCATTATCAATCCACTGCAGGATGAAGGTCTCTCCAAGTTTAATCCATCTTCTCCGATCTTTAGCTTCTCTTCTCCACATCACTCCTGCACACTTTCTTATTTCATCCATCCATCTCACATGTGGTTTCTTTCTGGATCTTTTACATACATTTAATTAAAAGTAGAGCAGATTTGAAGGATATGTTAGAATTATGGATTGTGAGAAAACTAGAAGTAAAATTTTGACAATTAACTTTAAGAAATGAAATAGCTATTAGATTTGAAGAGCTATGAGTTTTTGAAGAAATGAGCAGGCAAAATAAAGGCTGCAATAAAGTGATCTGGGATAATGAGTAGAATCTTTCTTTCAGAAAATGTCTGATGATAACAGTAATGGTAATATATACATTTTATTATTATTGATAAAGTAAGTGATAAAGGCAGGTAAATTTATTCTTTACTAGTGAAAGAGTATCATTCTCTATATATTTATAAGCGCAAGTTCGTGGTTTATTTTTATGTTTGTGTGCGTGTGTCTTTGTCTTTCATAATCATTTTTAAATTATATCTTTTCTGACATTTTCATTTTGTTATAAATTGTATTCTATATATAAATATCTGTTACGTCTGTTTTGTGTTTTCGTTTTTTTTTTAAAAAAAAGTTACATTCTATATTCTATAAATGTTTCAAATAATTTTGTTTTTTAATTTATTGGTTACATAATGAGTCTATAAAGTTAAATTGCCTCGAGGCAATTTTTTTCAACATTCTGCACAATGTTTTTTTTTTTTTAAAGATAAAAACAAACTAAGTAATCTATTAATAATGTTCTGGCACCAAGTATTCTTAACAAGGGAGGTGTCCAGTATAGTGTCATACTGAAATTGCCAGATGTTCTACAACAAACACAACCATTCTCATTTTAAACTATTGGTTTCTTGTTTTAACATAAATGTCATTAAATGTCATAATTTTTTTATATAAAATTTTAAATTAAAAAAAAGTTAAATTAATTTTGAATAGCATAATGGTTTTATATGTATATATAATCAATTTAATTTTATATATGTTAAAACTGACAATTTATGGTGGGAGATGAAGATTAGAGGTTACTATAAAATATAAGACAGATGATTTCAATTCCTTTGGTTGATATCTCACTTTGTCTATATAAATTTGTATTTATAACAGTGAGATTGTTATAGTTTTTAAAATATATTCTTCTGGAGTAAAAATGTAATGCAAATATTTGTATGGATTGAAACTGTCATCATTTTAAAATTTATTTTGATATATATATATATATTGTAATGGACAGCAGGCACCTTAATATCCTTCACCAGAGACAGCCACTAGATCTCTAGCCGAGAAATTTAGTTTATTGGTGAGGATATCAAGTATACGCACATCACTTAGATATCTAAAATCACCTCTAGGTAGTGAGAACAGAGATTCTTGACAAATTGCAATTAGCAGAGCAGACAGCAATAAACAAAATGCTAGACAAATCCAACAATTAACAAAACAATATTTATTAATAATCTAATACGTTGTAGGGTTTAAATACCACAGAATTTAAATATATATGCACTCAAAATAATAATTTAGATATATCCAAATTTGAAAATGATAGTTTAAATAAATGCATTTGAATGGTAATGAACTCTTTTCCATGTGAACATATAGTGTATTTGTTATCTGGTAGTTTAAATATTATACGTCCCAATATTTTTTACTTATAATACTATTAGATCATCTCTGAAGCTTGATAATGATTCAATGATTTATCCAGATGTGCTTGCATATATATTTCACATTTGCAATCAGTAATAAAGCAGCGTTATTTCACTATACATGTGCACACAAGCAGGCCATTACAAAATTATCCCAGTATACTGTGCATTTGATCCAACCATTAAAAATATAGAATGACAGTGAATAGGCTATTAATCAACTATATTATGAAGCAAAAATATATATAATTATGGGAAGAACACAACCAACCATGAGTACCTCAAAGTGGGAATAATAATATAGGTCATGGGGAGGAAAATCATCTAATAACAAATTCACACGGTGTATAAATAAATATCCAGAATTGCTATAAACAATGCACTCATATATGTATATCAGTTGTTTTAATTGTAGACAGGTGTGACTCAAATAGAGTAAACAAACATCAATGATTTATATAGTTATGTGCACATTGAGTTAATCACGCACTTATTAATGATTTTGAAAAACCTTCAGAGACACTATATTAATTATTAAATATAAACTATACAATATATATAAAACTAAAATCTTCTACCTCTTTTTAAAACTCTTTTTTTTTCTAATGAAGAAAAATTGTTCTCTAACTGTAATATAGATTGTAATTAAACAATCACAGAAGTGATTTTCTTTCTCATAAAACTTTTTTACAAGGAAAAAAAGAGAGAAAAATTAAAATTTTAAAAGCAAATTAGTTTTGCATTGGTGGTCGAGAGGTCAGCGCGACTGCCTTACAAGCAGTTGCCCGGGTTGCGGGTTCGTGACCCGGCCGATGCTATGACACTTGAAAAAAAAAAAAATTAGTTTCTTTTATCAAAACTTAAGAGACCATGCTGTATCAGATACACAAAGTTAAATAAGTGTTATAACATATAAATGTTAAGAAAAAATAATTTATATAACAGATAAATGCATAAATATAAACTTACACTATTTAAAATATCTCACTGGCTTGTTAGTAATATTTTATAAAATAGTTCATGAATAAAAGTTTTACCTTAAGTCCAGGGGAAAATGTGGTGAAAAGAGATATTATTTTCCAGAAAAGTTTTATATAGACATACATGTGTGTGCAAATGGAGCTCTTTAGTAATTTTCATATGAAGTTTTTTCATTTACTGATTTTTAATCTTGTAGAAAGAGAGAGTTTGTCCTAAAATTTTTCTTTCATATTGAGAATTGCATTTGTTGAAGTACAGATTTTAAGATAGTAGTTGGTACTTCATTGGTGATTTAGCAAGCAGTGTTGGACATTCAATGACTATAGGCTACATATTGAAGTAGTGACATTCATTTCTCAGCACTTTAGCTGTTGGTGGTTATTAACACAACTTTTGGTAAAAGTTCAGGAGATATCATGCAGCAGGCAAATATAACAATCTTAAGATGAAGCAGATTTGATGATAAATAGAAACAGAATGAATTCTATAATTCTGAGCTGGTCTTTCTATATTAAATTTTTAATTAACAAGCCCATTCATTTACCAATTTTTTAATTAAGAAATTACTAATTTTTTTTTAATTAGCTAAGTCAGTGATTATCTGTTTACATTTTTTAAAGCTTAGATAAGCCAGTACACCTGGGTCTCTTTTTATGCGGACTTATTTAACACGATTTTGAAGTTACGCGATTCATGTTTCACCGGAAGTCGAACTCTGATAATGCTCTATTACTTTAAATAATAAATTTTGTGCACTTACGTCATATTGAAAGTAATAGCATATTATTGGAATTCGACTTTCATCTTAGTAATTTCAATATTTTCAGTGCTTTATAATAGTAAGATTTTATGCAATAATGAAATTAAAGTCATGATTTCCACATTTTATGTATACACACATTAAATTTTACAAAATTATAATGTAAATTTGTTCAAACATTGTGCATGTTAATTTTGCATTTTAAATCACATTCTGTTTTTGCTTTTTAAAAAAGAACGTAATCAATTATTAATCATTTAGTGTCCACAAGTTTATTTTTAAAAGGTGAGTAATAGCAGTGGGCATAATTAAATTTGACAATTAAAAATTAAAATCTGATTTTTAAATGTAATTAACAATTTAAAAATTACTTGCGACTTGAAATTAATGTGATGTGAAATTTTATTTTTAAATGGAATTGAAAATTAAAAAATTAAAGACAAAAATAAGAATTTAATTTTTAGTTGTTAGTTTCATAAACAATTAATAAAATCATCGTCTCAAAGATTAATTACTAATTACGTTGTCACCAGAAAACTATTGACACAACATGAGTGTGAAGTTGGTGTTAGTTGTATTTCCTCTTGTGAAAAATTTGATTTTTTACCAGTCTGCAAACGAATGTGTTTTTCGGCAAATAGCAATAATAATTAAAACATGTATAAAAAATGTAAATTACTGCACTGTAAATTATGCATAAAAATATATTATTTTGAATAAAATTAAATATTATAGTTAAAAAAAGTTTGTCTTGTATCAATTTTTTTCAAATTTGAAATTTTTTATTAGTCATATTTTATTTCCTTATTTTTTTTATTGTGCGAATTTTAAAGTAATTTTACGTTGGTGCTTTGCTTTTATGCAAATTCTGAAAAATCACAGACCGCATCCCCCCTTTTTCAATGTAAGTTACGTCTATTTTTGCGCAATTTCATTTGCACATGTTTTCTGAGAAGCCTATCTATTGCATAAAACGAGACCCAGGTGTACTTATCTTTACGCATTCAGTTTACCAAAAATTCCTTAATTAATTAAGCCAGTAATTATTTCCATTCATCGATTTACTAAACTTTTTTTTAAATAGATAAATCTGTATGTTTACAGATAACAGTAAAATATTAATTGAAGTCCAACATTTTCAAAATGAGGAACAAGGCTTAACAAAAAATTGATTTTCTAAGTATTTTAATTAATACAAAAAAAAATACTAATAATTGAAAAAAGTTTTGATTATTATTAAATGTTGTTCCTTTAATATAAATTTTAAATAGATTTATAATAATTTTAGTTACAATTCAAGAGTTTCTTTATTTTTTTCAATCAATTATAAATGCAGACTTTTATCAGTGTGTGGATATGTAATGTTTAAAATATATTAGACATTGAGATAAATGAGTTATTATCGCAATATCATTTTTTAAAATACAGATTTTATAAAACTTTATAGAGCCACGTATATATCATAATTACAGTTTAGGATTTTTTTTTAAAATTTGAACAAGTCTTGGTTTTTAAATTGGATTTTGAAAAGTGAAAATATAAAAATAAATATTGTCATTCATTTTTTTAATGTATATTTTATAATTACTGTATTGTAATTATAAAAAACTACATATATTTTTAGAAAATTATAAAAAGTTTACTTTTTTTTTTTAATGTACTTATTACATCATATTTTAATTTTATAAGAGAACCAACTGCTCTAATCTTCTCCACTCTCATTTTCATATTCTAGTGCATTGACACGGCATTTTATTTTTAATACATTCACTAATAGGGATAGAAGAATTAATACAATGCAACTTTCTGTTGCAGAGGAGTCAAAATAAAAATGTGTATAAAACATTATCTTTTTAAGTTAGCAAACCAAAATGATAAATGATAAATTCCAGTGCTTTTTCTATCTGACTAAACGTTTAAAAATGAATCTTTCTTCTTCATTGCCATTTGTTTGTTTAAGAATAGATTTCAAGAATAATTTCAGATCACTTACTTCAAGAATATGGAGTTTTCCGTGTGTGCTTCTTTTCTCAAATAGTCATAATTGATGTTTCTATTGACTTTTTTAAAAATCATAATATTATTCTTAGTCAAATGGAATCCTCTACAAAAGATTATTAAAAGATAAAATGCTTTTATAAAACTATTTCTGAATTTTCTCATTTTGGAACTTATTCGTTTTAGAAATATATGTATATGGATTGTCATTTACACTCACAATCAAATAATAATTTTTCTGGCAAAGATAGAATGATTTTGATCAGATACTTACTATTCTTTTAAAATTGAATAATCTGGGAACTGCTTTTAAAAATTGTAGATTGGTTTTATTGAGGTTTTCCATCACTTGCAAATGAATTGTTTATACATTATGTGTTAAAATACGTTTACAAAAAAAATCTAGCAGTTTTCTAGCAATAATTTATCTTGAAGAATGCATTTATCTTATGGTAATTTTTTCTTTAATATTTTAAGATCGCATTGCAGTAATTATGTTTTAGAAATGACTATTTATTTATTTTTTACTCAGCACGATTTTTAGTTGATGAGTTTTATCTACTGGAAGAGAAAGGAAGAACAAAAAATGTAGATTCATGATAATTATAAATTGATATTTTTCTCTCTGTAAAATATAGTTTTATATCCTATTTTTCTGAAAATATATTTATGTTTGTCTATATCTGTAGTGCTTAGAAATAATATGTTTATAAATAAATATTAATTATAATTTGAAGCATGTTGTTTAAAAGACCAATTAATCTGGAAACAATCTTTGAAGTGCTTATTTGTTTTTTTTACCGCTTGAAGGTGTTGTCTGCCTCCATATTAGAAACCTTATTAAACTTGCTAATGTAATTTTCTACTAAAAAGACATTTTATTGAAATTGTTAAAGCTGTAAGAATATCTGAAGATTATTTTCATCTGAATTGGAAGGGGAAATGTGTATTATATTTTAAATTAAATTTTTTTCTAACAATTTTTTTTTTGTAGAGAAAGCATGAAGAAAAATGTATTCCAAAAGTATAAGTAAAGTTAAAAATGTGATTTAATATTTATTCTTTTTCTTATAAAAATTATTTGAACTGCTATGTTTCTTTAAATTTTTTAATAAAATATTATAAAACACACACACAACAAAACATCCATCGTATTTCCTGCGTATTTAAATTTTTAAAATTACATTCCTGTAATGTTTATACATATATATTAATAAATGAAGATAGCTGTTTAAATTTAACATATGCATCAGAAAACAACAGAAAGAATCTCTGATTTTTTTGTGTCAGTCTATTTTGTATTTCTCTTACCATAAACATAACCAAAAAAACAAACTATTTTTGAAAGGAAATGTTTTTAAAGTAATTTATGCCAGTAGAATGTTTTGTGACCAAAGTATTTGTTTATTGATAATTTATGACAAATAAAGCCATTTGGAAAAGATTACATTAAACTAAAGAATTCATTGTTTTATGAGGGTACTTAATTTTCAGCACTCGCTAATATTTTCATTATATACATATGTGTGTGTAAAATATTTATAATTATTGTTGTTGTTGGAGATGCTTAGCATTATTAGTCAACTGAAGTACTCTAATGCCTCATCACACAAATCTGCTTTTAGGCTGAAAACTTAACGCACACATATAATGCGGGGAGAGGGTGGAGTAGTGTAGCAATTGGAATTTTAAGAATGTTATCTTGTGTATTTTATCACTACTGAAAGCACGCTTTTAAAAATATATAATTACATAAAAATTGTAGAGTTGTTTTTTTTTTGCAAAGTTTATTTCATATCATATTTTGGGAATAACACAAAAAGTAAAATATGCGCGGAATCATGTATACTTTATTGATAAATTTAAAAAAGAAAACTAGGAATTAATTAGCCAGAGATGTGTGGTCATACATCAATAATCGAATTATGTTTTTCTTTTAATCAGTCCTGATTATTCTGGGAACTTTATTCACTTTTGAGTTAAAGATAGTTAGATACCTATTTATCTATCAGTTTTGAAAATGTAATTATTTTATTCTAGATCAGCTATATAAAAAAATCCTGAGATTGCAAATTTGTATCTGTTTGAAAATTGTAGTTCTTGGGCTTAGCAAGCTAAGAACTAACTCCTCCATTACAAATGTATATTATTTTGATAAATTAATAATTTTCTTGCACTCCATTCTGCAAGAATTTTTTTCCCTAATCCAGACTTCCACCTCATAATGAACTGGTTAATAAGAAAGAAACTTAGCAAAAGGATGAATATGCTTGACAGAAATTGACACGTTTGGAAAGAAAATAAATAAAACTAAAAAAAAAAAAATCCAAGGTCAAAAAAATTATTAAATACTAATTGAGAAATAATTTTAGATTAGATTAATTAGGAAACTGCTTAAGTTATCAGCCACAGGAGAAAGAAAAAAAAAGAATTATTAAATATACTTTGTTTAGAATTAAAATTTATTCAAAATATTAAACTTAGATAAGTTTGAAGAAATGAAAATTTAAATTCCATAGATAAATATACAATTACTTAGTGAATGATGAAAGAATATTTACTGAATACATTAAGAAAAGGTATTGAATTGTATATATTCTTAGAGATAAGTATAATGATGAATTTAATAGAGGTTTTTTTTTTTAAATGAAAAGATAGGAAATCAAAAGAATTAATAATCTTAGAAAAAATAAAGTATTTAGGAATATATATATATCAATTTGGAGAGAATGACAAGTGAAATTTTTTCTTATTTTGACTGAAGATGGTTTCAGGAAATAGGTACATATCAGATTTTTTTTTTACTGTGTGAACTGCCGTCATATTGAGTGTGTTTATAATTGGTGGATGATCTTCGTCATATCTTTACAAAAAAGTTTATCAACAATTTCATGATAACGAAGTGATCGATTTATGAGTTCTTTAACTTTGGCATTTTAGCATTTCTCAAAGATATTAAACTTTTGTAAATTAAAGAAATATTCAGTATTACATATTTTAAAGTTTTGAAATTGTATCAGTTAGTTATTTTTGCTGTTGTTTTTAATGCTAAATTAAGGTAGATAATTGAAGAGAATGAATAACCAAGACAATAAATATTCTAAGATAACTTACTTAATAATGCAAAAATATCGTTGCTGAAGAAAAATTTATAAAACTTTTTGCTTTGATCAAATAAGTTTTTTAAAAAATATGTATATATATTTGAAAAGCAGTAGAAAGTATAAAATATTATTTCAAATTTGCAACTAATGTTCAAACTAACACAGATATTTTATTGAAAGAAATAAAATAGCTATTAGATCATTTGAAATGTTAATAGTTCTAGAAAATTGCTTATAATAGAAGTTTCAAAAATTATTAAGTATGAAATTCGATTTACAGTTGCATATTTAATAAGTTTCTGAACATGATTTTCATTCACAAAGATTTCATCCCAAGAGAATTACAAACTACTATCAATTTAGACATTTTTGATTTTTTTTTTAAATTCATTTTATCTATTATTTTTATTTATTAATAGAAATAATTGATCATGCTAACTTTGATTGTATATCATTTACTCCCAGTGATTCATATATGTTCAGGATATGTAATTCTTCATATTTTTGTTCATAATCAATCTTTAAGGTTCTGAGTCTAGTTTATTGGTATTCAGTAAAAGCCTCAGTTTCTTAAGTGTGCTGCTCTCTACTATTTTGACCTTTTGCATGGACTCTGAGATCTGTCCTAATTTTTATGGAAACTATAACACAGTCTTTCCTTCGATTTTAAATGGCCAGTTGTAATAAGATTTTTTTCTTTTGTTTTGTTTTTTAATCTGAAATTAAATTAGAAATTATTATTTCCCAACTGGTCATTTTTAAAAATTGCAAATGTTAAGATTAAAAAAAAGGTTTTTGTAATGAAAATAATTAATATAATTCTTAAGTAATCAAGATATCTGCAAAAAAAAAAAAAAATATTTAATTTTATATTCTCAGAGATCACATAAAATTCCAGATGCCTTTTTTTTTTTTTGTTTGTTTGTTTTAAGTCAATTTTTTAAAAAAAAAAATATTTTTTTTCTTTTGTTATATTTTATTTAAATAAAATTTCTTTCCAAGTTCTCATACCTTCATATTTGATTTGGAATTTGATGTTTTTACATTTCATTTTTGGACTTTGATTTTTATAAGTTTGCTTTTAAACTACTATAATAAACTTTCAAGTTTATCTCATTCTGCCCATTTTTTCACTATCTTCTCTCTTTTACTGCCGAAATGCCTCATGATATAATAACTAGTGCACATCTCTACCATGCCAACAAGTCTGAGCTACAGTGAAGCTTGAATATTTTTTAAACTTAAACAAATGTAGCCCCCCTCCCCCAGTAGAAAACTCATGGCTAACATCCAGTTATGGTTAGGAAATGGGTAGCTAATTTTTTTTTTTAGCTAAAAGATAAAAAGTCTTGGTTATGCAGGTCAGTCAGATGAAGGTTGATGTGTTGAATACTTTTTAAAAAAGATATGTAATATAATGCGGGAAGGGAGTGATGACATTTTTATAGTTACACTGCATTCGAATATATGACTCGTTTTATTTTTTTATGCAAGCATAATTTTGTCTGCAAAAACTAAAATAATAATGAGTTATATGCAAATTGTTACGTTTCGAATCAAAAATAAAAGATTTTATACAATTACAGTATATTCTCAATGCTTCTTTCAAGTCGAATTGTTTTTATTATTTATTTTCTTTTTAATTAAAATACCATGGAATTGTAATGAATGAAAGTTAAATACTAAATAATATTTTGTATTTAAATGCACAATTAAAGTTTTGTATACAATATATATTTTAAATACAATCATTTAATAGGGTTTATATTTATTTAATTTTTTAATTTTCGTTTTTTTAAATGCTTTTTTTTTTCTTAGATTGAAGAAAAACTCGGTAGTCTTCGGGTTAAGTTTAAAGAAAAAGAGGTCACTCTAATCACTATTGAGAATAGTTGGCAACTCTTATTCCTTAAAGCTTAAACGATTTGTTTTAACCTCTGCTAGGCCTTAAACTTTTGAGATATTTACAACTAATATTCGTGTACATATAAAATATACATAGAGTTTTGATTTAGATATATATTTTTTATCTCGTTAAAAATAATGTGAACCGTTAATGCATAAATTAGTATATTAATTTTTTTCTCCTTTCTTTTTAGGAAATCATTTTTATGCATAGCACAAAAGGAAATTAATTGTGCTTTTTTTCTCTTTGAAAAAAAAATCTTTTCTGAAATTTATATAGTCTTAGAATTTATTAGACGCGTTTCATTAGATAATCTGAATGACCATACACCAGAAAGAAAATTATCATGTAGGCTAGAAAAAAAAAAACATCTTTATATTCTTTTGAGACTAAACTAGAATGATTATCAAATTATTAAGCAAAATATTTTTGACTTCATTTTCCCGTCTCTTGGCATCATCATCATCAACTATTATCAATCCACTGCAGGATGAAGGTCTCTCCAAGTTCAATCCATCTTCGATCATACAAAGTTTTAAATATCTTAAAATATACATATTCTCCATCTTTCTTTTTGTGATGTGTGTGAGTAATCATTATATATATATATATATGTTTCATCATTCTTTGATAGATGAAAATCTCTCCCGATTAAACCTAATTTTTGTGATCTATAATTTATTTTCTTTAATCTATCCATCTTATTTATACATGGACTTTTTCTAAGTCTCTTACAATCTATTTGTCAGTATTTCCATTCCTGTTTTATTTCAGCTTCTTAGTTTTTTTTTTAATAATTTCAGTGATATCTGATTGTTCTCTCACTCATATATATTTCATTTTCAGTCCTTTTTGTTTATTTCAATATACCAGCCGATCATATTTTATTGTATTGTCTGTAAAATATATTTCTTTTATATCAAGTGTCCAAGTCAGACCCACAAGCAAATATTTATAGATACATTTAATAAAAACTTTTATTTTCAGACACATATAACTTTTTAATATGAAGTTATTCCTCAATAACAACATCACATGACTATTTCTTCTGTAAGCATATTTAATTCCATGATAAATTTCATGAAGTATATTCCATTTTAAAAAAATTATGAGAATATTAAGTTATTTTGAATGTTTTGCTCTGATATTGATATAATTACCAGAGTATATATATTAGTATGACAGTTGTGTAGCTATATATAGTTTACATACCTTCTTATATACATGTGCATTTGTAAATATATATATATGCAAAAGATAAAAATGTGATAGAATAATTATAAATATGTATATTAATATAAATCAAAAGTTTTAGACTCACTGAAATTATCATTTCAGGCACACCCCATATTTTAGGTATATATTGAGGAAAAAGTGCATCCTATATGCCAGCGAATATGGTAATTCTTTCAGTATTTACTGTTGACAAATATGGATTAAGAAACAGTTTTTTAAATATGACCAAGTTTAAGTTTTTGCGTTTAATTTTAGAAAGAATGAATAGTGTGAAGGTTTATTATGTTATTTCGTAATAAGCAAAAAATTGCAGACATTGTGGGCAATATACTTTATTTTTACTTGTATTATATATGAGGAAAGTTAGAAAAAGAAAAGTTCTTTGTACTCTCTCTATCTTTCTTTTTCTGAGCAGTACTCTTAAATTATTATTTTTGCATACTTTCTAATATTAAGGAATTTGTTTCACTGATGATCACTTTTTTTCTATGAAAAAGCTCTGGAAAGAATTGGATTTAAATTTATTAATACCATTTCTTCATCTGCAATTGACAACTCTCACTATTTCTGCACTGTCTAGACAGATATCACATTATTTCTTAATACTTTAGTAATTTCTTTAAAACTTTAATTCCTAAAAGATTATGTCTCATCTCTTTATCATATTCTGTCTTTAATATTTGTCATATTTTCTTAATTTTTTTTATTTAAGATATTATGAGGTTTTAGTGGAATATCAGTAATCATCTGTAAAAAAATATATATTTGCTGTTATCGACAATATTGCTCAATTTTTTTACACTTTAGAAACTCATTCATTGAAGAAGTTCATTAAGATATTTGTTGTGGCAATAATGGAGCTGATTAAAAGTGATCATGTAATGCCATGACTTTTTTTACACTGTAGAAGATTTTTCAGAGTTTATTTTATATTTTACAAAGATATCTTTATTTTAAATCACTATAACATCATATGACTCCCATTTCTTATGCTTACGTAATCTGTTAACACAGTAGCAATTTTCTCTATACAATATTGCCACCTAGTGCAAGCCATAATAATCAATAGATGATTAGGACTAGATAGGATTTTTAATGCATTAACTTTCTAGCATTCATTGATAATTATGGCTTACACTAGATGACATTATTGTATAGAGAAAATTGCTGTGTATTTTCATTTTATATTATATATATAATGAATTATCTACTACAAGATCAAAAATTTATATCCTTCAGTTCTTTTTTTAACAATTTAGTACCACTAAACATTTGTTTTAAATATTGTTTATTAATCTTTATATGCCTGCCTTTATTTAAACACCCATAACATTGTCATATGAAGCATTTATTGTACTTTTTTTTTTTTTTGAAAATCTGTCTATTCCAATATTTTTATACTATTTCTTTTTTAACTTTATCAGCAGTTTAAAATATTTTCCTAAATTTTTGTTTTCATACATTTAAATGTGTCCCAATATTTTCAAAATACCTAATTACTTTCTATTTAATCTTATTACCTACATTATAAGCCTTTTTTCCAACTTTTAATTTTATTGCCCTATAAATAAATTATATATCAAAAAGTATTTTTTAATTCAACACATTCATTCATTTCTAAACAGTTGCTTATTCCTTAAGCTAATAACTTTTTTTTGATAACAGCCAACATTTTTTTAAGCTTCCTTTTTCTCTTTAAATATTTTCTAACTATTTACATTTATATATATATATTAAATCCATTTGTTTTTTAGGGAAAAACATTATTTTTCAAAAAATTAATTATATATATATTTTTGAGCATTTCTTTATTTATAGCCTTTAATACATCCATGTTTGCAATCTTTAAATAACTTTACTTTTAGAAATACACAACTCATTTCATCTATTTTTTTAAATCTATAATTTATTTAATAATAGATATACGAAGAACGTATGGAGAAAAGCTTTTATAAAATACGTTTTTAACAGCAAGTCATTAACCGGCTTTCGTCTAGGTGGGAGTGGATGTATATATATATGTATGCTGTTATTGCTAATTTATATGAAATTTAAATATGAAAATTAATTTGGTAGAACAGGCCTTTCTATTTGTAGAATTTGTTGATATTTAAATTTCATGTAAATTACCAATAACACCATATATATATATATATATCCACTCGCAACTCATGCTACATTTGTGACATAGTCGAAAGCCGGCTAAGCACATACTGTTTAAAAATGTATTTTATGAAAACTTTTCTCTATATGATTTCCATATATCTATTATTGCATTTTAGTCTGAGTTAAAATTTATAATTTTATAGTTACTATAATTTAATAATATGAATTGATTTTTCAGGAAAGAAAAAAGGTTCGATAATGGCAGATTAGAGAAAAATAAAATTTAAAATAAATATGGGGCATTATCAATAAGAAAATTATAACAGTATAAAATGAGATGATGAGATGAGATGCACTGTGGCTTCTTTTTCAGACTCGGGAATTTCTCAGCTGCCTTGCCCAGGGAAACCTGTTAGTCACTTTACCTTCCCTTTCCATTCCTCACTCTATATTTTTTCATATTTTTTCTCTATTCTGCTCCATCCCATTTCCACAACATTCTCTTTGTCAACTCCATGACTTATCTTTTCCCAAACCTAGCATAAAAATCAAGAACCCACCTTCTATATAATCACTTTGTTTATATTTATTTTCCCACACCTTTATGGCCTTTTTAGTTGCAAGCATTTACATTCAATTAACAGATGCCTAATATTTTCTATACCTTCCTTACACAACTTGCAGATTAAATCACCCATATTTTTCCATTTATGTGTATATTCCCTTGTTGCTAAAGATCCTGTTCGAACTTTAAACAGTAAACTACTTTCCTTGCTATTATCATAAATTAATTTACATCCGGTATTCTGTTTAATTATATATATATTTAAACTCTTTTTACTCTCCATACTATCTCTCCAACTTCCTATTCTTTATTAATGCATCTATTCTTCTATCTTATTCCTTACAACTATAAGACTCAACAATTCTCTTAACACAATCATCCCATCTTTTGTACAAGTATACTGAAATAAATTCTTTATCCAAATCTGCTTACTGCATTACCTTTTCCACCCATCTTGTTACCTGCCCTTTATTCATAATCCAATTAAATACTATTTGGCTATTTTATTATCCATAAACAGCAATCTACTGAAGATTTTCATTTTGCTTTTTGCATCTCTCATATAAAAACTTGACCATCCCATTTCTCCTTGAATTGCCTCCTTTGCTGTCCACATATCTGCATTTAATGCATGGCTTCCTATTTCTCAAGAATGTTATCATAAACATAGGACCAAAATGTAATGAATGACTAATAAAAATTATTAATATATATGAAAGAATTACAAAAATTTGAGATATTCAATCCTTTTTAATGCATCATTTTTGTATATCTTCATAGTCCTTCATTTCTTCATAAATTCTCTAGTCTCAGTAGAAATTTTATTGGCCAATTGCTGCTTTTTTCTTCCAGCTATTTTAGTTGTAGTTTTTAAAAGTGTATCAGTTATTTTCATAATAATTTCCTTTATATCTGAATCATGTTCAAAATCTACTAATACTTGAAATCGATTTGTAAGTTCTAATTTAAATTCATTAGAATGTTTTTTAAGATTAGGAATATCAACTGTAAAAATTGTTTTTCTTAATAATTTTTGTCTCTCTAGTTTTGCATTAACTCGTATCTTACATCTTACTAATCGATGATCACTTCCTGTGTTAAATTTATTAAGAACATTATAATCTTGAAATATGTATTTTCTGTTAGTCAAAATATAATCCAGTTCTGCTGTACTTTCATTGGGATGCTTCCATGCCCATTTTCTTTTAACATTTTTCTCAAAAAAAGAATTCATAATATAAAGTGTTTCTTTTTCAGCAAACTCCACTAGTCTATGTCCTCTCTCATTTCTATTACTATGACCAAAATTATCCACAGCGCTTTCATCTTTCATTTGTTTACCAATTCTAGTATTAAAGTCTCCCATAACAATTTTAAAATGTTTACTCTGATCGAAAGCCTTTTGTACATCCATATAAAAATCTTCTACTACTTCATCACTATGAGAACTTGTTGGGGCATAAACCTGAATTATCTGCATTTGGTATCTGCTATTAATTTGTATAATTAATCTTGCCACTCTGTCTGATACACCATCAATCTCCATAATGTTGTTCTTCCATTTTTTATTTATAATAAATCCTACTTCACTTTTATTTCCAGTATTTGTGCCTTTATAATAGAGTACATGTCCACTTTTTAAGCTATAGAAGAAAATAAAAGTCTCAAGAATGTAAAACAAATTTTGGTATTGGTAGGAAATTTATATCTGCAATAAGAAAAAAAGATTATTACTAAAAAGAGAGACTAGTGCATTGTATTAAAACTGATATAAATAAATGTGTGAACATTCAGATAAAAAAAATCAGAATAAATATGTAGATCTTCAGACACAAATATTTTTGATTACAGAATGTTGTGATAATTTGTCAGGTAAGGAGATGTAGAATAACTCCCATCAATCAATAGTTCTTCGGTGCTTCTGAAACTCTTAAGTGATAATGGTTCTTAAAATTTACAAAGTTTATTGTAGATTTTCACTGTAATAAGATGAGCTACAGGAAATGTTATAAGAGCTATTAAATAAAATAAATAAAATAGGACTGAAGACAAATACTAAAAAGACTAAAATAAAATTCAATAATTGTAATTATATGTTGGACTATTTTTATCACTAATAATAATTGTTAAATGTTGTAGAAAAAAATCAAACTTTATTTAAACTTTTACATGCATTCAACTATTATTAATAGCATACAGGTTAATATATAACTCTTTCAAATGATATTTTTCTTTTCTTTTCTTCAGGTTTTCTAGCCTCATTAGTGACAATATTAGCATGGAAATCAAACCCGAGTTTTTTTAATTTGTGAATATTAAGTTTAAGTTGATTCTTACTTATTAACATAACATGGAATCAACTTGGAACCTTTGGTGGGTTTGTGAATATTGAATTTAAGTTGACACTCTAACCAAATCTAAAAGTCCTAAGTTCAATTCTCATGCTAGTATTGTCATTGTCAGGCCAGCAACATCTGAAAAAGGTAGAAGATTAATACCACTTGAAATGTTGGGCTATATATTAACCTGTGTGTTATATTCCTAACAGTTGAATGCATTTGAAAATCCAAAATCATTTAACAATTAATTTTAGATAATTGAAATAGTTCAACATATAATTACAACTAAAAGATCATCATCACAATGTTTCAGTTAATGTTCAACAGCTTTTTTAAAAAAATAAAAAATAAATATTTATTAAATAAATTATGGAAAACAATTGATAAAATTAATCCGAAAATTTAAACTTAAATGCCGTATTTTCTTTAGAAATAATGTAATATTTAAGGGAATATGCGTATGTACATGAATTTTTTTTAAATAAAAGGGTTGTATCTTTGTTTAATTATTGGCCTGAGTCAGATTACACATAAAAATATGGAAAAATTTATGTTGGGATTAAAAATAAGGGATCAGAAGGCAAAAAAAAAACACAGACGAAAGTATAACAAGTATCACCGATTTTAATGAAAGAATCAACAGGCTAAAATGAGCTAGACTATATTATTAAAAGATACAACTCTAGTTCTTTTTTATTTGAAATCCAAGAGATTATAAAAGATCTAGAAAGAGACTGTATGAAATGGATGGAAAAAAAAGTAGTTTACTGGAAGAAAGTGGAGGTAAGAAAATAGGGATTGGAGTAACTGGAATGATGTTAACCACATAGCTATATTGAATCATTTAATTTTTTTCACTGTTTTATCATTTAAATTATTATTTTAGATTTTATTTTAAATAGAACTGTAATTAGATAGCCAAAATTGTAAACTCGAGATCGTGCATATATCTTTTTATAAAATGATGTAAAACTGATATCAGAAACTGCCACACTAGTATTAAATGTAAATAATGAAGAGAATGTTAATCCTTTTTCAACTTCCTAAATTTGACACTGCTCTTTTAGAACCATTAAAAAAAAAAAAAAAACTAATTTGCAAGTATTATTGCTATCATTGCAAATGTAAATTACTATAAGTAGTGGTAAATTGATTTTTTTTATATCGTAATAAAGGAAAATCTACACCCCCCCCCACCCCCCGGTCGATGCATATTTGTTGTGAAAACTATTGAGTGAGATTTAAAATCAATCTGAGACAGCGAACTATATCTAACAAATTCAGCGTTGTAAATTGACATTTGAAGTAATTGTGTGTGTGTATATATATTGTTTACAATTATTTCAGGAATAATTTAGAACTTGGCATTTAAAAAAAAGTCCATTATTTATTTAGAGCTCCAATTATTTAAATGCGTTCATTACTGTATTGACTTTTATTATTTATTAATCTGTGTCGTTCCACTTTTATGATAAAAATTGTTCTTTCATTTTATAAGCTTATGATCGTAGTTTTTCATATGATCTCCAGGAGAGAAATGGAAATGCCGAGGGAGGTGGATAGGGCAGAAGAGAAAGGAGTCGATATTAACTTGACCACATCTAATAATATTACCTGAGTCTGCTTTTATTATTTGATGCAGCTTTTTATATGTGTGCAAGTCGATATACTCAAATATTTATGCAATTGGTCTTAGAAGTGATATTTTTGAAACATTTGATGCAAATTAACAAAATATTTAATGTGATATCGTTTACTATTGAAATAAAAAACTAAAAATGCCTTCCACTCCCACACCATTTCTAATGTATTAATAGAGTTTTTTTTTTAAAAGTTAAAAAAATTATTTGGGGATTTTGTATAATTAATTTAATTTTTAAAACACTTTCAGTAAGTTGTATATATATTAAATTGAATTGATTAAAATATAAAGTACTGTGTTTTTAATGATTTAAATATTTTGCTTTGTGAGTCTTTGTACACAGCTGACCTTGCAAAGCCGTTCTTTATTATGATAAATAGAAAATATCTTTTATACATTTTTTTCTTATAAAAAGATGGCAAAGCACGTATGCTTCAAAACATATGTAATGGGTCTGCCTTTCTGTTGACTGACTAGTAAACTATCCAGGATCTCTGTCATTAGATTGCCCTTAGGAGAGAATCTAGCGGTACTTGTGTTAATATTGCATAAAGCTGTAATAGGCATACTTGCTTAATGTAATAGGAATATGTAGATATGACTCATCACATTGAAGGAGAAACAAACCTTAAATTCGATTAAATTTTCATTTAAAATACTACCTAATAAACTTTTTTTCCTTTAGGTGATTTGACAATGTTTATTTGTCAAATTTAAAGGTACAACGAATCTGTTCTCAATATAAGATATGAAGCATGAAAGTCAAATGATTTTTTTTTTTTTTTAATAGGAAGAAGAATATTTTTTATATGTTCCTTGTATTTATGAAACAATTTTTATTGTTGTTGTTATTGCTTATCCCCCCCCCCCTCTTTTTTTTTTTTTTTTTTTTACAATTCTCACATAATTTTATCAGGATTTTACTGCTTCTATTGTACAATATAATCCAAAATATAACGGATTGCACGATCTCCGTCTAAAGAATTGCTGAATAATCTACTTATTACTTGGTATTATTTATATATCCTTAATTTCCCGGAAAGAAAATCTATTGATATTGGAAGCAACAAAGTTGTAAGATAAGGCTAGCATTTGTATTTAGCTGAATAAATTGAAATCGTCCACCTCTAGCCCACAGCACAATCAAAAATTTATTCCAGAAATCTTAAACTAAGAATTTTCCTCAGTTATTCTCACCAATATCAAATTAATACTGATATTAATTATCATTAGTAATTTGGCATTTCATGGAATTTATATTCTAGCGTCTTGTTCTTAGAACTACATCTACAACTAAATGAAAAACAAATTAATAGTATTTTAAAATAAGAGAAGACATCATTCATTAGATTAGTCCTATTCCAGTTGGTAAAATTCCTCTTTTCTGTTTAACATTAACTAAAATGGACTAAATCATCATCATAAAACCATTATTAATCCACTGCAAGATGAAAGTATCTCCAAGTTTGACCCATCATCTCCGATCTTTAGCTTCTTTTCTCCACAACACCCCTGCATATTTTCTTATTTCATCTATCCATCTCACATGTGGTCACTTTCTGGGTCTTTTACAATCTCTTGGAATCCAGTTTAAAATTTCAATTGTCCATCTATTATCATCTCTTCTAGCAATATGTCCAGCCCAACTCCATTTCAATCTTTTAATTTTTTCAATAAGGTCAGTAACACCTGTTTGTTGTCTCACCCATACATTGCGTTTTCGATCCCTTCTTGTTTCTCCCAACATACATCTCTCCATACTCCTTTGAGTAGTCTGAAGTCTCTGTATTGCTCTTCTATTAAGTGTCCAAGTCTCAGATCCATAAGTAAGAACTGGTAAAACACATTTGTTTAAAACCATCCTTTTCAAACACATAGACATATTTCCTTTTAGTATCAAGTTATTTCTACCAAAAGCACTCCAAACAAGTTTAATTCTATGATTAATTTCCTCCATTATGTTTCCATCTGTATTAATAATCTGACCAAGGTATTTGTAACTGTTAACTTCTTCTAATTCGTCATAATCAATCTTTATTTTCATATTTTGAGCAAATTGATAAAACATTACTTTAGACTTTTTAACATTTATCTTTAGTCCTACTTTTCTACTTTCATCTGCTAACTCCTGCAACATTTCCTGCAGCTCTGAAGCATTATTTGCAAAAACAACTACATCATCTGCGAAATCTAAATGACTTAAATACTCTCCATTTACTTTCACTCCTTTAGTTTCCCATTTTAATTCACAAAATACTTCTTGCAGCACTGCTGTAAAAAGTTTTGGAGATATGAAATCACCTTGTCTTACACCTTTCTCAATGTTGATTTTTCCAGTATCATTATGTAATCTAATTGTTGCTGTTGCATTTTTATAAATATTCTTTAAAATATGACAATATCCTGGATCTATACCTTGATGATCCAATGCTTTAATCACTGAAGAAATGTGTATAGAATCGAATGCCTTTTCATAATCTACAAATCCAAAACATAATGACAACTCATATTCATTTGTCCTTTCTATGACTTCTCTCAATACCTGGATATGATCTATTGTACTAAAACCACTTTTAAATCCAGCTTGTTCTCTTGGTTGGTGGAAATCCAAAGTTCTCTGTAGACGAGTTGTAATTATCTTGGTAAATTTTTTTATATAAAACTGATAAAAGGCTGATAGGTCTGTAATTTCTAATATCTTCTTTATCACCTTTTTTAAATATTAATATTATTACTGCATTCTTCCAATCTTCCGGTACATCTTTATCATTTAGACATTTGGTATATAACTTTGTTAAAATTGTTTTTATTTTTTCACCTGCTTCTTTTAATATATCAATTATAATTCCATCATTTCCTGGAGCCTTTCCTTTCTTCATACATTTAATTGCATGTCTCACTTCTTCATTTAAAATTCTGGGCAATTTGGAAGATGTAATAGATATAGGAGGTACTTGTTCTTTATTACTATATAATTCTTGATAAAAATCTTCCACCAATTTCATGATGCCATCTCTCTTTTTAGTAATAATTCCATCTTTTTTTCTTATTGCAGATATAAATTTCCTACCAAAACCAAAATGTTGTTTAACATTCTTGAGACCTTTATTTTCTTCTACAGCTTTCCTTGCTATTTCACAGTTATACTTTTTTATATCATTTTCAACTCTTTTCTGTACCATTTTACAAAATTCGAGATATTCAATTCTTTTTAATACATCATTTTTGTATATCTTCATATTCCTTCTTTTCTTCATAAATTCTTTAGTCTCAGTAGAAATTTTATTAGTCAATTGCTGCTTTTTTCTACCAGCTATCTTTTTTGCAGTTTTTAAAAGTGTATCAGTTATTTTCATATTAATTTCATTCAAATCTGAATCATGTTCAAAATCTTCTAACACTTGAAACCTATTTGTAAGTTCTAATTTAAATTCATTAGAATGTTTCTGAAGATTAGGAATATCAATTGTAAATATTCATTTTCTTAATAATTTTTGTCTCTCTAGTTTTACATTAACACATAACTTACACCTTACTAATTGATGATCACTTCCTGTGTTAAATTTATTAAGAACATTACAATCTTGAAATATGTATTTCTTGTTAGTCAAAATATAATCCAATTCTGCTGTACCTTCATTTGGATGCTTCCATGTCCATTTCCTTTTAACATTTTTCTCAAAAAATGAATTCATAATATAAAGTTGTTGTTTTTTTTCTGCAAACTCCACAAACCTATGTCCTCTCTCATTTCTATTACCATAACCAAAATTACCTACAGCAATTTTATCTTTCATTTGTCTACCAATTATAGCATTAAAGTCTCCCATAACAATTTTAAAATGTTGTTTTCTCTGATCAAAAGCATTTTGTACATCCATATAAAAATCTTCTACTACTTCATCACTATGAGAACTTGTTGGGGCATAAACCTGAATTATCTGCATTTGGTATCTGCTATTAAGTTGTATAACTAATCTTGCCACTCTGTCTGATACACCATCAATCTCCACAATATTGTTCTTCCACTTTTTATTTATAATGAATTCTACTCCACTTGTATTTCCAATATGTGTACCTTTATAATAGAGTATATGTCCACTTTTTAAATCAATTGTTTCTTCACCTTTTCTTCTAACTTCACAAAGTCCAATAATGTCCCATTTAATATAAGACAGTTCTTCTAATTCTTGCAATATCTACTGATTAATAATTGGATAACTAGCTGAATTGGTTATAGATCTATACCTAAAAAAATCCTCCACAAGCTTGACATTTTCTTTTATTTATAAAGTACAATTATATAAATCTTGATGCTCTATAATTAGTATTATATATTTAAATAGCAAGGATGTTAAATTCTTCCCAAAAAACAGTTTAAGTTCAACTAGGCAACAGAATATTATAATCAAGTAATAACACTTGATCATTGTCCTTTGATGTGTCCCTGCGTCATCAAGATGCAACTTGAATTTGTTTGTTTTTTTAAATATTATTTGAATTTTTACAATTTTTAGTGATATTAACTTTTTCTAATTATTATTCCAACCTGTAGAGGTCCCTACTATCGCATTTTATACGCATGTAATTGAGGCTACAGCCTTAATGAATATTATTCCAACTATAATAAAATCTGAGAGTTCCCTTTATTTTCACTAATCCAACCTATTTAAAAAACAAATTAATGCAGATATAATGCAGACTTAGATGGCATATTAAGACAATTATTTCATTCATTAATCTGTTATTGCCAATAATAGTCATCAATGGATACTTGTTATAACACCATTGCCATGCCCTCCATGGTTTGGCACAGTGGTAGAGTGACTGATTTGGAAGCGAGAGGTCACAGGATTGATTCTGGTACTCAAATTTCTTATGCCACTATAATGAAAACTTAAATCTTAATCTGAGAAGACACTAATAAAAATAAATTCTTTTAAAATTAATATCTATATGAAAATATTTTTAAGGAGTATATATATTAAAAAAATATAAAAGTTTGTCCATGATTTGAGTTCTATATCTGGACTGGGGAAACTTAATAATCAACTCATTAATTATTAGTCATTAAACAGATATGTAGCTATTTTTAGATAGAGAATAAATCATAGACAAAAACCTTATATTCTTACCTGCACACCCATTGGTTAGAAAGATGAATAGTTTTTTTTAATACTATTTCTCTCTAAAGAGATAGGAAGGAGACGCAAAAACAAACAACTTTTTCTCATAGTATTGTTATATGTGTTATGAAATTGAAATATTAATAATTAGCCATTAAGCTAATGCACTGAATTTTTAACTATAAATGAATACTCTCACTTTCTAAACACAAGATAAAGTCTTTGTGAAAAGATAGAATGAATCTATCTATCTTTTCAACCCAAACGTTTATGTATGGGCAAATCTTAAGCATTTGGAAATGGGAGTGTGAAGATGTTAAGCAATCACTTTAAATTACTTTTACAATGCCTGCTTTACATATGCTTTGTGTATTTTTAACTATAAATGAATACAACATAGCACTATATAAAATAAATATCTTATTTACAAATTGAAATATGTAATTTGATTAAGAGAACTGCTGGGAAGTACAAATCTTTTAATAGTGAGTCATCTCTGATGTGCTCATCTCTTGGGTCATTTATTACTTTCTCAGCTTTTAATTCTATTTTTAGATCATCAATACACTCTTTTTTTTCTTTTTCATTGTGTGCATTAATTGTGTTTTCAAAAGTAATTTGATAAGATTTTATAATCATTATTGTTTTAATGTACAAGACTTGAAAGTACTATTTTTCTGTTGTATGTAATTTGTTTTTTACTTTGTTCATGCCAACTATAAAATTATGAAATTAGAGGTTTTATTATTTCGCTTAATTCTTCACAAAATTTTATGTACTTTTACTTTATCTATATTATTTTTATTTGAGAGACCAAGCTTTTATTTTATGTAGCACTTCAAACATTTGATTTCATTTCTTATCCGACTGAATTTTTTTTTTTTAATTATAATAAAAAACTTTATTAACAAAATAAATATTTACAATTTATACAAGTAATTAAACAAATGATAAATATATGTTACAGTTTTGTATACCAAAACCCAAAGAATTTTATATATTCCACTATTAAGACAAAAATGCTCCAGGTTATTAAATAGTTATCTTCAACTCATGGAGATTGACCTGTAACAATGTAATAGAAGGAGATGCTAAGACATCAAGCAAATGCAAATAAAATAAGCAAAGCACGTAAAAAAATGTTTGATTAACCCAAGGAATAAGCCACCCAAAAGAATTCCAACTTTTACTCAAGATAAATGTTTATCTGATAATCTTACATAGAGTTATTCTAGGATCACCCCAGATTCGATTCATCATCTTCCTTGGCAAGTATCTCAGACATTGATTGAAATAAGTTTCCCAATCACTATAGAGTTTTCTCAGCCAGTTGAATTTCTTGTTATCGAATATCATAATACATCTTATATATCATATTGTTTTAAGGGTATGCACAGTTACCATTGCATTGTGGAGGTTAAATTTCACAATGTATTGACTAAGTAGAAGTTTTAAATTTATGATTGGCCTGTGAAACACTCTAACTCTTATCTACCCAAATGCCAAGCATTATTCGAATAGATGCTGAAAAGTTTCATCACCAGATTTGCATAGTAAACAGATTGGATCCAAATTCATACGTAGTTTTTCATTTAGAACCTTAGCTGTTAGAAATAAGCCATTCATTCATTAGTTTGAAAACAAATTTCAAGTAGGATTGGGGTGCATATATATAGTGGAACTTTTTTAACACAATTTTTTTTATTTATCTAACCATACATTGCCATGACTTTTAAAATTATTCATTAAGTCTTTATATTTAATACCTTCCAAACTGGGCACATTTATATAATTCTGGGGATCCCTATAAGCAATGAACAAGTCGGCTATAAAATATCTTCTCTTACATCCAATTTCATTAAAGGTGCCAGCATGATCAACCAAAGGCCCAAGAAATTAACTTTTAATTAAGCTACTAAATGTACTTGCCTTGATGTAAGATACGTATAGGCCTGGATCAATCAGGCCAATACCTCCTTTTTTTATTGGCATCTGCAAGGTTGATATTGGGATCCATCTTGAAGCTCTACTCCAGACATATTTCTTTATAATCTGTTTTATTCTGAGTATTGTTTTGTTATGTAGGGATATCCAGGGTGCATAGTATGCCAAAATCCCTGAAACAATAGAATTAAAAATTAACGCTCTTGTAATTGTATATAATTTAAGTGAAGAAAATTTACTTATTTTCTCATGTGTTCTAGCATTAGCCGGGAAGCGAACCTGCTAACTCAGGACAACTGCTTTTAAGGCAGCTGTGCTGACCTCTCGATCACCAACGCTATTTTATCTTCAATTTTTTTAATAATTAATTTATTCAAGAAAGAGTTCATCTTTGTCTTGGACATATATAATGGTATGCCCAAGAAAGCAGACCTGAGAGCCATAAGTTAGATGCATTTTTTTTACCTGTATCTGACTGAATTTTTAATTGTAACTTTTGTTTAATTAATATCGAAATAGAAGCTCTTTATTGACTTATTCAAGAAATTTATTCAACGTGTTGATTTTTCTTTATACATATTTAAAATTTTTGATATTAACTGTAAGAAACATATGCATATTTATAGAGATATATCATATTGCAAATTTGCAAAAATATTTTTAATTAGTAAAATTTCTTCTGCTGCTATTAAAAGCAAAAAGGATATTTTCTTTGCATTTTACTTCTTTGTTCTATTACAGAATAAAATTATTTTGCTACTAATGATTAAAAGTAGGATATTTTCACTTCTTTCTTTTCATACCATTGAAGTAAATTACTGTTAAACTTTAAATATATAATAAATGAAAAGGGAAACTACTTTTTTTTCTAATAAATAAAAGATAGACATAATAGCTAAATTAAATTATTAAAATGTGATTAATATAATAAAGTAAAGAAATAAAGTGAATTCATTGCTAATTAATATTTCAATACCCTTTTCATACTGTCTGTCGAATAAATTACTTGACTTTGAATGGTATATTTGTAGAATGTTTTGTGCACATTCTATATATATCATATATTTTGTGTATAAGGTATGCTTATCTGTTTATATAAGAGAATGCTACTACTATAAGAATTTCATAAACATTTTTTTTTAAATAAAAAAAAGAAAAAAATCAATAGTCTATACACATTTTACCTTCAAGTAAAATAAATTATTTTATAGTGTTTTAATTTTGGTACTTAGATATAATGGCTATTAAAATGGAAATGAATAAATAAAAATTTGGAAAGATTTTTAAAAAAATATTTATCATTGATATATTTTCGCTTAGTCTGATGATGTTACAGGATGCACTAAATATATAAAGTTAATTTTTGAAGATTTAGGAATATTTTTGTTTTACATAATTTACCATTTTTTATTATTAGTTTGAATTATAAATATTTTAAAGCTAATGTTAATTTATAAAAGGGTGAGTCAAAAATTATCCGCATTCTTGATATAATCTCCCTGCTTTTTTGTCCACCTGATAACAAGTTTTTGTAATTCCTCATTAAAAAATGTTTAGGCTGAGCTGTGAGCTAGGAATGCACCATTCTGTCTTCACCAAGCATGAATCTCTTTTTTCAAGAGGCCAAATAGGTGATAATCCATTAGTATAAGATTAAGATTATAATAGGTAGGGTGCTCCAATACCTCAAAACTTAGTTTTGCTTAGAATCGACAGTGTGGACAATGATATGTGGAAATGCAACAACACAATGCACTTAAATATCAATTCTCTGCATTTTTGTCCAAATTTTAAGCTTCTGCTGTTCAGGGAGTATCTCATTGTAATAAGATTTGTTTATTGATGAACCTAATGTTCCAGCTGACCCTAGAGATCACAAAAAAAACTATAGGCATCAATTTTCCAGCTGATAGTTGATTGAATTTTGAACTTCATCTTATTGTCAATTGATCATGTTTATTCTGTACTCTACTATTTACTTTCAGACTCATAGTGATAAATCCATATGTAGAGTATAGATCCAAATTTTGTTTGAGCTCTCAAAACACTTCTGTTTGTGCTGTTTCATGAATTGTTTTAATACCTATTTTGCACAAACCTTTAAAAACTTAGTTTGTCATGAATTATTGCTTAGACAGAGCCATGGATGATTTACAAATACAGTAATAATCATCTATCCAACAAAATAAATTTACATTCATGTTTAATGTTGCCATCAGTTATGGATGTGGAAAGGTGTCTGGCTCCTTCTTCATGGCTGATACTTGTGCAGTTGACTTGGACTTCTCTATATATTCATAGATACTTTTTCATGACAAAACCTTTTTTTCATACTGTGCACAAAGTCGTTAGTAAATATTGGCATCTGATATATCGTCAGATCACAATAAATAAATCACTGAATGCTGCTCTTTTTTTATGCAAACCACAATAGGGAGAATTATTGTTTCTCATACCACATTCACATTTGAATTGATGTAGGATTCAAAACTGCAGAGCAGTGATTGGGGAAATAGCAATGGTACAGAAAAAGCTGATAAGATAATGTGGCAACAGAAGTTTTAATAGAACAAGAATGTTGATAGTTTTTGACTTGCCTTGTATATCTATTTTAAAAAGAATTATTAAACTTCTGAATTCTTTATAAAGTGAAAGGGCTTCCAAGATTTGATGAATATGCTTATATCATGCATGTTCTAAATAAATTATTATTTAACTATATATTAATTTTCAGTTACCAAAAATATATTTTTAATTTATATCTTGGTCAGAGAACTTACTAATAATGATTCTAATTGTTTGTGTATATCATTTTGAATTTGTGTATTTTTACTTACACAATGATGATGTTTAAGCAGTTTGATTCATTGATAAAAGTAAAAGATAGTGTTTGTATATATTTTTATTTGGTTATTAATTAAGTATAAAGAATAATTGAAAGAAGTCATGATTTTATCACTATGGGGTAATATTAAATTACATCATTGTAGATGATTTCATTTCATAGCACATTCATTAAAAATTTACTTTGCTTTATTTATTTTTTATTGAAATTATGGCATATTGTAAAAAAGAAAAGAAAAAAGATCTTAAGCACTTTTTTGATCATTAAAAACTTTTGGAAAATACCAGACTAACCAGCTGTCAAGTTGCGAAGTAACATTTTTTGCTGTTTATTGAAAAAAAGTTAGATACCTTTTGATTAATATTTAATCATCAATTAATTTTCCTGTGTGTTAGTAATATGAATATAATTTTAGGTTTACATGGGATTTGTACTACAGATCATATGTATGGTAACTGATATAGTAATGAAACATCTTTATGTCATTACTGTTTTTTTTTTTTTTTTGTTTAAATATTATTCACTTTAAAAACAATCCTTCTAGCTATATTTTGAATTATTTGAATGTATTAGAACATCTCTTTTTAATTTAAAAAAACCGTATAGTAATTGCCAAAGTTAATAAGCCACATATGCAAAAAAAATTATGAATAATATTAAGAATTCATGTCAAAGTTATAAAATAAAACAGGGCATTAATAATCAACTATATAAGATAATATATATTCAAATATTTTTATGGTCATTATTAAAACTTATAGTAATAATTGTAATTATATATTGGACTATTTCCATTGTTATGAATATGATTCTTTTTTCTTCTTCAGATGTTGATGGCCTGACTAATGACAATACTAGGATGAATATTGAATCAGGAACTCTTTAGATTAATGAATATTGAAGTTGATACTGATCAACTAGGTTATTCTATCAAAGGCAATAATCACTAGAAATTTCATATACTTATCTATGAAGATCCTATTAACTTTTCCACTTTTTTAAAAGCAAGATTAATGGGTACTTTCCAAATATTATGAATTAGCACACTAGGTTGGCTTACAAGATTGTTTGCCATTGTTATATGAGCAGCTTTTAAAAAATTTTCTTCATTGTACTTTGTCTTTTTTGTGCAATAATTTTGATCTTTTTCTAATTGAACATATATGTTTATTATTATATACATGGGGTACTACTTTAGATGTACCTGCTTTTTCTTTTTTTAATCATCAGTTTGTGCTTCTTTAATCACTTTTTAATACAGTGACTTGTTTTTCCAATATACATTCTTCCACATTCACTTGGGATTTTTTTGATGAAGTTTTTATTTTCCATCATTTCAAATTTAGATTTTGCAGACATCAGAATTTCTCACAGTATGTCTTAGCTTTGGAATGCTCTTTTGATGTTATATTGATTGCAGATTTTCTTTACTTTGCTACCTCTGGTGTGTATGGATACAATGCCTATAATTGTGTTTTTTTTTTCTTTTAATGTTTTTTATAATTTTTATAGGAAATAACAAAGTTTATTTTTATATTCATACATTTTTATAAAATTTTAAAAATTTCAAACATTCTATCTAAATATGAATTTTGTAAATTGATGTGGCAAGAGAAACAACAATCACTATAAACTTTGATGTTGTTTCATCTTTTTCAAGGATAAATGCAAAAGATAATAATAATTATTATTTTTGGAATGAAATAAAGTTTGATTATAAGAAGATTATTGCTAGTAATATTTGCATAATGGCCAAACATAAACATCAGCTGTCAATAGCCTGCTGTAGTCATTCACAAACTTACTTATTTTTCATTTCACACTAGATCTCTTTATATCTTCTAGAAAATTTCTTTGGGACATTAATTTTTTTTTCTTCTCTGGATAATTTCTTTCATTTTACAATTCTATAATACTAATTTGAATTCAAATCTCATTTCTTTTTCTATACATTTATGTTATTTTCATCATATTTCTTTCTATATTTCATTATGTGTAAGCAATCATAAATAATAATAAAGAATTATTTCTTACTGACTTGCACATGTATTCTTATTCATTTAACTTTCTTCATTACTAATCTGGATAATTATTTTGAATGTTACAACTCCATATGTTTCTATTTTCATACTGATACAATAAAATTGCATCCTTAATCTTTTATTAAGCTCTATTATTTTTCATATATATTTTTTTCTAAATAAGAGAAAATTAAAAATAATAGTATCATTTAGCATATGATTTTAAAATTCTACTTTACAATTAATATCTTATGAATGTGCCACTATTTTTATATATTATTCAATAGTAAACAAAAAAAATTTGCAAATATCAAATAGTTTAATTTATTTAAATTTTTACAGAGTATAACAATAGTTAGAAACATTTATTAATGAAACAGAAAAATAAATATATGCACATAATATTAGCATTGTTACATTATAATCAATCTTGATATAATAACTTGGTACTAATATAATCAAATGGTTAGTCACTCAAGAAATCTTTTGATATTTGGGTGTTCAAGATGAGAGATATGAGATCCAATTCATAAACCTTAACTCTCAGACTAATTACTTCCTCAAAAAGCACAGGTACTAACCTATTATTGAGGTATAAGCCAGAGCTATAGCTAATATAGTATTTAGTGAAGTAGTGAAGTATACCAAAGAACGCTTTAGAAACAGTTATTGTTTTTTAACAGATTATGCACCCCCAAACTAACATAATCAATGTAATGCAGGTGCAAGCATCTCCAAAACATGACTTCAGGTTCAAAGTCTTTAATTCAGCATTTATAGCTTGTATACTTATATATTTTTCTTTTCAATTCCTATAGCACTTTAAGATTATTATTTTTTGAGCAAGGCTTAAAAATTTCAATTATTTATAGTAAATCATCAGTAAGAGAAATATAAAATACATAATAAAGTGATAAAAATTTTAAATAAAAATATTTAAGGTACTAGTAAATTACAATCATGTATATATATGTTTTTGTTAATGTCTCTCAATTACTTTTACTTAGTTGTAGCAATTCATTTTCACTGTCCAATACTAATTAGACATTATCATCGCACATTAAGTGATGTTAGTTTTTAGTAAATGTAATTATTTGTTTCACTTTTTTTTTAATGTGCAAAAGTAAAAATTAAATTATGATTTTATTCCCGTAATAAAAAAAAGAATGATTACATAAACTTCAATATTAAGATACAAGTACTAGCACTTTCTAAATTGTGATAATCAAATAATTTTTAAAAAATGGGGGGGGGGGGGGATATCTGTTTAATGCAATTGGTGTTTTGTATTGAAATAGCTTTCAAATCTGATAATTAAGTCAAGCATTGATGGACAAGAGGTCAGCGACAGCTGCTTTACATGCAGTTGTACCAGGTTAGTGGGTTTGCTTCCCCGCTGATGCTATGACACATGAGAAAAAAAAAGTTTTTGATAATTAATTCTTTGGAAAAGAGTGAATTATTGTTTATGCATACTGCAGATGTTGAAAATAAACAAAGAAAATTATTTGATCCTTTATTTGAATCTGCATTAACAGTAGTATTTCATTCTAAATCACCCTACTTTAGAGATATGAATAGCAATCCCATCATCTTGTATCCATTAATTACTCTTATTTAACATTGATTACTGATGCTTAACATAAATGTTGAGAGATATGCAAGGATAGCTGATACTTACATCTTAGATATTACTGCAAAATATTTGTGATAATAGACATAAATATATTTGCATATTATTTTAAATAATTCAAATTGTGTACAAAAGTCTTAACCAGTTGAAACAATATTTACTACTTTTTTATAGGTTATTTGTATTTTATAAGCATAAATCATTTTTAAATACAGCAGGTTATTTATGTTTGTGTAATTTTTTTCCATAATATAATGAATAAAAAGTGAGCTTGAAATCAAATTAGACATTATTTTTTTCTAGAGCTTATATTGTTCTATTTAGATAATTTTATGGATTATAAACTGTCTCTTTTTAAAATGTCTCAATTTGTAATTAGATTTTAAAGCTGGGATTTAGATTAAATAGTGTTTGTAACTAAAAGCATGCATTGCATATAGATTTTTAATACCACATAATTAATGCTGATTTTGAAGCTAATCAATATAATAATGCTGTTATTTTTGAATAGTGAAAATAATTGTTGGTACTTAATTATTTTCTTATTAATGCCCATTAGTTAATTATCAATGATATGATTATATTAACTTGATAGCTAATGCAGTAAGTACCAATTATAGATAATCCATAAATATTTTTATTAATTTCATGCTATTTAAAATAAAAGTTTCTGAAGCTTTTTTACATGTGTGCATATAAACATTGACTCAGCACTTAGATTAATTTTACTTATATATATGTTCAGAGTTGTATTATTAGGAATAGCTATCAGTTCTTTTGAATTAATATTTGTATCATGGATTCTAATTTTTGAAATCTTTTCTCCAAAAGCTGTATATCTTTTTCCATTTTTCTAATCCAACTTTATCTCTCTTTTGAAATGGTTTAAAAAATGATTATGTTACTGTGAAATAATTTCATTTTGTAAAATTTTAGGATAGTTGACACAAGAATTCTCTTAAAAACTGCTTTCTGTTATAACAATATATTCAGTTACATCTGCAAAGTATTGTATATAATCATTGGATTATTTTTATTTTTATTCATCATGGCCTTTCTAAATTTTTGTCACATGTCTGAATATTTTTATTAAGTGATGAAGATTTAAAGTTAATAGATTTCAGAATTTATTTGAAAATTGTAAAATGTTTAATGAGATTTTTTTTAAAAAAATTCATTCTGTGAACTTTTTTAATAAGAAGAAACAATTTCTTTTTAGACTTGTTTAAGATGTGTTAAGATTAATGCCAGTAGATTCCAAGTCATCACAATCCCAGTTTTAACATTTTCATTCATAGTTGTGATGTAATATTAGAGTGGTAGACTGTGGAACTTCAGGTCTATGCAATCATGAACCAATTCTTTTCAGTTTTAAGCCATTTGAACATTTGTTTATTTATTTTAACATTTCCAATATTCACTTCAAATCTACATTATTTTATCAGTATTCAAATATTTTGGTAGTTGTGGATCATAATAATAAGAAGCAAATGATTTCCTGTTAGGAGTTCATAAAAAGTTCAAACACTGGAAATGGAGGAACTGACCTGCTATTCATGAATTTTGAGTTCCAAAGTTCACCACTCTTCGACTGCATCATGGTTTATCTAAATCTTGAATTAAATTGCCTGAACACACTAACCACAACTTTCCTTCTACTTTTTACTCTCCCTACATGTATAGCCCTGAGTTAAGATCAAAATGAAAAAGGCAATTCATTTTTTTTAAAAAATGTGATTGATATTTGATTATAATCATGTAGAAGAAAATAATAAATATTTAAAAATAGAACAGATGCCAGATTTGAGGAAAGAGAAATTTATGAATATACCGAAACATCTAATTAACATAAATTTGAATATTCCCTTTCATCACTATCAACTGTTTTATTTTTATTTTGCACAGCTATGATTATAAAGCCATAGAGCTTTGACAGCATTAAGCTTTAAATAAATTTAATAATATATAACTTCTTTAATGAGCGTTAGAAGTGCATAAGTATTGATATTAAATTTTGAAGAGAATGCAAATGCTAACTAGAACTAACACAGCAATAATTAATTATACAAAGAATATTTTTGGACAGGGAAAAAAGTAAGAACCAAGAGAAGGGAAAAGATGACAGATGATTTTTAAAGAAGTGATATCATTTTTGTAGGTGTAATGTAGAAGAACTAAAAAAGAATAATAAAGTTGCCAAAAAGAATGTGAATGGCATGAATTTTGGTATGTACACCTGGTAGAATCATTGCTATTGTAAATTGTGGACCAATTCTAATATTAACCAAAACAGATTATCCAGTATGGAAAGCAACCATTTAACTTAAATCTTAAGAGATAGAAATACATTGACAAATTATAACCAATAATGCTAAATATTATGGTTTGGGTATTCCTTGCAATTGTGTAAAAATCAAATTCATAAATGATTTCAATATATATTTAAATACAGTATACCACATAATATTGGATAGATATTTCTATACTTATATTTAGCTAGAAATTAATAATGCAGTTAGGAAATAATTTTTTTTATTATTATTATTATTATTATTATTATTATTATTATTATTATTATTATTATTATTATTATTATTATTATTATTATTATTATTATTATTATTATTATTATTATTATTATTATTATTATTATTATTATTATTATTATTATTATTATTATTATTATTATTATTATTATTATTATTATTATTATTATTATTATTATTATTATTATTATTATTATTATTATTATTATTATTATTATTATTATTATTATTATTATTATTATTATTATTATTATTATTATTATTATTATTATTATTATTATTTTGCTTTTGGATGTTTTGAATTAAAAAAAATTAAACTAATGAAGTCTGCATAAAATTTCTGTCACAAAGAATTAAGCTGATTTTTATGAATTAATGAAGATAAATACATTGATTCATTTTGAAAAGTCTCCTGATGAAAAGTTTTACATCAATCCTTGAAATCTAATGGGAATTTGTGTCTCTTATTCCTGCTAAAAACTGAACCAGTTAAAAAGAGAAATAAACCTGCTCCTTGATTGGTTGAAAGCAAAATGAGAGATAATGTTTATTGTGATGATTTTGATAAAACTTTTTTTTTTACATTTTACAATATATATATAATTTTTCATATGTATTATAAGTACTATTAAAATAGTTCAAATGTTATTTTCATAGTTATTAATTTTATATTAGTGTGAATTATTAATAAAGTTTTGAAGTTGATTTTATGCAGTTTTTATGATATAAATTATTCATAGCATTCTCTGATTTTAGTCAATAAAAAGTTTTTCAAAAACATAATATCCAATATTATAAGATAAAATATAACTGTTAATATAAAAATCTTTTAAAATCAATTCATTTTGATTTATACTTAATTTCAGTTGATAAAACAATTGAGAAAAAATTTTTCTAGAATTAGCAAATAGGAATGTCTGTTTGTAAAATTATCATTTTGTATTTGACATTAATAATAACATTAATAACAAAATACTACATGTTATATACTTTAAATATTACTGTTATTTTTTCAGAAAGTTTTCCAGTTAAATTTTATTCTGTAATTAATTTCATCTATTATATTTCCATTATACACAAGCATAAGAGGTGGTGGTCATGTGATGTTTATTGGTTTAATTATTTACTCAAAATGTTATTAATTTTTACTTCTAACTGATTGTTTTCTCTTTCTTTTTTTAAGAGATCCAATGAATACTATTTTAATTTTTTTGCTTTCAGCCTGTTTAATATTTTTTCAGCTCTGAAATATTATTAAAGTTGATATTTTAAGCTACATTTTTTTTTTTTTTACTCATATCACTGTTCATTTTAATTCATAAATATATCCAATAAAACTTCTGTATAAAGATTTGGAGAAATTAATCACCTTACCATTTTACCTTAGTACTGTTGTTGTCACTATGTAGTCTGATCACTACAGTTGCATTTTAATATTCTTCAAAATTTAAAATTGATTTGAATCTTATATTATTTTAAATTGTGAAATGCTTGTATATAGAATAAAATAATTTTTATAATCTACAAGCCAATACAAAATCCATTAGTCTTATGTAAAATATCTCTTGACACTTGGATATACTGCACTGTGCTAAAACCATTTATAAATCCAACTTGTTTATTTAGTTGTCTCAAGACTAGAGTTATCTATTAATGAGCAGTGATTTTAGCATTTACATTACTAAACAAAAAGAAAAAAAGCTAATAGCTTTATTACTCAGGAGTTTGTAAAAAATTTGAGCACCAGAATCGATCCTGGGAACTCTTGATCCTAAGCCTGATGGTTTATCACTGTACCAAACGATACAGGGCCAAAAAAAGCTAATGGCTTTATTGTTCAGAGTTTATAAGAAATTTGAGTGCCAGAATCGATCCTGGGACCTCACTATCTCAAATCACACTGTATCAATCCATGCAGGGTCCATTACTAATAGTATTAGAAAGAGTTTATGAAATAGTGATTAGTACACTTGTCTTTCTTGTCATCATCTTTTTTATAACTTATAATCAACATTTGTATTATGATGTAATCAAAAGTTGAAAAAAAAAATTCTTTAGACTTCAGTAAAATTAGATTTTGATTGAAAGCATAAGGACGTCCTATAAATCATTGGTGTTATAATGAAAATGCCATAGCATCTTATCTGCTAGTTGTCTTGCTGTTTGCTTCTTTTAATGAGTCTGATAATGTGGTTGTGTTGATATTTTATTTATCATATTACATTTATTAAATGAAAAAGTTTTTTTAATAAACATTAGTTAAAAAACTGGCCAATGATTTCAAAGTAAGTTTTCGAACTCCACCAGCTACTAATAGACTGATTACTAACTCTAAAGGTAAAATTGCACCAGATCAAATCCCCCCCTCCCCAGGTTATATACAAGATGACATGTCTTCAAATGGGCTGTGAAGCTACACACTATTGTGAAACACGAGCCACAATTACTACCAGAGTGTCTCAACACCAATACGTATACAACAAATCATGAATCAAAAATGAAGACAGGGCAATATTTTTGGAACATCAAAAAGCTTCTAATCACATGTTCAAACCCACTACTGCTGAGATCATATGCTCTAAGAGAAATGATGCCAAGTGCAAAGTAAAAGAAGCATGCCATCAATAGAAGAGATGCCTGCTTCTCAATTTCTAAGAAATGTGCTGTTTAAATAATTTACATACATTTGCATAATTTATTGCTAATAAAAAACCATTTATAGCACAAGCTATGAATATGAGATCAAGTAAGTCTCGAAAGCACTAAGCTTGAAATTTTTTGTCAAATATATAGTTTCACTGATGTGTGTTTAGAGTGCAGCATAAAAATTAGTAATTAAAGAAAATTTGACATTCTGAATACATAATTATATAAATCTATTCATTATTAGAGATCATCTTTATTTAATTTCTATAGAAACTGTAGTTATATAAATCTCTTTTGTTAATATTAAAAATGTAATGATAGTGGTGTTACTTTTTGCCTCTCTTATTGTAAGCAGGTAATTGATAATTGGTCTTTTTGAGATTCTTTCTATGGGTGAACATCTATTGAATGACTTATTAAGTATGAGTTTGTTTATTAAATTTGCACTAAACTTACTAAAGTTACTACATGGCTTACTGAGTAGATGCAATCTTTAATTTTATAGCAATTTTATTTTATATGATTAGAATTTGTTTGAATTCATATACAAGCAAGGTCTATTAAAATATAAAAATTGCATTAAGCATAAGATCAATTTATAAATTAGTCTTTTATATGTTGTATAAAGAAATAGATCATAAAATACTAATATTAATAGAAAGATGGGTGAATGACGTATCAGGAAAATAGTTCTTTATAATGAGCCACGATTCAACTTCATAGGTCATAATAACAGCAAGCTATAACACATTTGTTGGATATATACAAATATTTTCATATAGCTATAGTTATTATCTTTACAATGGTTTTAGAATAAATTGAGGAGACTTTTTAATAATTGACATTATATTGCAATTAAAATAATTCCACAATACAAAATGAATTAATGCTATATGCCCCAAAACCTGTAGTTCTAGAATCCATCACTCTTGCTATTTTGCTAAACTGTGCAGGGCATAAACTACAATATAATTGACAGATGAAAGTAGTTTTAATATTTTTTAAACTTCATTATTCTTGACTTCTGAAAACAAATATTGATGATTAATAATTCATTATCATTTTAAAACAATGTGAATTTTATTACTAAATGGTGTTAATATGTTTCAACTTTTAAAATGTAGATATGCTTTGAATTTCTAACAACAAATGATTTAGCACTTTTTTTTTAATATTATGGATAAAATTATTGAGAGTGGGTTTTGAAATACCTACAACTACTAAACTTAATTGTTCTTTTAATTTTGAATAAATTAATAAATTCATGCTTTTTTTAAATAAAACACACCACACAATTTCTTGATTAATACTTTCTCCAATCTTAGTTAGTATTTGCTTTTGACCATATCTGATTGACAGTTTTAATAATTTGTAATTTACATTTTTTTTTACTAACTTAAGTTTGAGTCTTGGAAACAAACTTTAATCACTTTTTTTTTTTAAATAAAGTATTTTATTGTTTATAATGACATTTTTGAAAAGCTCACTGAAAAGGAAGTTTTTAATATTTTTGAAATATTTTAAGAAGAATTAAAAAGAACTATGATCAATTTTTATGTATTTCTAAAACACAGTGTGGATTTCAAATTGGGCATTCGATTATTGATATGATATTTAAATGTGGACAATGCTTAAGAAAATATGGAGAAACTACTCAGTAATTTAATCAACGTAGGAAAGATCTTTTTGGAAATAAACAAGAATTCAAAGAATATTGAAGAACATTAAAGATTAATAAAATTGTTCATACTAATCACATAGAAAAATCAACATTCAGTGTGTTGATAATATGTTAACATTTTTGTTGTTAGTTATTGGGATTAATTGCGATTGTTTTTTTATTTCTATAGTTTTTTGAATCATCATTGCTGTTCATTTATGTTTAGCATTTAAAACCACAAAGTATTAGGACTAAGTAACCAATTTAGAGAAGTAATAACATACCATGTTTTTATTTATTTGTAATTATTTTGCAGTTTTATAGAACATGATAAAAACAACTTCGATTGTCATGCTTTTTTAAAAAAGTACTTTTTAATGATTCTCATGGAGCAGATATTGTTTATAGATAGTAATGTCATCATTACAACATATTAATATTTCACAGTCATGCAGCTACCATCAAATATAGTTTGAAAAATTTATAGATGTTACATATCTGCCACAACTCTTCAATCATCTGATTAAAATATTATCAAGCCTTTAAGGCCAAGAATAGCTAATACTATTCTAGGTATTGTTCATATATTATATAATTCAATCTATATAATACAAGTTGTTCTTGATTTAATATACTAATCAACATATTAAAAGTATTTTTATTAGTTGGTTCAATTTCTTTATAACTTTACTTGAGATTTATAATTTAGATTTGGTATTTTCTTACTATAATAATTAATTGGTTCTTTTTTTAATTTGAACCAATCAACAGCATAAATCTGATTGTATTGTGTGAGAGAGTTTGACTTATTATGTGAGAGAATTTGTAAAATTCTCTCTCTCACACCCAATAAATTCAGATTTTTGTTGTTGATTGGTTCTGAAACCCTCTCTTTCTTACACAATAAAGTTTTGCTGTTGATTGGTTTTAATTGAGAATAGAACCAATTAATTATTATAGTAACGAAATGCTAAATCTAAATTATAAATCTCAAGTAAAGTTAAAAGGTTGAACAAACTAATAGAAATAACTTTAATATGGTTATTAGTATAATGTAGGACCCCAATTATAGCTAGAACAACTTGTATTTTATAAATTGAATTATATTATATATGAACAATGCCTAGAATAATATTAGCTATTTTCGTAAAAGAAGCCTTCAAGTTTTTTGAGATGAAATGGGCTTAAAAGGTTAATAACATTTAAATTAGATGATTGGGGAGTTGTGGCAGACATGTAACACCTTTAAATTTTTCAAATTATATTTGATGGTATGCTATATGAATTGAAGCTTTAATATATTGTAAGGATGACATCACTATCTATAAACTATATCTGCTTCATGAGAGAGTTTTATAAAAAAAAAGATGGTAATTAAAAGAATTTACTAGATACAAATATAATAATAAAATAATGATATTGTAACCAACCTAAGAGAGGGCTATTTTTTTATAATTACTTTCTAATCTAGCAATTAGTGTCATGCCTGTGACTCTGGAGTAGGAGTTAGTTGATATTTTTCAAATAGTTAAGGAATTCATAAATGAACTGAGTATTGTTTAGGTAGCATATTCATTACTAGCAAATCTAAATAGTATTTTTTATTATGGTAGGTATTATTTTTTTATTATGGTAGGTATGCAGCTTTCTTTACTGAATGATCAAAGTCTCAGAATAATCTAATTTGTAATGGCTAACCATAAAATAAAAATTCATAATATAATGCAATTTTTTATTTTATTTTATTTTTTTTAAAGTTATGCTTATAAAAAACAATTCTACAATATTACTTTTAATAAAGAAGTGAAAATTATATATATTATTTTAGAGCAGCCTGAAAAAATATATAGTATGGTTTGTTAAAGAAATTCACTTTTCTTATTACTGTTACAATGTTTATTTTATTAAAATTAATCAACCTTACAATTTCAATTGTAATAGTAAAAAATATAGGATATTTATATTGTAAACTCTCATTTTTATATGGTATTGCACGAATTTTATATTATATAATGATTGTACTGTAGCAAAAATCTATTAATTATTATGCTGACCGATTTCATTTAATGAATATCAAACTATTCTTATTACTGACAACGTTGAATTATTTTTTTTTTCAATTGTTTGAAAGCAAAGTATGCCGATCAATCTTTATTAATACATTATAAATACAACGAATCAGAATTATTATTTATCAAATTGTATTTTTTAAAATAATAATAATTTTCTATTCGAAGTTGATCATTATTTATATTTACCACTGGAAATTAATATACATTTCAAGTTATGTCAATTGATTAAATTAATGAGAGCATATTTAGTCTATATAATATCAACTTTGTTCGTAATTTGAGTAACGATTTGAATGGATTATGCACACACATTAACTGTTATTTGAAATAAATTTTTATGCTTCAATAAATGATTACAAAGATTTGAAAACTTTTATTTTATTGTATGTAATGATATAATCACTTTTTAAAAAAATCATGCTTCAATAACCATTGGATTCATAATCGGTGATTCATGGATTCAATCAAAAACATTAATAAATTAATTGTAATATTACTTGTAAGACTAATAATAGTAATAATCGTTATTGAAGTTTTTTTCTTCTTTAAGCAGATTAAATTATCAATTGAAACAGATATTAACTCTCCACACACCCATTAGATATTTTCAGTACTATTTAATTTATTTCCCTCTACTTTTTACTAAATTCAACAATTTCTCAAAAAGCCCTTTAATTTATGAAAATTTATTTAGTGTCAAATTCCCATTAACAATTGCCTTAAAATTTTCATGTCTTATTGAAAGTATTAACCCTTTTTGTTTTCCTGAAGGTTTGTGGTGATGGTGTTTTAGTCGTATTTATATATTGGACTATTTCCATCATCTGATTATCGAATGTCTTTAGAAAAATTTAAATTTATTTAAATATTCCAAATACATTCAAGTGTTAGTAATAGCACATAGGTTAGTATATGCACAATGTTTCGAGACTTATTATTCTCCCCTCTTCTTCAGGTGTTGCTGGCCTGACCAGTGACAGTATTAGCATGGGAATCGATCCTGGACCCTTAGATTCTTGAGTATTCAATTTTAAGGTAACACTCTAAAAGTTCTAAACATCTAAAAGATACTGAAATTTCTGTTCTTGAAAGAGGATTAAACTTTACCATAACACTGTTTAATATCCCTTTATTAGATATAATGGCAACCACTGAGAAAGTCACTCAAAAATTGTCTTTATAAGAAGCAGCAGAATTATGCTGGAAAATAAAAAGAATATCTGACAAGCAACAAAAATTGAAGACAAACATATCCTATGGTAAAGAAAAGCAATTAAATCTCTCAAAGTATGTAAATCTATAATTATTCTCCCTACTCATAAAGGCAATGGCTGTAATGGATACAACTGGTTATGACAACAAAATACAAGAGCTCCTCACAGCAGGCCAATCCAGAAAAGTGGCAAAAAACTGATACTGAGTATAGAAACAAAGTTACAAGCATTACTCAGAAAGTATCGCAAGTACTTCAGTGATTCAGAAAAAAATAAAATAACATATTTCAGCAAAATTCCTTATCTTTATGTGTCTACCTAAAATCCGTGAGGATCATGTTCCATTAAGACTTATTGTTAGCTCTAGAAATTCACCTCACCAAAATTTGTCAAGATTTCTTCTCAAAGTTCTAAGTTCTTTGGCATACAAGACTCAGTCTTTTGTCAGGAATTCTAGACACTTTGTAGAATTAATCAAGATTATAAAAATTGAAAGGCTTTGATGTGGAAAGTTTATTCATAAATGTGCCATGTGAAGAAGCATTATCTATTGTAAGGAAAAGATTAAATGGTGATAATTACTTAAATACCAGAATAACTCTTCCTATTGATAGTATAGTGAAACTATTATCATTCTGCATTAAAAACAAACTACTTTCAATATAACACAGAATTCTTCCAACAAAATCAATGTCAAACTGTCACTGATGATGATCAACTATTATTGTTGAAAAGAATATTTATTGATTATTTGAATCACAATATTATAGATATTAGTAATGTTATATACTATTTTTAACATTTCTTTGAATTGTTAAATGCGTTTGTAAAAATATAAATTAGGATTCATTCAAACTTCTTGAGTTAAACTCTTCTAATTTCCAGGAACTTTTAAATCAGTCAATATGGCGTCACAACAATATACCCAAAAATTACATTTTTCATACTGTAATGAAAAAGTTGAATTGTAAAAAAAAAACCAGATTAAAATCTAAACACTATGTAAATGCATGTAATACATATTGATTCTCAACTGTGCATGACATATAAAATTAACTATTCTCTAATGAAAATTTATCTTCATTAATTTAAAAATTGAAGCAAATAAAAAAAAAATTGTATCTTCTAATCTCTGATAGTGACTGTTTTAGCTGTGATTAAAACATGGAAAACATATCATAATTTGGCATTTCTGAGGATTAGGAACAAATGAAACTAATAAAATACAGTGGCAGTATAGCTTACTATATTATTATTTATTACATTAGATAAGATTTAAAAAAAACACACACACATAATAGGAGTTTAATATCTGTAACATTTTTAAAAAGAGCTCAAACTTATTTTTAAATTAAATGAAATTCCCAATTACCTGTACAGTAATGTCCAAAAGAAAAAAAAAGTGTCTATTGATTTTTTTTAAAAAAAAAAAAAAATTGTATCTGCAATTTTAACATCCATGCAAAAATACATCAGCCATTTGATGCAACTTAATATGATCAATCAAGATCGCTTTCATAACAAACTCTTTTGTGAAGATGTTTAATTTATGTGTAAGCTGTATGAATATAATTTTATCCACAATTCTGCATGGCAGCTGAAGTCAAAACATTTGCAATTCTACATTAAAAGTTCATTCTCTCAAAAAATAAAAAACAACTGAAAAAAGTAATGACAGTTAGTGGAGTTGGGCTGAACATATTGTTAGAAGAGATGATAGTAGATGGACAATTGAAATTTTAAACTGGATTCCAAGAGATTGTAAAAGACCCAGAAAGAGACCACATGTGAGATGGATGGATGAAATAAGAAAGTGTGTAGGGGTGATGTGGAGAAGAGAAGCTAAAGATAGGAAAAGATGGATTGAACTTGGAGAGACCTTCATCCTGCAGTGGATTGATAATGTTTGATGATGATGATGACTTTTCAAGTCTAATGTTGATGAAAAAATATGTCCTCAAATATGAAACAATTGAATTGGTAAAAAATAATATCAATTTATTTATTTTCAACTTTATACAAAATATAAAATGAAGAAGTTTATAATATGCTAAATATTTGTTTTCAAAATGTCAATAGCAAAAATAATTTTCAAAAATATTAATTTTTATGTTAAATCGATTTTTGAAAAGCTTCAAAGAAGCTTCATATGTTATTATGAATTTTTTTTTTATCAATTTGTGATACAAAATTTTAAGTAAATGTAAATAGGTAATGGATTTAAATATATATATATTTAAAGCAATGCATTTACTAATAATTTAAATGTTTTTAATTATTTGGAGGTTTTTTTACCATCACTTTTACAATTTACAAAAATGATACAATTTTTATTACAGTATGATCTTTGAATTTCTGCCACTAGCAATGCAAACTTTTTTTTGTAAGCAGGTATCTATAAATAATAAATTTAAATCTTTTTATTTTATGAAATTATTTTTTTAATGAACATTTGCTAATAATTTATATTTAAATTATGCTGATACATTACATTTAATGTTCAAACATTTAACATACTACTGATATATATAATAAAAGGTTGTATGAGAGTGATTACATTTTTGAGAATTTTCTAAAAACAAAGTTAACTTTGAATCTGAAGTTTTAAATAATGGTAGTTTTACAGTAATGATTAGCTACTTATAATAATATGCAGGTTGACATAGAACAGAGGTTTGCAAACTTTTGAGATGGAAGAGCCAAATCTGATACTTGCAACAATTTAAAAATTATTAGAGAGCCATGAATATATTTTTACAAATAAGGAAAATTTAAAGAAATACCTATAACAAGTTATAATATTAATTACATCTTTATTAAATGTAGATTAAATCACATGGAAAATTGGTAGCATTGATTTGAATCAGTGTGAACAATGAGCTTGCATTTCCTTAGAAACTTTTTATATGTCCAATTGGTAATTAGGGGATTTTAATTTAAGACATGATTCCAAATTGGCATTAGTAATTTGGTTCCTCGATTTACATTTAATAAAATTCATGCCTAAAAAATGGTTGTTCACACAAATATTTTAGATCCAAAGATACTGAGAATACCAAATGCAATTTTTTTTAACTCAGGATATGAATCTGGAAGATTATTCCAACTAGTAAAAATCATAGAGTCTGCCTTCTGTAGGTTTTTTATAGCACTAGCTGCTGGTTCTGTGAAAGCAGACTACTTTTTTTTTTTGTACATTTCTTCCATTTCAATACCAAGATGAACAAATTTGAAGCTCCATAAATCTTTGCTTATCAAGTCCAGCAATTGTACTTCAAAATTATCTGCAGCAATATTAAATAGTAAAAATTTTAATTTTCTTACATTGGCATTAAGAGAATTGATAATAAAAGCTAGAATTGCTTTATTGTTTCTAAATTCCTGAAACCAGTGAAGAAAAGATTCTCTCATGATTTAAAATTGTTGTCTTAAAATAATCTTTGTTAATGAGAGACAAATTTGAGAAATGAACTAAAGTTGTTCTCTCTAAATCTTCAGCAAATAGGATCAATTTCTTTTCAAACAAAATAATTTTTTCTACCATTGAAAAGTAGTATTTCCTTTACCTTGTAATTTATGATTGAGCTGATTCAGTTGTGATGTAACATCCACCATGAAAATACAATTTTTGCAACCATTGATCTTCTGTTAATTCTAAATATTGAATGAACATCTTTGTTGTCGAGAAATAATTATGATTTCATTTATGCAAAATGTTTTAACATGCTATCAAACCCTGTTATATTGGAGAAGATCTGAATAATCACTCTCCATTTCACAAAGCAACTCTTTAAGTTGTCGATGGTTAAGTCATGCTGCTGCAATAAAATTAATAATCTTAATTAGCAAGTCCATAACTTTACCAATTACTTTTGGAAATGTTTGTGCACTAATTGCTTCATGATGAAATATACAATGGAAAGTAATCACTTCATGATTAATGTTTTTTCTTAAAATTGAAACAAACCCCTTTTTCGATCCTGTCATACTTTTTGCACCATCAGTTGCAATTGTCACAATTTTATCAAGTATGATATGTTTTTTTCCCCATGCATTCAAGGTCAGCATTTGCTATGTCCTCTCCTCGTGTTTGACCCTTGAGTGGCAATAATCCTAAAAGTTCTTTTCTTGGACCCTCAGATAATATATATCACACATAAAGAGAAATCTGGGCTGTGTTCCTCATGTTGCAAGACTCATCCATTGCAATTGATAAATCTTAAGATAATGTAAGGTCCTCGACTTGTTGGTTGACCACCTTTAAAGCCATTTTAACTGTCCCCTCTGCTACTGTTTTGGCAGATAATGGCATGTTTTTAATTTTATTTAAAATCTCTGTTTTATTTTTGAAATCATGAAAAAGTTCTTGAGCTTCTTTAACAAAACAACATTTTATGTACTCACCATTTGTAAATGGTTTTCTTCTCTAAGCAATTTCTGATTTACTAAAAAGCTTGCAATAGTAATGTTATTCACAGATTGTTTCCAATAATCAAACACAGAGCCTGATTTTTCAATATTTTTCTGAAGTTCTTCAATTGCTTTTTTTTTTGTCACTGACAGGATATTTTATGGCAAATGTATGTTTTGTCATGAAGTGTTTCTCCAAATTAGACTTCCTGTTTTGTGCCAGTGTTTCTTGGCAAATAAGACAGATTGAAAGACCCTCTGAGTTCATTATAAACGTGAAAGATTCAGTCCATTTGATTTTAAAATTATAATGCTCATCTAATGTTTTTCATAGTCTTTTCTTCATAGTCATGTTGAAAAACACTTTAAATATTGTATTTTATTTAACACATTATATCATTTGCACAACTACACAAAAAATAATTATATATTCCTCTTTTAGAATATGCATATTCACATTCCCCCATTGCAAACATTGTCTTGTCCACTAGAGGGCAATCATTTGCTCAATTATTAATCACAAAGTTTTATTAGACTTATAAAACAAATAAAATCACGATTACATTAATAAAATCTTTTAAAACTTTTATGAATTTAAAATATGATAGTTTTATTTTCAATTTTACTTTACAGTAGGTGATCCATATGTCCTGGATTTGTCATTGTTTTATCTTCATCTTGTATTTCCAATATTTTTTTTTGAATGTGTGTTCTGATTAGGCCCTGTGGAAAAATATAAATATTACTGAAGAGCCACATATGGCTAGCGAGCCATTCAACCCCTGACATAAAGCATTAATAGTTGAATATATTTGGAAAAATTTAAATAAGGTTTGAATTTTTCTAAAAATATTTAATCTAAAGATGACAGAAATAGTTCATGATTTAACTACAAGTAAATCACTGTCATCACAAATTTTCAGGCAAACATAGTAGTTTAATATTTAAGTTAACATAAGTTATTAGTCAAAATAAGTCATAGATCACATGACCCAATTCTCTTAAGCTTGTAAAATATAAAAAATGAGCATTTGCCAATTGCTCAACAAGCTTTGTGATAAATGATTAGCCAGAGAAAGCATTTAAAATATCTCTGTCAGGAAACCCCCCCCCCCAACCTCTGACCATGGTTTCATGCTTTGGCACTCCTAAGAAAGGCACTAGTGTAGCTTCAGACACTAGATCTAAAAATACCAACCCAAAGCCAACATTTATATAAAAGTTATCTATTGAGTGGAAAATTTGAAATTTTCAGACACCTACATGTCTTCAAATCCAGCTATTCAACTCAAATAGCTATATGAGGCTGAGAGATCTTCAGCCATACCATATTTTAGTAGTCTTAGCAATATAACATCACATAAGACTTAAGGCAGAGACTATAAATAGTCAAAATAAGAGTCATAGATCACATGACCCAATTCTCTTAAGCTTGTAAGATATTAAAAATGAGCATTCTCCAATTGCTCAAAAGCTTTGTGATAAATTCTTAGCCAAAGAAAGCATTTAAAATATCTCTGTCAGGATCCCCCCCCCCCACAACCTCTGACCATAGTTTCATGCTTTGGCACTCCTCAAAGAGGCGCTAGGGTAGCTTCAGCACTTTATTTATTTTTCCCCTATGTAGTAGATATAAGGTCTAATTAAAATTTATGATATAGATCTAAAATTGATTGAAATGCTAGAATAAATTGTATTGAGAAAGTAGTAAAACAATGGCAAATCATCATCAATGATGGTTTGCAAATATCATATAAACATGTATTGTAACCTTTAATAATTTGATTGAGCTTTATTTCAATATAGTTTTTGTGTAGTCTTTATTGTATAATATTTTTCTGGTTTATTTCACTTTTTTTTCAATTAAACTAAATCTTATTTATTACTTTTTATTTGTAAAAAATCACTCATATTTTTTATATCATTCTTTGTTTCAATAACTTATTGAATTCTACTGATCTAATTTCCAAGTATATTGTTATTTTACCTCACATTAATCAAGAGCCTATATTTCTTAGTTTATCCTGGAATAATTAATTTTGTCAAGATTTTTTTAAAATTCATTGAAAGATAATGACAAATGTGAATTGTAGAAACTTAAAAAGTATTAATTTATATATAAAATAATAATTTGCAATTTATTAAAGAATATTGTTTAATTCTAGTACAAGACTGATCACCCTTGACTGTAAACAAGAACTCTATATTACACTGTATATTTAACTTTTTGTGCAAATAAAGATTATTTTGAAAAAAAAACAAAAACGTTTATTAATTAAAGAAAAATGCTTAGTATCCATATGAAGAAAGTTTCTTCACCTTTTAATCTTTCTCTGTCGTCCGTCCCCGTCGTCGTCTCCCCCCCCCCCGCCAAGTAAAAATTAATTAACTCTTAAAGTTTCCTAATTATTTTTTTGCAGCAGATATTAGAAATATGAATTTAATACAGTAAACAATTATGGAAGCAAATGTAATTTGGAATTGAGTTTAGTCCCAATACTATTATATAAACTCTATGAATTCTTAATCAGATATATAATGGGAAAACATTCTCTGATAATTAATAATATTAAGATTCCACATAAAGATGTCCTAATATCTTTTAATAAAGTGAGATCCATCATTTTTGAAGATATTGCTATAAAGATATTCACTAAAATCATATTAAAATAATCAAATAATTTATTGTTGGGAATTCATAAGTTTGAACACTGAAAGTGACAAAATTGAGTTTTGATTCATAGACTTTGAGCTCTGAATATGCCATTTTACTACCAATCCAATACACGAGTTAATATTAAAGATAGTATTATTCAATAGTAGAAAGTCATCCTGCTTATCATGAGCAACATGCTATTGACAATTTTTCTTCAGGTAGAAATTGCCTAAACATAGAAATTTTACTCTGTAATTGCAGCACCAACATTTTATAATTAAATATCAAGCTTTCTTATTAAGCATTAAAATAAATAATAATAATCATGGGGTTACGTTGCTTGGAAGGTCATATATGTTCAAGCTCCTGAAGTGACAGTTTCGATCCAAGAATCTTCAACTTTAGATTTCATCATTGTGCCATATGGAACTTTATTAGCTGCTAAACACTTTCTCTGACAGCAGCAGAAGTTCGTGGACTTTAAAGAGTTAAAATTAGATTATTTCCATTAGATCGTACCAAATAAAAAATAAAATGCTTTACTTTTTGACCCCCCCTCCCTATTTTTTTAAAAATAAAAAAACTAATAGAAGTGCAAAGTCACCTTATTTTAAGAAGTCTTTATTATTTAATCATATTAAATGAATGGAGTGAAATTATTTAACTGATGAATTTAATCAATTTTGTCACTGTTCATGGTTTTTTTTTGTTACGAATACTTTTTAATGGCTGGATATTGAAAGGATCTTTCATGCAGGAGGTATGTCATTTTCTTTTATAGTGCATTTCCTATACTTCCCCTCCCCTCTTTAAATTAAGTAAAAATATAATTGGATGTGCTTATTCTTGGAAAGTTTTAAAAAGGAAATGTTTTTTTTCTTTCTTTCTCAAGGCTAAAACTATTTTTTTTATTATTATGTAAAAACTATTTTTTTTATAAAAATGTAAAATTCAATAATGATATTTTTTTGTAGGGTTTATTTTTACTTAAAATATTCAATGTTTATGTTTAATTGTGTGTATGTTTTAGTTTTTTAGACGCTTGCTTATATAGATTTGTGTGTTTATATATATTTGTTTTAATGAATTGTAAGTTCATTTTCTTAAACTTATAATTAATATAATTTGATCCCTATATCTGACACTTGCATAATGTAAACATATTTTATGCTTGGTTTGTATTTCAAAAAAGAATTCCTACGTTGCTCCAGTACTGATTATTTTAAAGTGCATCAGGTAAATGTGAAAGGCTTCCCTCGCCGATGCTTCTGTTTCATCCATTAATCCACAGTTGCATGAGTCATAAAAATTACTCATGACTTATTGTATGCATTTTTAAAAGAAAAAAGACTGGGCTGGGAGATGGATAGGAATCACATGGCCAAGAGCGTGGATAATTAATCTCCAAGTTATTTATCTGTTTGAGTATTTAAAGAGAATAGGTATGTGTGCACTTATATATAAATTTTACCCCTGCACGCAAAGCATACTTTTAATAGTTTGTTGTTGTTTTTTTAACTTGTAAATAATTTAATACAAATAATATAATGTGATCCTTGTGATTATAGATTAAACAAAATAGCCAACAACTCATTTTGCTTATACTTATGACGCAATGTTTTAAACGTCGCTTGAATTATTATTAGATACTGGCATAAACATAGTTTGCTGAATCATTAAAAACTATAAATATAGCAAAAAAGTTTTTCAACTAAAGAGTTGCTGTCAGTTGGGCCATTTTCATTTTAGCCGAATGATAAAAGAACTGTCTTAAGAATTGAAGTTCCTGATCAAAAGTCTGACACTTATGATTCTCGAATATCATGACATTCAGAGCAACTAACTGCAGTATAAATTGTGCCTAACTGTTTGGTTTAAAATGATAATAGAACTAAAATCAAAATGAGGAAAGGATGAAAATTTGTATCAATTTATTATTAGGTCGCATTCACGATGAATTATTTCATAATTAGTTTCTCAAAATCATGCCTTTAAATACTATCTTCAAATATAATAACAAATTAATTTAAATATGGATAGTGTTTGTATATAATAAATGGTTTTCTTGGCATTTAAATAAATTGATTTCTTTCTTTTTTTTTGAAGATAAGTAAAATAATTTACAATAGAATGCTCTGTCCAGATAATAAATACCTGCCATATTACTCTTTTATTAATACTGTTTATTCTATCATCTCAATTTTAGAGCTCCATCCTAAATTTTAATGAACTTTTACATAAGGAAATTTATTCACAGATATATAAAAAAAATCAAAATTCATCAGGGGAATGAGTTCAACATTTTACACATTGTATGGCAACTAATATCCTTGAAAAATATTTTATATATATTCATTTATAAATAAATTAAAGAATTAGCAAGTTATCTCATTATTTGAAATATATATAAAATAACCTTGTTTTTCCTTTATTATCTCAAGCTTTGGTCTACATGAAAAATTTTAAGCTATCTGAGGACCTCTGCAAATTATTTGTCAGATGTCTAACTACTAAATAAAAGGAAAGGCTTTTTTGAAAAGTTTTTAACATACAATACACTTTTATTATGAATTTAAATAATAAAATTTTTAAATCTTGTTAAACCTCTGGCTTAGTACTTTTAAGGGAGTATATTTCTTCTTCCACTAATAATGACAGCTTTGTACCATAGTCATATTTTTTTTATTTTTATAGTATCATATTTTTTATCTGTTCATTCTGGATTAATGAAGATTTTTTTACTTTTAGCTAAAATAGCTAAATAGTCACCATGGTTAGATTGGAGATGGGTTGACTATGACTGGAAAAATTAAAAATTTATCTGGTCTGAACTCAACCTCAAATTTTGGGAACTTTATATATATATTTTTGGCAGTTAAAATTTCAATCTATTCTCTCTAAAAATAAGGGAAGAAAAAGATTATTTTATTGCATTTTATTAATAATAGTTAAATGGTTTATTGCTTGGCTATTCATAAGAAATTTGATCAGAGCTGATCATGGAATTTGAGTTCCAGAGTCTGTCATGCTGCCGCTGTATTAAACCATGCAGAGCATTGTAATTCATTGCTTTATATTAAAAAGCAAATACAATATTTAAAATATCCTAATAAATGCATTTTTATTAATGAACTCTTTTTATCATTAAATAACAATTACATTACTTGTTAATTTAATCATTCGACAAGATTTTTTAAATACTAAATTCACAAGTTTTGCAAACATTCCATTCCATTGGATATTTTTAGCTCTTATACTAATTGACTTCTATTATTTTTTAAGGTTAAAACATACATATGCTTATACATATTCTTGTGGGAGGAAAACAAACTTACACATGTGCCAATAGGGTTGGGTTCCTTCCACAAGATTACATATTTGTACATCACTAAATTATTTATTTGCATATGCTTATACATATTGAGCTAACATTTAGAAGTAGCAGGGTTTTAGCTCTACCATGAAAGAAGTACCATTTTTATTAGTAGAGCTAGATATATCATTAAAGTATTAGAAGGGAATTGTAACAATTAGTTTGTTACCCAAAGATATTATGACATTTCTTATTGTTTATGAAAGCTGCATCATATTCCAATTACATTTTTTATTTTTATAGTTTGCATAACAGCATCATCTGATCCATTAATCGGAGACTTACTAATTTTAGTTAATAATAGCAAGATATTTACTGACCATTGATGGATGGTTATCTTGGAAGGCTATGGTCTGGCTACTTGATAGAAAAATCATAACTTTTGTGATCTAAAAAATTTTCAAGGTTTTCCTGACTTGTGTTCAAACTTTTAAGTTATGGGCATGGTTGTGCAAATGTGATATCACTTTAGTGAGCGGCTATTTGTAAACCAGCTATTGAGAATTTTTTGTTTTAGTTATTAAAACAAATATCAAAAATTTTAATATTTTTTTAATGTCTTAAATATCTTTTAAATAATCTCAAATAAAGTAATATAATCCTATAAATTATTAAAAATGTAGATATTTTGGTTTTTTCAAAATATTAAACCATCAAATTAATTATGTAAGATTAAGCATTGTATAATACTGCATTGTTTAACTTGGTGGGAAGAAAGAAATCTTATTGAATAATATTTTATACAATTGTAAAAATAATAATACTAATAAAATTATAGTTTGTATTTTATAAGGATCCATCTGCACTATCTTCCCTACCTCTTTTAAATTCATCTTCTAGCATTTAAATTATATTTTTAAAACTATTAGAAAAATGAATAATTGTAGATCAAATTATAATAAGAAAGAGTTTCTAAAGAAAAAAATTTGAATTCATTTTGTATAAAAAAAGGTACTTACATATTAATCTAGTGGTGATAAAAGTTACCAGCACAGCACAAACAAATGATCGGGGGCCTGAGGTGGATTAACCTTGTCAAGGGGTGAGTCTGGAGTCACACAAAGTGGAGTTCTGGCTGGTCTGATCATGGATGGGTTCTGGGGGGAGCCATTTGAGGACCTGCCAGTCAGGTTGAGAGTCAGTCCCCTCTTATAGATGATTACCTTGAATGGACAGTTGCATCCCCTTGATTGTCTGTTCCTTGCTTTTCTTTGTAGCTTCCTTGATGTTTGAACTTGGGATTCATTTGTTTTTTTAGATACTGGTAATACCCAATTTATTGTGTAAGGAGATTGGACTGCTTTGAGCCATCTCCCAGCTGTATTACATCAGTGTAACATTGTAATCTCTTTGGCTCACTGGTGCAGGTGACAGAATGTGGTCCCTGCACATTTGGGCCCCTATGATCTGTTATAGTAACTTAATAAAGATTGTTTTGGAACAACAACAAATGTGTAAATAAAAATTGAATTAAACACATTTAAAATCTTCTAAAAAGGAAATAAATAATTTTTTTAAATGATTACTAAGTAATATTCTGATCAGAAGAAAGTTGTTAATTAAAATGTTGGTTTCATTGCTAATTTTATGATTTTAAGTATACTGTGATGACTAAATGATCATCAGCTGAAAGTAAGGTATACATGTGAATTACAGTCCAGTTTTATTTTCTGCTGAGTGGATTCTTTCGATGACTTTTTTATCTAATGAAATGATTAAAATTTGATAACTGCCTGCTATCAAGGACAGCACAGTTCACCATTTTCAAAAAGTGGTCATCGATTGGAGAAATTTATGTGTTGCATGTTATCCTGAGAAAAACACAAAATTCTACAAAAATGACTACTTGTGAGCTGCCAGAATATGAACATTTTTATGTAAATTATAGCTACTCTTGTTGGCATTTTGCAGGACATAAAAAACTTCAGTTCGCGTCAGTGATCTTTTGCTTTTCTTTGTTATTGGAATAAATGCAGATTGCTAAAAATTTAGTTGTTGCTACATCATTTCTCACAAAAAAAATAAAAGAAATGTAAATACGTCTTCATTTCTTTCCAGTAAATAAAGTTATAGGTCGCCATTTTGTATGAAATAAGATTAATTCTTGTCATTTTTATAATTAACTTAATTTACTTCAAAACGTAAATAAGTGTTCATTTATTTCCATTAAATAAAAGTTATAGATCATCATATTTGTACTAAATAAAGTTACTTGTCATCATTTATCAAAATTGATGGATTAAATTTGTCAGAAGATCCCATGCAGATATTATTTTACAAGATTGTAAGGTTAGAAATTTCATCACCAGACTAATTTGTATGTACAAAAAAAAAAAAGATAAATGTTTTATTTAAATAAATATTTTTCAAGATTATTTATTACATATTCAAAATTATTCTACATGAATAAAGCGTGATAAACAGAGCAGCCAAAATGCAAAAAACATTAATTATAAACAACAATTTGCCAAGCGCTTTCGGTACTGTATACCAGAATCATGGCGACATATTGGAACTGAAACGGTTAATATTCCAATGCATGTTCAGTGGAGCACTAGTGTTACACTGACTGATAACGTTTTTAGACTTCGCAATAAACCAAGCTCTTTCAACTTCCTTTTCTGATCATTTGACTCATTGCACTCAGTAGTAATATATCTGCTCTGTTTATCACGCTTTATTCGTGTAGAATATTTTTCATTATTTGACAGAGTTTTTATAATATTTATTTATTACATATTTCATGAATTTTTTTGATCAACTGTAAATTATCATTTATTTTATGGTAAATAATGTATATTATCCTATAGCTCTTCAAACATTGTGTTGTAAGGAAACAGCTCGAATTGACTTAGCTTTATTAATTGAGCAAGATATGCATATGCATGTGCTAAAGATTAAAAAAATCATATTGAGAATTAATATATAGTTTAAATAAAGAAGGGATTATAATAAATGAAAATGAAAACCCGGAATTAGTATGTGATTTTAAAAAAGAGAATACATATCCAATTTACAAGATAGAATATAGCGTGGCCAATATAATCGCTGTAGAATATTATTACTGATAATATATGATTTACAGTTATAATATGTCTGTGCAGATATGTCAAAGTTATTTACATTTGACATTTATTAAAACATAAAGTATTCTCTTTATTTTTTTAATTAGCAAAACTTATTAATTAAAACACATTTTATTTTGTTTTTGTTGTTATTAAGAACGTAAAAGTTGTAATATTTCTATTAGTGGTTGCTTCTTAGCATTTGAAGAATTACTAATGGAGTTTTACATTTTTATGACTAAGGAATTAACTTCACCTTGAATTTTAAATCCCATGTGAATGTTTCTGGAGTTGACAGGTTCAATTAAAAATCTGAAAGAAACAATGTCAGCCAGAAATAAAATTAATGAAAATCAGATGTTTCATCTGACAAGTTAGATGTAATCTTATCAGTAATGCAGTATTATTTTTGTATTGTCAATTTAAGATATGTTTTTTTTTATAAAATACATTTTGATATAATTATTGAATGATCATATCAGCTATTGATTTCAGAGATTAAAATATTTGAAAGTCAGTATTTTTTATTATAACACGATGTCATCATCAGTCAAGACTAGCAATAACAGAATAAGAAAATTAAACTGCATATGGTATTTGCCCAATATATATATAATATGATTTTTTTCTTAAGTTTACTATTTTTACACCATGCAATAGGGTATCTATTTTTATATATATAATTTAGTTGCTGAATATTTATTCAACAATAACATCTACATTCATTAATTGCCTTAATAGTTGTGAACATAAAGCTGTGAATGAAATAGATGTCACAATGTGGCAAAATTTAAATAAGAGAAATCATATGATATCAATGATTAAGATATCTTCAGATAGTTGAAGTCTGAATTTAACATAATGAATAGTTTTTGAACTAATTTTACATTTATGTAGTTAAACAATAAAGTGATTTATTTTGAAAAGCATGATATTAGAATATAATAAATCAAATTACTTTAATAATAGACACGTATATTGTGTATACTAAGAAAAGCTTATTTATTGGTTTTAACATACTATGCTAACTTCTTTTGAAATAGTATGCTAAGTGTGCTTTCGACTAACTGGTAGTAATAATCATAACAACATCATTGCCCTACATACCTCATTCAATCTACAGCATAAGTAAATTTTGCTCAGAAACATAGAGTAAGTTTTCACACCCCCTCCATCTATGCTAAATCACTTGATTAACAACACTAAAGACAAATTGCCCCCAGAGCAGGTTTCCCAGTTTGTGTACAAAATCACATGCAGCAACACAAACTGCAATGCTGTTTACTTTGGTGAATCCCAAGCCAATCTTGCAAGAAGGGTGACCCAACATAGATCATTACAATAGTGCTAAAACTAATGCTAAAGTTAGATCTATATTCTTTGAACATGAAACCAAGCATGATCACATATTCGAACCCAACTCTGCTAGTATTATCTGCTCTGAGCAAAATGATACAAAACACAAAGTCAAAGAGTTCTAACACATTAACAAATAATACAAACACCATCAGTAAGAAATAATCCTGCATCCTTATTTCAAAAAAGTGGATAATGTAAATCAATTTATTTACATTTTATAATCATTGCACTGTATCTCTCCACTTCTATAAATTATGCATTTTTCTTTAAGTATTGTTGCTATGATTATGAATATCAGTTAGTCAAAAATATGCTTAGCATATTATTTCAAAAGAAGTTAGCATATTATGTTAAAACTAATAAATAAGCTTTTTTTAGTATATACAATGCACATGTTTATTATTGAATTACATTGCTACAAAAAAGTTAAAAATTATTTTGTAATTAAAATGTTTACCTAAGAAGATCATTTTATAAGTATCTAAATATTGATAGCAGTACCTCTTTAGAATGCTCAAAATGTCGAGCCAGTAATTTGAATAATCTAAAGTAGCACTGTCTTCTTATCAAGAACACATAGATAGAAACCAGTTATCAGAATTTAAAAACATTGATTGCTTTGACATCTGGTGATCATAAATTGCTCATTGTTTGCAAAGATTATTGATAAAAATATGTAAGTACTGCATTATATTTTTACCACGTTATTTACTTAGCAATTGCTTTAGTTTGTTAATTATTTTACCTGTCATCTCATTTCCTTATATATTTTTTTTACATCCTAATGTTAGTTTGACATCAAATTACCTTTTTTTGGTTGGTTAATCCCAATATATTTATTTCCATATTTTGAATATGTGTATTATTTACATTCCTTGTTTCACTTCACATTGTAACTTATATTTCCAGATTAATAAGTTAAACTTCATAAGCCGTATTCATTAAAGGATTTTTTTCATATATATAATCACAAATTGAAACTATAATTTTTTTTTCTTTCATTTTGTTTTAATGATACCAGTTTTTTTTAATTAGCTGAGTGTTGACTTTTTTATGATTACCTCTAATTTTTTATTGGTGATCAAGAATTATTTTATTAATCTATCTTTCCAATAAAAATGAATATTTTACTGAGTTTATTTTTAATATAAATTATCAAGCATAAGAGTAAGGAGTGTTTGCATCACATCTAACATCTGGCATTTAAATGAATGTTGGGCACTGGTTATGATGTAGAATCTCATATATAGTCATCCACAATTTATTAATGATACGCACCTTTTTTAAAATATCAAAATCTCTGCTTTCAATCATCTGATACATTTTTGTTATATGACATTTGATATATAACATTGTTAACAACTTACTCTAATTTTTTATCAGTTTCTTTTAAAATAGCTATTATTTTTTTGATAATTTTTCCATTCTTCATAGATTTGTTTGTATGTTTTATTTTTCATTTATAATATTTGGGTATTTCAAAAGTTAAAATTTTAGGGTTTTTTTTTTTGGGGGGGGGGGGATTCACTTATTTTAAAATATGCTTACTCTGAGCTAAATTGTAAATAATACATTAATTTACTCTAATGAAACTTTCCCTTACAGACAAGTAAAATCACTTAAATTTAATGTCAGGAACTTGAATGGGATAATCGATTTATATATATCCTGTTGATTGCTGGTTTAGCATGAAATACGTATATTGGTGATTATTTATCTTTTCAACATATATGTGTTCAAGTGTATGTGATTTGAGATAGAGTGGTGGGTCATATGAAAGTCTGTGCTCATATACCCTAGATATTATATATCCTATTGTAGAATTCTTTCAGATATTTACTTTATGATGTCATTCCTCTTTTTAATACTAGTAACATATTTTCTTCTTTATTATTGAAATAATATTAAGATTTTTTTTGAATACGATATATCTCTACTTAAATTAATTATTCTGACAAATAAGACATTTATTATTTTTGAGATTTCTGTTCACTTTTTTCCTTATTGCTTTGTAGTAGTATTTTTCCACATTTTCATTAAATCTTTTTTATACATTTTTACAGAATTTAAAAATATTAATTTTTTTTAACTAGATTATTTTTAAATATTTTTAGACTTTTTTTTTTTAAAATACATTGCTTTATCTCAATTAAAAATGTAGTAGTGAATTGCTATATTTTTGTCTAGCAGTTATAAATAGAGTGTTAATTATCTATTCAACCTTCAACCTCCAAGTTAGCTTCAATAACACAGGAATTAGCTGAAAAAATGCACACAGATACACAAAAGTAAAAACCTCAGCAAAACTCAGAAAAGCAATATAAATAATCCAAATCTACAGTAAGTTGATTCACAATCTAAGGAATGTCTGGAAAAAGAATCATAAACTAAAACCCAATCAAATAAAACTAAACCTTTGCCCTCCAAATCAAAAGCACATGATTACACAAGCCAGCAGATCATACCAAAACCCCCAATTGAAAAACTTCCAAGCATTAATCACATGAAGAGGAAAACTAATGATTCCTCCAGCTCCATGGCTGATGAATTAAAAATCTCAAATGCCAACTCAGACATTGAAAACCCTGAACATAATGCAAACACGAAGCCCCAAATTCCTAAAGAGATAAAGAAAAGAAAAGATTTGCAATGCATATATACCTGATCCCCAATGTCAGCAGATGAAAAAATTGATAACTGACTTTGAATATCTCAAGAAAAGAAGTTAAAAATTCCAATAGTAACTCAATTAACATCAATATTAAAGAACAATAATGAAAACCCAGATGAATCACACAAAATAGTGAACATTTTGACCTTGTTTCTCTCAAAACCAATATCATCACTAGGAATCATTCCATCATTAGTCTGGCTAGTTTTTCACTCATTTACCATGGTGACTTTCAATGCCAATTAATATTGGGGCAAAACTTTCTGGATGCACAGTCTGATTACATTGCAATAGTAAAAACATCAAACACAATAATAGAATGCTATCAACTCTGTAATTAACTGAGGAAACTTTCAACAAGGTATCATGTTTGTAAATGAACTCACAAAATTACATCAACAGATAACAAACAAACAGAGCCAAGAGCCAATCTTTAAATGGCTATGAATCTAGAACTATACCCTTTGTAATTCAAGAAAAAAAGTAACCAATTGTAACACATTGTACATGATGATAAATTAAATTTAAAAAAAAAAAAAGAATCTAATGATTGATCTCATTCATGCCTGAGTCATTTTTGAAATCTGTAAACATTTTAAAACGATTGCAAAAGTTTAGCTTAGATCTAATGGAAATTTCTGAAGATCAGATATATTAATTGTTGATACTATCTTTCTTAATAGATTTCATTTTTGTAAGTTTGCATTAGTCTCATTAATCAACCGATCACTTATTGTGTTGAAATTATTAATACATTATGATCTTGGAAATATTAAATGCTTTACAATCTTATGTTTGGATTGTCCTGAAAAAGAAAATATATATAGATAGATTTTTTTTTCCTAAAATTTTTTTACATAATTTTTTTTTTTTTATAAGGCTGGAGGACTTTTATCTTTCAATTGTTTATCAATTTTTGCATTAAAATGTTCTCATGACAATTTTAAAGTAATAAATTATCTTCTTGTTTACAAAATAAGAATTTGTTGGGGTCATAAATCTGAATTATTTACATTTGATATTATCACTTAAGTTTGATAACTAATATAATCTTGCTACTAATTTCTACAATGTGGTTTTCCTATCTTTTATTTATAATGAATATCACTTATAAATAAAATTGTACTCTTAATATTTCTGCCTTTATAGTTAAACATAATCCCTTTTCACAGTACATCTTCATCTTTCTTCTAATTTTTGAATTCAACAACATCTCATAAATAGTTCTTCCAATTTTTGCAATCTTTTTTTTTCTCTTGAATTTAATTTGTAATCGAACTCAGCAAATAAAAGGTTATCATTGATTGGCAATACTAGTTTGTAACTTGATTTTTAACTCCCTCAACTTTCAGTCACTAACCACTAAGTTGATTGATGACTTTATATTTTTTTCAATAAAAAGACCATATTTTATTTTTATCCATGATAATAATAAATATATAAAAAATTATGTATTCACATATGCACATGTTGATCTATGTTCCAGAAAACCCTATCTCAGTCATGAACTATTAAGTGTTTGAGAAGGAAGATTGTAGAATACTCAATGAGTTAAAGCCAGTAAACTCACTGTACTGGCTGATGCATATTTATTTATAAAGTTAATAATTAAATTATAATAACAGCCACAATAATGGATCCCATAAATAATCTTTGTGGTTGCATTATAAATGTTTTTTTTTTTTTTTGGTAAGTATTTTAATTCTTTATAAGCTTACAGTGGAAAGAACATTTGGAATAGACATTTATCTGTTTGATTACTTAAATTCTTCAACTAGAAATCAGTCACTTTTTTTTAGTTAATACAAACTTATAATATTATTATTATTAGTTGTATAATTATAGATTAAAGTATCACAAATTAAAGCTTGTCATTCATTTTCTGTAGCATGTACATTTTATTTATAAATAAATTTTAAAACACATAGTGAATGCAGTTGTAAGAATTAACCACGTGTATAGATCAGCTTATTAGATGTATTTATATATATATATAAAAATTAAACATATATATATCACTAATATTAAAACATTTTTTTATTTATCTGTTTTTTAAAGATGTTATTAAAAACTAAGAAATTGCCTCCAGCTGAAGTGTTGAAACCTTATGGAAAATTCTAAATTGGTCTGCAATTTAAAATCTCTCAAATTTAAACCAGATTAAAATGAATTTTCTTCCCCCTTTCCCAACAAGTATGTCAACAAAAAAAGATTTCATTATTTTTCAACTTTAAATTTTACATAGAAAATGTTTTCTGTGATTTAACACATACATTTATATCACTATCATCATAATTTTTAATCATTATCGATACACTGCATAATGGTCTCTCCAAGTTTAATCTATCTTCTCCACATCACCTCAGCACACTTTTTTATTTCATTCATCCATCTTACATATGGTTTTTTCCTAGATCTTTTACAATTTCTTGGAATCTGGTTTAAAATTTCAAATGTTCATCTATTATCATCTCTTTTATCAATATGTCCAGTCCAACTTCAATCTTTTAATTCTTTCAATGATGTTAGTAACATCCATTTGTTCTTTCACTCATATATTTTGTTTTCAATCTTTTATTTTTACCCTTAACATGCATCTCTCCATACTTTATTGAGTAGTCTGAAGTCTGTATTGCTCTTCTATTAAGTGTCCAAGTTTCAGATTCATAAATAAGAAGTGATTAAACCCATTTATTAAAAACTTTCCTTTTCAAGCACAAGACTTATTTATATATTTAAAAATATATATTGTTTTTAGCTATGATTAATATTATTTATTAATAAAATGTCAAAACAAAGGAATTATTTTAATTGAAGTATGAAATTTAATAAATATCATTAAAGTAAATCAGCAGCTACAAATAATTTTTGTAAGTATATGTGTATATCATTCATTATATTTGTAAAGTAATGTTAATGTCTTTTTACAACAAATTCTAAATACCTAGAATAATTTAGTAAGCATATTGATTATAGATAATCAGAAAACATACTTTAAATGTATATAAAATAAATTGTTATACCAAATATATATATATATATCAAAGAATTTTACTTATTATATCCCCTATGTAATATCATACATTGGTTGAATGATGGACTAAAGAATTGATGGTTACCAAATTGAATGTCATATGATTTTACAAGAAATTAACCATTTGCTTATTTTATTTATGTACTCAGCATTATATGTATGTACCCTTCTCCAATTAGCAGCAACAGCAAAACTTTTTAACAATATGATGTAGACATTTCATAAGAAAATAATGGAAATTCAGTTTGTTTTTTGTTTTTTTTTAAAAATGCCATGCATTCTTTGCTATCCTCCCTTTTGATTCAAAAATGAAAATGTTATTTCCAATAAAAATTATTTATAAGAGGAGTAATATATATATATTTAACTCATAATATTTTCACTTAATATATTGCCCGAAAATTCATAAGAAGTTTAGTGCTTGATGTGATTTGCAGTTGCTAAGCTCCAGAATTTCGCTGCTCTATCATAGCATCAAACTTTACAGGGTATTTATAAACTGGTTCTAAAAGAGGCATTTCCAGATTGAAAATGAAGCAGAATTTTAATTTTAACAAATAAGCTAGTAATTAAAAAATTAGTCTTATAAACTGTTGCTCTGCATATCAAGTCAATTGATGTGCCAATATCTAAATAACAAAAAGTATTTTTTTAAATATTTTTCTCAGCTTGGGATTGATCTAGAAGCCATAAATTGAAATAAAGTTATATTTAATCACAATCAAAAGATATTAAATTCTAATTTAAATATTTATTAATAACTATATGTTAAATAAAAAAATGTAAATGAATGTATCAAAAAATATTCAATGTGGAATTAATTAATAATAATGTGAAATTTATGAAATTATTAAAATCATTAATGTATTTTTTCAGAAATGAAATTTTGATATATATATTTTAAATCATTTGGAATTAAATTGAGTTAATTTAAACTAATCTCAAATTGATAGTCATTTACAGCTAAGGAAACTTTACAAACCATCTTATTTACAAATAATTAATCCCTTTTAAATGTCTTCCTTGTTGGTCATTAATTAATAGAAAAATTAATCTAAAAACAAATTTTAAAATGTATAATATTTTTTATAAATATATATATAAAATAAATGAATACATTCACAATTTCTCATTGGTCATTACTGATTTCCATTTATTAGTAATTTGTTGTATTCTACATCTTCATGCATGAATGAACTATCTGACTGATTTCTTTTTGTTGTTGTTGTTGTTGTTACCTTAAATTCAGAATATATAAAAATTTGATTAAAAATATTAAAGTTTGAAGTCGAAAAAAAGTGTTAATTAATGAATAAATATTTTTCTATACATATAATTAATAACATTATACTGATTTGTGGATAAATACTACAATAAAAAAAAATATAATTTCTTTATTGGTGGACCACTATTTTGTTCTATGTACCCAGAGAATACTTCCTGAATCAGGATTCGTTAAAATTAAGCATGTACAAAAAAAAATAGTAATAACATAACACAATGTACATTTAATTTTTTTAACACAATACAGTTCACATATCTATTTATGTAAATAAGCATTTATTTTATATAGCGTATGTTTACAATTGTATACATTCAAATATCAGCCGTTTAAGGCTGATATTTGAATGTATATCTATTTATATAAATGCAGTTGAAATTAAATGAAAATTAAATAAAGAAATGTAATGTACTGTTGATCTGTACTTTTAATAATATAAATGATTAAATCTTTTTTTTAAACCAATACTGCATTTTTTTATGTTTAGAATAAATGTCACCATTAACTTGAATATGTTAAAAATAAATTATGAGATTATTGATTTAAAATTGAACAAATAGATGACAATTTAAAATTATATTTAGTAAAGTTTGATCATATAAAGTTGACTATTGTAATTGTACAAAAAACATTCTTTCTTTTTTTTCCTCAAAATAACTTATAATTACAATGATCCCATTTTTACAATTATGATAAATGTATTTTTAGCTGGCAGGCAAAATAATAATGTTCATAAGAATTTTAATCCAGAAATTTATTACTAATGCAGTTTGTTACTGTATGTGATCAAAATATGTTTTAAATTTATTATTATATTGAATGAAACTGGTATTGTTTTTGCTTTTGTAGTCAGTAATGATGAACATTTTTTTTTGTTTTGGATATGTCATAAATGGAAACACGGATTGTCTTGCAAGGATACTAGGTGCAAATTAATAAGAATATTAATTGTACTTTAATAGACAGGTTATGAGATCTTATCATTAACAAGAATATTTACTTTAGAGATGGCATAATAATTTTCCTGCTTTAAATAGTTCTTCTACAGTTATCTGTAATTATATTTTGTTTTATTAATTTAAAAAAATCAGAAGTTCCATATAGTCAGTAAAGATCAAAATGTATTTAGTTCAAACTTCATGTACTTTAGTCATGCTTCTGTATGTTTTGATGGTTTTTTTTTTTTGTAATCTTGTTTCCACAGCATTTGCAAAATTATATTGATAAAATGTTTGGAATAACAAAAAACATGATTTTTTTGCATATATTAAATATTTCTGATTATTTTTGCACAACAATTATATAACAATTACTTAAAACCAAAAGAATACCCATATATACTTTGATTTTATTCATATGGGTTTTATTTTTAAAAATAGAAGTTAATGTATTTGAACATGATGTTAACAAAGAAAACTTTGATCTGTATGATTACCATGTTTTGTGTCACTAATCATTACTGACACTATGTTAGGATCTTTTGAGATGTTCTAAAAATTATAAAGCAATTTTAATATTTTAAAGCAGGATTTTATAGATTTATTAGAGATTTAACATTTTTTTCACCTGTGTTCTAAAGATAAATTTCAGTCAAAGAAGATTTCATTGATTTTCTGGAATCATTCACTAAGTCTCTTTTTCTGCCCACCATTAAATGACAAAATATTTTTTATTCTTATTATGCACTCATTTTTTTCATTATTTGAAAAGTTCAAATATGATTTTTTACAGTGTTTTTCATTTGTGTAAATGTAAATTTTAAGAAATCAAGTCCAATTTATAGAGTTTTAATATAGATTTTATAATGAAATCAAAGGTTGAACATTGACAAAAACAAAAAACTGCCACTAGGAATAATAATAAGCAATGTCAACTTGTTAGAGAGTTAATTCTATAATTGAAACATAATGTTTACTGTATAATAAATAAACTTTATACTTTATATTTTTGACATGAAGATTACAATATTATTCTCATACAACTTAGCTTTAATGAAGTCACTATTTTATGATATCATTAATTTTACAAAATAGCCACTATAATAATAAATAGTTTTAAAAAAAGTTTTAATTTTTTTTAAAAGATCATTGTAGTGAATAACTGATTTTAAATTAAAATAGTAATTACAAATAGATGATAATTACTATGATGAATCCTCTCATAAAGATCCATCATTAAATGATGAAAACATGGTTGTGCACTAACGCAAAGAGGAGATCAATGGTGTAAGAAGCTCATGATGATCAGACTTATACCATCTTAAATAGCTGAAGATAATTTTGATCAAAAACGAAAATGAATATAAGAGCTGAGGGATGTTGCAAAAAAAAAAAACAAATTTATATCAGAAACTATATTAAGGCTTTAATGAAATAACACTATATCCAACAAGGTAGCAGGATACTCTTGTTTGACCATTGATTATTAATTATTATCATTTTACTTTCATATCTGGTAATTATTCTATTATTTTCAATCTGGGTATTCTGTCATCAGCCAGGGTTTGGCAATCTGCATGTGTATTTGTGAGTAGTGTGTATAGAGTGTTTATATTCACAAATAATCTAGCTGTAGATTTGGATTTTTAATTAAAATTATTAACTGAGAGTTATTTATATAATTTACATATATTAAATATATTCCAGAATCTTAAATTAAACTTGACACATAATTGTGGAAAGGGGTATTTATTGTAATTTATATAAACATGATGGTCAAACTCGTGTGTTTATTAACTACTGTCAAAAATTTCTAGTACAAAAATGGATTATTTATTACTCGCCACCATGTAATTGAGAGGAAAAGTTTAAATCTAAATTGAGGAATATAATTTTTTATATTTTTTTAAGCAGAATTTATTTTGCTTTTTTATTATTAAATAGCTTAACTCGAAGATTTTTTTTCAACAATTCCCATAGGAGAACGCATTACTCACCTGGACTACTAATTACAAGCATTTTAGTCTTTTTCATACTTGATTTATTTTCTAATTAGTATTAGCTAGATACTCATTTAATGAGCAATATGGATGGCCGACTGGGTTGAATATAGCCTGACTAACTGAAAGATTATTTAGTGCCTAAAAAAAAAAAAAAGTTTCAAATTTTAAACTTCTGGATTTGATAATACACTGTCATAAAGCTTTAATGTATATATTAATTTTATTATTTTAGATGAGCAAAAACTAAAGTACCGCTAAAGAAATCTTGAATCATTTCTAATAAACAATAAAATCATTTTTCTTTCTGAATTAAATTGGGCACTGATATTTGATAAACTGCAAGTTCTTCTTAAGAACTTCTTTTCTTTTCATACTTCGTTTTTATAATTTTCTTTTTAATTAATTAAGTTTTATGAAGTGAAGAATTTGTTAAAACAAAATATTTCTAACGCTTAACAAAATTTGATTTTGTGAGAATTAATTGTTTAAACAATTAATTATTTTGATTTATTACATTTTAAAAATAATATTAAATACAAAGATGAGTATTTTAAATATTTTATAAATGTCTATATTGAAAATCATGCTCTGAATTTTCAAAAAATTATATTATCCTTTTAAAACAATCTTTTTAAACAAAATTTCCAAAGATAATTTTAGAACATATATATGTGTGCATCTGTTCTAGGATTAAAAACTTTCTATATTCAAGCTTCTTGCAATATTCATTACTATTGGATTTTCTGAAATTATGAAATAAATTTAAAAATAACAGCTGTCAAATAATGAATCATTCAAATATAGTGGCGTATTTATGCCAGGTTGTTTTTGGAAATATCAATTTTCCAAAATAATTGAATTGATTTTGATTGTGCATTTTACAGAGTATATATATATTAGATAAACTTAATTAATCAGAACTTCTTTTCAAACAGATTAATCTTTAAACTTAATGAAACTTGTTAATATGTATAATAATTAGAAGGTTTTCATGATTTTTTAGATATAATATTAATAATTTTTATGGGAATTATGAGTGTATTTTATAAATTAAATTTCAGCTGTGATGTAACTATGGAAATTATTAGGTGTCATGATTTCATTAATGCCAGTTTCTAAATGGTATTTTATAGTTAAAATTTGTCTGTAAAATAAACATTGAATTTTCATTAAAAATATTAATATATTATCAGAAATGTTATTTATGATGAAATATATACACAGTATTAAGAAATATTTACAAAGGCTCCTAAAAATATTTATCATTATTAGAGTATATAATACAGATTTGTTTTAAATTTGTATTAATATTGCATTAATAATCCATATAAAATTTATTTTTAGGATAAATTACTATATAATATACATTTGTTGGACATAAATTCTGATTATTTCAATGTATATTAATTTAATTATGATTAAACCAGATGTATCTGGCTTACATAAATGCCATCATTTTTTTAAATTGGTTGATTTAACAAAAAAAAATTTAAGTTGATGTAAATTATATAATAAATGTGAGAGGTCTGAAAGGCCATCATTCCCAATCTATTTTGTATACTTCAGAAATGTACCCAGCAAGATATTAATAAAACTAAATTAAAATTTTAAAATATACCTGTTATATTTGATATATGAATTTAACAGCATTATGGACAACCACTTCATAAAAAAAATTGTTTATTAATGGCAGAATTACTTTCCTTGCATAAAATATACTTTGTAATAAAAATTGCAGAGTATTAAATGTAAGAGTAGAATTACTTCCTTTGCATAAAATGCTCATAATATAAATTATAATTTAATTCATCATCATCAATTATTATCAATCCACTGCAGGATGAAGGTCTCTCCAAGTTCAATCCATCTTCTCTGATTTTTAGCTTCTAATCTCCATATCACCCCTGCACACTTTCTTATTTCATCCATCCATCTCACATGTGGTCTCTTTCTGGATCTTTTACAATCTTTTGGAATCCAGTTTAAGATTTCAATTATCCATCTATTATCATCTCTTTTAGCAATATGGCCAGCCAGGTCAGTAACATCTGTTTGCATTTTCGATCTCTTGTTACTACCAACATGCATCTCTCATACTTCTTTGAGTGGTTTGAAGTCTCTGTATTGCACTTCCATTAAGTGTCCAAGTCTCAGATCCATAAGTAAGAATTGGTAAAACATATTTATTAAAAATCTTCCTTAGTCACATTCTCTTTTCATTTCAATAAAAATTTTATTAACCATAAATAGTGATTACATACTAATAAAGGATAAATAAATGAATAAATTGTACAATAATATGATTATATAATGTTCTATATGTCATCTGGCTAGATTATGTTATGAGAGCACAATGTTATACTCTTATGTGGTTAGGTATAGTGAAGAGATTCAAAGAACTTGTTTAATGGTATTAGCATTTTTAATATAAACATGAATATTTTCTTTTATAAATGACTATTCTATAATGCTGGGTAGGTGGGAATTGATAATCAGGAAAAGGAAAGAGCAATTAAAGACCAGATGTCAGCAAAGACTTTACTGGAGGCAAGGAGCTGGTCACGTTTCTTGATTTTTTTGAGCGTTTGATAGAACAATGGTATGATTTGTGGCGGGGGTAATTCCATGAGACTTTTGCATCTCACTATCCATATGGATAAAGGACAAAGGTAGAAAGCCTTATTATTGAAAAAAACCCATTATGAATGGCATTTTCGAGTGAGAAAATCATATCAGGTCTTATGTTGGAATTGATTATAATTATATCTTTTAGAGTTTTAAGTCTTGGGCACCAGTGTATAATATGGTCTATGGTTTCATCTTCACGAGCACACAGACCACATATAGGGTCAATGCTGGTAAAACCTCTTCGGTGGTAAAGAAACCAATTCGTGGGTAGCGCATTAAGATTTATTTTAATGATGAAGTCAAGGAATTTGGGTTCCAGACTCCATCTTTTGAAGTGTGTAATGAGTCTTTGGTTGGTTATTTTTAGGCTGGTTTTAATGGGTTGTTGATTATAGTTGATTATATTGTATGCTTCCCATAAGGTGATTTTTTGGTTAAGGTTAAAGGATGTTATCGGGTTATAAAGTTGTAGTTGTTGTATTAGGGATGCTATCCATGAACTGGAAGAGGGTGGAGGACGATCTGTCGATGTAACTTTTTTAATAATGTTAGAGTATCCACAGGAGAGGATCAGATTATGTAGAGTGTTGTGGGTTTTCTGTAAAATGATTGCTTGTATTGAGTGGAATGACAGTCCATTGAACCTGCGTGGTTGTTGGATACCTCACAAGCTAATAGCAACTGTCCTTCCTCTCCAGAGAAGTTTGGTGCATAATCGGTTAATTTTATTTTGAAACTGTTTAAACATTTTAACGAATGGAAGATAATATGAGATTTTTGGCATTATGATCATGTTGAGGAGGCCAACTTTTCCATATAATGAAAGGTATACTCTAGAGAGTGAAGTGGTGATGGCTTCAGTTGAATGGAGGATTGCATCTTGAATCTCTCTTGCCATTGCAGTTGGAGTTTTGTAGATTGGAAAACCTAGGTATCTTTGGGGTTTTGCAGAAAAGGGAGAGTTAATTTGTTTACCAGACATTATCTTCCAGATGGAAGATTTGTTAAAATTTATTTGTAGGCCAAGTTTCGCTGTATTTCTGTTTAATATGTTCATGAGATTAGGAAGGTATTTAATGGTGGGAAGCACAACCATGATGTCATCAATATATGCAAATGCATTGAAGCTTTTATTGAGAGAGGGAAGGAAAATTCCAGGGAGGTTTTTTTCTATATCCATCAGAAGAGGGTTGATGTATGCTGTGAAGAAAAGGGCACTGAGCGGGGATCCTTGAGGGATCGACTTGTATGGCTTGAAACCTGGTGTGATCTTGCCATCAAGAGAGAGAAAAATCTCTCTGTTGTTGAGCAGATTGCTGATCATCTGTACAATCCCAGCTGGAATGTCGCATTCCAACAGAATATCCAGAAGGATGTTTATCTGGACTGAATCAAATGCTGCCGCAACATTCAGCTGGACAGCAATAGGTTTTGATTTACGATGTCCTCTGATGTAATTGAACAGTGCAGTTACATTGGACATAGCATGCGAGGTTGATGATCCCTTTTTTCCGCATTGGTTTGATGAGATATGGCTAAGAATTTGAGTTTGGATTTGATCTTTAATGACTGACTCAATTATCTTGATAAGCAATGGGGTCATGGAAATTGGCCGGATACTGTTAATGTCATTTAGTGGTTTTGCTTTTTTAATAAAAGGCACGAGTGCCACTGGGTAAAGATCTGTTATGTTTCTGTTGCCGGAGGCTAGGTGATCAATCATTTTTTTAATAATTGGCACAGTGAATTGACTGAGGTGTTTGAGAAGGAAATTTGGGATGCCATGAAGGCCAGGATGAACGCCGTCAGGGAGAGATGTTATCTTCTTTTTGATTTGGATTTCCGTGATGCCATGTTCGCCGGGGTCACCAGCATCTAACCAGCTGTTTATAGGAGGAGCTCCATCTTTTTGCATTAATTGGCAGAATTGTTTGCTGATGTGCTGCATCATTGGAAAGCCAATAAGATTGGTTCCATTAGTATTAATGGATAAGGGAGTGATTTGTTTTTTATTGTATCCCAGTGCCCATCTGAGATAGTCTCTCGTCCAGCAGTGTTGTTGTGCTAAGAAACATTTGGCTCTTCTGATGGATATATATTCTGCAAGGGACTTTTGCTTGATTTTGTAGAGATTTTTAAGGAAGATAATTTTTTCTGTATTTGTGAAATTTTGCTGTGATGCTTGAAGTTGTATATTAATGTCTGTTAGGTCATTTAGAAGGCCATTAGGTCCTTTGATTTTCCTGGTGTGGTGATTTAATATGGACTGAAGTATTCCAATGAAGGAAAACCAGCCCTCCTCAGCAGGCAGGGAAAGGATGTTTATTTTCTGGAAAAGGATGTATGCCTCAGACACTATTGCTTCGGTCATATTTGATTGGGTGATCATGCGCATGGTTTTACCAGGTCCATCAATGGGTGTAGGGATTGCAATAGGTGTAAGTTGTAAGATTAGAGCCATATGATCAGAGAAAGCAACAGGGGCCAAGGCTGCATCAAGGTTGAAATGGAGGTCTGGGGTGTAGAAAACCAAATCAATCAGGGACTTTTTAGTTTTAGTATAGAAAGAGTAGGCTTCAGGAGGGGTTTCTTCCCTCCTGAAAAACCCTCTCCACACATTAATCTGCGATTTATTAGATGCAAAAATCTCTTGTTGAAGTCATTGTATGTAGTGTTAAAGTCTCCCAGAAGAATAGTAGGAGAGGCTCTGTTAGCGTTGATGGCATTTAGGATATGGATTATTTTTAGATATTGAGAGGTGTCTTTGGCTGTATATATATAAGCTATGATGATCGGATAACCCCAATAGTCTATTTCTATGACAATAATATTGGCATCTAGGAATAGAATACTAAAACTGTTTGGTGGTGTTGACTTGCTGAGAAGAATACCGACTCCACCTGAAGCAGAATGGCCTATGGAAAATCTAGTAAATCCGAGAGCTGAGAGAAGAGATAATATTTTATGATCAGTCTTCTGGTGATATTTAGTTTCACCCATAAGAAGTATATGAGGGGAGCAGAGCGAGAGCCAGTTTTTAATAGCTAGAACTCTATCAATTGAGTTCATGCCGCGAATACTAATGCCAGCAATTTTGCAGAACATGATAGATTAATCCAAACCGTCCTCAGCAAAGTGTACCAAGTCAATGTGGGGCATCTCCATGTTAATGAGTTCTGATGTTGTTTGGAAATCAGAGTCTTGTGATTGAACTTGTGGATGGATTGGTGATATATTTGTTGGTTGAGGAAACGCATCCATGAAGTCTTCGGTGTCTGATGAAGTAGTGTAATCTGTCTGAGATTCGTCAGATGGATCAATGGTATCGATGGTTATAGGATCCATGGTTTTCCTCTTTTTTTCTATGGATTTGTGAAGCTTTGTGCTGGATATATCTGAGATTTGTTTGCTAGCAGGTGGTGGTGAATAATGTATTGGATGGGAGCTGTCATCATCAGAGCTTGATTTATCTGAGCGAATTGATTTTCTTTTAATTTTCTTATTTGTATTTTGGGTATTTGTTGTGTTGGTTTTTGGGTTTTTTTTTAAGTTTAGTAGTGTTGTTTTCTTTTTCCTGTACTTTTGATGAAAGTGTTTTTTTTATTGTTATAAGAATTTGATTTAAATTTTAGATCTGAGTCATTTTCGGTTTGCTGTAACTGTTGTGAAACGTTAATTATGCTGACTTTTGGGTTGAGTGTTTGATAAGTCTTTTCATCTGGATGGTTGATTACTGCAGGCGTTGAAGAATTGAGGACAGTTTGTGGATCACTTTGTTTAGGTTTATTAGACTTAGCTGGCATGAATGATGAAGCATCATTGGTTTTAAGCTGGGTGGGAGTTGTTATAGATGAATTGTTTTGAAATTTTTTAAGTGTATTTTCTTCATCGCCTGGGTTTTCCTTGCTCTCGTTAGATGATTTGGTCATATTGTCTTCTTTTGTAGAAAGAGTTTGGCCTAGCATTGTTTCTCGGGGATTAGTACAATATGTATCTAATGAATGATCTTGAGTATTATTGGTTTGAGAGATTGGTTTAGTAGCAGTATATGTTATTGCTTGGTTCTCTGATTCACTACTATTAGTGTAGAGGTTGGTGTTTGTTCTTTCTTGAAGATCTTCATTTTGAAAGATAGGTTTGGATGTGAGAGGGTTTGTTGGAGGATTTATTTGAGTCAGATTGTCTGGGTTTGTGAGGTTGCTGTTTGAATTAGTCCCATGTGGTGATTGTCTATTTAAGGATGTGATAGCCGTATTAATAGATCTACCAGGGCATCGGTGAACTTTATTCTTTTTAATACCACAGTGTATGCATATTCTTGCTGCACAATCTTTAATAAGGTGTGTTCTTTGAAGGCAGAAGAAACATTGTGGCTGTACTCCCCTGAAGGTCAAAACCATAGGAGAGCCTCTTGCAGTAATAATGGTGGGTATGTCAGTGGGTATAATGTTTTTCTTTAAAGTAAGTGTGAAGACAACTGTATTGGACAGAATTTGATCTTCGAAGTGAGGGTTTAGTAGGTGTTTAAATTTACTAATTGAACCATAATTAATAAGGATGTCTTGTAGTTCTTGTTCTTTCAAATGGGCAAGGCAGTTTTGAATTCTGCCAGATAGTGTAACTGGATGGTTCATATCTATGGAGCAAAGTATATAATTTCCCAAAGATCGGTAGTTATTTTTAAAGTTCATACGGTCCGCCCACGTTTTAAACTCAACGATAACATAGCGGTCATTGGGATGATGAAGGATCATGTGAATGCCTCTGCCTAATTGATTTTGATTGATTAGACTGTATAATTGTTCTAGAGGGAACTTATATAACGCACATTGTTGATTTGTTATGGCTAAGATTAATGACTTATCGCTGTAGTAGTTTGTAAACGATTTATACAGAGTGTTGGGAATCGTTTTGTTAAACTCGTTATTTATTTTTAGGAACATGTCATCATTAAAATCGTTTATATTAAATGAGCCATTTTCCAGAGTGTTTGATTCTTGTTCTGTGTCTAATTCTGAGATATTCAAATATAGTTCATTGAAATTATCAGCCTTAATATTTTCGGAGATTCTCTCAGAATTTTTAGACCTTACGATATTTGCGTACGTAATGGAATTTTTCAATATTGGAAATGAGGAAATTGGTTTAGATTGCAAGTTGGCTGATGAAGCAATGGATTGTTCTGTGCTATAATCTTTGTTTTGGAATGAGGTTTATTAGTTTTAAAATTTATTTCTTCTTTTTGATTTTTAAATTTACTGTTGACAAACTGTAATGTGACAGCGCTGGTTTTGTCGACCTCTGGTGGAAAAGTTTTAACTTTAAAAAATTCGCCGATATCATCTTGTTGGAAATTTTGTCTATTATTTTCAGATATGGTTTTCGGCGTATTATAGGGCAAAGAAAATTGCTCATTAGAGTCTTCTGCGGGAGCGTAAAATCTTCGGAGAGGAGATGATTGATTTTTGCTTGTATTGTTAAGGATTTCAATAGTTTCGCTTGATGAGATATTTATGCTATTGTTTATATTAGGGGTAAGTTGAATATTTTCTAAACTTTTGTTGATATTTGCGATGGTGTTTTCATTTGATTTATTGGTTTGTGGGTTTTTATTTGTAGTAGAAGTTAGTTTAGTTGCATTTAGATTAGATCTAAGGCTATAATATTTACGACCGATGGCATTGCTAGGTTGAATGCTGAGATCGGGGTTAACATTAATTTGAGAGTTATCGATAAGGGGACAATCGTCCCTGTCTTTTTGAAACTGAATCGCAAAGGGACGCTTTTAATAAGACCAGTTGCAAAGATGGCTGCCAAAAGCGGAAGTATAGTCACATTCTCTTTTATTATCAAGTTATTTCTACCAAAAGCACTCCAACCAAGTTTAATTCTATGATTAATTTCATCAATTATGTTTCCATCTGTACTTTAGTCTTTTTAACATTTATCTTTAATCCTACTTTCTAACTTTCATCTGATAACTCCTGCAACATTTCCTGCAGCTCTAAAACATCATTTGCAAAAACAACTACCTCATCTGCAAAATCTAAATGACTTAAATAATCTCCATTTACTTTCACTCCTTTAGCTTCCCATTTTAACCCACAAAATACTTCTTGCAGCACTGCTGTAAATAGTTTTGGAGATATGGAGTCACCCTATCTTACACCCATTTCAATGTTGATTTTTCCAGTATCATTATGTAATCTAATTGTTGCTGTTGCATTTTTTATAAATATTCTTTAAAATATGACAATATTCTGGATCTACATCTTGATGATCCAATGCTTTAATCACTGAAGAAATGTTTATAGAATCAAATGCCTTTTCATAATCTACAAATCCAAAACATAATGGCAACTCATATTCATTTGTTCTTTCTATAACTTCTCTCAATACCTGGACATAATTTACTGTACTAAAACCATTTTAAAATCCAGCTTGTACTCTTGGTTGGTGGAAATCCATTGTTATTTGTAGACGAGTTGTAATTATCTTGGTAAAAATTTTGTATAAAACTGATAAAAGCTGATAGGTCTGTAATTTCTAATATCTTCTTTATCATTTTTTTTTAAAATATTAATATTAATACTGCATTCTTCCAATCATCTGATACATCTTTATCATTTAGACATTTAGTATATAACTTTGCTAAAAAAATTCTATTTCTTCACCTGCTTCTGTTAATATATCAATTACAATTCCATCATCAAGCATTGGTGATTGAGAGGTCAGCGATGGCTGCTTTACAGGCAGTTGTCCTGGGTAGTGGATTTGCTTCCCGGCTGATGCTATGACACATAAGAAAAAAAAATTATATCCATCATTACCTGGAGCCTTTCCTTTCTTCATAAATTTAATTGTAATGTCTCACTTCTTCATTTAAAATTCTGAGCAATTCAGAATATATAATAAATATAGGAGGTACTTGTTCTTTATTACTATATATTTTTTGATAGAAGTCTTCCTATCCATTTCATGATGTCATCTCTCTTTTTAGTAATAATTTCATATTTATTTCTTATTGCAGATATAAATTTCTTACTAATACTAAAATGTTGTTTTACACTCTTGAGACTTTTATTTTCTTCTGCAGCTTTCCTTGCTAGTTCACAGTTATACTTTCTTATATCATTTTCAACTCTTTTCCACACAATTTTACAAAATTTGATATATATATATTTTATTTATTAAGGGAAACAAATACAATTTGCAGCACAAATCTGTTAATGCACATTCATTGTTGATTATACATTTATAACTTGGCTAGGATCTTCTGAGCAGGGGGCTCGTCATCTAGACGTAATATTTGTGCCCAGGTGTCTACATAGAGACGCTCTGATGCTAGGAGATGATCTATATTTTTAATATTGACTATAATTTGTCTATATACTGTCCAGGGCTGTGAGCCATCATGTCTAAACACCAGCCAATTTCTCATCAGCCATATGGCAAATAGTAGGAAAATTGCCATTCTAATCATGGCATATTTGCCACTCATCAAAGCTTCACTCATTGACAGTATATTTTTATTAGAGGACATGACTCTTGCTGTGATTTCTCCCTGATAAGGGCAATTATAAAAAATATGCTTGATCATCTCCTCTTTTAATTGGCTCAGATTATATATTGTGTTTAATTTGGAAAATTCTTTTCTGGTCACTAAAAATTGTTTTGTGGGAAGCGATGTCAAATTGTATTTAATAATAAAATCTACATACTTGGACTCAAGTCCCCCATTGCTTTGATTTCCTGATTAACATTTTTGTTGTAATTTTAAGCTCAGTTGGCAATTTTACATTTTCGGGATGCAAATATTTGTAAACATACTGTATGTGTTTTTAGTCTCTATTATTGTTTTTGTAACTTTGAAACACTGACTTATATGCTTTAACAGTTCTGATGCCCATTTGCTCAGCATTGGTGGTGATGTGTCTGTGGGCTCTATTTTGTCTTCAGACAATTCCATAGGCATATTTGTATACATTACTATTAGCATTCTCAATGCTCTTTGTATGTAAAATACGATAATATCATGCAGACCAAGTCCATTCAGGTCCCTCACTTTCTGCACCTTAGCTAAGCTGATGGATATGCTCTTCCTCTTCCACAGTAGCTTGGTGCAGATGGAGTTAATTGCATTTTAAAAGGACTTGGTCAGCTTAAAGATTGGCAGGTAATAATTGATGCATGGAAGCACCATAATCAGTGTCACCTTGGCAGGGAGTGACAGGGAGATCATCAACAGAATACTCGTAACTTTCCTGGTTTTTCCCAGTATACTTGTCTGAAGTGCTCTTCTCATAGCCATTCTGGATAATGCCATAGGGAATCCAAGAAACCGTTGTGGCTTTCCCATATATCTTGATGGAACTACAGATCCCCTGTGGAGTTTCCAGACTGCAAATTTATCAGGGTTGATCATTAGCCGATATATCCCAGTGCATTTGTCCAAAAACTGATAAAGTTGTGGCAACCACTTGTGGAATGGGAGGAAGATGGTGATGTCATCCACATTTCAATCCTTTTTAATGCATAATTTTTGTATATCTTCATATTTCTTTCTTTTTTCCATAAATTCACTAGTCTCAGTAGAAATTTTATTGGTCATTTGCTGCTTTTTTCTACAAGCTATCTTTGTTGCAGTTTTTAAAAGTGTATCAGTTATTTTCATATTAATTTCATTCAAATCTGAATCATGTTCAAAATCTACTAATACTTGAAACCGATTTGTAAGTTCTAATTTAAATTTATTAGAATTTTTCTAATGAGTAATATATATGCGATATATATTTCACACAAAATTAATAGCGTAAAGTAAACAAATAAACGAAATATGATAAATAAATAAAATGGATATTGAGTTTATTGGGCTAGTACTTTTGAAGGAATACCTTCATTATCAAAGCTATGTGCTAAATGAATTGCAAAGAAAGACTGTTGCTATGAAATGCAAAGTGTATGCCAATTATGTTTGCCATTTTTGGGATATTGCGTAACATGTATCTTTTTTGTTCATCGAATTAAACAGGCCTCTTTGATTCCTCTCCCCAAGTTGTGGTGCTGCCTACACATGGACCAAGGGCCATCCCACAGATGCACCATGCTGTGCAAAGATGGAGGTGTGTGGGGGCTCTGGTGTGCTTTATTATAAGCATATGTGTGCTGTAAAATAGCCTTTGTCTTCCCATAATATGATGCGAGGTACTTGTCATAAGGACATGCTATATTATATACTGCCTGTTGTATGTGTATAAGGGGTAGCTGATCTATAGTATTGTTAAGTATTCTATTAAAGTTGGGAGGATTATGTACGTTCCTTATATAAGGAGAAGAATTTGAGGTTGGCTCTGTGTGTTTGATGGGCTAAGTTGATGTTTGAAGGTTCTGATTGTTATCTATGTTTTTTCTGTTATATTTCACCTTTATTAAGTCTGCTTGATATGTTTTGATGTTAGCATTTCTATCAGCTTCGAAGCTGCACAGGTTCTGTAGAGAAATGCCCTTAAGCCAGCCAGTTTGTAATTGCTGGGGATGTTTGATTGATGTTGGATGTGGGCTCTTATGGGTATTGACTTGATTAGCATTTTGTAGTGGAAGCACTGGAGTTCCATATGCACTTTCAAGTCTAAGTATTTGACACAGTTCCAAGCATCTTGGTGTAATGTGTTTATAATCAGACCCATGGCAGGGTTTAAGTCTGTCTTTATGTCTTCTGTGGTGTGAAGATTAGGAATATCAACTGTAAATATTGTTTTTCTTAATAATTTTTTGTCTCTCTACTTTTGCATTAACACATATCATACATCTTATTAATGGACGATCACTTCCTGTGTTAAATATATTAAGAACATTACAATCTTGAAATATGTATTTTCTGTTGGTCAAAAATATAATCCAGTCTTGCATTGGTGGTCGAGAGGTCAGCGTGACTGCCTTACAAGCAGTTGCCTGGGTTGCGGGTATGCATCCCGGCCGATGCTATGACACTTGAAATATATATATATAATCCAATTCTGCTGTATCATCATTTGGATGCTTCCATGTCTATTTCTTTTTAACATTTTTCTCAAAAAAAAATAATAATGTGAGTTTTTATTTTTCTGCAAACTCCTCAAGTCTGTATCCTCTCTAATTTCTATTATCATAACCAAAATTACCTACAGCACTTTCATCTTTCATTTGTTTACCTATTCTAGCATTAAAGTCTCCCATAACAATTTTAAAATGTTGTTAACTCTGATCAAAAGTCTTTTGTGCATCCATATAAAAATCTTCTACTACTTCATAACTATGAGAACTTGTTGGGCATAAACCTGAATTATCTGCATTTGGTATCTGCTATTAAGTTGTGTAACTAATCTTGTTACTCTGTCCGATGCACCATCAATCTCCACAATGTTGTTCTGCTACTTTTTATTTATAATGAATCCTACTCCACTTGTATTTCAAATATTTATGTCTTTATAGTAGAATACATGTCCACTTTTTAAATCAATTGTTTCTTCACCTTTTCTTCTAACTTCACACAAGTCATGTCCCATTTAATAGTTCTTCTAATTCTTGCAATCTTACTTCACTTGAAAGTGATCTGCAATTGTAAGTACCTAAATAAACATTTATCATCAAATGGCAGACTGGGTCCACAATCAGGGGATTCTTAGTACCTCCACCTTCGGCCCCCAATTGTTGTCTTGGTTGGTGACTTTACATCCTCCTGGGAATAAGGGCCATGATTTATTTTTGTCTGTCATGATTGTATATATCTATTGGAAAAAATATTTATTATTTACACATACATTTATTCTATCTTATTAGGCAACTGAGAAGAGTGACCATGGTGTTTCCTGATCTTAAACTCGGAGGTAAAAAGCCAATAAACTCACCATGCTAGCTAATGTATGTTGGTGAGCAGCCCATTCATGTTTGTATGCTATATGAATAATCACATAGTAATAACAGCTGCAACGACAAGAACGTATGAAGTGGACATTAGGAATTTGTTCTGATTGGTTCCTTTAAGGCCAAGATGAGGAATCAAAGAGTCTGTTTTCACTTTATAGCAAACTCCTTTCTGCAGCATATGATTTAGTTTGATATAATTATTTATTTATAAAAACAAATTTTATTTATTTTTTGTTTGTTTTTTTAGTATTATGGACAAATGTAATAGCTTTTTAAATTAATTGGACAAACATTCATATGGATTATATATATATATATATATTACACAGAGATGCTTCAGTAAACAAAAATGAGCTAAAACATGCTTTCCCTCAGTGATGTTAAAAAAATTTAATCTGTAGCTAAGAATAACTAGGTAACAATATTTATATATATATATATATGTCAAAGTGTCGCCGGGAAGCGAACCCCAGGACAACTGCTTGTAAGGCAGCTGTGCTAACCACTCGGCTACCAACTAGATAATTTATAAGTAAATAACTGGATAATAGCTATGTTGTTTATTATAGATTGGTTTACTTGAAAGACCTAAGTTTACCTGTATTACGAAAAAAAATTTCATCTGACCTGGATCAAAATCTCAAATTATGAGTTTAGTATGCAAATGCACTAACTACTTCATCACATAGTCATGTTTTTTATATTTTTGCTTAAATATATTATTGAAAAAAACTTTTTATATAATAAAGAACAGATAACTTTCTTAACAAATAAATAAATATATGATTCATGTAAATAAATTTATTAATAAAAATTTGCCAAAGAACTTATTTATCTATTGTAAGATTTTTTTATTTTTTATGTACCATAAATTTGTCATGGTATACTTAAACGGTAAAACAAGCACACTAATGAAAGTATTCTGAAAAAGAACGCAAACCAATCACTTTGTTTGAATGGAAAATAAAGTAGTACCAATCTGAAATAGCCATGTGGGCAAAAGTTTCTCAAACATCCTTTGATTAATATTGAACAGTATTGGAAGAGTAAATGCTATTCAATAAAGAAATAACTGGTGGGTAGTAAGAGTTGTAGTGTAAATTATTTTATTTATTTAGCCATTAGATAATCAGAATTCTGATTTTTATTTAAATTGCTAGTAACTGTTATCTTTATTTTTCACTATTGTTGGAAAAAAAATATTTTTTTTATTATTAAATTTTGCATTTTAATCATTTAACAGCTATGAAAATTTATGTATAGTTCTAAAATTGGAGTGAAGAATAAATTGTCAAAAATGAGCCGATGATGATCAAGGTCATTGCTTAATTAATCGTAACTATTCCCTAGCTCATTCTACTTTTAAGCAGAGAACTTACCATATGCTAATAAAAATATTTTAAATTATACATTTAAATTCAAATAATATATTTATACAATAACACCCTCAAAAAATAAATAAACTGAAATTTATGGTAAAATTTTTGAAGATTATTTATAGTTAATTAAATTTATATGTAAAATACCGAAGAAATTAATTATAGCGTCAATTTTTGGACATGCATGTGCGCGTGCATTAATATGTACTCTAGACACATTTTAAAACAGTGAACAAATTAACTGGTGTTTTTAATTACAAAAGCTTTGTACCCATTATCTAAAGCCGAAATATAAAAAAACAACAATCAAAGTTTTTTCAGAAAAGGATTTTTATATTTTCATTATTTTTTATATTATCCGTTTAGCTTTTTGTTAAACACGTAAGACCAACTCGATAAGCATTATCTCAAAAAATCGCTCCAGGCTATGGCTTAAAATTATATGTAAGCTGACATTAATATATAAAACAATGGAGAGGTTCACCACAAAGAGATGTGATAATAATTTAATTACAACAATTGCAATAACCAGACCGAATGATTAGTAATTATATTGTGATTAGCAGCCACATAAATACAAAGGAAGATACATTTTATGTCTGTATGTATATATATAAAGGCGCAGAATCTATGATTTACTTTTTTATCTTTATAAAAAAAAAAAGTAGAATGGATTCATTAAACATTGGTGTATATACTGTATAGGGTTAGAGCGTGGAAGAAAATGATGAATCTTATTTTTACTTTTGAACGTATTACGTGATTTTTATTGGATTTGAAGAAAAATTCATTTTTATACTGTGTTGTTTGGAAATAATTTATATTCATAATATATATTATTATTAATTTCTATTTAAAAGAATATGGTAATATAAGTCTAAGCTTGGAAGCCGAGATATAGTAATATTGAAAATAATTAAATAATCATTTCGTTTTCAATGTATATGCCTGCACTCCACCCAGAAATTTGATTTTTTTTTCTAGTTTATTCAGGCATAGAATTGTTTTTTTATTTTATATTATAGATAAGCAATTTTTGTCAAATAAGCTAATAGTTAGTACAATATCTAGATATTTCTAACTGCAATGGAATATTTAAGGACAGTTTTACCTTTTATCTATGAATTCTCAACAGTCTTACTTGGCGGAAATTTATAAATATACGTTTATTTGAAAATAAGTATATAAATATATATGTATAGGACGGCAAAAATATTTTTAAAAAAAATGGGGCTTAAGGGATATAAAATAAAAGGAATTGCATATTTATCACATATTTCTGTCATAACTCGTTTTCTTACAGAAACGCCATATAGATTTTTTTTTTTTTAAGACATCTGTTGAAACTGCGGTTGCAATAATTACATAATTTAAAATATAAAAGATTAAATGATTCATAAAACTATCATACAATAAAAATAATAGAACTAAGAAAGTATAATAATAACCATTAAATAATAACAAAGAATTTAGCACTTTTAAAGTTAATTATTTTATATGTATTCATAAATTGTACATTTGGTATATAGTCAAGCATTGGTGGCATAGTGGTTAGCATAGCTGCCTTCCAAGCCGCTGGCCCGGGTTCACTTCCTGGTCAACGCTTTGACATATATAAAAAAAAAAACTTTGTTATTTTATCCATCCATCTCATATATGCTTTTTTAAAAGGCATATCACAGTCGCTTGGGATCTATTTTAATATTGTTCACCTATTACCTCTTCTAACAGTATGCCCAGTCCAGATCCATTTTAGTCTCCTGATTCTTTCAGTGATACCAATAATATTTGTTTCTTTTCTCGTTTATCATCTTTTATTTTTGATCTATCATTGTTATTTCTAGCACGTATCTCTCCATACTTCAAAATTTCTATGTTATTCTTCTGTTACGTGTCCAAGTCTCACCTTTATAAATAAGACCTAGTAAAACACATATTAAAAATCTTTTAAAGTTATTTCTACTAAAAGCACTCAATCCCAGTTTAATTTTATAATTTATTTTAATAGTTATCCTATCATGTTAAGAGTGGGGAATAATATTACTCGAAACGTTGTGTAATTACTAATCTGGATTGTCTATTCTAATACATGGTTATCAATCTTTATTTCCTTCTGAGAAAATACATTTTTAGCATTTATCTTTAGTCCTACTTTCTTAATTTTATCTGATAATCCTTGCAACATTTCCTGAAGCTCTGAAACATTACTTTCAAAAACAACCACATAATCTCCAAAGTCTAAATGATTTAAATAATCTCATTTACTTTTTTTTTTTTCGTATGTCATAGCATCGGCCGGACGCGAACCCAATGTTATAAAAAGTTTTGGAGATAAAAAAACCACCCAGTTGCATATTCTTCTTAGTGCTAATGTTAGTATAACCTTGTAATCTAAACACTACTGTTATATTCTGATAAATATAGTTCAGAATATGTCAATATCTCAGGTTTAATAATGATTACTATATATATATATACTAATCATTCTTAATAAGATTTTTTTCTTAAGAATATTTTACTCTTCCAATACAATCTCTGACAAAAGCTTTTTTTAAACATTGTATTGATATAATGTTTTAATATAATATACAATTATAATATTCTAATTAAAATGTCTATTCTTTTTTTTTCTTTTTTTATGAAAAAAAAAATTTGCTGTAACACAAAAACTATAAATTGCAGCAAGATTGTACAACATAAACATCAGGGGTCTTCTAAAATTTACTATAGTATATTAATATATAGGTATATGAGCACAGACTTTCACACAACCCACCACTCACCACTCTATCTCATATCACTGATACACTTGAGCACATATATGTCCATATATTGATACAGGTAATACAATAAGTCTATATTTCAGTTATTATATAGTGTATTAAAGAAAAGCTGGAAAAAGAAATATTGATAATAAACTTAAATTTTAAAATAAAATTGTATATTAATATTTTTGGTTATATTATTATACATTTTGAAAAAAAAATCATAAATAGAATAATGTTTACAATTGTAAACCAATTTTTATTAGAATCTCAGAAAATGTGGAACTACTTTAAACAAACATATGTATGTTAAGTATTCTGCTGAAAAGTTATGACTAAATAGTTTTTTTGTTAAGGAGATCAAGCAGTGAATATATCAATAATAGTTATAATTTTTCCATGCTTAAAAAAAGTTATGATAATGGTAGAGTGATGAACTAGAGAGCTTAAAGTTTCTGGATCAATTTTCACTCGAAGAAAGTAATAAAAAACATTAGAGAATTAAATGGTATCATATTGCTCAACCTACTATTTGATTTCTCAAATAACACTTGAGCTCCTGAGTGGCACACCATATTACTGTTTATATATATCACAACCAGTTGATTATATAGCTGCACTAGAAAAATGATAATAATAATTGGATAGTTGGTAGCATATTCCTCAGGTTTGAGAATTAAAAAAAAAATTTATTAATGGGGGAAAATATTTAAATTTTCTTAAGAGTCATTATTGAACTCAAACATTGTAAAATCCTCATATGATAGTATGAAAATTCTCAAACATTAAATATATTTAAGTGTGTGTTTTTTTAAAAAAATAAAAAATAAATAAAAGAAAGGGAAGAGCAACAATAGGATTTTAATAATTTTGTAAATTTTAATTTATCAGAGTTGTTTTTCTTTCTTTATCTATTTAATGAAATGAAAAAAATCAAATCAATGCAATTAACAGATTATCTTCTTGTTGTTGTTTTGTTTTGTTTTTTTGCAAGATTTTATTTTTAATTATAAGGGAATGTCAAGAATTTTATGTTGTTAAATTCTTGTTCTTAACTTGTTTTTAATCTATGATTAAGGAGATAATTAGCTGAATAATTGTAGTTATGAAATTTTATTTAATTGTTTAAATGAAAATGATAATGTAAGAGACAGATTGTAATTGGCTTGTGTGCAAAATTTAAAAAATATATGTGGGGATGTGAATTAGTAACTATACATAAGTGTCTGGAGAGAAGTAGTCCTAACTTAGCTATTGAAGAGAAAGAAGTGAAGTTTTAATCCAACTGCTGAAAAGAAAGAAGCAGAAGCCTTTACCAACCTGTGGCATAGCACAATCTTAACCAAGCTATTGAATATAATAATAGAAATTTTTAATCTAGATTTTAGCATATTATGAGTTTAGCACTAAAATAGTTTGTACATTGAAAACCATGGGCTAAGTTCAGCTAAAAGCTAGGCATCACTTTCCTCCATGTAACCTGCCTTCACTGGAAGAAAATATAGGGAAGGTAAAACCTCCTTAAAGCAGTCTGCAGCCTTGCCTTCAAGAGGAAAACCAAATGGGACAAAATTGCTATTTTTATTTACCTGGGATTGATACAGATCCAGAAAAGGACAAATTTAATCAAGCCCATGTTTAGAAGTCTTCAAGAAGAAACTCCATTAGGAAAAACTGAGCCATGCTATAGATATTTTTTGATTTTATGTGTGCACTCTAATTTTTTTTATTAATAGAAATTTTTTTGGTACTTATGTATTAGTCCTGTGACAAGGAGCATGTATTAGACATGCAGTGCCTTTTCACATCCATATTAATCTGCTGATAACTTTGTAATCTTGTGATCTGACCAAAATAACCTGCATTCAGATCTTGTACATGATATTTTCACAAAAATGTATGAAATAATGTGTACACGGATCTTTTGTACATGATATTTTCCCCAAGATTTCCAGTTATTGGCAGGTTGAATACATATGTGAAAAGGTGCAGCATATCTAATACATGCATGTCACAGGACTAATATTACTTTCACACAAAAAATATAAACAATTTGGAGCATAATTTAACAAAAAAAAAACAACAGAAATATATATATATGACATTTACATGAAAAAGTATAACAATACGAAAGATATCAATTTCAACAACAACAAAAAAGATCACCGATCTTAAAAAGTACATTCATACAACTTTTTACAGGAAAAAAATTAAAGCATGATGAGGAATATATATGACATTTACATGAAAAAGTATAAAGTTTATAACGATACTAAAGATATGAATGTCAGCAAAAAAAAAATATGATGCTATTATTGACAAAATAAATTAAAGATGTGAATTTCAGCAAAAAAAAAATCATTGATGTTAAAATGTACATTTATATGACTGTTTATATATATATTTTTTTATGATAAATGCTACTACAGGAGAAGGCATTCAAATCATTTTTATTTTAAATGGTCCCCATCCCCAGACCGGTTTCGACTTATGGGATTTAATACAAGAGAAGGCATTCAAATCATTTTTATTCAGCTCTCCAACTGAAAAAATCATATGGGACTGAACTTAATTCAGATACTCCATATATTAGTAGGCTTAGCTCTTTAATTTAGCTAAAGCCACAACAGCAAAATAATAATAGTAATAGTAACAAGTCAGATGTCACATGACTTATATATAGCTGCACTTACAAATATGTAAAATTAAGAGCGTGCTAATAGCTCTAAACAAGTTTTTTTTTTTTTTTATGATAAATGCTACTACAAGAGAAGGCATTCAAATCATTTTTATTTTAAATGGTCCCCATCCCCAGACCGGTTTCGACCTATGGGTCTCTTCAGTGAGGAGTTGGGACATTAGATCTAAAAAACCAACTCAAGCAAAGCATTTATCTAAAAGATAATTGTTACAAGAAGATCTGAAACTTTTAGACATCTACATGTCTTTAAAGTCAGCTCTCCAACTGAAAAAATCATATGGGACTGAACTTAATTCAGATACTCCATTTACATATTTGTAAGTGCAAGCTATATATAAGTCATGTGACATCTGACTTGTTACTATTACTATTATTATTTTGCTGTTGTGGCTTTAGCTAAATTAAAGAGCTAAGCCTACTAATATATGGAGTATCTGAATTAAGTTCAGTCCCATATGATTTTTTCAGTTGGAGAGCTGACTTTAAAGACATGTAGATGTCTAAAAGTTTCAGATCTTCTTCTAACAATTATCTTTTAGATAAATGCTTTGCTTGAGTTGGTTTTTTAGATCTAATGTCCCAACTCCTCACTGAAGAGACCCATAGGTCGAAACCGGTCTGGGGATGGGCACCATTTAAAATAAAAATGATTTAAATGCCTTCTCTTGTAGTAGCATTTATCATAAAAAAAAAAAAAGCTTGTTTAGAGCTATTAGCACGCTCTTAATTTTACATATTTGTAAGTGCAAGCTATATATAAGTCATGTGACATCTGACTTGTTACTATTACTATTATTATTTTGCTGTTGTGGCTTTAGCTAAATTAAAGAGCTAAGCCTACTAATATATGAGTATCTGAATTAAGTTCAGTCCCATATGATTTTTTCAGTTGGAGAGCTGACTTTAAAGACATGTAGATGTCTAAAAGTTTCAGATCTTCTTCTAACAATTATCTTTTAGATAAATGCTTTGCTTGAGTTGGTTTTTTAGATCTAATGTCCCAACTCCTCACTGAAGAGACCCATAGGTCGAAACCGGTCTTGGGATGGGGACCATTTAAAATAAAAATGATTTGAATGCCTTCTCTTGTAGTAGCATTTATCATAAAAAAAAGCTTGTTTAGAGCTATTAGCACGCTCTTAATTTTACATATTTGTAAGTGCAAGCTATATATAAGTCATGTGACATCTGACTTGTTACTATTACTATGACTGTTTATAGGAAAAAATTTAAAGCATGGTGAGGAATATACATTTATAACAATATTAAACAGAAATATATATGACATTTACACCAAAAAGTATAAAATGTATAACTATACTAGAGATATGGATTTCAGCAAAAAAAAATTTGAGGTGCCATTATGGACAAAACAATGACTAAATTACATGAATTGGCTAAAATATTTTTAAAAAGCATAAAATATATACATAAGTTATTTACCATGCAATATATAACAGGAAATGTTGCAATAAATAAATCTAAATTGTATTTTATTATAAGTCAATCAAATTTTCTGGACAAAATTGAGAGTTCAAGTAAAAAAAAATTCCCTTCAAAATGAACACGCGATTACACAGTACATTACCTGAACGGTATTGTCGATAATATTTTTTTAAAAAAAACAAAAAATTATTCATAAAATAAGAAAATATAACACTTTTATTAATTATACATATTGGCAGACATTTTTTTTTATTTTGTTCATTATACAAATGAATGCATCATCATCTTTATGATATTTATGCTAAATTCAGCCAAATATGAATTCAGGTATTGCCGTGATGTTCCCCAAAGTCTTTCGATGTTTTGGGAAAGTACAGTTATTTACTCACTTAAAATCAAATGAATTAAGCAACAATGAAATTAAAATGGACAATAACTACGAAGAAAAAATTCAATGCAATTGAAATCAAGCTATTGTCAGAATGAAATCTTGACAAAAAGTGGACAAGGAAAAAAAATTTTTTTTTCTTTCCAGATCAGAGGAAAAACACATGAAAAATGCAATCCAAGTGAAATCTAGCTAATGCCAGAATGAAATCTTGACAAAAAAAAATCTGGGCAAACTAGATGGGATAAAAAGCACATTTTCATATGAGGTCAGATAACAACATAGCAGTGTTTACTTGGATTTATTTGACCTAATTGCAATGTTACATATGTATCATGGATGTGAAAAGGTGCAACAGGTCTAATACATGCTATGACACAGGACTAAAACGTAAGTCCCATTTTTCTTTCATAAATGTAATAAGTTTTTTTCCTCTCAATTTACCCTCTTGCTATCTTTGATTTTTTTGAACATGTTTAACAAACTCTTAAAATTTTTAAAGAAAGAACCAAATGAATTTAAAGTTAATCCATGAATAAAAATTGATAGGTTAATATAATTTTTTATCAAACTATATATTTATTTTATGATGAAATAGATGTTTGAAATTATCTAATATCATGTCTTCTTTTTTTTTTTGTTAATTAAGATATTAAATACACCTAGGTCTCATTTTATGCGGATTTTTTTAATGCAATTTTGAAGTTATGTGATTTGTGTTTCTTCTTAATATCTTTCATATTTCACTATATTTATTAGATATCAAGAAATTAAAATTATTAATAACTTATTTTGACTTGAAATACTTTTTTTTTTTTTCAAAAATATAACGTTATATTAGCAGCTAATGTGAATATGGCCTGAAGCTGTATTTAGAATATTAGCTTCTGTGTAAATAACCTACTTATACTAATGAGCAAATAATAGATTTATATTTACATATAAAAATATGCAATAAATAGTCAAAAATTTTAAACTTTTAAAACGTATTTTGTTAATTATAACAGAAATAAATCATTTTTTAGATTTTTAAAATAAATAATAACGAAGATTTTATAAACTGAAAATAATCATTCTAATGATAATCTATAATCTTTTTGTTTTGAATACAATCTCATTTTTTAACATAGAAATAAAAAACCATTAACACAGCTCAAGACTGAAAGTGGCACTAGTTGTATGTCACATGATGAGTCTGATTTTTTAACATTTCACAAATGAATGCATATTGTCAAATAGCCAAACAACTGCTAATGATTAAAATATGTATGAAAAAATGTAAAATTAAATACTGTAGTTAATAAAAAAAGTAAAAAAGTTTGTCTTGTATTTTTTTTTTCAAATATTTGAAATTTTTTATTAGTCATACTTTATTTTTTTATTTATTTTATGCGAATTTTAAAGTAATTTTTCCTTCTTGCTTTGCTTTTATGCGATTTCTGAAAATTACAACTCCCTATCCCCATTTTTCAAGGTAAGTTAAGTCTATTTTTGTGCGATTTCTTTTGTGTGCATTTTCTGAGGAACCTATCTACCGCATAAAATGAGACCCAGGTGTAATTGTTTTTTTTTTTAAATATATATATTCTTTTTAGTCTTAATTACTTTATTCTATCCAATTCCTGTTCATAAAGTGCAGTGTGTGTGACCTTATATCATACAGCTTAAATTCTAAAATTTAGTTTTTTTTCTTGATGATCTCAATAAAACTAGTTATTTATAAGTAGGGGAAGCCCATGAATTGATTAAGATTATTTATAATAAGCTAATTTATTTATTTATTTCCCTCTTGCTCACAGTAATAACTTATAGAGTTCTTGTTTCCTGAGCTAGATTTGTGCATAACAGCTATATGGGATGGGGGGGGTTATATTTAATGTATGGGCATCCAGATGATGATGATGATGATGGTGATTCCTGAGTTGGTGCAAAGAGGATATTCTTAAAAGTCCATGCACTACCTTTTATTTAGATTGGTATTTATAAATTTTATTTTATTTTTAACTTGAGGATAAAAATACAATTTCTCAGATTCCTCATGGTTTAAACCCCATTTTTCTGGAGAGTTGCCAATGGCTAACCAATTTAGGGTAATTGGTGTTCACGTATTAGTGACCATTACAGATACGACCCTGTATTTCTCTGTAGTGTTACAATATGTATATACAAACATTTTAATTATGAAATGAAAATCACACACATGGACTTATGAAAATCATAAAATATCAGTATATTCAATCATTTAAAAATAGATGCTTACAATATATAAAATTCCATTAAATCAGTTCCATTTATAGTTTTGGAAGATTACAGGAATATTTAATGGACTTTTTAACATATTCGTTTTACTTAAATTGTAAAAAAGGATATATTGATTACATTTATTTTATTTTTAAATTCATAATTGATTGAAGGAACTATCACACAAAATGAAAATCTGCTCTAATACTTATAATGTAAGTCAGACCCCCTCCCCCCGACTTAAACAGACTTAAGTATCAAAGGATAAAATATTTCAGGGATCAAACCCCCTCCCAGATTGTTTATAAAATTGAATGCAGTAATGATACTTGTAGATATTGCTACCAGAATTCACAAGTACTTACACAAACATGTGAAAAACGATTCTGAAAATAATTGTTTTTACAGCATAAACAACAGTCTGGTCACATTTTCAATCCAATAAATGTTAAGATCATCTGTACTGAACATGACAACAGTGAAAGGTAAAATAGGCATGGTTTATTTCTAACAATTTCCATGCAATCAATAAAAAAGAAAATAGTATCCAACTATGTAAAAAATGGAATATGTATATTATTAATTTACATAAATTAGCATTCCATATAAATTATACAATGCATCCTGCAGATGAGTGTTGTGAATCTGGTTTCTCTGACCAAAAGTGTGCTCAACTATTGTCTACTCTTTAAAACATTGAAATAAATCAAGAACATTAAACTTTAATATAAAATGAAAATTATCATACAGCAAAATTTAAAAAAAAAAAAATTGGAAATGGATTTGTAATTTAAATTTTTTTATCATAGAGTTTAAAAGATTACAAATTGCATTTATTATGAAGCTTTAATTTAATTAAATTTAACACTTATTTTCACTTACTTATTGTATAAATATTCTCTGCTTAAACATAACAATTTATTAAATGAAAGCAGCCCTTATTTTGTGATCAGGAAGTCCTTATCCATCATATTTTTAATCATCATTTTGCATGATCATGTTGAATAATTGTAGAAATAGTGGAAAGGGGAGATGAGCACAAGTAATTTTTTTTCCATATGTCAAAGCATTGACCGGGAAGTGAACCCACGACAACTGTCTGCTGCGCTGATCTCTTGGCTACCAACACTTGACGAGCACATGTACAAGTAATTTATAAATACTATAAATGTATTCTGTCTCTATGGGAGCAAATATAAGCTATATTTTAGTGAGTACAAATTAATAAAAATTGGATCTTTGTTCATTTTTTAATAAGTACAGTATGTCATCAAAACCATTTAAGTTCTTTTAAAAAGTGGTATACTTGTAGCTTAAGTATGATGAAGTTAGTTCTGAAAAGTGAGCAAAATAAAGGTTTTATCCACCATTTGAAAATATATGATATCTGAAATAACAAATAGAATTCATTGAAGAATTAGTTAATAATCAACTAAAAGCAAAGACCACATTAAAAAATATATAAAGATAAGGAAGTGCTTCAAAAATTTATTTATCTGACTGCTATGGGAATTATCCTCTAAAACATATTTTTGACAAAATGAAATGAAAACTATCCTGCATTTAAATTTGTCAGAATGAAAAAAAAAAAAAGAGAAGAGCTTTCAGATTTAAAATAAGTAACTAAATATATACATTTTTTAACTTGGAGAGACCTTCATCCTGCAGTGGATTGGTAATGGTTGACAATGATGATGATAATAATAATGAATTTCTCAAAATTCACTAAAATGAAAATTTTCATAAAAAATATGTTTTTCCTTTGGTTAAAAAAAAACAACAACTTGATACTACCGTTTCAAAATATACTAACTTTGATTAACTTATATATATATTAAAACTGAGAATCAGTGGTAATTCATGAATAAATATTTTCCAAAATATATTATTAATCAAAAAATGAATCTGTTTTTGTGGTATCCTTATTTCTTGAAATCGGGATGACATCCCATTAAAAACATGTCTTAATAAAAAAAAATCAAAAAGTAAAAAGTAGCACATTTTAGTTAGCAATATAAATTTTCTAATTTATTTTTGATGAACTTTTTTATGTATTATGTGAAGAAGATAATAATTATCATGATAAGATCAGTAACTGACTTTAAAATTCATAAAAGTATGTTTTGTGTCCTTGGATCATTTATTAACAATAAAGGAGCCAGTTGTCAAGAAATTTAACACAGACTAAAACTAGGAAGAATTGCTATGAAAAATTGGGGGGGGGGGTATTTGAATGTGAAGATCAGAAATAAAAGATTAGATCCTTTAAAAGAAAAGTAAGAAAAAATTTTATGGTTTGAACTGAGGTATGGCATGAGGAACCAGGTTGAAATGTCTTATTTTGGTCAAAACGTAAACTCATTTAATAAAGAATATTTAAAGTTTGGAAAGTTGTTGGTGAAGAAGAATATGATTAGTAGTGAGATGATTGAATTCTTCATACCAATAATGAGTATGTCTTTGACTAGTCTGAAAAATAAAACTGATGATAGGGTATTGTGGGAGAATGCTTTTTATGTGATTTCCAGTAGTTAGTATTAACTTGATTGCATCTGATGATAATAATAATAATGATGTATTATTATTAAATTTACAATTTGAATGTTATATACTAAAATATATTTGTTAGAAAGGAAGTTGCCTTTTTTATACACTGGTAAACTAAGGAAGCAAAATATAAGTGTGTCATAAAAGACCAAAGTAAATATGTATAAATGAGTCAATTATGATTAGGAATAGAACAAACTATCTATAAAGATAGCATTAAACAAATTGATTATTGCATTCTTGTGTATGAGTAAGTTTACTTAGCATCATACATAGTGAAAATGTTGTGTGTTTAATCAGTTTATAATTTGTGATGTTAAACATTAAATTATTTATTTCTGAACCACTATATTAATTATTTCGATCTTAAGTTACTTAATGTGTTTTTTGTGCCTTTATAATCTTGCAATTAAAGTATCAAGTATATCAGATACTCAGTACAATTCATCTATCATGTTGTTTACTCATATCAGTACTTATGTATGCATGTAAGCTTTTACCCACTTATGTATGCTTATTAAACAATATGATTCAACTATGTATACTATCTTTCAAAATACTTCTTTTTTTTTTTTTTCATTTTTCAAATCAGTGAAGACATTTTGCAGATATTACATTATGTTATTATGAATTGTATTTTGGAATACACTGAATGTAAGTTTGTAGAATGTGTTTTTCATATATAGGTAACTCTTTTTACCATCAACCAAATCTGATGAAAGAGATGACCTGCTATAACTAATGGTTATATTCTAAGTTTTAATTAGTATTTTCTATATTTTTTAAAATCACTTTTAACCCAGGCATTTTTTTATTATTAATCTTTTTATTATTATTCAATATATTTAAATAATTTTAATACTTAATTGTAATCAAATGGTTAGTTACTGTGAGGACATGTAAAATTCCAATTACCAAGAATGACAGATTGAATTTAAATAGAAGAACCTCAATAATTTTATCACAAAGATGATTATGCTATTACAAAAGAATTTAATTTTTTATGTTTTATATTAAATTGATAATTGCTTGTGACAAATAAACATCTAAAAGTTATTAAAATTTAAAGCTGTTAGAAATACTTTAGAAGCAGACTGTATTTTATACATTTTTAAATTTAACATCTGTAGTACTTTGTACATGTGTATTATATTTCTTTTATAGACAATTTTATTGTTAAACTATTTTTATAGCATCCTTAGGCAACTATCAGTCCTTTTTTAAAAACTTGCTTAATGTTTATTTTAACTCTGTGGTAGGGAGGAAGTTGATATGTGCAGTTATCCTTTATTATTGTAGTAGATCTTTATAATATAAAAGTTTCTGTAATCTATAATAACATTTTTTACATGTGTTTTTTTTTTTAAATTAAATAGCAAATCGCAGACATGCTGCTAGTTCAAGGGAACTCTGTGATGTCAATTATTGGGTGAAAAAACTTGGCTGGTAAGTTGTCAGTTAATTTATTGTAATACATATATATATGTGTGTGTGTGCACAATTGTATGTGTGAATTGCTCTTCTTCCCAAAATGATAAAACATAAATTTATAAATGCAAACACAGTCTCCAGAATAGTAATAATTGAATTGTTGCTTGGTAGATCTTAAGACATTAGAGCATAAAAGTGATAAGATTTAATCCAGATTCATGAATCTTCAGTTCTCAAATCCGCCACTGCACTAAATTCCATAATGCATTCTGCTTCATTTCATAGGAATATAAATAACATATATTTCCCCAGTGAAGGAGATTATATCATATTTCAATTGTTTTAAATGTATATTATTACTGCAATCAATACATCGACATTCATCTAATCAATTCAAATTAATCTGGGACTTTTTTTGTTTTTTTCCATGTGTCATAGCATTGGCTGGGACGTGAACCCACAACCGTCTGCAACCAACTACTTGCTTGCATGGCGGCTGCGATACCTCTCGGCTAACAACGCAAGACTAATCTGGGACTTTTATCAGTGAATTAATAATAGCTAAATACCTATTGACCGGTCAATATTTGGGTTGACTATGGTCCATCCTGAAAGGAAAATCTAAAGAATGTTTTTCAAAAAATAAAAACATTCACAGTTTTTTTTTTTTTCTGAGATGAGAAAATTGTTTTAGAACTAGCTAATAAATAGTGTTTTCCTGAAGGTTTGTGATGATGGTGCTTTAGTGGTGTTTTTATATTGGACTATTTTCATAATCTAATTTGAGTATTAAATGTCTTTCTTTAGAAACACTTTTATTTAAATATTCCAAAGCACATCAAACAGGTTAGTATATGCACAATGTTTCGAGAGATATTATTCTCCCATCTTCTTCAGGTGTTGCTGGCCAACCAGTTGAACCCTTAGATTCTTGAGTATTGAATTTTAAGGTAATGCTCTAACCAACTGAGCCATCCTGCCAAAGGCAACAGTCAGTAGAAATTTCATATACTTAACAGTATAACATCAGACCAGCTTTCCAGTGCCATACCACACTACATGGAATTCTAACATCTACAAAGCCTAAGCTTGAAATGCTGAAAAGAAAAAACTGCATCTATGAAATACCATGTGAATGTGGAAGAACATATATTGGTGAGACCAGTTGTCCCATTGAAAAGCACTTGCAAGAACATAAACTGATGATTGGAAGAGAGAAAACAGATCTGTTTAAAGTAGCAGACAATGTGTGTTCCAATGAACATATGTTCAATTGGGAGAATACAAAAATATTTGATAGAGAAGAAAAGGTACAAAGAAGAAAACTTAAAGAAACTGCTCACATGACAATGGCAACAAATCTGATAAGCCAACGTAGTGTGACTAGATATAATGTATTGAAGTCACTGATCAACTTTTCTCTTAGGAAAAAGTGGAGAAATCAGGAGGAACCTCATAGATAAGTATATGAAATTTCTACTGACTTATCTTTGGCAGGATGGCTCAGTTGGTTAGAGTGTTACCTTAAAATTCAATACTCAAGAATCTAAGTTGTCAAGATTCAAATCCCATGCTATTACTCTTGCTGTTCAGGCTATCAACACCTGAAGAAGAGGGGAGAATAATACCTCTCAAAATGTTGTGCATATAGTAACCTGTTTGATGATGTGCTATTACTAACAATTGTAGGTATTTGGAGTATTTATTGTTAAATTTTTCTAAAGACATTTAATACTCAAATTAAATGATAGAAATAGTCTAATATAAAAATACAGCTGATAAATACTTTTTACTAAATGTAAATCTATCTGATTACATAAATAACTAAAATATTCACCATTAAATTAATACATGAACTTTGGGCCATTTTATAAACTTCCTTTAAAAAAAGGGATCAGGGATATAAAAAGAATAAAAATATTTTAGAGAGAGCATCATCAAAGTTACTTGAGTACAGAATAACCACTCTTTGGCCAAACTGAGATGTGAATTTATTAGGAAACTTTCAGCTTTTGAATCCACCTTTAAGTTAGATTGTCCAAGACCTAAGAATTGTAAAGGGGAGGGGCGTAAAAGAAAGGCAATAATAAATGAATTTTCAACTTTTGTCATATAGTAAGGTATATTTTAAATGGTTTATTTGCAAAAGATTGTGCCACAATTATAAACAATATTGTCAGATTGAACTATCACAGGAATGGTTTACTGAATTTAACTATTTCATCATTCTGTTCCCTTTAGGCTTAATGTGAGTATGGCTTTAAGTAATTTCTGATTTGGCTAAAGAAAGACAAAATTGCAAACAAATCAAGATTTTCAACTGGATTCACCGAAGATTTAATCTATTTGAGAATCTTTGAATAAAATAAATATTTGATTCAAGCTAAAGATGGAAAATAATAGAAAATTTGTCAGTAAAAATCAAGAAGGAAAAGTAATAACCAATGTTTGTTTGTTTTTTTCTCATTGTACTAACAGGAATTTTTTAAGAAAATCAATACTTTTGTAAGATTTGTATTAATAGTATACTCTGCTTTTTCATTGGAGATTTTTATGAAAATTGTTTTTTTATATCATCATCAGTTATCTTTAAAAAAAACGGGTTTCTTATGTAAACTAGAATACACTTTCCAAGTGTTTATGTTCCTTGTTCTATTTTTCAGTTACTTATATCTATTTCCCTTTTTAAAATCATCAAGCAACTTTTTTCTTTTTCCATCTTTTTGCTTCATATTTTTTTATAATCTCTTCTGATACATGTTTTATAATTTCTATGTTTGTAATTAGTTACGATCAATCCAATTTCTCTTTATAATTTTATCAAAATAGTATTTTTTTTTCAATTTATTCTTTTCAATACTTTAAAAATTTTTGTTCTTATCTTTCCAACTTATTTTTTCTATATTCCTCCAAATGCATAACTCTAAAGACTGTCTCTAATTTTTGTTTCACTTTTTGTAATTGTCCATGTTTTAAAACAATACAAAACATTTAACAAGCCTCTTCCTTAGATCTGATTTCAGTTGTTCATAGAATAATTTCCTACTCTTATTAAGTTTAGTAGTTATAGTTCTTACATTAATTTGCTCTATAATTTCCTGATAAAGAAAAGAGATGAAATTTAATGATCATATTATGAAAATTATGCATTTTAATTGTGTGAAGGCCTCATTAAAATTTATGATGTTGCTCTAAACATGATGATACTAGAATAGTTAAAGAGAAGACACGAATTGTTATTTACATATATATTTCCCATTATATCTATGTATGTTTGGGCAGAAAATTTTTATATCTATGTACTTTAGTTAAACATTTGTTGGAAATAAAAAAGCTTTTAAAAAAAAGACAGTAGATAAACTCACGAATAGAAATTCAAAGTTTGCGTGTACTGAACTGTTTATTGACAAAACCATCATGGAATTGTAGTCCACTATTAGAATACATCCTAGTAACAATTATTAATACCCAACTATTAACAATCCAATATGCATCTCATATCATCTCTTGATTACATTCAAGTTATTTAATGTATCAATAATAATACTTTCCAATTTTCTTATAAATGAACTATCATATATAATAAGGAGGTTTCTGAACCCACATTGCAATTTGGAAGCAAATTTATAAATATATTAATAATATAACACCAATCAATTTACATAATGCAGGAATATCTGAGTGTTTTATTTAAATTAAAATTAGTCTTACTATTTATAATTCATTTACAAAAAACAATAAATATTTCATTGTTAAAGATTCTTAAGTTTTATGATATAAAAATAATTTAATCAGTAAAATAAATTTTTTTCTTTAGGGTTTAGAATTCTTGGTAATATGCATAGCATTATCATCATATTTTTCATGACAAAAATATATACAGTGATTATCATTGACTATAGATGATTTTCTGAAAAATCTTGATTTTCTCGGGTAATTTTTCAGTTATTTAAACACCCAAGCAGCTCATACATTATTTGGAATGGAAAAAATATGATACAAAATTAATTTACCTTAGTAAAAAATGCTTCATTTACAAGTTGATATTTAAAATAATGAAATTGATTTTGTTTAATAATTAAATGTTTAAATTTAAATAAACAAACAGAACTAAGTAAAGTAACTTCATTTATTTTAAAATCAATACTATATCAATGACTTATTTTACTAATAACTGCTAAAAAGTGGAAGTTACATTTATCACTTGGAAAATATGGTAACAATAAATATACTACTGTGTTTGTAAAATCACAACTGAACAGAAGAAATCACAATTATTAACTAAACTCAGCCTTCTATGGTAAGAATATATAACAGAACTATGCATAAAAATGGAATATGAATATCATATGTCTAATAATAAAATTATAAAGTAAAAGGACTTCTTAAAATGAATAGTGCAATTCTAAATTATTAAGATGTTTAGAATAAATCGTGTTGAGTGAAGATAAACTATTATTGACAGAGCAAATGCTATCATTTGATAAGTTAACATATGTGTAGCAAAAGCAAATGTGGTCCTATAAAATATTAAAGGATAACATCAATTTCAAAATGACTTCATCAGCTTACCTCTCCTTTCCATCCTCAGAATGTTATCTGTATTATAATCTGATTTAATAGAAAAATAATCCATTAAAACCTTTTGCCACATATTTTTTATGTTTTAAATCACAAAAATTATGGAGAATAAGTAGCTCTTTTCTGTACATAAATGTCTAAACTAGACTTTTTCTCATCTTTACCTTGTGTTACATAACATAAACTTTTTTTTTGTTTGTTATATATATATTTCAAATGTGTTTCTATCATAATTGACATCATAAGTAGCTTGGAAATGAGTTAAAACCTCATAAAACACAGCAATATGTTGACAGCTGGAGCAGTTGTCTGTTCACTGGCTCCAGAAGGATGGGACTCATTACACTTTCAAGTTTTGAGTTTGTGGGGGGAAAAAGTTTGCCAAGATGTAGGTGAGTATTTGTTTTATCATTTCATCACCTTTACAAGAAATTTTAAATCAGTTTCCACTCAAAAGTATTTGAAATTGTCAATCATTTTGTTCTATGCAAATGGCTGCCATTAAAAAAGGCAAAAGCCAGTATAAGGAATTCCTAGAATCATTTGAGCAAGATTAAAATTTAGAAAAAGATTTTAAAACGAAACCAAATAATTAAAAAAAAAAAAAAATTACTAGAAATCATAAGTTTAATGATAGAATTAATTGAGAAATGGTTTGAAAGTCAAATTCCATTGAAAATGTTGGGGGAAAAAATGCTTAATAAAGATAGTCTTAAGAATTTCACGTTAACATCAGATATTTATAAAGTAAAGCTAGTTTCTATGGCTGCAAACCAGTCAGGAAGGACAGGAAATAGACTAAAAAACAAACTAGGTACAAAAGTAATCATAAAACTATAGAAGAAAAAGAAAAAATCCCAGCGTTAATTCGTTCATAAGAAAAAAGTTACAATATCTTGGTGTCGAACCGGGGGTGGCTGAATGCAGCAAAACAGTGCAGGAGGGGGAAATTATTTTAAATATGAATTCGATCTCAATTTTAGAATCAAATATTATAGATTATGTTTTAAGCCATCACCCTGCACAAGAATTAAATTTTTCCAATGATTTGATCAAAAATTATTGGGCCACTTCCGGTGCAATCGGGGTGCCATAAAAAAATAGAAAATTTTCAAATCAACACAGAACAAAGTATTTCCTGAGCCAAAAAACAATGATTTAAAGATAAAAATTAAGTTCAAATGATGTTATAGATCCAAACAAAGATATTGAAGCTGCAATTCACTCAACATCTTTTAATCCAACAATTATTAGGAATAATCCAAAGATTAATTATAAACTTTTAGACTACACAACTGAAACCTTGATTACTAATCAAGACCTAGATTTCAATTAAGATAAGCAGAATTCAAATAGGATCAATACAAGAGTTCCAGTTGGAATCCTACTACAATCAAGTCTGCAACATGGTTACAGAAACTAGTTATTAGAATAGGTTGGTTGCCATCAATCTCTGCTGTACAACCAAACAATAAGCAAGAATCATACAATGCTAATCACACTTCTCATAATCAGAATAACCAAGTGGAAATATATAAGCTAGATCAGAGGTCAGCAACCTTTTGGTAGTGTGGTGCAGAACCTATGTTACAATGTTATTCCGCATGTCGACATGGTTTTACCAACCTTATTACATTATCAAAATTGGTTCAGTTATAATGGGCTTCAAAGTTATATATAATATTATAGTATATAAATAATATACACTACTATATAATATATATTTTTGAAGTCCATTATAACTGGATTTTATATTATTGGTCATTTAGTATTTTAAAATACTTAGTATCATGTGAAAAGTACCTTTTTTAAATTTGTAATTTTTAACATGCTTATTAAAAATTAAATTACAAATTATAAATTACAACTTTTTACCTATACAAAATATATAATTTAAATAAGAAAATATTGTCGTGAATTCTAATATGATTAGTCATTTTTATTATTAAAATAAATTAATGTGAGCATTGCCCTTGTACCTCTTTGCTCAATGTCAGGTATGTAATTGGTCACTTTTAGCTTCACACATGCTTCTGATTGTTCAGGTATTGGCAACTTCTTTATGAACTCAAAATATTTTTCATATGTGAGAAAATTTGTTCACATTAAGTAAGTTGAACCAAATGCTGAAAGCAGAGCACAAGCAGTTTTTTTTTTCAAAGAATTAAATCTTTTAGGTAATGATACCCAACAATTGAGAATGACAGCCGACTTTTCTAGACAGTTCCTTTCAAGAGTTTTCTGCAATTCTACAAATTTAGTTTTCGACAATTCTGATGACATCAATTTGATTAATTTCATTTCAAAACTATCAATATCCATCCATTCAAAATGAGAAAAATCAAATGGGGTCATCTTTAAATCAATTAAGTCAGGCATGATGAGGAAAGAAAATATGGCTTATGTGTATTTGGAAGTCTTCACATCATTTGGAAAATTCTTCTCTGAGAGCTTCAATATATTTTTGAAGTTCATCTTTATTAATGTTAAATTGATTTGCATGGGTCTTTACATTTGGAAAGTACTTGTAGGTGTTAGTGGTAATATTACACCAAAATATATCTAATTTTGATGCAAATCCTTTCTAATATTCAAAAAGTTCTAGTACTATTTGATCCTTCCCTTGCAAATGCAAGTTCAAGGGTTTAATTATATCATCAGAAACATCAATTTGCATAAACAGCCTTCATCAATTATTTCTGGATAATGTCATTCTTTTTCATCAAGAAAATCTTGATTTCTTTCAGATATGATACAAACCTGTTCAAGATATTACCTTAACTAATCCAACAGACATTGCTGTATAGAGGGATGTCTATATATGTACTATTCATTTCTTGCAAAAGAGATTTAAATTGCCTATGTGTTAATAAAGAATGAGAAACTATGAAATTAATTATTTTAATGACAGTGTCCATTACAGAATTCAAGCATTGTAATGAAATTTTTGCAATTAAATTTTCCTGGTGTATAATGCAATGAAAACTCAATATTCGATGTTGCATATGAATTTCAAGAAGTTTAACAAATCCCTTTCTCTTTCCGACCATTGCATGACTAGCATCAGTAGTAACACTAAATATTTTATTTATGTTGATTTTCTGATTTTCAAAATAAGTGAAAAATGCAGTGAAAATATCATGTCCCTTTGTTGTACCAGTAAGAGGAATCAAGTAACATAATCCTTCATAAATATGATTGTTGTCACAATATCATGCAACTATTGCTAGGTGCATCACATCATTTACATCAGTGCTTTCATCAACAGCAACACTGAATGCAACAATGTGCTGCTGTAAACTGTTTTTCTCTTTTGTTGTTACATCTTCGGCCATATCAGTTATTCTTTTTTGAATTGATCTTGCAGAAGCTGGTATTTCTTGAATCCGAGACAGTATCATTTTTTTATTATATGGTAGATCACTGAATAAAATTTTAGCATTTTTCAAAAACATTTCTTTGATGAACAGTCCATCTGTGAAAGGTTTGCCTTTCAAAGCCACACAATGAGCAATTGCATAACTACATTTGGTGGCTTTATTTTGGTTTCCAATTATTTGACTAAAATAATTAATTTATTTCTTAAAGGCAGAAACAACTCTTTTTATAGCTTCACTTTTCTCATTTGAATTTTAAACATGAACACATGTTTAGTTTGATAATATCTTTGTACACTTGAGATACAACATACAATACTTTCACAGCATCTTTTTGCTGTACAAATTCATATTCATTTGCCCAAGAGTCTTTAAAAGAGCGAATATCATGTTTCTGTCTTTTGTGGGACATTTTGGGGATCTCTCAGTCACTATGCCATGAGAATCTCTTTTTTGAAAGAAGCGCCATCAATGAGTGTCAATTATTTACCATTCAACTACAGAAAATAGCTTTCTAAAATTGATAACATAATTTTGGATTACGATCTCATTTTTTAATTTTATCAGAAGTAAAATGTGAATATGTAGAATTTTTTTTCAATTGCAAACAAAAATATCTTTTAAATGAAGTCAAGTGTATTATTTTTTGGTAAATAATGATTTAATCATAAATTCAATGTTGAATGTAAAAACAAAAAAAAAAAGATGCTGGATGCTGATTTATAATATATATTTTTTTACTATTGCAATTTATTCAGAGTGCCATAAATAATCGTTGATGTGCCAAGCATGGCATGGGTGCCACAGGTTGCCGATCCCTGAGCTAGATTATAATCCCTGGAGAATTTTGCAGTCTCGGATGAGCTGAACAAGTATTTAGAACATTTGACATGCATCAAGAATTGACAACAGTGTGAAGCAGACTTCGATCTTCACTGACTTCAGTGTATAAAGTGATATGGTTAAATGGTGTGTTCTCATGGTTTGCGGGTAAGGCTAGCCATAGTTTTCAGAACTATAATGAATCAATGTACTTATCATCTTGTAATTTTGTAATCAAGGTAATTAATTCCATGTATTTTGCGATTAATCACCTATATAATTTCTCTGTGGTCTAGGTGGGCTGGTAGACTAAATGTGGTCCCAGCCCATTTGGACTGGCCCTTATTAGTATTGTTGTCATGTTTCCTTGGTTAACAATACATTTTTGGGCAGGTAGACCGAGTGTAATCCCTGCCCATTTGGACTGTTGGATTGGAAGTCACAGGGTTTTGCTTGAAGCTTTGGTCTCAGGGATGGAGGTGACAGTCCTGAGGGGTTCGTTGATCTGGGGGAGTGAATGGCAATCATCGCCGCACCCAGGGAAAGTATGGCCAGGCACTGTTCTCTTGGCACTCTTTGATTCGTTTAGTGTTCTGCATTGGCTGAACCAACATGAGACCCAGATGTATCTAACCCACTTGCGATCGGGGCCTGAGGTGGATTAACCTTGTCCAAGGGGTGGGTCTGGGGTCTGAGGGGAGCTATTTGAGGACCTGCCAGTTAAGCTGAGTGTCGTTACCCCCACATTGATTATTGCCTCAAATGGATGGTTGTGTCTCCTTGATTGACTCTTCATTGCTTCTCTTTTTTGTGACTTCCTTGATGTTTGAACTTGGGATTTATTTGTTTTTTTAGATACTAATAAATACCTAATTTATTGTGTAAGGAAGTTGGACTGCTTTGAGCCATCTCCCAGCTGTATTACATCAATGTAACATTGTAATCTCTTTGGTCCACTGGTGCAGGTGACGGAATGTGGCCCCTGCACATTTGGGCCCATTGCAATATTCAATTTGATATTGAAGTTTTGACAAATAGTAATTTAACTAAAACCTTCTTTGTATCAGATTAATAAACAAGGCAGAAATTTTAAACAAACTCATTTTTAAATTGCCTTGCTTTCAAATAAATATTTCAATATATAAATAATTAATTGGACACCATATATAATAATATTAAAGAATAATTTAATTTACACCAACTATAGGAACTTTTTAAAGATCTTTCCAAAGTGGCAATCTTTGATTTAAAAAAAAAAATCAATCGATCTTTGTTCTGTTATTTTGGGGTGATAACTGTTTTCAGAGTAGTGACATAAACATATTATATCCAGTAGTGATTTATTATTGACTTTTTGTCAAATATTTGTGCTTCAAAGATTGTAAAAAAAAAAATTCTATAAATCAGTGTATGATAAATTAACATTATTTAATATTGTTAGGCATGTTATGAGATTCGATTTGTTAGCATCAAATATTTTTATTTATATATATATAATTACTTGCTGTAAATATAATTTTATTATAACCTATATAATTTATAATTTACTTTTTATCTTTTTTACTATATATGATAGTTTGATTTTTAAGCAATGAGTATCAATCATATTAATCATCAAGCAAAAAAAGAAATACAAATAATGTAATATACTGCATTCATTAAAATTTATAATGTAGTTTTAAAATTAAGATGTTAGGATAAATTATGTTAAGGTACTGGAAAACAATATAAAAGCTACTATCGAAGATGATTTTCTTGCTGCCTTAACTTATATACATATATTGGGGGGGAATCAATAAATATAATTTCTTCTAGTTGTATTTTTATATTGGACTATTTCCATCATCTAATATGTGTATTGAATGTCTTTAGAAAAATGTAACTTTATTTAAATATTCCAAATACATTCAACTGTTAGTAATATCACATCAAACAGGTTAATATCTGTATTATTATTATTATTTTAACTTCTTTCCCCGCTATTTGGGGGGGATGGATGCATATTTGAGGAGTATTTAAGTTAGAAAATAGCTATTACTTTACTTTCTTTGTCTTCTGTAGAAGTGCTTTGTATAAATTTTTGTCAGTGATTCATCTTTTATAGATTTAATTGCAAGTTTGATCTCTTAAATTTATTAACAATTTGTACAGTATATAGATATGTGTGTATGTAATGAAATATATATATTCATTTGTTTTTAAAATTCACATTATTTTTATTAATAAAGTTCGCATAAGAAAAAATTTACATGGGAAAATATATTAATATATTAAGCATAATTTCACTGAAATTTTTTACTCCTCCTCATATTGCTCGTGCGGAGTTCGGATCAATAGAATCTTTTATGTCTGTCGGTTGGTGACTTTTTTTTTTTGTCCACCTTCATTAAATTGCAATGCAGTTAAAGTGCAAAACACATGTGCATCTCCAGAGTTCCTCCACGTGGTTGGAGTATGACTATTTATATTAAAATTACTTAATCCAAAGACGAAAAAAAAAAAGCTCTACCATTGGCTGATCCTCAAACACTTTAATTGTGTGGTTGTAGAATAATTTTTCAATTTATAATTTTAGTAAACACAACAGGGAAAGAGATCAAATTAGCTTATACTGCCAACCATTTATTGACATTAATAATTCTTTTTTTTTTTTTTTTTAAAAAAAAAACTTCATCGTTTACTTTTCCCTCCAGAATCATCTGAGGTTTCAGTAGCATATTATAGGCAGGGGATTTTACAGCTGTCCTTTTACACATTAAAAAAAAAGAGAGAGAGAATCATTTTTCACAGATTCCTATTTTATGAGTCATGATTTGTGTTGTCATCCTTTGGCAGAAAGAGTGTTATCACATCCCCATGATGCTGCCAGCTTTTAATACACTGCTTATGGACTATTATTGGTGGTGGTGTAAAAAAGCATTTATGCACAAAGAGGAAAACAACTGAATTTCCTTTGCATTTCTCTACAAAAATAATACCTACGACTTTATTGCTCTCTTTTACTTTTGAAATAATTTCCATTCCATGAGATACAAGCATGGGGAGTTCCGTGAGAATTTCTCAGCTGCCTTTATACTATGGCATTTTAGATCATCAAGCAGGACCATCCAGGTAAGTGTCTGATGTTTAGATGAATTAAAATATTTATATGCACCATTACAACGGCCGCAAATAGTGAGTGAATGTGTAAACTCTGATTTTTTTTCTTTGATTTTATAGGAATATTAGGCATGTTTCCAACTGCATGGGAGAGAGGAACTTAGAGGAGGCAAAGTTTCAAATAAAGCATAAAAAATAAATTTGTCAGATTTTATTTACACTTATGTATTTAAAATGTATTATTAACAATAATTTCTGGTTTGTATTAAGAAATTTTGCGTAATTGCTTAAAGCATGCTTCTCAGTCTGCCTACGCGTATTTATTAATGCGTTCGTATGTTCTCTAACACTGTATATGTAATGCTATGTCTTGTATATATTAAACGATCTTTTTTTTTTTAAATTGCAGCAGTGGTTCTCATCGGCCAGTTAAAATGGTAAGTATTAATAACACATACTGTAGTAATAATTTTATTTGTAATGTTAATTCGATTTATATATTCAATACGAAAATATTTTTACATTTAATATACTGCTTTAAGATTCTGGGTTTTATCAAAGCCAGTATGGGAGAAGAGAAATCGTGAGAGAGGGGGGCTTAAATTCTTTTCATTTATTAGTCACCAAGTCAAGATTGAAGTGTGCTTCTGATAGATCTCAAACAAGAGATTTATCAATATGCAATGAGGACACCCCCTCCCTCATCACTTTGTGGATCCCTGGTAGTAGACTGTATCATTGTTTGTAGCTGAGGAGACTGGAGTTATCATATTGATTAGACGATTACCTTGAAGCTAGAAAAAGGAAGGAGAAGTGGTGATTTCATTCTGGAATACAGGTGCAGATGAAGAGTTAGCAAATATAATTTCAATTATGGTGTAATACAATAGAACTAGTATTTTATGGTGGTGTGGGAGGGTGGCAGGTAAATCTTTATTTTAATAATTGTCTTATTCTTTTTGTGATTATTGTATATCTAATCTGTTATTGTATAATGAATAGAGGGGCATTTCCTCCTTAACTGCTCTTTTTTAATATATATATATTTAACCATTTATGTTTTATTACTCTTTTTTTCTCAAAGTACTTAGTAAAGAAATAACAACGTATTGATTTTTAGTATTGCTGAAGTACTTAAACATTAAACACCTTATTAAACATCAGAATTTATGAGTATTTTTTCCGCCTTGTCTTGGGGTGATTTCTGTGTATGAATTCACTTATTCACTTACATATATTAGAAACTTAAAATTTATAATTAAAAGTCTTTGACGTATTTTTTATTAAGTGGCTTTAGTTAACGTCATTTATTTGAAGTTTGATTTTTTGGTGACGAAAATTTAAAAAAGACAAGTATTGACATCTCTATACTATTATTTACCGAACTGCTAAATTTATTAAATTACAGTATTGTGTATTTAAAACTTTGTCTTAAATAAATACTTTTAAAAGTATCATGAAAAAAATTTAACAAAATGTTACACAAAAAAATGGATTGTGAAATAAGGGGGGGGGGGGGTGAGTACTTTATCAATAAATAAATTATACACGCTGTCGCAATATATAAAAAAAAAAAAATCATTGAAATTAGAATTGACATTCCTTCCTCAGATATGGAATTGGAGGAAGGAAAAACAATTTTTTAGAGATAGCTTGAATATTCATTTTTTAATATTATATATTTCTGTCTATGCTGTATAATTAATTATCTTTATGAATGTATAGCTTGATAAACAAACGAATTCTGTTTAAATATCAATCTATTTTTATTAATTAAAAACCGTTCATTTAATAAGTCAAAAAATGTGAGATTAAAGTAGTTTTATTAATGAGAATTTTTATCTACTATATATAAAATTATAAATTTTTCAGGAGATAAGACTAAAAGTAATGGATTGATATCCAAATGTATTCATATATACTTGCTTAGAAAATAATTGTCAAAACTATATTAAAAATTATATAGTACAATTCAAAGTCAAACATTATCTTCACTCTAATAACATTATCAAAAGGATATCCATTCTTAAAAATAATTTTTCTGGAATGATTTATCCAGAAGGTTTCACAATTCAATGTTTATAATATATTATGCACGTGTATCAAATTTTAATTAATAGTATCCATAATATTATGTAAACATATCTATACATTATGATACCCTGATGTATGCACTTCTATTGCTCTCTCACTGGTTAAAGTTTATAATATAGTACAAGTTGCATAAGTTTAAAATACTAATTAATAGTATTCATAATATAATATGAACATATTTATATATTGTGATATCTAGTGTATACAATTTTATTCTTCTTTCAATAGTTAACATTTATATATAAGACAACGTGCATTGAATACTAATAGTATAATATAATGCGAACATGTTATATATTGTGATATCCGATGCATGCAACTCTCTTTCTTCTCCAATCATTTAATGTTGTTAACACAAAACAGGGTGCAAATGCATTAAGTGCTAGTTAGTATTATTTATTATATAATGTAAACATATCTATTTATTGTGATAACTAATGTACACAACTCTGTTCTCTCCTACTAGTTAATATTTGTTGCATAGCATAAGGAGCATATGTATATAAATATTTTTCAGTTTTATAGATAGACAACTTCCATATCTCTCCTTTATTTTTTATTTCATAAATAATTTCATATAAATAAAGATACAATAAAAGACAAATAACCCTCAATATGCATTTTGTGCTGAACCATCACTCATCAGTTGGGCCAGGTCATCATCTCTCATATATATCTTTATTACATGAAGAGTATTTATGTAGAGCAAATTGTCTCGTTTTTATTTTCAAGCGTCAATTTACTCCTCTACCAACTTTTACGTTATCAACTTTTTTTTGAATATTTTTCAGTAATATTCATAATATAATGTAAGACAATAAGGTAAATGTATCAAATACTGGGTAGTAATATTTATAATATAATATGAACATATCTGTATATTGCTATACTTAGTGTGTGCAACTATATCTCACTTCCATTGGTTAACTTTTCTAATATAACACAAGTGATATATGCATCAAATTCTAGTTAATAGTATTTACAATATAAAATAAACACATCTGTATATTGTAATCCCTGATCTCCCATTAGCTAATGTTATAAGACCAGATATGCATGTATCAAATATTAATAGTATTTGTAATATAATGTGAACATATCTAAATAATGTGAAACCTGGTATATGCAAGTCTGTTCTTCTCTGACTAGTTACTGTTTATAAGAGAAGGTACACGCACATCAAATACTAGTTAGAATTATTAATAATATAATATGAACATATCTATATATTATAATATTTACTATATGTTTATTTATCTCCCACAATTTAATGTTTACAAATATAAAATAAAGTGCATATACATAATGTGAACATATTTTATAATATGATATCTGGGTGCATGATATTTTTATATCTGTCGCACTGTTTAGTGTTGTTAAGTCAAGATACACATTCATAAAATACTAATTAATAACAGTCATAATAAAATGAGAAGAATAATAATTTTATCTTTTCTATTAGCCTATTATTAATATGTTGGTTTTGAGAATATATTAATTTGCTAGTAATCTTTTTTCTTTTATTTCATGATCAACATCAAAACAGTATATGTTACTAAAATGAAAAATTAATACATTGTACAGGCTTAAACCTGCATTTATATATGTAATATATGCGGGATTCGAACTCAGACTTTCACACGACCCACTACTCACATGTGTGTGATCAGGTGAGTCAGCAATATGAGATGGTACTGAGAGTAGTGGGTCGTGTGAAAGTCTGAGTTCGAATCCCGCATAAAATGAAAAATGGAAATAAAATTATCTTTGATATGATAAAACAGATTAATTAATTTTTAATATTAATATCACACAATAAATAACAGTTATGAAATTAATTGTCTATAAAATAGTGATTTGTGGAATGCTAAATTTAAAAAACGACAGTATCAACTTTTTAATTAACAATCAATTTTTAAATAAAACTGATTATGATATGTTCTTGCTAAAAATAAAAAACCACTTAGTAATAGCACACAACTTTTTTAAAATATATATATATTTCAATCTACTTTGTTTTGTGAGTTAATAAAGTGTCAAAAAAATTTTCTGCCATTAGCAACATGCAATTATTTCATAATATGCTTGTTAAGGGAATAAAAATTCTAAGTAAAACTAAATAAACTTTATGTTAACAAAATTGAATTCTAAAATCTTAATAATACAGAATCAGTCAAGAAAAATAAATTAAAATTACTATTTAATTATTACAAGCTTCTCAAACTGATTTCTTTGTTCACTTTTAAATATTTTTTTTTCATAATAAATTTACTACTTAAGATTGATTTCTTAAATTGAAGAATAATTTACAGTATAGAATGCTTCTTGCATTTATTAAACCAATACACACAATAATTTGTACAAAGATATTTTTTTATATTCATATCAAAGAACATGCTGTTGAAATTAGTAATAATTTTATATATATATGTAATATTTTATATTTTTCATTTTTTTGGCTACCATGATCATGCATTGAAATAAAGATTAATTTTCCTAAATTGATTTATCACATATATAAATTTCTCTATATTTGCAGTGAATAACTCTTTAAGTAATATATATAAACATGTTAAGTCCTATAGTATTAAATTCTAACTAACAGCTAAATAGACAAAATTTGTTTGTATTTCAATATTTTATATGAGAAGCAAATTTGGACAATGATAACTGTGAATGAATATAAATTATGCCCAATTGAAGTTGCTTAAATTATTATTTCCGAGGTAATTTCTAAATACTCATTTTTAATAATTTTGTTAAAAATTAACATCATCAATAACATATGTAATAAACATCACATGAGTCAAGGCTCCTCACTGACGAAGGCCACAAGCCAGAAACTAGTCTGGGGATATTGGATGAGTAGGCACTAGATGGGGATTTTATGCACAAGCCTTCTGGCATCCATTGATTACTCTAGCTTGCTGTGTGTGGCAATACGTGAATTTTTCCTGTTTTAACAACAGTTATACACAAGCATAAGAAGTGGTGGTCATGTATTGTTTATTGGCTTAAAACCAATCCTGCCTAATAGGATAGTGGTGGCTATGGTTATTAAAGAGCCAAAGACACTAAAATGTATGGGTGCTGAACTGAGTTCAGACCCATATGACTATATAGGTTAATGAGTTTGGATTGAAAACATTAAGTTGTTTTCAGTTTAAGACTCATAGTTTTGTAGTTAAGTGGAGATAAAAGGTGGCTTCTGGAGGGTTGCATTAGATCCTAAGATCTAGGTGCAGTGCTCTCAGATCCAAGGCTCCTCATTGACGAAGGCTGCAAGCCAAAAACTAGTCTCGGGATATAGGATGATTAGGTACTAGATGGGGATTTTATGCACAAGCCTTCTGGCATCCATTGATTACTCTAGCTTGCTGTGTGTGGCAATATGAATTATATAATATATTTGGCGTAAAGACTCTCAAAATATTGTTTTTCAATAATATGTAAAATCTTATGGTTAATAATTTAAATTCATATTGTGATGTTTATTTCTACCTATTTTGATATTCTAGTGAATAAATAATCAAATATCAAATTTTAAAATGCTAATTAATACAGTACTAAGAATTATCTAATCACTGCATCGATATAATCTTTACAAGTGCTAAATATGGCAATGCATTACATTCTATTGACAGATTTGCTTTGCAAATGTAAAATGAATTAATCTACATTTGCTTTCCCAGCAAATGTTATTAATCAATGGGAATATCTAATTCTATTCATATTTTAAGAATTCCTCATTTGTGAATATAGTTAATAATTTAACTTCATGAGGTAAAATTGAATTCTATTTGTTTTAATAAGTTTTTGATTATATGTTCAAATATCAAAATTTATAAATACTAATTTATACAGCAATAACAATTAAGTACTCATTGGGTTGATAAACTTTCCAACCACTAGTTATAATAATGCTATGAGATGTTGCATGTTATTTATATACAATATTGGAGAGTTCTTTGTTAATAAATTATGCTGTAAACTTTTAATATTATACATTAACTATTATGCACTAGAATGTTAAAAGGGAATATTTAGAAACTTTACCTTAAAAAATTTAATTGGATCCAATTTTAATTAAGTTTTATTTATGAGGGGTACCCAGAAGAAACCAAAATTGATTTTTGAAAGGTGGGTGACTTATAATGCAGGCTTCTTCCACTAGGTGAATGTTTGTGGAACCCTTCTGAATCAGTATGTCAACTAATATTGTTAGGGAAAGTTGTGTTTGATTCCAGGGATTTATTTTTCAATGAGTTGACTAATCTTTCACTGCTTTTGTGATGGCAGATTCAAACAAATAATTGAGGCTATGAAGTTTAATTTCCTTCTGGAAAATAAAAGCATCAGATTGTTATGCTATAAAAAGCTATAAAGAATCTATCATGAATAAAACATAATTATGAATGGTTTTCCAATTTTAAATGAGGTTAAATGTCAATTGATGATCAACCTCATTTCAGATGTTTTTAATCATCGAAACTGATGAAAATTTGTTGAAAATTTGTCAAGCCATTCTGGAAGATCACCATAAGTCCAATAATGAATTTGTGAAATTAATTAGGAATTCATGTAGTTTTTGTCAGCAAATTTTAGCAGAGGAATTAGGCATGAAACAAATTGCAGAAAAATTCTTGCTCTCCTACTCATGCCTGACTTGAGAGACAATTTTCTAGCTGCATTTCATAATTTTGCAGGTACACTTGGAAACTGATTCTGATTTATTTTGCAAAATCATAATTGATTGTGAATCTTAGTGCTACAGTTATGGAAAACTCCCACTTCTCATCTCAAATTGAAACCAAATGTGAAAACAATGCTTATTTGTTGGGTTTTTTTGTGTAAAAGGGATTTAGTAATCAAAATTTGTATCCTTTGTATCAACAACCATACTTCATATTTGGAAGTTTTGAAAAGGTTGCATCACAATTTATTCCATTATGACAACACCTGCTCACACTGCTGATTTTTGGCCAAAAATAGCATGACACATTTGTTTCATTCTATGTATCCATCTGATTTTACCCCATGTGACTTTTTTATTTTTTCAGATAAAAAGATATCACAAAGAAAAATGCTTGCTAATGTTAAGGAGATGAAACAAAAAATGGCAGAAATACTTGGACATTACCTTAAAAAATATTTGGACAAATGAAGGAGAATAAAATTTCTATTTTTTATAAATGAATTGTAATTTCTTTTAGGTGCTCTCTTGTACATTCACAATGAATAGAATTTTGTTCTCATAGCTATCATTCTCCAAATTGTTTTCTATATAAGTTCTTTGGTTACAGATAAAAGTGAATTCATTTTGTCTCCTTAGTAAGGAGGTGTTAATATTGATTTATTTCTAGTGGTAAAAACTGTTTTATTATATATATTTTTATCTGAAAATAATCTTCTGGATGTGTTATTCTGTTAATAATTTTGCCATAAGCAATAAAAATAGAATTTGAAAGTGAATTAATGTTGATGTCAAAATAATAAATGAAAAATATGCATCAGAATGTTTGTATATGTTTTGTTTGAAAGTATCTATGCATGTATACTATAATAATTTTAGCCATCAAAATAAATAAATAAATAAAATGAAAATTCTTATAAAATGAATGAAATCTAAAAGTTATTCACTTAGTTTGCTTTTCTCGTTTATTATAAAAATATACACTTTTTTTTTAAAAAAAAGGTATTCTTTAATATGTCTATACTGTATTGTGGCATTTTGATTAAAAACAAAAAAAAATCATAAACTAGAATTTGAAAGTTGATTAATATGAATAGCAAAAAATATATAATAAAAACTATAGTACAGTAAAATTATCTTAAGCATGGAATTATTAAATCGTCAGCTGAAATACAATGTTGCTGAAATAGCAATTAAATGCATAAGACTGTTTATAATTTGAATGCTTTATAAATTGTTATTGTGTTCTGTGGCTTATTATCATTTAGTTTTCTGCAATTTCTTCAACTTTATTAATTTTTGTAGATAGAAAAAATGATGTTAAAAAATTGGATCAATATTGAAGTGGAAAAAAAGAGACCATTTTAAAAAGATAAAGTTATAAAATGGTTGGCAATTTAAATTTTGGGTTCAGTATGATTAAATCTACATTCTACATCATTTTTAAAAAATAAAATTTCACCTTGGGCAGTTAATGTGGATTAATCAAAAGCAATGGATAAATCATTGCATCAATTATCATTTATGAAAAGGTTAAGCAATTGTTGAAAGAGTTACCAACCAAAGTAAAATTCACCAGATTCAGAAATGGAATTGGATTGCATAATGTTACATGATATAGTGAAGCTTCTAGCCAGATAAGACTGCTACTGTACATTTTTCTTGCAAAAACAGAAATTGTAAAATCAATGCTCTGAATTTTTACTAACTTATATTATTATGTTTTAGTTTTATGCCTTTAAAAGATGAATTTTAGTTGTCTTTAAAATATTACTAGTATGTAAAGCAATTACTTTTATATGTGTTTTTATATTTACAGTTTTTGATATTTTTTTTTTTGTTGGTGTTGCTTAAATAATTTTTTGAGGTGATAACTTCGATCTTGGCTGTGAGCCTGAAGCAGGTTATCTCTAAATATATGTATTTCAATATAACTATAATACACCAATCACATAATGAATGATTTTCTAGAATCAGTTAGTTCATTTTAGCAGACTCCACTGTATTTCAGAAATAATGCACAGTATGACCAACATATTAGCATTTTGTAACTGTCTTAATTCAGTTATATATATATATAAATTGAAATTCAGACATTTTAGGCAAACTGTATTTGCCTGTATAGCAGCTATCATTTTCTTGTATTGCACCCTTTCTAAGTCTCATGTATTCACTTGGTCCTGCACATTCATTTAGTCATGTTGTTAATTAATTTTGCTGATATCTTAATGTGTATAATTTTTTAAATAAATATATTATAGGCATGTATATGCATGTTAAAACATCTGCACTATATATATTATATATGTTTAAAATATAATTTTTATAGGCTTCGCTGCTATCGATGAATTTCACGTTCTATATGATATAACAGTCATACTATATACAATAAATGAAATATGCACATCAGTCACTACAGTGTAAATTTAAACATTTTAATGTTATTAAAATTAAAGCTAGTCGAACAATGGGATTTTTTCTGCTAAAATTATAAATGTATAATAAATGAGCATTATCTTAGAATGTTAATTGATTGTAATGAAACACACACACACACACACACACACACAAAAGGGAGACTCTGTAAAAATGAAAGACATGTGGAAAAAAAGAAAGTTATCGTATTGAATTTATAATAATAACCACCTTTCTAATTACCATATTAACATTTAGTAAAACTTTTTCTGTTTGAATCTGATGTAAACAAAAAGCATATCATATGGTTTTGAATAAAGTTCCAATTTAAAAAAAATCATCATTTTTTTATTTACTTCCAGAATGTGACATCCTTATACATGCACAAAACTATCTGTTATTCAATATTATTGTCATTTACTACATATAGTGTAAATATCCATGTTTTTATATTTTAATTTATAAATATAGGGGATTTAAACTTAGACTTTCAAGCACTCTTCAACTATCCACACTATCTCATACAACTGCTACACATGACCACACACATACAGAAAAGATAAATAATTACCAATATACATATTTTGTGCTAAACCAGCACTCATCTGGACCATCTGATGAGTGCTGGTTTAGCATGAAATACATATATTGGTGATTATTTATCTTTTCTGCATGTGTGTGGTCATGTGTAGCAGTTGTATGAGATAGTGTGGATAAATGAAGACTGCTTGAAAGTCTGAGGTCAAATCCCCTATATTTACAATTAAGTTCCAGGTTTGTGAGGAGTGCCTGGTTTTCAAATATTTTAGTTTATATAATTTCATTTTATTTTGGTCAAATTGTTGGTTAATTAAAAAATAATTATAATTTTGAAGCAATCAGGAAATTTATTTACAACTAACTATATTACTAATTGAAATAAAAAAAATTTTTCTTTCCACTTTTACTAAAAAGAAATAAGATTATTTATGCTAGGAATATTGCTATCTTAGATTTCAAACAGATCTTGATAATATTCTTTGATCTCCCTCATAAAATACTGACTGTAACTTTTGTTTCACATCAAATTATTGATTTATTTTCAGTAAGTATTGCCCTTTCTCATTAACACAACCTAAATAATTTTCAATTTTGTTCTCCTTTTTAAATGTCTTATAGTTTCTAAAATACTAATGCTAGATCTAATGCCACTTTTCTAAATTTAAACGTTTCTTTAACTAAAAGACAGTTCATAAGTAATTCTTGTAAAGCAATTATTTGCTTGTGTGAAATAAAGCTAACCGTTTTGTAATGCTCATTCCCTTGTGCAATGTTTTTTAATTGGATCCATAAGCTAATTTATATTATAGACAGAACTTATATAGTTGTCTTATTTCAATTGTGTTGAACTATTATTATATATTAATGAAATATGTACATTTAATAACTTTATTTATCTAAGGTCCTGATACCAAATTTTAAAAGATATATCTATTACCTTTTTTTTAAAAAAAAAAAAAAGAATATACAGGTTGCACACAGTTATTGCTGAAAAGCAGAAATTGCTTTTATTTATTATAAACTCATTAATGTATTCTTTGTATATACAATGAAGCCACAAATTACACAACTTCAGTTATATGCTCTCCAATAAAAAATATAAACAAACAAATAAAAATGAAAATAAAGAAAAAAACATTAAAATTTGTAATTTAATATGTTAAATACTATACAAACAGCATTTTTTTCATCTCTGAGCATTGTATGTGATCACGTTAAAATTTAAATTTGTAAATATATTTTGCAATACGTTTTGAGAAATGCTGCTGTATATGATCATATTTTTAATAATATTTCTTCTGTTTATATTCAAAACACTTATATTTTCTTTTTTATTATCCTTGGAATATTTAGTACACCTGGGTCTCGTTTTATGCGGATTATTTTAATCCGATTTTGAAGTTATGTGATTCATGTTTCTTCTTAATATCTTTCATATTTCACTATATTTATTAGATATCAAGAAATTTAAATTATTAATAACTTATTTTGACTTGAAATACTTTTTTGTTCAAAAATATAACGTTATATTAACAGCTAGTGTAAATATGGCCTGAAGCTGTATTTAGAACTTAGCTTCTATGTAAATAACCTATTTATACTAATGAGTAAATAATAATAATAGATTTATACTTACATATAAAAATATCACAATAAATATTCAAAAAATTTAAACTTTTAAAACGTTGTTATATATAACAGAAGTAAATAATCTTTTAGATTTTTAAAATAAAAAATGAAGATTTTATAAACTGAAAATAATCTTTCTAATGATAATTTGTAATCTTTTTGTTTTGATTGCAATCTCATTTTTTAAATATAGAAACAAAAAACCATTAACACAGCACAAGACTGAAAATGGCGCTAGTTGTACATCACATCATGAATAAAAATAAAATGGCTAACAGGTTTCTCTGGGCATAATTGCTGAGAGATCACATCGAGTCTGATTTCTTACCAGTTTACAAATGAACGCTAGTGGTAATGATTAAAATATGTATGAAAAATGTAAAATTAAATACTGTAGTAATAAAAAAAGTAAAAAAAAGTTTGTCTTGTATTAATTTTTTTCAAATATTTGAAATTTTTTATTAGTCATACTTTATTTGCTTATTTTTTAAATGCAAATTTTAAAGTAATTTTTCCTTGTTGCTTTGCTTTTATGTGAATTCTGAAAATACAGCACCTATCCCATATTTTTCAAGGTAAATTAAGTCTATTTTTGCGCGATTTTTTTTAATGCGAGTTTTCTGTGTAAACTATCTACCACATAAAATGAGACCCGGGTGTATATGTAACAAATGTTTTCTAAGCTTAATGCTAAAAGTTTTACAAAATTTTAGATCATACTAAAAATTGATACTGACTTTAAAACATCAAAACAATTGGAGAGATCTAATTTTTTGATAACAAGTGTTATTTTGTTTCTACAAGAAAAAAAAGTTACTGAAAGAAAAAATACAAGAACATATTTAATAGTGATGAAAGTCGGACATTTTGGCATTTACTTAAAATGTAGTAATGTTTTGATTATTTATCAAACACTCAGGAAGTCTGTAATTAGAAAGAGAAAGGCTTTAACCATTTTTGCATGCACCTTAAATATTTCTATAACAGCTAAATGATGTAGTTTTTGACTATAGAGGGACCTCTCAAACCTCAACACAAGGTAGGACTTTATAAAGATAAGAGCAGTCATCTTCTCTTTAATCTAAATTCTTAATTATATAGGCCAACTGAAGCAATTTGATTTGAGAGCATGAAGATATTCGCTTCACATTTAAATCCACTATTTCCTTTCACAAATTAACACATGCAAAATCTTGTAATTTACAAGTTAATATTAAGATCTTTTTTAATGGAAATATAGAAACTAATGTAATTTTTCATTATTTCTAATTACAGACTTCCTGTGCACTTGATAAATAGTCAGAATGTTTTATTAGTTTCTATATTTCCATTAAAAAATCTTAATATTAGCTTATTGTAAATTGCAAGATTTCGCATGGGTTAATTTGTGAAAGGAAATAGTGAATTATCTTCATGCTCTCAAATCAAGATACTTCAGATTGACCTATATAATTAAGAATTTAGATTAAAGATAAGATGACCATTCTTATCTTTATAAAGTCTCTATCTTATATTGAGGTTTGAGAGTTCCCTCTATAGTCAAAAACTACATCGTTTGGCTATTATACAAACATTTAAGGTGCATATGAAAAAAGTTAAAACCTTTCTCTTTCTAATTAAAATAAATAAATAATTTTTTTTTATTATTTATTTTGCTTCAGTGAATGCATGAGTGAGCATATAGCTGATAAAATATATATAAATGTTCTCTCAGTTTATTATTATTTTAAATTTTGTTTATACTATAATCTTAATTTATATATTTATACTTATATATAAAAAGCATCTGTTATATATATCTTAATTTATATATTTATACTTATATATAAAAAGCATCTGTTATATATATATATATGCACGATGAAAAGTACTATACACTTGCAGTGCAATAAACAATATATATTTTATTTTAATCAAAGTTTATCAGTGAAATGTGAGTTATTATAGACCTTGTATATTTGTGTGAAAGGGGAGCTTGGAACAAATTATAGCATAGTTTTTTGCTGCTTCATTGTATAACCATTTTAATTAAGTTATTTATTTATGTATGTACCACAAAAATTTAATTATATTTTAATTTTTTTAATATTACTGATATAAAATATTTTATGCATTCACTTCTCATAAACTTGCAATACTTAAAAAAAAAAACTTAGTTCAGCAACATTACTGATGTATATATAAAATTGTTTCTAACATAAATATCAGAAAATTTTATTTTCCCTTCTTCCCTGATTTCAGCCCCATCTAAAAACAAAATCTTACCTGAAATTTAGATTGTCATACATTAGATTATAACCATTCATTGAATAAAAAATGCATCTTCGGGCAATCTGCAAAAATAACCATTTCACACAGTTTCAGTTCTGGAAATGCCATTTATCAAGTGCACATGTGGAACAGTTGATCACTAAAACATATTTTTCTGTAATTTATTTGTGCATATTGCTTTAAAAAATTAAGTAAATAAAAATAAGAAGTTCATTATTTTTTTATATTTGCTTGATTATGAAAACATTTTTCATTGTTATATGACTGAAAATTTGTAATAAAAGTTGTCTTTTTTGTATACTATTTCTGAAATGGTAGCTTATATAAAAATGACCATTGAGCTATAATTGTTTTTCTATTGAATTTTCAAAAATAAAAGTTTAGCATAGAATTGCAAACTTTTTGCATATATATTTCATACACTATTGAAAATCAATAATGAATTTATTCCGAGCACATGTGTTGTCATCTCAAATTAGAGTAATACAATCTTTTTTTTATTTATTAAGGAAAATGCACGTACAATTGCAATATAAATCTTGTTGGTATAAGTAATACAATCTTATGTGATATTAAAACTGTCATAGTATATTTTAGTCCAATTTTTTTTCTTTTCAGTTGTCAAACATCATGGTGAATTATGATATCTTGCAGATAAATTAAACTTTTTCATTAAAAAAAAACTTGTTTGATCACATTGTGTATATCAAGTATATGACCAAATCATATTTGGATATTAAAATTGTCACTATATTTTTTTCTGTTTTATTTTTTTAAAAAAAAAAAGAATTTTATAATAAATCATATAAAATTGTAAATCACATAACTAGTAGAAAAATACTCTTCTTTATAAAAGAGTGATATTTTAAACTTAAACTCGGATTAAATGATTTTATTTTCTTGTCTATAAAATATAATAGTATATTTTTCCTGTTTTCTTTTATTTTGAAAAGGCATTGCATAGAATTTTAAATGTTTGTGTTTTAATGAGATGCATAGTTGAAAATTAATATGTATTGCAGATGTAACATATCATATGAATGAACTCATTTTGACCTGATTTTTTTTAATTATTCCATTTTTTCATTGTTTTTAGCTGATCTAAAAATGCTTAGAAAATAGACTTCAAATTCATGCAGTTCAGAATAACAATGGGTCTACTCATGTATATTATTGTAAAATATATAAAAACAAAATTAATATAAATAATTGAGAAATTTTTACTAGCACAGTATCAAGCTGTAATTCTAAAGAATATATAATCAATGCTCTATACATGTGCCATACTATAATATTCAATTATCGATGTTAAATATGTATAAACTCTCAATTCAAGTCACAAAATAAAGATTTAGAAAAGATAAGAATGACTGTCTTATCGTCATACTTAAATGCAATCTTAAGCATCTTTGAATGAGAGCATGAATTTATATTAAATTATTCACTTTACTTACATTTGTTTTTTATATCCTATTAATACTTGCAAAATATTGAAATTTACTACATATAAATATTAGAAGATTTTATATTTAATGTAAATATTGAGAAATTTTTAACAGTGCAATGTGAAGCTGTAATTCTAAAAAGAAGGTAATCATACTTACACACATGCACTTTATTATATTTAATTAGTGCGTGTGTGGAGAGTTGACTGGGTTTTCTTTAGAATTACAGCTTGATACTACACTAGTAAATATTCCTTGATTATTTACATTAAGTATAGCATGTTTTAATATTGATATATAGTAAATTTCAATATTTTGCAAATGTTAATAGGATATTAAAAAGTGTAAGTAAAGTGAATAATTTAATATGTATTCATGCTCTCATTCCAAGATACTTAAGATTGACCTATATAATTGCATTTAGGTATGAAAATAAGACAACTGTTCTTATCTTTTCAAAGTTTTTATCTTGTGACTTGGATTGAGAATTTTCCCATATTTAACATTACTAATTAAATATTATAAGTACAATGCATGTGTGGATGCTTGATTATCTTTCCTTTAGAATTACAGCTTGACACTGCACTAGTAAGCATTTCTTGATTATTTACATTAAGTATAACATCTAATATTAACATGTAGTAAATTTCAATATTTTACAAGTGTTAATAGGATATAAAAAAAGAAATTTAAGTAGAGTGTCTAATTTAATATATATTCATACTCTCATTCCACGAAGCTTAAGATTGGCCTATATAATTGCACTTAGGTATAAAGATAAGACAGCCATGTGACTTGGATAAAGAGTTTTCTTGTATTTAACATTGTTAATTGAATATTATAGTATGGTACATGTGTGGAGGGTTGATTACCTTCTCTTTAGAAAAACAAAATCACTAAATGTCCCACAAAAATTATAATAAAAACTAATTAATTTGAAATTTTTAAAAAATATATATATCTTTTTGTTTCTTTTATGATAGATCAATTTAAATGTTTCATATATTTTTTTATAATTTATTGAATTATTTAAAATAACTTGCTTTAAAAAATATTATAAATAATCCATTAAAAACTTCATTTTAATCTGGTGATATTTTTTTGAAATGTTTGCTTCAGAATTTTTGTAAATGTTCTATTTATTAAAGCATTTAAAATATTAAATTTTATAAAATATCACAGGGAAACGCATTTATAGAAAATCTAATCTGATTATTTTTTTCATTCACATTATGAATAACCAATAAATGAATATTGATGTTCTATTTTTTAGTCAATTTATGATAAATGAGATTTATATTGATAGAAATTGTATTGACATTTATCAACTAACCATTGCTGATAATAAACTTTTAATAACATGAATATACATAACTGCTTAGTTTATAATTAGTGATCATTGATTGTAAAGTAATCATTTTTATCAAAGTTTATTTAAATGTTAACTTATGACAAGATTTATGATAAAGTGCTTTCAACTTCAGCTTTTCTTAAAATTATTTTGATATTTTACTGATTATGTTGAAAACAAAGTTTAACTAAAAATATTCTTTAATTATAAAGTTTATATCTAAATGTTGTAAATGGCTTAATAAAAATCATGTATTAAAATATTTGAATAATTGTTTATTAATAGCATTTCCTGGTTAATAACTTGTGATAAAAAATAGATTTTTAAAAAGCTTCATATTTTGCTAAAGGATATATAAGTACTGAATCCTTTTCTATAGTTAGAAAGTATTTTTTACTATTTCAATCCACAAGATTTAATAATAAAACAAAAATAAATAAAACAATGCAATCAAAATATGAAAAGATCAATGAAAGTTTATACTTTTCATAATAATTGCCTAATACTTATTATTTTCAGATTCACAATCAAAGCATTATAGAGTTCTATGAAAATATTTTTTTCTGAATCACAGATACTCACAAAAATGTCCATTTTATACCTTGCAAAATGACATAATATAGCCATTTGATAGAAAGTAGGAAACTTTTAAATACACCTGGGTTTCATTTTCTGCGGATTTTTTTAATGCGATTTTGAAGTTTTGTGATTCATGTTTCTTCTTAATATCTTTTTATGCGGGGGTTTTTTTTTTATGGGATAAAGAAGTTCATATTTCACTATATTTATTAGATATCAAGAAATTTAAATTATTAATAATTTATTTTGACTTAAAATACTTTTTTTTTTCCAGAAATATAATGTTATATTAGCAGCTAACATGAATATGGCCTGAAGCTCTTTAAGAATCTTAGCTTCTATGTAAATAACCTACTTATACTTATGAGTAAATAATAATAATAGATTTATACTTATGAGTATAAAAATATTGCAATAAATATTCAAAAATTTTAAACTTTTAAAACATATTTTTTTTAGATATAACAGAAATAAATATTCTTTTAGATTTTTAAAAATAATCAGAAGTAACAAAGATTTTGTTGATTTTGTAAACTGAAAATAATCATTCTAATGATAATGTATAATTTTTTTGTTTTGATTGCAATCTCATTTTTTTAATATAGAAACAAAGTGTAAACATTTAAAAATTATTTTAGTAGTAAACAAAATTATCTATCAAATGAAGACAAATTTATTATTTTTTGATAACTGAAATACTGTTTTATTATATATCTGTATCAATAAGTAATAATCATTTAATCATAGATTTTACATTGATGTGTGAGACAAAGACAAACACCAGAAAATGCTGAAATCTGAGAGAGTTTGCTGCAATGAACAACCTCTTAAATTCCAATGAGAGTTAAATAGTTGTATGTCTGGATATCACAAGCTTTATAAACAATTAGTAAAATCATAGTCTCAAAGTTTAATCACCGATTACATTGTGAACAGAAAACTGTTAACACAGTACGAGACTGAAAGTGGTGCTAATTGTACTTCCTCTTGTGATGAATCTGATTTCTTAGCAGATCACAAATGAACCGTATATTGTCAAATAATGATAATGATTAAACTATGTATGAAAAAATGTAAAATTAAATACTGTAGTTAATAAAAAAAGTAAAAAAAGTTTGTCTTGTATCAATTTTTTTCAAATATTTGAAATTTTTTTATTAGTTATACTTTATTTCCTTTTTTTTTTCATGCAAATTTTAAAGTAATTTTTCTTGTTGCTTTGCTTTTATGCGATTTCTGAAAATTACAGAACGTATCTCCCATTTTTCAAGGTAAAGTTAAGTCTATTTTTGTGTGATTTTTTTAATGCAGGTTTTCTGCATAAAATGAGACTTAGGTGTATTTTAGTTTCAATTTACTGAATGGTCAAGTAATATAAAGTAGCACTTCTGTGCCCACAACCAATTTTATTACAATAGCTGTGAATAACTAAAACCAGGGCTAATAGCAAATGCTATACAATCTATGGTGTGACCACTGTATTCATTGCCTCACACCTTTTATTTAATTATATGCTATCTAAAAAATAACATACAAACAAAAAATAAAAACATTAAAATGTGTAAATTAGAAAAATATAAGTTTTACATGTGTATATTATTATTATCATAATAACTTTTTTTGTGATGCCTTCTCTAAATCTTACTCGCACTCATTCAATCATATTTTTGCAATATAAATGAAGTTCATGTGTGTCAAATATTTTGGCATTTGTTTTAAAGAAGAATAATTAAAATTTCATTTAAAATAGCATCAAAATTTACAGCCAGTGATCATAATAATTTTGCCGAGCCCAAGATAATTTATGAAATATTTCTTTTAAACAATAAAATAAAAATTATTAATTGTGAAAAATAAAATTGTATTTTGAAGTCAGATGTTTGTTTTGGCAGAACATTTGCTAATAATAAAAAATAGAAAACACATCCATGCCTGTATTGCTTGTGTTTTTGGTATGACTCCTAAAGTTTCATTTACATTCTAAGAATTTATTTGAATTAAAACTAAAGTGGCATTGCATTTGATGTACCAAGATATGAACTGGAAAAACATTCCAGTAATTGGTCTCATATCAAGAATCCATTGAAAGGAATGATGTTAATCATTCACTGCAATCAGAGAATAGTTTTATAGATTCAGAAATTGTTACAGACTTAAAAACATCAAAATTACTGAAGAGATTGTATTTGTTCATTTTAAGACTGTTACTTCATTTTCCACTGAACTTAAATAAAATATAGAAGTACATGATTCTTAATAAGGTCAACCGTCTAATATTTCATTATCATTCATAAATTAATAAAGTTAAAAATAAGTTTTTGGGTTGTTGTTTTTTGAATAAATATATATGCATATACCAGTACATATATTTGTAAATATGTGATTTTTCAATTTATTTTTTGTTTGTTTTGGTTTATTAATTTTATTGATATGGTAATCTTCATTGGAGATCTCAAGCTCAGCAAAGAGCCAGTCCATTAGATGTATATCACTTGTGGGCCATACTTAATATTCTATGATCCAAAACTTAAACTATTGACATTATATGAGATGGTTTTAAATGACTGCATGAATAAATAACTTCCATTCAGGTTTGGCAACATTTGATGATAGAAAAATGGTACAAAGAATTAAAAAGCTAATATAAAATATTTAGAAATTTGAATTTTTTCTCATTTAATCCCTGAAGATGTTAGAAACATTGTTTTTTAAAAAGAAATCATCAATGCCAGATTAGTCTTTACCAGCCATATCTGATTCACAGACTGCTAGTTTTGTGATTTGTGATCTATACTATCTTGAAGGGACTTTGGAACCAAATATGGCTGATCATCAACCATTATCAATCTACTGCAGAATGAAGGTCTTGCCAAGTTCAATCCATCTTCTCTGATCTTTAACTTCTCCACATCATCTCTGCACACTTTCTTATTTCATCCATTCATCTCATGTGATCTCTTTCTGGATCTTTTACAATCTCTTGGAATCAATAATTGTCCATCTATTATCATCTCTTCTAGCCATATGTCCATCCCAACTCCACTTCAGTCTTTTAATTTTTTCAATGAGGTCAGTCACACCTGTTTGTTTTCTTACCCATATATTGTGTTTTCGATCTCTCTTTGTTACTCCCAACATGCATCTCTCCATACTTGTTTGAGTGGTCTGAAGTTGCTGTATTGCTCGTCTATTAAGTGTTCAAGTCTCAGATTCATAAGTAAAAACTGGTAAAATACATTTATTAAAAACCTTCCTTTTCAAAAACATAGACATATTTCCTTTTAGTATCAAGTTATTTCTACTAAAAGCACTCCAAGCAAGTTTAATGCTATGATTAATTTCATCCATTATGTTTCCATCTGTATTAATAATCTGTTAACTTCTTCTAACTCATCATAATCAATTTTTATTTTCATATTTTGAGAAAATCCATTAAACATTACTTTAGTCTTTTTAACATTTATCTTTACAACTACATCATCTGCAAAATCTAAATGATTTAAAAAATCTCCATTTACTGTCACTCCTTTAGCTTGCCATTTTAATCCACAAAATACTTCTTGCAGCACTGGTCTAAAACGTTTTGGAGATATGAAGTCATCCTGTCTTACACCCTTCTCACTGTTGACTTTCCTAGTATCATTATGTAATCTGATTGTTGCTGTTGCATTTTTATAAATATTTTTTAGAATATCACAATATCCTGGATCTATATTTTGATGATCCAATGCTTTAATCACTGAGAAATGTTTATAGAATTAAATGCCTTTTCATAATCTACAACAATGGCAACTCATATTCATTTGTCCTTTCTATAACTTCTCTCAATACCTGGATATGATCTACTGTACTAAAACCACTTTTAAATCCAACTTGTTCTCTTGGTTGGTGGAAATCCAATGTTTTCTGTAGATGAATTCTTATCTTGGTAAAATTTTTGAATAAAACTGATAAAAGGCTGATAGGTCTGTAATTTCTATTATCTTCTTTATCACCTTTTTAAAATATTAATATTAATACTGCATTCTTCCAATCATCTGATACATCTTTATCATTTAGACATTTGGTATATAACTTTGCTAAAAAAAATTATATTTCTTCACCTGCTTTTAATATATCAATTATAATTCCATCATTACCTGGAGCCTTTCTTTTCTTCATAAATTTAATTGTATGTCTCACTTCTTCATTTAAGATTCTGGGCAATTTAGAAGATATAATAGATTACTATATAATTCTTGATAGAAGTCTTCTACCTATTTCATGATGCCATCTCTCTTTTTAGTAATAATTCCATCTTTTTTTTATTGCAGATATAAATTTCCTACCAATACCATAATGTTGTTTTACACTCTTGAGACTTTTATTCTCTTCTACGGGTTTTCTTGCTAGTTCACAGTTATACTTTTTTATATCATTTTACAAAATTTGAGATATTCAATCTTTTTTAATGTATCATTTTTGTATATCTTCATATTCCTTCATTTCTTCATAAATTCTCTAGTCTCAGTAGAAATTTTATTGGTCAATTGCTGATTTTTTCTATCAGCTATCTTTGTTGCAGTTTTTAAAATTGTATCAGTTATTTTCATATTAATTTCATTCAAATCTGAATCATGTTTAAAATCTACTAATACTTGAAACCGATTTGTAAGTTCTAATTTAAATTCATTAGAATGTTTCTGAAGATTAGAAATATCAATTGTAAATATTATTTTTCTTAATAATTTTTGTCTCTCTAATTTTGCATTAACATGTATCTTACATCTTACTAATCGATTATCATTTCCTGTGTTAAATTTATTAAGAACATTACAATCTTGAAATATGTATTTTCTGTTAGTCAAAATATAACCCAATTCTGCCATACCTTCATTTGGATGCTTCCATGTCCATTTCCTTTTAACATTTTTTTTCAAAAAACACTTCATAATATAAAGTTTTTATTTTTCTGCAAACTTTACAAGTCTATATCCTCTCATTTCTGTTACCATAACCAAAATTATCTACAGCACTTTCATCTTTCATTTGTTTACCAATTCTAGCATTAAGGTCTCCCATAACAATTTTTAAAAGTTGTTCACTCTGATCAATAACCTTTGGAACATCCATATAAAAATCTTCTACTACTTCATTACTATGAGAACTTGTTGGGGCATAAACCTGAATTATCTGCATTTGGTATCTGATATTAAGTTGTATAACTAATCTTGCCACTCTGTCCGATACACCACAGTCTCCACAATGTTCTTCCACTTTTTATTTATAATGAATCCTATTTCACTTGTATTTCCAATATTTGTGCCTTTATAGTAGAGTACATGTCCACTTTTTAAATCAATTGTCTCTTCACCTTTTCTTCTAACTTTACAAAGTCCAATAATGTCCCATTTAATATAAGACAGTTCTTCTAATTTTTGCAATCTTCCTTCACTTAAAAGTGATCAGCAGTTATAAGTACCTAAATAAAAAAATCATCTTCAAATGGCAGCCTGGGTCCACAATCATGGAATTCTTAGTACTCTCCACTTTGGCCACCAACCGCTGCCTTGGCTGGTGATTTTACAGCCTCCTGGGAATAAGGGCCATTTTTTTTTTTTGTCATAATTGTATATATCTATTGGAAAAATGTTTATCATTTACACATACATTCATTCTGCCTTATCAGGCAACTGAGAAGAAAGACCATGGTGTTTCTTGATCTTAAACTCAGATGTAAAAAGCCAATAAACTCACCATGCTGGAAAATGTGTGTTAGTGAGCACCATCCATGTTCGTATACTATATGAATAATCACATAGTAATAACAGCTGCAACGACAAGAACGTATGGAGTGCACATTAGGAATTTGCCCTGCTTGGTTCCTTTAATGCCTTCAAGAGGAATCAAAAGGTCTCCCTTCAGTTAATAGCAAACTCCTTTCTGCTGATATTGCAGCTCAACTCTACACGTTTTGCAATTGTATATTTATTTATGACAACATTTAATTTAAAATAAGCCATAAGTAAAAATAACATAAAAATAGAATGATATAGTTATGAAAAAGTCAATGTATTAATAAATTGAAAAAGAGTTCATTTTATATATACATTATATTCAGATTTCGGGGAGAGATTACATATATAATTTTTGTCTTTTACTGCTAATCAATTATACTTCTTTTATTTTTGCGAATTGTCACATGTCTTTAAATTTATCTATATAAACATGTCTCATGTATCAAATTTTAATATAAAGTAATCATACTTTACGAACTTAGATTGGAAAAATTTATTTGTGTCAAGAAAAAAAATTAAACAAAACAGATAAATGCATTAATTTTCTGAAAAATGAAAACTCACTGATAAAAATATCGGATATTTTATTTATTTAGTATTTTATTATAAAAAAATTAATACATGAAATATTGAATATATTTATTCTTTCATCATAATAAATTGAAAATTAATGTCAAATTATATATTTTTCATCTCATCCCAATAATGACCGATTTTCATTCAAACTTATTTATGTTCCAGAATATATTTGAATTTTGTCATAGTCTTGCGTTGTTAGCCGAGAGGTATCGCAGCCGCCATGCAAGCAAGTAGTTGGTTGCAGACGGGTGTGGGTTCGCGTCCCGGCAGATGCCATGACATATGAAAAAAAAAATATATAATTTTTTTATTTAAATTATGGATGTGTTGCTGTTACTTCTTGGTTTAAAATTTGTGTCGCATTGAAAATATGTATTATATAAACTCATTTGTATTCTTAAAAGGATTATTAAATATCATGCAGACAAATTTGTTTTAAAAGTTGTAAATCATAAATGAAATAAAATAATGCTACTTTTTATTTTTGTTAAAGAGTGGCTAGCAAACTTTTTTCTTCCTTGAGTAAAAACTTCTCAACTTAAAGTAATAATATAAAATAAAAATTTCAAACAAATAAAAATAATTGTATTTTTTTTTCAATCGTTTTTAATATTAAAAATATTATTTTAATATCTTGTGATATAATATATGTTTATGTAGGTACAAATCATAAATGAAAACAAAAGTTGATTTTTGTTTTTATTAAAATATAGTGTCGCGTTCACCGCTGTAAAAAGGAAAAATAGTGGAATAAAGTAAACATTTAATCTTGAGTAGATTTTTCATATACTAATATAATTGAACCTTTAATCTTTTTTCTCTTAAGTCTTTAATTTATGGAGCTTTTCAGAAATAAATGACTTTTAGTACCTGTAATGTAAAGGATTCCGTTATTTTATAAGGACACTTGCTAAAATAAATAAATTAAGTGTCAATGTCTTAATTATTTCTACCTGTTTTCGGACAAAGAACTGAACATGTTCACATATAGGTCGTAAAGGAGTAAATATTTTTAATAGAGGAAATATATATTTTAAAAAAATGTTTAATAAAAATGTAGATATGTATTTTGTGTGTGTGTGCATGTTTATGTAATTAGTTTTACTTTAGCTAAAAGGAGGAAGAAAAACACAAAAACTTACATCACTTGACTGTTGATTAGCCTGGTTAGTATTATCATTTTCTCCAGTATTTCTCTGCAGAGAGAGGCTTCGGGGATTCATATCCTGAAATGGGCCATTTAAAGTTGTTTTATCATTTTCACCCGCCCTTTACTATATGCCAGTTCACAAAAATCGAAATAAATACCGCAGTTTTATTTCTCTGTAATTGCATTTAAATATTTTTCATTGTTGTTGTTTTGTTGTTATTGTTTTAGCAAGCAGTAACTTGTCTTTATCGAGAATATTTGAATGACTTATCATTGTTATTTATTTTAAAAGGAAGTATTACTTTTAAAAATTGTTCCCCCCCCCCCACACTTTATTTATAAAACTATTTTCATTTGTTTTTCAAATATTTATGTTCTTGAAGTAAAACGATGTCCATTTTTCTGCTCAATTGTCTTTACCGATTCTTCTAATTTCAGCAAATTCAACAATGTTCTATCTAAGTGAATATTTCTTCTGTCAATTCATTCAATATTCCTTCACTTAAAAATGAATTACAATTGTGGGTAGCTAAATTAATAATCGTTATTAACCTGTATCAGCAATCAATATTTTCTTAATTTGCTCTAACTTTAGCTGTGCCAACTATTGACTTGATTGGTTTTACATTCTTCTAGGAATGTCTGCCGTAATTGCAAATATTTATTTAACAAAAATTATTTACATATATATTCTAGCTGCTTCAAAAAAACACTGACGTTTCATTTAAGAATGAATATGCAACTAGCAAAAGAAAACCTTGGTGCATTTTTGTTTTTAAACCAAGATTTACTACTTATACTTGCCTGAATTTATACATTTAATTTAGGTTCGAAAATTATTTGTCAAATATTTTAACTACTTGTGCTTTTTCCTTTTGTTTTTTTTTTTTTTTAAAGTTTTTTATTATTAAAGTTTGACTCTAATATACTTTTTAATAGTCTCTTCCGTAAACAGGGACATTATATTAAATAATTTTAAGTGAAGTAAAATTATGATTTTATTTAAATATTTTTCTATGATCATGATATATATAGATTTCAAGAGTTGCCATGCACATCTGTAATCTACTGACCCTTTTCTAAAGCGCTGCCGCTGACGTTTAATGACTAAATCAGATTTACTCTTTATTGCTCTTCTAGAAAATAAGCTTGTACTTAAGGTTAATTCCTACCTCAGCCATTAATATTTATCACTTTTACTTTCATTAGTGCATGAATGATTTTTAGAACATTAACGCACATTAGCATAGCATTGAAGCCATAAAAAAATTGTACGTTTGTTGTGACGGTATATCTATTTGAATATGTTTATATGTATATATGTATTAGTAAATGCATTAACATATGAATAGAAAGCTATTTGTTTATTGTCAAATAGCTTTAGAAGTATCCGTAGGTCACAGATGTGAATGGCAGTTTCTTGAAACGTATATATATATATATGCACATCATAATAATGGAAGGATATTTAATTATTTTTTTTACTTCATTCCAAATTATTAACAATAATTACCTTGCTTACAGAAGAAATTATTTCATTCTAGAATTTGTTCACGTTAATATCTGAAAAATAAATAAATATGCTATTCTTTACTTCATTAATGTTGATGGGTGTAACAAATAGAGATGCATTAACAATTTATTTACAAAATAGATAAGAAGTTAATATTCCAGATAAGTATATAATGCTTGTATGTTATAGAGAATTTACATGATATATAATCTAATTTTTTGAGAGTTTATAAGAAATATGAGCACCCAGGAACTTTTCCTCATGTGTCATAGCATCAGCCGGGAAACGAACCCGCTAACCCGGGACACCTGATTGTAAAGCAGCTGTCGCTAATCTCTCGACCACCCAAGAACTTTTGTGTACCATAATTAATTATTACAACAAATCATGCAGGGCCAAAATCCAATTAATCGACCATAAATTTATTGTAAAAATTTTGATTAAATATTGCATAATTTTGCATGAGCTCTATAGATAGTAGGCATGAGTTTAAAAGTGGATTAATAATTTAAAAGTATAAGTGACTGTGTTTAATTTTTATTTATTCTGAAAACGGCTTTGATTCTAATATCTTTTATCAGCTCTTTTTAATTTTTTGAAGGAAAAAAACCCAGACAATTAAAACTAGTTATACATGATAATTCTACCACATAAATAAGACCCTACTTTATTTAAAATAAAAAAGTATTGTTAAGATCACACATAAACTCCAAAATAAATTTTTATTACTTAAGATGTTCTCTTAAGTTTTGTACCAAGGTTAAATTGAGAATTATAAGAATCACCATCAGTTATAAGTAAAGATTATTTAAACCAGCATTGGTTGATATACAATCAGAAATACATGAATTAATTGAAACTGGTGATAAAATGCTAAGAATAAATTTCTATTAAAACAGATAATACTGTGCATAATTAGTTCACATTGTTTAACTTAGGAACATTTCCAGAAAGTTAATTCATTAATTCCAAACATAATTATGCCTGGGGAATTGTTACAAAAATGGATTACATCATTGCATTACAATGCATTGACTGTTCATTCCTAATTCACAATTATAATTCTCAATATTTTAAAAGCTATAGTCATTTACTTTCAAATAATGTTGGTATTTATCTGACTCATACTTTTGTTGATACCTTTTTTTTCTTTCTTGAAATTCCATCAGATATTTTCATTATGCTGATACTGTGGTTTCTAAATTATATTTCATGGAATCCTGAGGGTTTTGCACAACCTCATCAGATAGATATTCAAAGACTAAATTTGAAAGAATTTGGGGGGGGGGGGCAAAAAATTAAAATAGTTAATTTATAATAATTTTATTTTTATAAATGCCTATTATTATTATCTATTATGATTCTGCTTAATATAAAATGATTGATTTTCAAAATTTGTACATGTATTTTGAATTATTCTATTTTTTTTTCTATGGATAGTAGAAATGGAACCATCCAATATGGCCATTTTATTTTCTTGTAATAAAATTATGTATTATAAAAGAATGGTTTTTTTTTCATGTGCCATAGCATCAGATTTGATAACATTGTACAGCAGTATAATTTTTCCAATATTAGATTGGAGATCTACATCTAGACTATTTCATTTGATAGCTATGTTTGAAATCAGCACATGTGAATGGTTCATTTATGCAGAGCTCATAGATTTCTAGAACTTAATGATTATGCTCTAATGTACTTGTATGGTGTCAAAGATTAAATAATAAATCCAGAATTTGTATAGCATTCCATGCATTCAGAAATAATTATACACCAGGTGAAGTAGGTGAATAGTTAAAAACTGGAAAATGCAAGCTGACAAAGAATGGCATGAAAAACAGTCACTAATATCAAATGATGCAATATTTATATCTGTTTTTCATCTGAAAATTTATCTACTAGCCAGAAAAATAGAAATCATGATAAAAACTATGTGCCATTTGGTACGAAATAAAAAAGAGCAAAATATGTCTTGTGTTGAATGTGAAATTTTTTTTTTTTTGTAATAGTAACTTAAATCCTGCAAAATTAAAAAAGCAATAAGAGGCTAATCATCCATATCTATATAATAAAAATATTGAATATTTTCAGCACAAATGTGAAAAGCTGAAAAACACTAGAAATGTATTTTCTAAGTATATACCAATATATTTCTGAAAAACACCAGAAATGTATATTAAAAGTATATATATTCCAATATATCTCTTGAGGTTTCTTTTGAATTAGTTATCTAATGGCTAAAGAAATGGAGGCATATGCAATAATTAAAAATCTAATAAAAACTATGTATTAGGGATATAATATCTTGCAAGCTTGATTGAAAATGTGGTAAAGAAATTGAGATTGTACCAAATATCACAATTGTAAGTCGTATTAAGGAAACAGCATTATTTTGTGAAGATGATTTAATATCTCTTTAAAATTTTGTCCCATCATTTTACGATATAATTGGATGAATCTCTAGATGTTGATAATTTGGTTATTTTGGTAATATTGATTTTTTTTTATGCTTTTAATTCTACAATCCAAGAAGATATGCTTTTTAAAAAACCTTTGAAAAAAAAAATGTTCAAGCTTATTAATAACTTCATAAAAGAACTTAAAATAATTTAAGCTTTACATTCACATATTTGTATAGATAGAGTAAAATCATTATTGGGCCCCAAAAAGGGAAAATATTAATAATTACATTTGGCATATACATTTATTCCTATTACTGTCTTTATTGCTATGCACTTACGGAAAAATAAAAAATGAAGACATTAAAGGAAGTTTTGGATGCTGTTTTAAAATTATAAATTTTATCAAACCTAAAAAATTTAATTTAAGATTATTATCATAAAATCTTGCTTTTGCATTCGGAAGTATTATGAGGAAAAAATCTTGAGCTATTGTTTTAAACAAACCTAAACATGATTACATTTCAAAATTAGATGATAAAATGTGATAGCAATTGATGCCTGTTTGGCAGATATATTTTTGATTTTAAATGAAGTTAATATCTTCAAGGATTTAAGATGCATATTATTAAAATTAATATAAAAAAATTAAACTTTCAAAACTAGATATGTGGATATCATATGTAAAAAAGAATAATGTATAGTGTTTGAAAAAGTGAATAGTTTCCTGATGCATAATGAATTAAATTTAGATAATAATGTTAAAAATTACTTATTAGAAAACATTTTCAGTTGAAAAAAACTAACAGAGAATACTTTACAGAAAAAATAGATTTATATGTCTGAATTAAAAATCCATTTCAGAATTACAATAAATCAGATCACTTGCTAATGAAGGAAAGAAAGGAATTAATTTGTGATTCATCGTTAAACATTAAATACCAACAGGAAGAACTTCTTTGATTACAAATTTATACAGAATATTCTATTAATTTTTAGCTAAACAATAAAGATTATAAAACCTTTCATCACTACTTATGTGAAAAATTATCTTCAAACTATGTAGTAACAAAATTTAGAAATAGGCTGAATGCTGAATATAAAGTGTGTTTACAGGCAATATCAGTATAATCAATTTTAATATTTTAAAAAATACATCCTGGTCATCCAACTTACATAGGAAATAATGATTAATAAATTAATAATTAATTCCATAATAAAATAATGATTGTTTTATCCATTTTTCACAAAAATTATATGCCATATTATCTTTTATTGACTTTTTAACACTTTTTCTTCTGAGAATGATAATTTTAGGGATTCCATGAATTGTCAAAATTTGAAGATGGCTGCTCCAGAAAATTTGAAAGTAATACAGTTTCACTATATTGCACTTTACTACAAGAAAATCATTTACCCTTATGTAATTAAAAGATAATCATGCAAGATTTTGTGATTCTTCTTTTATACACTTTGAAAACTTAACTCTCTCGGAGAGGATTTTATCGATTATTTAAAGTGATCTTGTTATCTTTTTAATTTTTATATTATGTTACATTTCACTTATTTATTTCCTACTAAAATTGAAATCAAGTTTTTAAAATTTATACAACATTCAAGAATTGATTTCAAATATTAGTTTAGTATTACTGTTATTATGAGTTTATTAATTAGATCTTACTTCAGTACTAACTCTGGCTTTTTAAATGTATATAATGAAGTATTTATTATTATTGTTATTTTTTGGTAATTTTGAAGTTCACATGGGAAAAAAGAAATCTTAAAAAGTAATATTTATTAAGGAAAATTTCACTATACAGATAATAATTATTTTATTATTATATATATTTGTATTTAACTAGAAAAATTTTAAGATCCCTCTCGATAAATCAATTTTTTAATTTTTTTTTTTTTTTTTTTGGAGTTTAAAAAAGCACGTATATTAATTAGTATAATGTTTTTGGAAATTAGATTAAATATAAAATCTTCATTTGAAATTGTGCATAAGGTGAAGATAGAAATTTTGCAGGTAGTAGAAATTTTTAAGTAACATCATGGCAACCAGCTAGTCTTTTGATATTGGTCAGTAAATAATATTTTATTATTTATATTATTATTTAACTAGGAAAATCCAGCTGATGAGAGAGAGGGAGAGAAATTTCTCCCCTTTCTTTCATTTATTCAGAAATTCATTTTCTTCAAAAGTTCAAAATAAATAAATAAATATGCCCATGTTTTATTATCAATTTTAGAGATAAACTTTTGTGCTATTATTCAATACAAGAACTTAGATTATTCTCTTATATTTCTTTCCCAGCTTTTTTCACACATCACATCATTAAAATCTAGATAAATTTATTCTGAATTTCAACAAAACATTCTATTAAACAAAACTGATTATTAATATTTCAAATGCAAGTATATTTTACATACCTGGAGTCTAAGCTGTAAAATAGGGGATTTGAATACAGCCTTTCAAGTTCTCTTCAGCCATTCACTCTATCTCGTACAACCGATACACATGACCACACGCATGTGAAAAAAATAAACGATCTCATCTCCCACACACATTTATATAATCAGTGCTCAGTTTATATTAAGATAGCAAATTTTCACTTTTTAATGGATGGGCTTCAATCTACTCCACCCTCTAACTCTTCAGCCATCCATACCAATTGAAAATCTGATGATAGAACTCCCAAATCCATTGTTAATGCCAATATTATTGTCATGCCCATGTTGACATTAAGTCATTCTGACTTCTCATATATAGGACCTTATCTATTTAAATACACAGAAGAGGGATTGGCAGTATACAGGCTGAATCTATATTTTACATACAAGGAATTTGGATGTTCCACCATCAGATTTTCAATGGTATGGTTGGTCGAAGAGTTGGAAGGTGGCTACTCATTGAAGCCTGTCCATTAAAGTGTGAAAATTTGCTATCTTAATATAAACTGATCTCTGATTACATATGTGTGTGGGAGATGAAGATCTGGATCAACTGATGAAAGCTAATTCAGCACAAAATACATATATTGGAGATCATTTATCTTTTTCAAATGTGTGGGCATATGTATCGGTTGTATAAGATAGAATGGATAGCTGAAGGGAGCTTGAAAGTCTGTATTCAAATCCCCTATATTATATCTAGATTTCAGGTATGTAAAATATACTTGTATTTAAAATATTACAAATTCAACCTGTATCCTGCTCATTTCTCTTCTGTATATTTAAATGAATAAGGTCCTATATATGAAGGGTCAGAGTGACTTAAGGTCGACATAAACATGACAATATTATTGGCATTAACAAGAGATTTTGACATTCCATCATCAGATTTTCAATGATATGGATGGCTGAAGAGTTGGAGAATGGAATAGGAAAGCTTGTCCATTAAAGGGTGAAAATTTGCTAACTTAATATAAACCGAGCACTGATTATATATATGTGTGGGAGATGATGATCTGGACCAACTGGTAAGTGCTGGTTCAGCACAAAATACATATATTGGAGATCACTTGTCTTTTTCACATGTCTTGTCATATATATCAGTTTTATGAGATAGAGTGGATGGCTGAAGGGAGCTTGAAAGTCTGTGCTCAAATCCTCTATATGATTTATTATATATATATATATATCAAAACAGGTAAAACTCTCCATATATATATATATATATCACCAAGATTAATCACTAATATTATTAATATTTGTTTTATAATAAAATAAATGTGTTGATGTATGTGATTTTGTTCAAATTTATTCTACATATGCACATATGGTTCTAATCTTCGTATTATTAAGTTCCAAATTCATAGTTAAGATGAAGTTGTACTTAATTATTTTTAATTCAAAATAAATACATACACAATATATATATAAAGAAAAGCTTAGTTTAATACTATAACAGCATGGTAAAGCATGCTTTTAACTTGGAAAAGAATATATTATCTTCAAATACAGCAATCATATATGCTCTATCTTTAGCATGCTTAAATTTTTTAACAAGATGTCTATCTGATCCATCAAAATTGGGTGTTTCAATAGTTACTGCTTTTGGATTAGTCCATTCTTTGATTTACATGGTTAACTATTGCCATTGAAAAAGGATGACTCAATTCTAGCATTTCTATCCCAGTCAATCCAAAAGCTAAAAACAGTTTCTGGATCAAGACCAACATCATGTGATTGGTCAAGACTTTTATTTATAATAGTTTTCCTCATTTTCCCATCCAGATTTGCAACTTTGATGCTGTTATCTCCTGAATCTTTCCAATGCATTCATTGAGTCATCCAATCAATCACTTCCATGAGGTTCTTTCAATTCAATGACCTTAGGCAATCCTATGATTGCTACTATTTGTTGCAGCATTATACTTGGATTGCTGTTTTTAATTTGTAAGTAATAGCTTCATCATGATCTGTCCATATTAGGATTATTTCAGGCTCTTCATAATAGATATCCATGGATTCAATACAGGTTGAACCTTCAAATATGCTATAATGTTCACTGCTAATTGCAGGTCCAGTTTCTATTTTGTGAAATTGGGTATCATCAGATATTAGTAGATAAAGAGGAGCACCATTTGCCTTGCATGTAAATTTTTTTTTTGGGGGGGGGGACTTTGATGTACCCAATATTACAAATGCTTATGTGATTATTATATTTTTTACAAATGCATCATTGTGAGCTTTACTGTGCTGTTAAAGTATTAAACTAAGCTTTTCTTTATATACTTCGGGTATGTATTTATTTTGAATTACATTGTAACAAGAAAAGTTTTTAAAAGTTTGAAGTTAATTATTTTAAATAACTATAAATCACCTATATAACAAAATTATATAAAATGATCATATCAAGGAAAAGCTAACTAAATATTATAACATCTCTTTTGTTTTCTTTCATTTATATTTTTCTATTATATCATTTTCTCCTTATTGTCATCTTGAACTAACTGCTTCAATATATATATATATATATTATGTTTACTTAATTGTGGATTTGAAAGTATTTATGATACAATTTATGATAGATCACATGGTAAAGGCTTCTACTGCAAACATATTTTATATTAATACTTTTTTATCACATAATTAAGATTTGTACAATAAAGATAAATATTACAATAAAAAACATCTTCATTATGCTTTGTATAGCTTAAGTTATCAGTTTAATTTACTTAGCAGGTTATTTACACTTTTAGCAATAAAATTATATTATATTTATTTATTTTTATTAATTATTTTGCTATATACATATAATATTTTTAGCTACAAGCCTGAAAATTAGAATTACAAAAATGATTAACATTGTCCTAAAAAAAATTCCCCAAGTAAAAAGACTGTAAAACTGCCAAAGCATATAAATGTTATGATAAACACATAGGCCATTTCAGGACATTTTGGAACAAGTCCAATTATCATTGGCAAAAAAAATTCCAAGTGAGAAAGTGAATATAAAATGACTTTTATAAGCATCAGTTTATTTTTGCCTTTAGATTGATTTAAATGTTCACTATGAGACAGAAAACAAGTTAGAACATAGAGACAATAAAAAAAAAAAAAATTTCCAAACTAGAAAGCAGAAATTTTGTAAATGATATAGTTAAATCAATGATATGATTTTTTATAAGAGAAAGTTTGTTTTTGCTTTTCTGATTTGAAAAATTTTAATATTCACATAAAATTGAATTGTACTCTATGTACTGCACTTAATTTTGTATGTATTTTTATATTTGTACTTTTGATTTTTGTGTTATATTATTCCTGTTGAAGTGATTACAGATGGTAACTTTGCTCTAGGCTATGGGCTTGGTTTTGATTAAGCATGGCTGTGTATATTTCAGTGTAAATTTTATTGCATGTAAAAATACTGAAATTATTTGCAATTTACAATATTTGTTTATTCTTTACCTTTGTTATTAATAAATAGAAGGTCAGTCATTTTATGAGGTGTGACACTTTAATTCCTGGACTGGCCATGTAGCCATCTGTGACCTAATTGTATCAAAATCACATAAGTATTACTGTTTGAGGAAGTTTAAACTAACATGTCTATAAATTTTAAGCTGATAGAGCTGGTTGTTAGTTATTGAGAAGATAATAAATATCCATGCATATACGTTGGCACAAAAATGGTGATCAAAATTTTGAACAATGTATTAATATCAAATTTTCTGTGAAATTGACAAATGTGCTATTAAAACATTACAACTGTTGTAAATGTCATATGATGAAGATGCTATAAAGAAATTGAATGTGTTTGAGTGTCATAAGAAGTTCAAAAATGGGCAAGAAGATGTGATGTATCATCTCAGAAGTGGACAACTGAAAATAACAATGATTGCGTTAATATTAACAAAGTGTGACATGCAATACGGTTTGACAGATGATTTAAGTGTGAGATTGATAGCTGGAAAATTGCATATTAATCAAGAAACAGGTTAATTTTAAATAAAGAATTGGGCATGAGAAAGATTTTTGTGAAGTTTGTGTTTCGGATCTTGATGGATGGACAGAAATAACATTGGTTTGATGTTGCAACACATCCTTCTTCAGATATGCATCTGCTTCAAAGAGTAATTATGGGTGATGAAACTTAATGCTTTCAGTATGACCCAAAAACAAAACATTAGAGCATGCAATGGAAATCCCCATATTCTCCACTCTGCACTGAAAGAACAGAGATTTTCTACTATAACAACTGAATGTGAGACAGCTACTCAATTGTATTTTTTGAAAATGCGTTCCAAATGTGCTTCCAGAAATGAGAACGCAATTAACCAGTGTAGTGAATACTTTGAAGGCGACAGTAGCTCTAATGTAACTTCCACATGTACATTTTATAAAGATGCATTCTGAGAATTAAATTGTCACACCTCGAATATGATTTGGTTATTCTGCATCTTTTTTTTTTTAATCTTTCATTCTCATTATGCATATATCATGCTGTATTTACACACAAAATATGTACATATCTGAAACATTTTATTGAGAATATAGCTTGGTTGTAAATTAAAATATACGGCCAAGTTGATCTCCATTTCTAATTTTATCATTTCTTTTGGTATTTGATTTTTTGTTTCTTCTCTTAATAAAGCTTTCATTTTTTATATTTAAAAAAAAAAAAAAAGTTTATTTGCTCATGTTAAAACTGAATGTCTCTTTAAGAGCATAGATATCATTATCTATAGATAAGGTTTATTGTTTAATTCTTTTGTAAAAAAAAAAAAAAAAGTTGCTGAGAATTTGTTTAATTAAAATAAATAAATGATTAAACACGACCAAAGTCAGTACAGGATTTTTAATAATTTGATAAAACTAATTAAATTTTTTAATAATATATGAAATATCATATTAAAGTTTTAAATATGGGAGGGACGGGGGAGGAGACTTGTTTTTATAATTATATATATTTTTGAACACAATAGTCTATCTGTATTATTTACTTTAATTGGCTGCTGAATTAAAAAAAATAAAACCCATTTATTTTATGAAATAAGTACACATGAATACAGACATTTTGTATATAACTGTCTATGTATATGTCAGTGTAGTAGATTATTTTTATGCTTATATATAATAGACTTAATAAATAACGGTGTGCTATGAGTTTTGCTGATACTGTTATTTGATTTCCGAATATGTAGAAAGATTTGTGTACTTAAATATTAGACCTGCTACGTTTTTTTACATCCATGTCTTTCCGCCCATAAATTTCTAACCTTGTGAGCCCATCAAATAAACTATGCGATCTCAAATATAACGTGAACATCAGAACTTCTGATAAACTTAAGTGATAAATTTGTATACAAAAATAATAAAAACACATTACAATACTAAATAAAAACAGACTTTAAAGCTCCCTTCAGCTATTCACTCCATTTTATATAACTGATACACATGACCACATACATGTGAAAAAGATAAATGATCTCCAATATACGCATTTCATGCTGAACCAGCACTCACCAGTCAGTCCAATCCATCATCTCCCATATACATATGGCTCAGTTTATATTAAGATAGCAAATCTCCAAAGTTTAATGTACAGACTTCAATCCTCTCCACCCTCCAACTGTTCAGCCATCCATATTATTGAAAATCTGATGATGGAATGTTCAAATCCTTATTTATGCCAATATTGTTGTTATACCCATGTTGATCTTAACTTACATTGACTTCTCATATATATATATAACATTAATATGTTCATTTAAATACCCAGGGATGGCAGAATTCAGGCTGAATCTGTAATTAATCAATACTAATATAGTGCTTACACCTTAATATTCAATATTTACAATATACTAGTATTGATTTGTTAAATAAAGACAGGAAATTGTGGGTTTTTGTTTCATCATGGCAAGTGAGGATAGAACAGCAAACAAAATGTGGAAGAGGGCTTAACAATTTATTCAGATTTCTGAAAAGCACATAAAACTAAGGAACTATGATCAGTTGATGAAGACCGCATAAAGAAGATGATGCTTTCATTTGCATTCTGGATGGGATTAGAAAAAAATCACCCCATCACATTGATTCCATTTTAATAAGTTTTCTAATTATCCATGCCATAAAACTTTCATGATTGTTAATATCATCTTTTTGATGTTATTGTTCTTTTCACACTGATTAACAAGTATTCTAAAAGTTATAATATTTGATTAAAATGCTTAAATGTAATATAAATTTTATCGTACATCATATATATGATATCATTATTGTATTTTTTTTTTACCACTATAGAAATATTTGAATAATCCAGTATATCGATTACTTTTACCTCCATTTTACTGTATTTATCATTTTTTCTTCTTCACTAAACTTCATATATTGTCTTAGAAACATAAGGGGTTTATTAGTTTAAAGTAAATTTTTAAAATGGTATAATATTGTATAATACAGAGACATGTAGTTCAATTTTAAACAGCAAAGATAAATAAAATATAGGTACTCTACACATATTTGCATAGCTACACACTTTCATATATAGCATGAGTTAATGTAAAAAAAAGTGTAAGCTACAGTAAATATTTTATGTATATTTGGGATTAAAAGCATATGCATATATATATATTCATATAACCCTCTAAAAACAGCATTTGAAATAGAACATCACATAATAGCAACTCTACAGTCACATAAAAGAGATATAGAATGTTATTAAACAAGGCAAAACTCTCCATGCAGTAGGGCCACCCTGTGCCAACCAGAGTAAACAATGGATGTCAGAAGGCTTGTGCATAAAATCCCTATCTAGTGCCTACTCATCCAATATCCCAGACTAGTTTCTGGCTTGTGGCCTTCATCAGTGAGGAGCTCTTGGATCTGAGAGCATTGCACCTAGGAAGCCTTCTGGCATCCATTGATTACTCTGGTTGGCACAGGCTGGCCCTACTGCATGGAGAGTTTTACCTTGTTTAATAACAATTATATGCTAGTATAAGAGATGGTGATCATGTGGTATAGAATGTTGTTAAATTATTCCTCTTACAATATCTTAGTCTTATTTTTACCATAGAAATAATTTTCAAACTGTTCAATAATTTCTTATTTCTACTTATGCACATTATTCATGCTTAGTAATGTTTTGAATCTAAACCATTTTGATGCTTTATATACAATTAATAATCTTAGAACGTTTTTTTAAATAGCTGACCTATAAACAACTCAATATTAATTTGTAAATAGGAATTTAGCTATTTTTAATTGGATGGTAAGGGTTTAAAAATAATCAAAATTTATCAGATGATTGTCAGGGCACTGACTATAAAATATGACATGATTAGTGAAAGTGATATTCCACACATCCAAGAATTATATCCATAATTTATCTTTAATGAAACTATTGGATTACAGTTATTTGACTAACCTATTTAATTAAAATAATAATAAAGCTATGTTAAGTATTGATTATGTAACTAGAAAATTATTAAGGTATAATATTATAGTTTGAATAATTTGTTGAATTTTAGTGTATGTTGAAATTGTTACAATGTTCAAATGATTGCACGATAATATCAGCTGCAGTTTTTACAAATATGTAAGATAATTCACATTTGTACTAATTCCCCAAGCTTTCTTTGTTTTTTCATGACAATTTGTAAGCAGTTTCATAAAATAAGCAAGATGCATGAATTTGAGCATGATTTTTTTTTTTGTTACATGAAGTGATTACAAAAAAAAAAAAAAAAGAATTCCCTCTTTTAGATTCTAGATTATAAATATGCTGATGAATGTATTATATATTGAATACAACTTATATTAATTAATATTAAAAAGAAAAAAGAAGACAGAATTGAATGTTGGTGTATAGCTTAGTCTCTAGTATTATGCTGCATTAAAAAAATTGTACCAACTACTTAAAAGAGTATATTTATGATTATTTCAACCAAATTAGTTGATATAGGGCTAGTATTCTGTAATTTTTGGTTTGAAAATGAGATATGGACTATTGTTATACTATAAAAGCACACAAAATTCTGTATATAATTATGTTCACTATATTCTGAAAATATGATTGCAACATTAATTGGTATATTCTTTAAGTTGCTGGATCTGATATTCAGCCTACAATTGTAAGAATGCATATAAAATAAATAAAGTGTAATAAGCCTACTAAAAATATATTTTATAGGGAACTTGAGCATGGTTTTTATATAAAATGTGGACTTCATTTACCATGTAAAAGTAATCTCAAAGTCACTAAAAGAAGTGTAATTTATTGGAAGATATGGCCAAAACCTGAATGTAAGGAAAATCTAAAGTGGAGATATTTTTCAGAAAAAAAAGTTTGCTGCATAAAACACTAGATATCATATGAAATATATATATAGAGAGAGATAAGATATTCACTGATTGTTTTGATCTGTGTCTTTTTTTTTTTTTTTGAGTTTGGATAAACAAATAAACAGCATGTGACAAATTGAAAGTAATTTTTCTGTAAGTTTATTTATTGAGTTAGTACAAATAAGCTCTATTTATTAATCAATACAACTTTCATTCTCTCAGACTGTTTTTCCAAAATTTTTCACATGAATTTATATATAATAACTAAAGACTTTAACCACTGCGCTCTGTGATATATTTTTAAGACTAGAGGGACCTCAACTAATCTTGACACAAGATTATGACTTTATAAAGATAAGAACAGCCATCTTATCTTTGACCTAACTTTTTAATTAAATAGGTGAATCTGAAGCGTAGTAAATTTTTCCAGATTGTTTTTCCAATATTTCCACATGCTATTATATAATACTTTTCCAGATTGATTTTAATAATTCTAATTTGTTAATCAATTATTTTTGTGCCACAATTTTGATTAATTTTTTTTGTTGGTAAATATATGAATTTTCATGTTTTCGACATTTGCTTAGAGAAAACAAATGTAATAATAGTATGGTTTTCATTTATTTCATATAATATTCTTTTTTTTTCCGCATGTACTTATTTTATTGTTAATATTTTTTCATTTAATCCAAAATTTACAGTATCTCTGTAAATATTTAACAGTAGTTTCTTTTTTATTAAGCAATGTTTAATGTATCAAAAATTCTTACTTGTGATAATTAAGAAAACATTTTGTTTATTTTTATTCAAATAGAATTGAATGTATAAACATATACTTTTCTTAAAAGTCTATAAAATATTTAGATTCATTTTATTCGATAAAGAATTAAATATATAAATATATACTTTTCTTAAAAGTTTGATCTTAAGAGATCATCATTATTACTGGTCACTTACGTAAAGGCTGTTTTAACAATTTACTTTAGACAACATTCTACAAATCTCTCTTTTGTTCATGTTCCTATCTTATCATTAAGATTAATTAATAATTTCTTTTTTTTTTTTTTTTGCTTATCTAACATATCTTTTTTATTTTTCCACAAAGAATATATCTAATTTTTAATGAAATGTGGTGAATTGTATTTTTTTAATATAAAAAATATATCATAAAAAAGAAGCAATATGTTGATTTACCACTTTAGCTCTTTCAAGGTATTTGTAAATGTATTTTATTTAACTTTGTACCTCTCATAATCTGAGTGCTCTGGATCGATGCCAGTCTTGGAACTTTCTGGGTTCAAACTTCTTATGAAGTCTTGAGCAGTAAAGCTATTTGATTTATATATATATCTGAATTTGTAAGAAACAAGACTTCTTGGTGTTAAACAGTTTGTGTAATTACTTTCTCTATTCATGCATGCATGCATGTTAAGATCTCTGCCTGAAAGTAAGCATTGGTTTTTAACAATAGGATACAACAGCCAAGTGATAATACTTAGTCATCATTGGTAGTAGTTTTCCCATTGAATATCATAAAAGTTAATACTTTTGTAAAATATTTGTTTGTAGGAATATGATATTAACATTTATTATTATTATCCTTCTGATGCGTTGAATTGGTGAAGCATTGAAGTTGATTGCTGTGTCATTGAATGATCTTTGCTTGACCAATAGAGTAGAAGTAAAGTAATTTGAAATTTTATTATTTTTTGCAAATCTGTATGTATTAGCAGTAATCTTAATTATTTATAATTCAGTTCAAACTTATATAATCTTTTCCTAGCAGTTAATATTATAATAATTACATTAACAATATAACACTGGTTTGTTGAGCGCATAAAATACTCTCAGTCCAAAACACAAGATAGGAAAAGTTTATATTTATATATTTCCTTATTTCATCTAATATTTACAGACTATAAATTGAAAATTTTTGCATATCAATAGTTATAATATAGCTTTAAAAGAATTTAATGTGATCAGTTTAAGACCTTCCTGCTTTCATTTCAAAGTGTTTTAGATTGGCCTATATAAATGAATATAGGGGAAAAGAATAAGGCAATCCATTCTTATCTTTTGAAAAGACTTTATCTTGCATTTTTTATTGAGAATATTTCACATGCTCAATAAACCATTGTTGAGTTCTTAATCCAATTATTATAATATATATTATAATTATATTTAAAAAAATTTACAGATGTAATTGTTTAAATATATGGATATTTTTATTATTTTTCTAAAATAAAAATAATAGAAATTTTTACATATTTAAAAATATTTAAACATATATATATTGTGAGTGTTCAAATTGATGATCCACATACATATATAAAAAAAAAAATAACATAGTAAGCAATTCAGCATAATAAATTTAACGAAGTAGGATTAATATTATTTTATACATTTCATATATAAATGCAATCACCATAGTAACAATATTACATACAGTTTAATGTTTTTTATGTTGTGTATATTTTATTTGTAAAATATTTAAAAAAAAAAATATTGTTATTAAAAAAAGGTTATTATATCAATTTTATATTTTTGGTTTGTAAAATATTATTTTAAGAAAAAAATTGTAATCGAATTTAAATGTGATCTTCAGTGTGTCTTCTTATCTATGACCGTCTTATTATCTCTTATTATCTATGACCGTGTGTGGTCGCAAAGATAAAAAAAAACGTCAGAAAGAGAATCTATAAAAATGACGTGACAGAAGATAAAAGAGGTCAGATCGGTCAGTCATTCTCAGTCACTCACTCAAGCACGCACACACTTATTATCACTTTGTATGGTAAAGGACAAATCTATTTGTTGTATCTTAAGAAAATGAACCTTTTCAATATTAAAATTGTTGGTTTGTAAAACTATAAAACATGGAGTAGTAGCAGAATTATCTGCCCGTTCAATCATTCGGGCGGGCAAATTGAAGTGTTCCGAAGAGCGGCCGCAATGTAAAAAAAAAAAAAAAAAAGAAACCTATGAAAAAAAAAAAAAAAAAATGCTTTATAAATAAAGAAAAGAAAAATGGATTTGCATAGACATCGTCTCTCGACTAACCAAATGGATCAATTCACCTCATAACCTGGATCATCGAAATACACTCACCTCTACAGAATGGAAAGAGAAAAAGGAAACTTTTTAATGAGTATTGCAAAGTTTACAATTACTATTTCGGACGGAGAAAATCCTCTTTACACTATAAATGAAGGCAATCGATAGACTAATAAACAGTGAATGGACAGATTTATATATATGGTATGATTATTTTTTTTATGAAAAATATGTGTGTTAATTTTTTTTTATATGTAATACTATATGATGTTTTTTTTTTTATTATCTAAAGAAATATAATTATTAAATGAAAATGATCGGAAAGACTCAAATATAGTTATTATTTCATATTCATTTATCCGTAATTATTTTTGATAAACGAATAGACTTTGATACCCTCTTATTGCACATTTTGGTATAGGGTATATGTAAATTTTTATTTTTTTTAGTAAAATATCTAAGAACCTTTCCCATCATTTATTCATTCATTTTTTTGTATGTGTCGTTAACGTTCTTGCAACACGTATATAGAGATACATATAGCAACATGATTATTTTATTTAGTCAACCAATTTAAAATATAAAGACATTTCGGATGTATACTATCATTAATATTGTCAATCTTCTTTTTTATAATTAAATAAATTGAGTTAATTTAAATATCAAGACTAGTTTACTTATTTTGTTTTATTTGGATTGCGTAAGACGGCGGAGCAACTTAGGTAACAGAATTCAAACTCAGCTTGGTAAGCGAATTGAAATAGAAGATAAGGTATATTTTGCTTATTAATATTTTATTTTGTTTCTATATAAATTTCATAGTTATATTTGCATTCGAATATTATATATCCATATTATTATGTCTCTTAATTAATATTACAAAGACAATCATTTCATGTTTGTCTGATTCCGTAATAAAAATCTAAATAGATTATACTTTATCGTTCGGTTTGGAGTAGTTCGTTTGAATATTTCTTAAGCTCCTATAAAATGAAGAGAATAAACTTCATTGACCGATTTAATTGAATATTATTTTCATTTATAGAAATATCAAATATAATCATGTGTTTTAATTGTTGCCAATCAAAATTTTTTATTCAGTTATTTAAAGTTTTCAAACAAGTTGTATTAATATTCACAAGTGAATAAACATCCAAGAGAAGCTCGATATATTTTTAGTTAATATAGTTGGACATTGTAAAATTAGAGATGAGCTAATAGAGTATTGATATTAAACTCCAGTGAAGTATTTTAGTTTAAAACCTAAACGAAGCATTAATTAAGCATCATTTTATTGAGAGATATTTATAAATTATTTTGTAACTTATTGATAATCTATCGACGTCTATTAATTTGTTTAGACATTTAAATGAGTGTATAAATTTTCGAGTGTTTATCTTTATATTTAGCGTTTGCTAACATGGATATATGCATATTTGGGGTTCAGTTATTATTTTGTTTTGTCGTTTAAATAATGTCTGTATGCAAACCAATGTTTTGTAAAGTGCTATTACAGGTACTTAGAAAATTATCCATTAAGTTATAAAGACAGTACCTTTAAATAATAAAGTAGAGTTAAAGTACTATAACAGTAACAGGCTAATAAAATATATATATTGGAATCTAGGTTAGTTATTAATTAGATTTGGTTTTGATTAGATTGCCAATCAAGTGTTAGCCTAATCCTATATTATTGTATAGGGCAATAGTAGTTGATTTCACCACTCTATGCAATTTATATTGTAGTTGACGGATTTGTTGATGGCTGGAGCAGATAGTCTCATTATTTCTTCATTTTTCATATAACTTAAGTAAATTAAACTTTAAGAGAGATTATTTGTGCTTTATGATGGTTTATTATATAATGGCGACCCGATTGAGCTAGGCCAGATTAATTTATATTGGATTTTAGAATTTTATCAGATCAGATTGATCATCCTAACCATCACCTTCATCCATCGATTTAATCAGTTGCAAATTGGCACCAATATTTTGGGCCTTCTTTTGTTAAATTTGAATGGAGCACAGCAATCGACAATACCGTCGGTTACAATATATATGCACATATGTGTCATCAATAAAAAGTTTTGAATTTTGATGTACTATTAATGGGACTTGTTGTGAAATTTATTGTTTGTTCAATTTTTTTGACAAATGACTTATTGTTATATTGTTTGATAGCACAGTCATATATTGCTGATAATTAGATTTGAATTTTAAAATGGATTTTTTGCAACCAAGAGAAAGAGTTTTGGAAATATTGGTTTGGGGAAAAACGAAAGATAAATGTTTATAAAAAAACAACAGAATATTGATATTAAATTATTATGAGTATAGAAAATAAGATTTGGAAGAAATTAAAAAATGAACAATTTGAATACAGTAAATGGAAATAAACATTATTTATAAAGGAAATGTGTTTTTCTTCATAAAATGGGAGTCCTTTAATAAGCTTAAAACTACTTTTTTATGGGTCCTCACCTTGTTAAAACTTTCATGGAAGAGATAAAAGTTGTCTTTATAAAACATTCTTGGCATGCTTAAGTAGGTCAAGTCCACAGGATTTTTTTATTTTAGAAAATATTGATTCACCAAATTAAATATGCAAGAAGTGGCTACTGTTTTCACTTAGAAGATTATTTAAAATAAGGTGCAGTAATTTTATCTGGATCCATTGGTCAAGCACTGTACCTGCTTCAAAAATTTGCAGCTCTTGCATCATTTGAAAATTTAAAATGCCAATATAAAGAATTTTCCAAATTGCCCTTTTCTTAATATTTGATTTTATGTTATGTTCTTTTTTTTCTTCAAATATATTTTTATCTAGAATTGTATTGTTTTATATACATGATATCATATATAAAGATATAGTTGAAAGTGGATTCATTTTTTATCTGTAATGTGTTTGGCTTTGATAACAATGAGTTGTATTAATATAGCTAGTACTTAGACTATTACATGTTTATCACTGCTATGAAATTCTATCATTATATATGCACAGTGGGTGCATACACTGAGTAAATTATCTTGAGGTCTGGCTTCATAATCACATGAGAGACTTTCTAATCTATCTATGATACAGAAATTATTATTCACAAGTACGTTAATATTTTTTTTATTTCTCCACATTGTAAAATTTTTAAAATTACAGTAGTAGAGATTATCAGTAATTCACAATTGTGATCCACGGATTACTCTAGCTTTTTAGGCCATTTGATCCTGTTTTTCTCTGGTAAAATAGAATCCAAGTTTTATAAACATAATTTCTAAAAATAATAATCATAGATTCATTTTGAATATCATTATTAATGCCAAAAGGATTTTGAAGCTAATTCCCCCCCTCCTTTTTTTTTAGCTTATTCACTCCAATTTTCTCAGTTAAATTAATATTAGATTCACCCATCTTTTTTAAAACAAAGTAAAATTTATAGATTAATTAAATTTATTAGGTATTATCTTGTTTTTATTTAATTTTGTTTTATAAGCCTTTATTTTCAACCATTACTCTTTGTCTTGCACAGTTTGATGTATGAGATAGCATGTCTGACTTGGGATCAGGAGGTCCCAAGATCAATTCTGGAGCTTGCAGGTCTGGCACTCAAACTTTTTATGAACTCCCGAGCAATAAAGCCATATGTCCTTTTTTATTGCCAAGCCATTGAGTTTATTTCACTCTCTTCATTATAGAAAACATTTTACCCATCTCTAATGCATTTTTTTTCTGCATCTTTTATAATCTTTTAGTGTCTAATTTAGTACTTTGGTTGTCTTTCTATTGTCATTTATTTTTTTACAAGCTTAAAGCACAACTCCATTTCTGAATTTTAATTTTTTTCAAGGTTATTAATGATACTTGTTTTTGTTTTCTTGCTCACATATAATTTTTAATGCCTATTTCTTAATCCCACCATACATCTCTTCATATTTTATTCTGGGCGGGGTGCCTCTGTGTTCTTTAAGAAATAAATACAATTGCCTATTTTATGACAGAATGTTACTCACATTACAGATATCAATAAATGCTTCATCTTACTTTCTTTTTTACATGTCATTTCCTTTTTACATGACAGACAATTGTAACATTATATACTTTTTTAAAAATTTTTGAATCTCAAGTCTTTTATTATTAAATGTCGAAATATCATAGTGAATTTAAATTTTTTAGTATTATTTAAAATTTATTTGTAAGTTTTCAAAATCAAATATACTCTGAAAATTTTCAATTTTGCAAAAAGGAAAATTAGTTATTATTATTAATTGCTTTTATACAAATAATATTTTGGTATTTTTATAAAATTTTCAAAATGGTTTATATAAGTTTGGGATTATCATCTCCAAGTTTTACCTAATTGGAAATCATGTTTTGTTGCAACGTACATGTCAATAAGCTATTGCTGACTTTGTTTTCTGTTTAAAGTTGTTCAGAATTGATATTAGTCATGAAATATTAAGAAAGAAAGTCATGACAAAATATAAGTAAAATGATTAAAGTCAGTGAAGAAAAATTTGAAATGTATATATAATGCTTACAAAATGATTATCCCATACAGTCTCTCTTTTTTTTTCATTAAATTTTTAATATATAATTGAGGGGTGGTGGTGGAGATTATGCCCACATATAAGTAGACAGAGTAAGTCTGTGGTTTAAAGTAGTGGTAGAGTGGCAGACTTGAGAGCTAAAAATCCATCGATTATAACTCAATCTGTCAAGCATTGGTGGTCGAGAGGTCAGCGACAGCTGTTTTACAAACAGTTGTCCTGGGTTAGCGGGTTTGCTTCCTGGCTGATGCTATGACACATGAGAAAAAAAAAATCTGTCACTTCCAGTGCTTGAAGGTCTTGGGTTTTCTTATAGAACAAACTATTTGGTTATTTCAATGGTCAGAATTGGAAAAATTATTCTGCAATAAATAAAAGTTGTTTTTTTTTCTTATATATATAATTTACTTGTTTTTTGTTTACTATGATTAAATATTTGAAAACCAGGCACCAGCATCAGCATGGGATTTGAGTTTTCATCATCAGATTTTTAATGATATGGATGGCTGAAAAGTTGGAGATTGCAGTGGATTGAAGCCTGTCCATTAAAGTATGAAGATTTGCTATCTTAATATAAACTGAGCATTGATTATATATATGTGTGAAAGATGATAGTCTGGACCAACTGATGAGTGCTGGTTTAGCATGAAATACGAATATTGGTGATTATTAATCTTTTCTACATGTGTGTGGTCATGTGAATCAGTTGTATGAGATAGTGTGGATAGTTGAAAGGTGCTTGAAAATCTGAGTTCAAATCCTCTATACTTACTATGATTAATAAAATTTTTAAAAAAACTCAGATAAATAATATACAGTATACATATATATTTCTTGAAGTTATGATTTAGCTTGAACTATTGAGGACTAAAGGTAAATGCTAAAAAAAATTTAAGTAATGTTCTTTGGATTTTTTAAGAAAAAGAAAATTAAAAAAATAATTGAATGATTAATTCTTTGCAGTGGCTGATGGGGATCCATGATCCATGGACTTTGAGCTCCAGAATTCACCACTGTTTGAATTAGAAGTTAATACTGTAAACACTTTGGTCATATTATTAATATAGGTGGAAACATAATAGGTGAAATTAATCAAAGAATTAAACTTGGATGAAATGCTTTTGGTAGAAATACTATTAAAATACTTATGTGTTTAAAAAGGAAAGATTTTTAATAGTTATGTTTTACTAGGTTTATATATAGATCTGAGACTTGGACATTTAACAGAAAAACAATACATATATTTTGACTACTCATCAAAGTAAGAAAATGTATGTTTGGAATAATATGGAGGGATCAAACACAAAATATATGGGGGAGAGAGTAAACAGTTATTGACATCATTGGAAAGAATTAAGAGACAAATGGGGCTGGACTGGACATATGCTAGAAGAGATTATAATAAATGGATATTTGAAGTCTTAAACTAGATTCCAAGAAATATATAAAAAAATCTAAAAAGAAATCATATGTGAGATGGATGGACAAATTAAAGGAAGTTGTGATGCAAAAAAAAAACAAGACTATGGATTGGCAAAACTTTTTTAAACTTGGATAGACTGTTATCCTGCAATAACCATTAAGAATGATTATGATGATCGATATTCTAAAGTAAATTTTATTGAAGAGATAGCAATTAATAGAAAAGAATTACTACTATCCATAATGATCAAGGGGTTATTACTTGATCGTGCTATGTCTTCAGGTAGAGAACTTAAAGTGATAACAATTATGACAATGATATATCATTTGTTGATAGTAAATTAATTATGATAGAGATATTTATCTCAGAATGAGACAGTTTTCTAGAGCAGTTGTACATTATTTCAGTTTTTTTTTTTGTATGTTTACATTGCGAAAAAGTCAGATATAGTAAGAAAGAATGGTGTTTATCTAATTCGTGTATCTTTTGATAAAACTAGGTTCAAACATTTACAGTTAATCTGTTTGAATATTTAATGACATTTTTATTTTGCCTGAAGATAATTTTCTTAGACCAGTTAATATCTAAAAATACAGTACAAGCAGATTTCGTTAACATTATCCCTAAGGTAAATTAGCTAAAATTATCTTGTGTGTGTATATATATACAAACAGTAACTCTATTTCTCTGTTGTTATAAAAGCAATATCACGCTATATATGACATGCTTTATTGATTAAAATAACAATGTTGTAAAGAATCTCTTTTTAGCAGGAAAATTCAGTTCTGACAACTTTAGTGACGTTTAACAGCCGCTCATAAATAAGTATGATAGTCATTCCAATTTCTAAAACAAAGAACAGAAAGAAAACTGTTCTAGAAATGAGTTATCCAATGATTAAACAAACTAATCTGTTAATCATAAATATATATGTCCACATATAAACATAATGGTCTATTTTTCTGTTTATTTGATATTTTGTATGCCATCTTTTAATTTCTTTCTGAAATACTTTAACATCATGTCTAATTGTAGCTCTTCACTGTATTCTCTGTTATATATTTCCAATAAAAAAATATTTTATTTCTTTAAAATGACTTTGAAATAATCCTTATAATATAGTCTGAGTCTACCTCTTCTAAGAAAACCATGTTCAAGTTCACTATGAAACACTCTTTTAGAAAGTTGTGTCATAGTTTATTCATTTTAGATGCCCAAACCATTGAAGATGTGATTTAACAATAGTTCAGCAGGTTGAAGAACAGGTTGATCGGCTTCATGGTCTTGCCATTGTATTAAAATTTTATAGAGCATGATGATATTATGTCAATATACATAATTTATTTGTAATAATTATTTTCTTGTGATGAAATACTTTTATCTTTGAATATTACTTCTTAAGAGATTTTAATGCATGTGAAAGTATAAATAGTAAATTTTGGCCAAAAGTTGTAAGAAGTAATGCTATTGGTGTTGTAAATTCAAATGATCTGTTGTTGATGAATTTTGACACAACACATGAACTGACTATCACAAATACTGTTAGGAAAAAAAATGGTATAAAGGAACACACAAGCATTTTTATAAGCACATATTGTTGGATGAATCATAGATTAGTATGTTTAAAGTTTAATATGATAGATGTATTAAAAAATAGTTCTTATTCCAATTATATTCATAAAAAAATTTATGTTCATTCTTTAGAAGCATCTACTATACTCAATTTGGTACTTACGTATTATTTCATCTCCAGAAGCTTGCTAGCCATTTTTTAAAATTATTTATTTTTAGAGGTCTTCAATAAATTTTGAAAACAATATGACTGACTAGAAGCTGTTGTATTCAATACTTCCTTTTATTTATTTTTTAAACATTATTTTAAAAATTCAAAAAATTACACCTAAGAACAATAATTGATTGTAATTAAAATGAGTTAAAAATATATAATTTAAGGTGTAGTAAACAAAAAAAAAAGTGGGGAAACAAAATAACAAGAGTGAATTATTCATGTCAATGGATGGAAATTCCCAATAGCAAACAACATCACCACAAATGCATCTTCTTTGTGCTGTCACCACCATAAAAATTTCACTAAATAGGAATCCATATGATGTCTTGCAGTTGCCCAGTGTATGTTCTTCTATCAATGGAAGATCTCAAATTTTAATCGTTTTGGCAAAATGTTAACTGACAATATGTAAAAAAAATCATGTAAATATTTCTATGTCCTAATATATATGTAAAATAATTAATTAAATCTTGTGAATGGAATTTATAAGAGATTTATAAACTTAACAGGAATTTATAATCAATTTCTTAATATTTTTAAACTTAACAAGTAACACATGTTGGTAAAATAATTTTGGAATAAAAAAACAAACAAGCAAATACTTTGCCACCCTTGAAAAAGAATAATTTAAAAAAAAACTGCCTAGAAAGCCTTTGGAGACAGCATAATATGTAAGAGTCCTAAATTTTAATGGTTTTAAACACTAAAATTGCTAATTTGGATCTCCAGGATTGTCATATTAGTGAAGCATGGAATTTTCTAAATGATGGTGAAGTGGTTAATAGTAATTTGATTAAAGGGAAACATACATTTTATTTGGCTTCACTGATTACATTGTAAAAATGTCAGGATTTAAAATATATGATAGTGAAAATACCAACAAAATAAAGCATGTTGAGTGGAGGAATTCCCAGCTGCATATCAGCAATAAATTATATTCCTGGTGTGGGATGATGATATTAAGAAGATTGTTGCATTATAATGAATAAAATGTCTTCAATGAATCTGTTCAACTGTAGAGATTTTGTTGCTGTTGATAACAAATTATTATTATGGTGGATTTTAGGTGGAAGGAGATCAGTGACTAAGCAATAATGTGCATACTTGTATGTCACTCTTTAGTTAGATTATTTTAACATTTTGTTTGTACTCGTGTAAATATATGATGCTTAATTTTCATATATAACTACATTATATCCATTTCTAAAAATGAAATATTATTTGCAAGCTTCATCTTTTTTTTTTAAAGTTATGCTGTCTGTCTCAACAGTGATGTGTGTGTCATCTTGTTTGATCCTTCATATCTTGCTGTTGTTCTCAAACATGCACAGGAAATAGTCCACTCATTTCCTTTCCCTTTTTTTTAGAACTGTAATAACCTCATTTAAGAATACATGATTTTTTTTTTCATTTTCTTAAAAGGTAATTATGACTGATTAATGAGAGATATAGCAATTATGCGCAGCGGATTATCTAGGGAGATCAGACCAGACTGGTAATTTAATACTCTAAGATTGATAGTTTTCATGATGGTAGTAAAAATAACTCAATATTTAGCACCCTGAAGAAAATAACTAAATATAAAACTGATAAATACATTAAATTAAAATTTCTTTTAAAAAAAATCTTTATTAAATATTTCCTTAGAGGAAAGACAAAAAAAAAGGCAAAATGTAATTTAATCTATTGAGAAGTTTATTTATTTTAGCTTAAGCGTTAACTCTTTATTACAATTAAATGTTGACAGAAGTTTCTGATAGAATTGATCTAAAATCTTGGATATATTGTTATATGTTTGCAAACTTATTCTTTCTAATTTTTATAAATGTATTTATAAAATACTGAATTACTTCTTTGAAGTCGTATCTAAAAAGATAAATCCCACTCCAGGAAAGAGATCTTTCTAACAAACAGCTTTCCAAAAAGAACTAAAAATAAGAAAGAATTATTCGTCAGTCTTGCCAGCTGCTGCTTATGGGGATTTTAGCAAATTTCTATACTTGTTTTATCTCTTAGAAAAAAATAGTTAGAAATCTATTTACTGATCAAAATTTGATATTTAGCGAAGTTGACTGCAGGCTGATTACCTGAAAAATTCTAAACCTGTTTGGAATTGAACAAAAAAAAAGTTATGCAGTTTGGATTCAAACACGGTCTCAGGAATAACAAGCAGATTAATGAACCGTTGTACTATGAGATTTTGTCTGTGTTAAATACTCCAGTCTTAAATGGTAACTAAAGTTAAGCAATATTACATAGGTCCAAATAACAATATACTTAAACAGCTGCAATAGTCTTTCCCCAAATAACAGTGACCTGAACAAAAGTGTTTTTTCCCTACGGAGAAAAGAGGGAAAATCCTGCAAATTGAGTGGATATATTATGTTTTGTCGTTCTAATGCTACTTAGCTAATGAAGTTCTATAGTCTAATTAAGCAATAAGATAGTAAAACTAAGCGATAACTTCTCATGTTTGTTGGGGTTATTATAAATTCCCTTAATATTATTTATTCTATTATATTTGAGCTACGTCATGAACTTTAATGGGATCTTTATTTTGTCTTTTTTCTTAAATTAATAGAAAATATATTGCAACACTGCATTTGTTTAATTTACTTATTATGTTAAAATTCCTGTTTTTTTTTTTTTTTAATGTTGTCAAGGAAAATACATCGAAATTATAAAATGATTAATTCAGTTTAGCTGTAAAAAAGGCAAACTGATTTTTAATCCCCCTCCCCCATTTCATTTTCTTATTTGAATTTTTTTTACGTTTAACTAAATTTGTAATTTAATTGTAAATGCTTTAATGTGAAGATAAAAAAGCTGATTATAATTAATGGATTATTTGTATAATAAATTAGGAACCATAAATTAAGATTTTATTAAAAGATTGCATTTATTTTTGAATTATAAATTATCACTTTTGGCATAAATTTATGTTTAATGAGGAAAATGCTCTTCTTGCACCCCACATTAATCAGTTAATATTATTGGAGGGATGGGGAGAAAAACATTTTTTGTTGTTGTTTAATAATGTTTTAACTTACAAAGTGATAACGATGGATTTTAATGTTATAAGGGACTTTATTATTTTATGATGAACCTCCTATTTGAAATATTAGAGAACATTGTGGACTCAAAGGTCAGACACAACTTATTGTTCACTAATACTTTCAATCATGGTTGTGATTGGTCTACTGAATATATATAGCCAGAGGTTCTTTGTCAATCTAGCTATAGTTTCTCTCAGCTTTGAAAAGGATCCTTGATGCATAGGCTATGGGTCATTCATCATATAACAGGGATTACCATAAAACTGTTCATACCTCTTTCTGAAGCATTTGTCATTAAACACACTTTCACAAAAACCTTCCTCATGGCTTTTTAACCATTACCACTTTTGGTTTTTTTTTTTAATAATTTGCATATAGGATTTGCTGTTTTAGTCTTATTCTGTAAAAAGGATTTAAAATAGTTTATCAAACCCAGAAAGATCTATAGCTCTTTAATGTTTCTGGATTTAGCTGCATTTCCCACAGCTCTTGCTTTCTGAAGCAATGGTCATTTACCCTTGATCAAGATTATATATCGTGGGAATACTAATTCCTCCATGTTTCACGTGCTTTTCTAAGCACTTAACTTGACTCCAGATCTCTACAATTTTTTTCGCAAAATTTTACTATCTTAGATGAAGCAACTCTTCTGAGCATGCTGTTTATAAGTATGTTGTTAAGGTATTATGCTATCTAATCCCTGTAATACAGCATTAATTTGGGCTTAAAATTACATTTGGCACTGCTTAAATACTGAATAGTAGTCAGTTGCATTTAAATAATTCCATAGGGATTGTTAGGGTTAATGTTTCCATTGACTTGTTCATCACTTGTATTTGGTGAAAAGCAGAATTTAGGTTCAGTTTTGTGAAATGAGATGCAATTTGCAGACTGGCCAATATCTCTCTCACATTAGGCACTGGATGTCCTCTTATTTAAATATTTATTTACCATTATTCTATAATTCCATATATTCATATTAGGCCATTGGGTTTTTTATTACAACTAGATATTGATCAATCTGACATTTCTATTAGTGTCAATATGCCTTTATTGACCAATCTTTGTATTTTCTCCTCGACTTTTGTTTGCTATGTGAATAGGATTTTCACAGTTTACGTGAAACCGGATGTTATTTTCAATCAACTCAATGTCTATTGGCCCCATTGATATTATATCCAATTTGTCACTGAATAAATCTGGATAATTATTTTGAATTTTTTATTCAAGGAAAAAAAATTTATAATACTAATTTGAATTCCGATCACATGGAACCATTCTTTTCTGATTATAGAGCTAATTTTCCCTTTTACTTTGTACAGCAATAATTTAATTATTTTCTTATAGTAAGTAATTGGCACTTTTATTTATCCCAGTAATTTCAGCACATTCCCATTCACATCTTGAGTCTTAACATCTGTGTCTTTTATATGAATGCTAGTGACAGCAGCTGATAGTGTGCTCCAATCTACTTCGGAAATTATAGATATTCATGAGTCACTATGTCTACCTCCATTGTAATTTCTTTCCCACAAATTTGTAATTTCATCATGAATTTCTTCACTCTCTAAACATCCATGTTCTTTACAACATGGGTATTGAAGGGTTTATCTTCCCTATTTTCCTGCAACTGACTTTCTCTCAGTCCCTTCAACATTTAAAACATGATTCCACTTACAATATTTTGATCTAGGACCTATTTTTTCACAGTAGAAGCATGTGGTTTTATTTCTCTTTTCATATTCAGATTTTTATGGATTAATACATTTTTTATCTATCATAAAAACTTTTGTATTAATATTATCTTCAAGTTTAATTTTAAAAGCATGAACTGCTCTAAAATTAGCTTGTAAGATTTTTTTGTCTTGATAGCAATTTCATAAATTAGATCAGTCTGTTAACAATTATTTTCTGAGCCTGTCATCAGATATGCCCCAGAGTAACTGGTTCATAAGTATTTCCTCAACAAACTCACCAGACCTGCAGTCTTGTACTCCTTTATAGTTTCACTGTTACACTGTTCTTTATTCCTTAAATGTAAGCGAGCTGTGTGGTGGGGTGGATGAGGACTAAAATATTCACTTAAATTTTTTTATTAATTCCTCATAAGTTACATAATGTGTTATGGAAGTTATAAAACTTATTAATTATCTGAATAACTTTTTTACCAGAAAATATAAGAGTGCTGCGACTGTTCGCTTGTTTTCTATTCCATTTAGTGCAAATCTTTCATCTACAAAATTAAAAGGATTCAAATTTAGCTCTTTCTCTGAAGATGAAGGTTGGTATTCTGATGGGATTGTCAGAGTACTAATTATCTGTAATAATAATTTGTTTTGCCCAAAGAAATTAAAGAAAAGAGCAACTGGTCAAGCGTTGTTAGCTGAGAGGTCAGCACAGCCGCCTTGCAAGCAAACAGTCAGTTGCAGATGGTTGTTGCAGATTCACTTCCCAGCCGATGCTATGACATATGGAAAAAAAAGTAGTTCTGCACTCATAAGTGTTACAAAAACTAAAACTGCAACCATGCTATAAAATAATTGAAAGGTCATTTTTTGAGAGGTCATGTAACATTTAAGCACAAGAAGTGACACATTGAACTTGTGATCTATGAATATTTTACTGTGTGTGCAGAAATACACAGTCAGAAGTGCTACTAGTATATATTACAATTGGCAGACAATCATAACTTTGTACATTTCTATAACAACTAAGTTGTTATTAAAATATGCTCTAATTTATTGATTTTATAATTATGGTGTATTAAATAATCTCCACACATTCTTTTGAAAACCTATGACTAAAAACAAATGCCCCCTAAAATGCATTTTGTGCTTAACCAGTATTTATCAGTTTTCCTGGATCACCATGTCATATATAGTATAGAACTTACTACACTGACTACTATGATGCTTTTCTTGAATACCACAATTATAATGTCTTATCAATGTATCTTATTCTATTCTAGGATAGAAGATTTAACTTCTTTTTTTTTTTTTTTTGACGTCTTTATTTTAAAAAGTTTTTTTTCATTGATATTTTGAGAATACTGAGACTTAACTACTTTTGACATCCCTTATGACTAATATGTTTTTTAACACAAAATATATACCCTTTTAAATGAGTCTTCTCATAATTCTGTCCATTACAAATTTCCAATTAGCACTTTCCTCATTATTATTCACTACTTAAAAAAATAGAATGTAAATGACTAGACATATAGTTCTTCAGTTCTTCTCATTAATCTAGCCATCAATTATATTTCTTATAAGTGCTTTCTCCATTTTATATATTGCTTGATAATTACATAAAACAATTTCTATTTAATTTCAACAAAAAAGTTATCAATTTAATCTATTTTAGTGTGCAAAATTATGCCTTTCCACAAGTTCCAGAGTTTCCTGCACATTTGTTGATCAGTGCTTTGAAGTCTACTATTCAGAATCATTATACATCTTTCATTGAAAATGTAAATTCTCTAAGTAAAGCCTGTCTTTTTAATCATGCAACATTCTCTCTCATAAACATGTTTATCCTCATCAAAATCTTGTATTATGTATCCGTGATTCATTATTTGTAATTATTCAATAATAAAAAAAACAATTCTGATCATCAAGATAGTCTGTGAAAAAAGCAAATAAGCATCATAAATATTGAAAACAGAATTGCCTTTTTATTACATAGTATTTTCACACTTTTACAACTGTGAGAAATGAATAAAATAATGAGATTTGGCAAAATATCATCTATCCTTTTTATTCCATGAATATACCTTCTACCAAAAAAACATTTTATTTAAATAGTATATGATAGCATCCCCAATTATGCATTTATAATTCAAATAAATGTAAACCCTGGAAGATTTATAAATTGGCAAACATAGCTAAATTAATGGATAGCTTTCAATCCATCTTTTTTTTTGTTTAATAACAAATACATCAAACACCTGAAGTTTATTTGTTTTTCTAATGAAAAAATTAATCTTATATTTTTTCCCACTGCAGTCTTTGTTAATTTTTGCTTCTCGTGTCTTAGAGAAGAGGAGATTATAGAATATTTCATGAAATGCTCTTTTTAACAAACTTACCAAGTTTTAAATATTTTCAACACTTGCTCAAAAATATCTTCATTCCCATTTAATAATATATGCAAAACCTATTTCCCCAATTTCAAGTTAACTACTTTCATCTTTTTCCCTTGTTGATATTATTTTAGTTTCAATTTGATATCAAAAAAAGGCTGCCACAGTTCATTCTATCTGAGGTTTGATTTCATTCTGGTGATTTCTATATTTCCCTTCCTTATATTAATACCCAGACTAACTTCTAACATAACTTAATGAAAACTTATATTGTAATAATGTAATTGCTGCTGCAATAAATTAAAACAATATTTTATTAGTGAATAAAAAATTAGTTACAAACAGTGATGTTCTGCATGTGTCAGCAGGAGCTTTTTACTTGGGAACTAGAACCGTCAGTGTTAATGCTCTTGTCAAATATAGATGAAGAGAAAAAACTTCTATGGTACCGCAGAGATAGCGTGGGAGAATAGGGAACTTTATTCTCATAGCTAAACTTAGAAGAGAATATTTTAAATTTATATCATTATATTAAAAAAAAAAAATTTTAATTGTTAAAAATAATTAGAATTTATTATAAAAATTAAAAATCTAATTTATTTTTTTGAGTGTATATTGCCTTTTTTGATTGTTTGTTAGTGTTTTTACAAGTTTTTTGAAAAGAATAGTTGTAATTAAAAGTTTCAAATAAACTTTAGACTATTCATTTGTATAATATCTAGCTTCCCTGTAGATAATATTTAAGATTAGCCCATAATTGAAAAAAGTAGAAATAATTTGAAATATCTATCTTATAACAAAGCATTAAAATTTATTTTATGAAAATTTTACTATTCAAATATATCTAATAGAATCAAATGCTAACATTATACTAAGAGTCAAATATATAAATAATCAATTACACACCTACCTTAATTAATTCAACAGCCTGCTTTATTCAGACTTTGTGTTGACACATTTAGTGCTGCTGAAATTGATTGGGGTGGGTGTAGCGCATAAATATACATATATATGTATAATACACTGATTTTATATGCAATATGTACACATTATCATATCATTATTTTTAAGATAAACGTCCATTTCAAAAGGAGTAAATGAAGATGTGTTTTTTTTTTTTTACTTTCAAAAATATCTTAATATACAAAACTTACTTCATCATCTGATTTAATATTACATAATTATTTGACTTTCCAAAAAAAACAAAAAACAATTCTATCAATTCCTGATTTATACTTAAAGGCTATTATCAAAGAAGAGTGGTTTATAATTTTTATATATATGCTCACACATCTGTGTGTGTATATGTACACACACACTTCATACAGCTTCAACTGAATAAATTAATTACTTTAACTTGATAGTAAATATATATTGGTATGATCATTAATTGGTAATTTTAAAAATGTATTTTTTTTTACTTGCAGTGAAGAAAAAAATGTGCTTAATTCTATTTTAGTTTCATTTAATGCATACAATTCTGAATTTTTTTTATTTTCATTTATCTTTATTATTATTATTATTATTATTGTAATTTCAGGATCCTGGCATGCCTATCACAGAAGTGTCTCCTGATCACCTTAAAAAGGAATTGGAACGAGAACTGCGGTTAGATTGCCGAGATTTGAGAAGCCATGGGTGGTACCATGGAACAATACCTCGGCAGAAAGCTGAAAGCTTGGCTGCTGAACCAGGAATGTTTCTGATTAGAGACTGCATTTCTCAACCTGGAGACTTTGTATTGACCTGCAATTGTAATGGATTACCACTGCATTTTATGATTAATAGACTTATTCTCAACCCAGGTACAACTTACGAACATGTAGTGTATCATTTTGAAAATGAACAGTTTCATAGTATTCCTGATGTTGTAACATACTATGTTGGAAGTGGAAAGCCTTTGTCACAAGAAACAGGTGCAAAAATTAGTCAACCAGTTAATCGAAGGATGCCATTAAGTTATTATGATACAAAATACGGTGCTCTAAGTAAAGCTAAGTATGCTCTTAGTATGGCTGGAATATATTCACCATCTAGTCCTAAGCCTAGCCCATTTGTTTCACCCATTGGAACTCCATCTGGAAGTCCACCAATGGTCAGGCATAATCGGCGGGCAGATAGTCAGCCCTTTTTGAATGATATGTCTCCTGCAAGTGAAAAAAGATTATTAATGGAGCGTACAACTAGTCTTCCCAGTGTGGATATTAAAGAAAGTGAAACAGAAAAAAAGGAAATAAATAATACTTCAGATGTTATACGAATTGGTAGTGATCCAATGTTGAGCCCAACTATTGATAGAAAGATTTGGGATATCAAATCTGCTCCTCGGTTACGCAATGTTCCTAAATCAGATTCGGATTTAAATAGACCTCCTCCCCCAAAACCTAGTCGTGTTCCTACATTCAGATCATCTATTAACCCTATTATACAGCAGAAAAAAAAGGAAGAAGTTTATTATTCTGAACCTCAATATGATGAACCTCCTCAGGATATTCCTGAAAAAGATGTAGATGATGCATATGTAATGGCCACACAAGAATTGCCTGATAAATATATCCAAACAACAGGATCTATTGATTCATCAATATCTTCACTTATAACTTCTCAAACTTATGATAAAAATGGATGTAAAGATTCAGATGCCCGGTTTTCAGTTGTTGAATCAGATAAACAAAATCAAGAAGATAGTATTTATGATTCAGCAGGAGAGGATATTCATTTAAAATTGCCAAATTTGGAACAAATATCACATTTTAATTTGTTAAATTTTACTACTCTTTTATTACCTTTGGAAAATAAACCTCTTGAAACACCTTATATGGAAAAAGTACGAACTATACTTTTGGAAAACGGTTCAAGAATTCTAGCAAATCATTTAACAATTGTTGATTTGGAGTTATTGCAATGGAAAGGAAAGTACGATTGGGGATTAGGAGTGCACTCAGGTTTAGAGCTAATTACACTACCACAAGGAGTGCAGTTAAGGAAGGATCTTGTTGAAAGGTATTTATTTTTTTAATACTTAAATTTTAGTTGTGTAAAATTATGAATGAATAAAACTTTTTTGTGTGTTACATTAATTGCTTGATTTTTAAGTCAAATAAATAATAATAACTACCACAATTTTATCTCATTCTCGTGTTGTTGCAAATGGCTCTTTTGAGCTTCAAGTTAAATATATATCTTAAATGTAAAGGGCTCTTGATTTATTATAACATGAGATATTAGAATAATTTGCATCAAGGACCATGAAGTTTTACAATTGAGTTAACTCAATCTGCAGAGAATTTAATATAGTGATAAGTGATAATTACCATTGTAAAGTTGAGTAACCAATGACATTTATTTTATTTGATAGTCAGTTTTAATCTATAATGAATGCAGATCTCAATTTTTTATTCTGTCATTTCATTCTTTGAAATTACCTTTCTAAAAGAAGAAAAACTTTTTCAAACTTATGAAGCCAAAGCTAATGTGCAAATATTTATTAAATATTATAAAATAATACTTTTTTTTTTTTAAATTAGAAGAAAAATGACTTTTGTATAATAAAGTTAAATAAAAATAGTTATACATTCTGGTATCTTTTTCATTTGGAAGGTTGGCAGTTAACAAACGTCATTATTTTTGTTTGTTTTTTAAAAATTAATTAATACCTCAAGTGCAATAGTATATATATTTACAACTTCTATTGTTATTTATAGAATTGCCAAATTAACTAAATATTATGAAAAACTAAATATATAATAAATTAATAGTAATTTATAGTATTAAATGATGGGTCATAGTAACTGATAGTATAATGTTATATATATATATAAAAGATTCTTTACAAAATATCTACACCTTATAAAGTTTATTAAATTAATTAAATTGTCATTGCATAAACTTATTGTTGCAATTGAAGTCTTAGTATTAAATTTTTAAATAAAATAGTAAATTCAATGTTGAAGACTTTTAACGTAGAATCAACTGTGATAATAAATCAGTGAAATATATTATAAATCCCATCAGGAAGAATACTATTTTGGGTGAACCTAAGTGAGTTTTTGTTATGATTACAACAAATTGTTGAAGTCATAACAAATATTAATTAATTTGCTTTGTTACATATCTCTACTGCCAACATTATTTGTTGACCGCTTTTAGTTTCTGCCTTATTTATTTTGGTATAACGTTCCGATTTGGCATATCTGTTTACTGGAGATTTGTCATTAGCACAAGTTTTACTTTTAGTATGAAAAACTTTTACCAGGTGTCCCATTCTCTTGTATTTGTTGCATTTGCATTTTTCCAGCTGCATTCATGTGCAATGTGGCCAATTTACCACAGCGATAACATTCAGTTTTCGAGTTTGGTAGCTCTTTTGTTTTGCTTGTTTTAGATATATTTGTTTTGTAGCCTCCAGGTTAGCTTGTTGGAATTCTTTGGAGATGCTTAGAACTAGTTTGTAGGTCATCCCTCTTTTGACGGCCTCAGAGTATGTCAGATCTGGGATGGCCAACAATTGTTGATGTAATTTGTCAAACTCATCCCCCATAAAAACTGTTCTAATAATGCTTCCTCTAGGTAATCTTGATAAGCACACTTTCGTGCCAAATCCCTTAAGGCAATATCAAAATCTCTAGTTTTTTCCCTTTACTTGGCATCTGTTGCACAAGTATAGGCAAGCAATGTGCTTTGATGGCTCTGGGCTAAAATGGTTATTCAGCTGCCTAACTAGATCAGAATACAGTAATCCTTCTCACTCTTTGAGTCCAAAAAGTAATAGTGTGGCCACTTTCATTATGTCATCTTTGATTTTTTTGATAATGAAGTAATAATATTCAATATGTTTTGTATATTGTGGCCACTCAGAAGGACTATTAACATTGAAATTTGCAAATACCTACCTGTGTTGTAGCCATCTTCTTTGTTAACTAACCAATAACACTTTTTTCATTCTTTGTAAGATTAACCTGCTTCGTCCTCCCTTCGATTGTCAACTGCGCCAATTGTATGCTATATCTGGACTGTAATTTATTACAAACACCTATTTTATTATTATGAACCTAAACTAGCATATGTTTAAAAAAGAAATGAACTCTCAGGATGACAGTCGAGTTAAACTATTCAATGACAAATTAGAAAAGGTTACAGTGAATAATTATTTACAATTAATTATTGTAATTTTTACTGTACCTTTATCTATGTCCTGAGGCTTACTAACAAACAATAATATAGACCAAGTTGGCTTTTAATTTTACCTAGATCCCTCTTTTGCACCTTCAGTGAGGATTCACTGGGTAACAAAGTCAGTCCAGGTCCTTCTTCTTTAGTAGAGTGTCCAATCTTCAGTAGCAAATACTTTTTATAGATAATGCCCTGTCCAGACTGTGAGCATTAGGATCCAGTGGACATTCCCCCCTATTGGTCATTTATATGCTTGATCTGAGCAAGTCTATAGAAAACTTGTGTGCACATATTTTAATTCGCGCAGCACACAGCAAACTTGAAAGTCTGATTTCTTAGTGAGATTTTTTAAAAAATTTTAATAGATTAATTATAAGATAATAGTTTAAATAATTTTATAAAATTTTACTTATAAACTAATGAAATAACTATGAAATTAAATATACATGTATTTATATATGAGATGGCAGAAAATAGCATCTCATTATAATAAATGAACAATAAAGTATTTATTTGTGTTTATTTTTTTATACCTTTAAATATAAATGCATGAATATGTTTTTAAATGTTATTATCAGAATTATTATCTAAAGCTTTGAATTATATTGTTTAGCACTACTATTTCTTGTCTATTTTTTTTCCTGCTTTCTATGTGGCATATCTTATTTGATATTGACTCTTTCCTCAAAATACCTTTTTATTTCACTTCTTTCATGATGAAAAATAACCTCTTCATTGACAAATAATATTTTATGATCTGTATTTAGTCCATGAATATACAAAGCTGTGTTTTGATATCTATTTTTAACTCTACTCATAAACTTTAATTCTTTCTCTTTTTTATTCAACAATAAACTTTATTGACTTATAATACATACATATATATAAATGAGGGGTTAATTTATCAGAAAAAAAATAGTCCATGTTTATTTTGCATCATTTTCCATGATAATTTACATATACATTGTGTTGTATCATCTCTTCTCCCCTTTTTTTTTACCACCACCAAGCAAGTAGACCATTCAGATTCGAATATCTTCTTGCTGGAAACCTGTATACCTCAGCATGCATTAAGGTACATCTAAGACTTTCAAGTCTACCAGTGTCTAATGATTCAATTCTAGAAACCAGAAATACACCTGGTAAGACAGCACAAATCAGATTGGGAAAGTCGACCACCACCCTGGCATTGTCCTGTAGTCAATCCCAGTTCAAATTCAGAGTCAATCCAGGGCCTCCAAGTTCACCAATGGGCAATCACTCAGAGCAGGCACTACAGATGCATTAGGAGAACAACACCAATCCAAGCAGGGAAACTGGTTAAAGGCCATGATTCCTGTCCAATCTGCCCATCTTTATTCAGTAGCTATTGTATATGAGCATCAATGAGGTATTGTGACTGGTGGTGTGTCACCAAAGATACGATCAAGTCTTCTTCAAAGAACAACATGACCAGTTTAGAAAATAACTCTTTGGATGTATAAATAGTTTTTTTAAAAAGCAAATGAACAATTGGGAAAAGTATCAAATGTTTTTTTTTTTTTGTAAAAAAAAAAAAAAGAATATTAATTGTGATAAATTGAAAGGCATGCTATTTAGGAGAGGAATATATATATACATTTTTAGTTATCTGCTAATTTCTGGAAATGAAACTTTTTAATTGTTTAATCCTAAAATTTCTGTGATTTATTTATTAAAGAGTTTGCATAAATTTTAAATTAAATTTGTAAAAAGAATAAAATATTTATATTAAATTTTCAAGCATATGTTAGACTATTTCCATCATCTAGAATTAATTGTTAAATATCTTTTAAAAAAATTGAAACTTTATTTAAACTTTTCAAATATATTTAATTGTTAATAATAGTGCTGAGGATAGTATGTAATACTATGTTTTGGATGATATTTTTCCCTTTTCTTCAAATGTTGTTGACCTGACCATATGAATTGGATTGAGAATTTTTAGATTAATGAAAACTGAATTTTAGTTAATGCTCTAATCAGTTAAGCTATTCTGTCAGAGTCAACTATTAAATTTTATATCTTATTTATAAGGAATCTCCGGATTTATTTATTTTATCATAAAGCAATGTTAATGAGTAATTTCTAAGCATTGATTTAGTGTGAGAATTCATAATGTTTTGCAACCATTCATTAATCTTGCTCTTAAAAAAAAAAAGAAGAAATCAGAAAGACCCTCATAGGTGTGTATATTAAGTTTCTGCTGATTGTTACCTTTGACAGAATAACATTTGGTTAAAGCATCAGCTTAAATTCAGTATTCACCATTTTAAAGGTCCCATGCTCCATTCCCATACTAGTGCTGACAATGTTCAAACCAGTAACATCTGAAAAAGAATAGGGAAATGTTGTGTTAGATGCTAACCTGTGTGTTATTAATAACAGGTGAATATATTTGAAAAATTTAAATAAACTTTGATTTTTTTCTAAAGACATTCCACGCATATGACTTTTCCATAATAGCTGTGTTTTTGTTTTTTTTTTCATTTAACAATTTAGCCCAATGATGAGTGTGGCTGATTCTATAACTAAAAAGTTCTGGACCATTTTACATTTGAATAAAGCAAAAAAAAAAGTCTAAATTTGTTCAGGATTGAACATAATTATTCAATTTGATACTTTGAACATTATTAATTGACTATATGATGAAGAATTCTGTATTTTCAAATAGAATAATTCACTGATCATTAAAGAAAAAAGAAGCATTTTTGAACAATAATCCTTTGGACATTATTTTGAAAAATTTATATTAAGAAATAAAGTAAAGAATCGATGATTCAATAATTTAATTTAAAAACGTTGATAATTAATCATCAAATACCTGTCAAAAATTGACTATACTTTGAGAACTTATAAATTGAAACTAATTTCAAATTATATCTATATTTTGTTTATACACACACATATATGTATAACATGTGTGCATATTTTCCAAAGAATTTAATAATGAAAATATAATATTATTGCTGTTAAGCCAAAATGTGATGTAAACGTCAGTGTGCGTATATAAACGCTCGCTCATATAGGTAAATTTTTAATATATATATATATATATTATTAAATGGCAATTCTTTTTTTTTAATATTAATTGTATATAATAAATTGCTTGTGCACACATATATGTAAATCCATGTAACAATTTAAATATTGAATAGTAATTACATAAATTAATGTAATAATTTGAATGTAGCATAGTAATTTTATAAGTCACAAATAGGATATTTTTTTATTGTGTATATCATTCAAAATCAAATTTTAAAAGTTATTTAATATTTTGAGAAAAGTTGTATACTAGAAATTGCACGTTTGTGTGCACATATATATAAATCATTGTAATAATTTAAAATTTTGAATGGTGAATATTGTAAAACAATGTAATAACTTTAGTTGTGTATATAATTTTTCAAAATCAGAGCCTTATCCTTATAAGATCTCAAATATCTTTTTTTTTTGTTAATATTGTTATATTTAATTGTTAAAATTATATTCCATCATCTCTTGGTCACATACAGTAATAGAGCTTGTGTTCTCTGAGCTAGATTGGAGCATGTGATGAATATGTAAATTGGGATGTGTATTTAGTGCATTGGGGCATCCAGAGATGATGAATTATCATCCTGGTTGGCACAAAAGAGAATATTCTTTAAAGCCCATGCACTATATTTTATTTTAGTTTAGTCTTGTTAAAAAAATTAAGTTTATAGTTGGCCAGTACAAGTGGCCTGAGCATGGATGGTCATCAGCCTGTTTTAATGTCCCAGCATTATTATTTGATTCTTATGTATTCTGATGGATGGGCACTTAAGTAGTGCATTTAAGTTATGTTTAAATAATTGCCCAAGCTGGCAAAGGCTCAATAGTTAGCCTGGTCTAAAGTAGACAAATTTCCAATCCAGTCACAAGGTTGACTGTTGATTTACTGTATTGATTTATTGTACTGATTTGTTTATTCCCATCAGTTTTGATGATGAATGGTATATTGAATTATACTTACATTGACTTATTGATAATGCTGGTTGATATATGATTGGTGTATAATTCTTTTAGATGCTCTTCTGAGTTAGCTGGATCATCAATGATCTCTCAGAGATTTTGTATTTACTTGGGATTGATGATGATTATCCCATCTTCCCAGGTTCACTCCATCTCCATTTTCAATAACCACCATCCTATATATATATATATATATATATATATATATATGTTTATTTTAATGATTTCTAGTTTAAGAAATATTTTAGTCTAAATTCTTAGTCAATTTTATGGTTATATTATTGAAATCACATATGGATATTGACATATTTCCGAGGTTGTTATATATATATATATATATATATATATATATATATATATATATATATATATATAGCAATAAAATTACTTTTATACTAATTATAAAAGCAGCTTTTAGTCTTACATGTGAACAACTTTTAAATTAGGTCATACAACAGTCTTAAAATAGCATAAACTTGATTTTATAAATCCAACATTTTAATCACAATTCTCAGAAATTTTATAGAGTTGTAATAAAAAACTACAGTGGAGAAAGATAGAAAAACAAAATCTAAATTAGTTTTAGCAATAAAATGTTTTTTTCTAAAATAAAGTAATGGGTTTTTCAACTACAGTCAAGCTTGTAAAAATAACCAGGTGGCCAGAGTTAAGAAAATATAAATAATTCAAGTTTTGTGGCCAAAAACAGTGATGTGTATTTAATAAGTGAATTGGAAACCAAATCCACATTCATTTTATCTTTAAAATAACAGGGTATAGTATGCCATAACTCACTGCCTCTTGTTCCTTGCCAGAGATGGAAAGAACTTTGGTCCAATAAAGCCCTATGAGCCATACCTCAGCAAAGAAGCCTATGGTAGAAGATTCTTCATTAATGTCTAATCATCACCAAAGGTGTCAACTTATCATCATCCCCAAGTGCTCAGAACTGCAATGAAGACAACTGACTAGTAAATTTTCACTCAGAGCTCTGTTCATAAACTGTGACTTTCAATTCTCTAATCTAAGCTAGCTATTTATTAAATATGACTTTAAAACACCTTTTCTAAAATCCACAAAGAATGTTGTTAAATGCTAGGGTTTGAATCTTGGCTGATTGTAAACCTTGTAATATTAAATTCCTTCTTAAAATGTAAAACAATGATAATTTATTTTAAACTAAATATATAATTTTCTGCAGTCTTTTATGCCTATTTCTGAGCTATTCAAATTATTCTATAATTTTATCATTGTAATATTATAAGTATTTAATATGTCAAATAACTCGAAACTGTGAGTATTTATAAGTATAATTTTAGCTTATCACTCTGCGAAGATAATTTCAAATCATCGCTATAATACAATATTAAATAATTGAATTATCATTTGTTTTACTCGCTGTTTCAATATCATTTAGTTATTTTACTGATTAATTTTGTGTATTAATATTATAATAATCAGTAGTGATCTAGTTAAAATTGTAGTTTGCTCAACTGTAGTTATAAATTATAACTATCTATATATGTAACTCGTATATTATAGGAACAACTCACAGAAATATTTTCAAAGCATATTTTTATTGTTTTATCCAGAAATACCCCACAAATATTCTTTGTCTTTTTTAGATTTATATATGTCGAGATGCAGGTGATAATCTTGAACTAGGTTACTAATTAAGTTGGGCCCTAAATAGTATATATGAAATACTAAATTGGAGATATGGGTTGTAAAAGATATGAAAATAGACACTATCAATTTTTAAGGCACAATTAAGTTAATTTGTGTATTTGCATTATGTATAAGCTGCAGATGTGTCCTTACTAAGTACAATATGTACAATTAACTGCTTTCTGCATGATTATTGATGAGTTGCTGGTGGATGTCACTTACACACATCGTTTGAGTAAAGAACACTATTTTAGAACTGGAACACACAAGTTTAGATTATTTATAATTACTGCTTATCCGACTCTCTGAACTATTAATGTTCCAATTTATGGCAAGTTATTCTGGGCCTAGGACAACTGAACATTTGATGCTGAAGCCCATGGATAATGACTCATTCACACCTTCTAGCTTCATCAATATTTTAATATGTGCCATAGAGTATATAGGTAAACCCATAATAATCCAGTTATCTCTCCCTTTATATTAAATGCTTATTCAGCATTAGTGTATATCCTATTTTAGGTTAAGATGCTAACCTGCCTACCTCTGAGCATGATTACATGCTCGATTTAACTTGGATATATAGATAGATGCCACAGGAGTGCTATTAAGTTTGTTATATAACTTTGACTATTCAGTTCCATATGATTTAGCAGACTATACAAGAGCTAGAAATTTGCCATTTTAATATAGACATATACTTAAATACTGCACAGCACTTGATTGAACACTTTATGATAAGATAAAATGCAATGTTAATCTCATTAGTTTTGTAATGCTTGTGAGCTTAATCTTTCACATTCCAATTACATAATTTTGTATATTTTAATTTTACTATATTTTATTGACTTTATTAAATTGGTATTATTTAATATATAACTCATTTTCAAATCGTTATTGTCAATGAATCATTTTTATCCAACTCTATATTTATGTGTACATACCTAATTAGATATGTATGTGTAGACCATTCTATTAGATTTCATAATTAATCATTGATATATTAGTGGTTCACTTAATCATGTGTGTGTGTATATCTGACCAAATCAGTGTTAAGTTAATTAATTTATGAGTCTCTTGTTTTCCCCTGGGTAGTGACTGCTGGACAGGTTAAATTGAATGTGTGTGTAACTTGTGAAATGTCATCCAAGGGTATTAGATCATTGAGCAGAGGAAAAAGTATTGATAATTGGCCAAATTCTGGATGGCCACATTCAGATTTGATTAGCTTTAGTGGATTTTGCCTGTGTTCTAAATTATGTTACATGGAGGGACAATTTCTACCATTACAATATACCAACCTATCTCTCTTTACTCGGGAAGTTATAATTACTAATGGTTCAGAACTATATCTTTAATGTATACCAGCAATTGTTGGTTGCACTACGAAGGTCATGTCAGGCAACACTTATGACAGTTATGGAACTGGGATAGTTGTCCTAACTTTTCCAAATTTAAAAGAGCTTTCTTTTAAAAACATTTATTTGCATGCTTTTGGCAATAATGTGATTAGGCTTTCATCTTCACTTTTATCATTTCTCTTTGTTATCACTTCATCTGGAGAATCTACACCATTCTCATAAAGTCCCTTATTTTCTTAACTCTTGCAGAAGCAATGTTTCATTTCAATTTCTTCTCTTCTTTACTCAATATCTATCTTTATATCTGTGCATGCTTGAGCTGTTTTTTTTCTTTCAGGCTGCATCTTTTTTTTCCAACTTCTAACCATTGACGTATGTAATATCAAATTTTTCAGTTTTTTACTACTTGATCAATGAGGTCATTTTCAGTGAAAATTACAGCCTCTTTTGCATTTTCACTTGATGTTGCAATGCTTGATAAAATAGATTGCTTTCTTTTAAGACTTCTGTAACTTTCTGAATTTATTTTTTCATATTAACTACTATTGCTTTGTCTGCTATTAGATATTGTCTAACATTATCGATGTTATCATTCACTGACTGTAAACTTTGCTTTAATTCCTGAATCATTGTATTTCTATTTTATTCTATTTTTCTTATTATTTATTGCTGATTCCTATCGAACTTTTATTCCACTGTAAAATGACATTGATTTATTTTATTCACAAGCATTTTTATCCATTGTTGTATATCCATTTCAATACCTCATGATTTTTGAATATACAGAGGCTGCCAAATTTTAATGGCACCTCCTTAGGTGTTGAACTATAAAACTTAAACAAACTTTTCTGCTTTTTATAATGAACTTTCTGATTTTACTAACAACCTTCCCTACTGATGTTTAATTAAATTAACACTAAACATCTTATTGGCATTTAAATAATAAACTAACTCATAGTATATAAATTAATGGATTGTCATCACAAACAATAAGCATTCCCCTATTTTCATGCATATCCCTATACTAGCAATGACAAATTCTTTTACCATTCATTTGTGATTAAAACTTACCCAAAATTTTAGTGCCTAACATATATTCTGTCAATTGACTTTAATTATAGGGAGTACTGAGTTTGAAATTATTTCAACTTATGTAAATAGATGACCAGATTAAATCAAGATTGATCCCTTAATTGCTGTGCCATTTGAATAACAAATTTAACATATACCAAAGAGCCTACCTCCAATATCTTACAATAGACAGTGCCACTATAATTTTAGCACAGAAAAATAATTTTTTGCTGATGAGGATATAAACTACCAGTGTGCACCACAGCTGTCCCATATATATTGTACCAGTCAGTCTTAAATGACCGGCACAAAGATGGCTGCAAGCATAGTTGCAAACTGATCAAATGCATATAAAAATATAAGGTTTGATCTGTGCAAGTATATTTTCTCTTCGCTTGTGCATTTAATATATTTTAAATTAAAAAAGAAGGTAAATGGTGATGATATGTTAAATGTACAATCATATACACCAGATTGAAATGTATATTTTTTTCTGTTTTATAAATGTGTTAGTTTTGATATGGTGGAGGGAATATAAATTTATACTGGGAAACTTAAATGTAAGCAATCCAGCAATTAAATATGTTTTATTTTAAATTGTCAAATTTTGATGTATATGTTTTTGGGGGGTTGCATGTTGAAAATAAATTTGTGTACAAAAACTTAAAAATAATGTTAACATTTACAACACATATACATTTTAAATCTTTATAATTTTTTTTAGAATGTAGTTTTCATGACCATAGGCAAGTCAGTGACCTCTCTCTTTTATTATAATGTTTTAGAAAAACCACATGAATGGACATTCACCTTGACACCTGCCGAATAAAAATTAATTAAAAATATATGGGATAGGAATGTGAATCACTAATGGTCTGAAAAATTCTCAAATGGATTTAAAAGATAAGAAAATATTTGATAAGACAGAGTAATTTTAATTAAACTAATTAAAATTGTAAAAGCAATAGTTTGTAGAGGGAACCCTGTAATGGGAGATCTATACATGCTGATCAGATGCGATTAGGGAAGTGTATTTGTTTTTTTAAGAAGTGAGGAGGGCAGATACGATAGTTTGAGAAATGCTGACCAAAAATAATAGACATTAAGATTTTTTCCTATGGAGTGCTGGCCAGGAAGAAATGAGAAATTAATTTAATTCATTCAGGCCAAGCATAAAGTTTAAAAAAATAATTTGGCAAGGAATGTAATAATAATAAGCAGTAGCCCTGAGTAAGCAGGAGAATTACAAAGTTATAGCAAGCTGTAGTCATATCAAATTCTAAGAAATAAAATCACAGATGGAAATCTAGAATGGATCAGGGTATGTAACCAGGAAAAAGAAAGCTGAAGGAAAGAGATTTGATGGAGAGAAATTCCAAATTATTTAAACTGAAATAATATAACAATTTCAGTGATACCTACAACTTTAACCGGAACACCTTTGCATTAAGAACCAAAGAAGTCCCAATATGGCATGAGAGATCAACAGAACATAGCTAGAATAAATTAAATCTGAATTGAAGCTTGATATTATTGGAAGAATAAAATCAAGACTAATTTTATTGCACAACCAAATATGGAATAGAGGATCCAATTTGGCACATTCACACTACTCAAATCCGATGTAAACCACCAAATTATGCGACTCTTCATCCCTGTAAAGTATAGCTGTTTACAAACAATTTTGCTTACTCTCTATGGAAGTGACCCCTGCAGTTGCATGCTTGGCAGATTATGTATCTCCTTCAGAATCAATTCGCCCAGAGAGATCGAAGCCTTCAGGAAGTAAACTCATTTATATTTTTATATATTTTTCTTTTTTTGTTTGAATATTTCTTATTAATGATTTTTTTATTATTCTTTTTATCCTAGCGTTGAGTTAACCAACGAATTATGTAACATTTTGTATGTATTTTATCAGTAGTTTTGTTAATTGTATGCATGATTCAGTGGAGTATTTAACTCACAATTATACATTTTAATATTTCACAAATGACAAATCAAAAATGTATGGGAGGTAGATTTACTCTTAAAGATATATACATGCGAGTAATATGCATTAGTTTACTTGCTTAATTTAGTCTTGTTTTATTAAACAGTTATCCGCTACGGGCAGGATCAGAATATAATTAACAAATTTTCCTTTCTTTAAGAGTATATCATTATTAAAAAGGTAATCAAGTCTACTTACCCATATAATTTAATGGCTGTTGAGTGCATGCATTTCATAAATAACTTTCTTTGTCCATTTAATCTGCCACATGCAGGATTCAATAAATCATAATTTCCTGTGAGTTCATTTCCATTCTATCAATTTATTCAATCTGCCAAGTACAGGATCATTTTTGCATGAATAAAGAAAAGAATAAATAAGTAAAGCAGTTCACTATTATAAGTGACCCACTACATGCGGGATCTTGTAAGGAACTCTCCATATTCGAATATTATTAATTTGCAGTCAAATGGTTATATTCAGTAAAAAAACAAAGTCTTTATTAGATTCATAAAAAAGAAAGAGTTGTTTTCTGAAACACATACATTCCATGGCCAATATGTTTTGTATTAATGTATAGGATAATCTATCCCATATAAGACTTCAGGGTGTGCAAGTGAATGTGAAATTCATACCAGTCTATCCCATTTGATAAATAATTTAATAATTATAAGATTGGGGTTTTAATTAATATTTTTTGTGTGTTTCATATTTTTTTCGGTTTTTTGTTTATATGTAGTTTTGTAAGATATAATCAAGGGCTTAATAAATACATAGATATATAAATAATATTTTATAAAGCGCAGACAGCATTGAAAATTAAATTCTCTCAATTTAATTTAAATACATAGATATAATTTTAAAATTATAGCTTTGTGCTGTGTGGTTAATAAATGTCTTATCATTCATTTTCCTTTGTTAGCTAAGCAGCAAACCACTTTCCTGAGTTAAAGAGTAGATTTAGCTACTCTGGGATTAATCTTTATTGGGATCAAGAATAATTTTTAAAGAATCCATCCTCCTATTGATTTTATTAAGTAAAAGGTATTACCCTTATATAAATTGTGTAGTCATATCCTTCTGGGGAGGAAAAAATCTTTTTCCAGAGGTGTGGCATAAAACTCTTAGTAAACTGGACCTTTCAAAAATATGAATGTATTAATTTCTTCTTAGAATGCAATTTGATATTATAATGAATCATGTTATCTACTTGAACATCTGTAATCATTGCTCACTTGCTTAACACACATTTTATGTTCAATGCATGTATATGGTTAGCGTAAATGACCAAGTAGAAATGACAAAAATGGCAACCAACATTTTGGGTACAATGTATTTCGTATGCACAAAAGTTAATAAGGGGGGACACAGCCGCATAATGTAAACAAATAGGAAAAGATATTGATAGGAGAAGTATAGGCAGGTAGAGAGCTATAACTGGAGCATAAAAAGAGATACCCATATACTAGATATATAGGTGGTAGAGGGATTAAGATTGAGCTAAGTGCATGTGTACTGAGATTTTGTACAAAAGAAAATTAATATATACAATATTTTGTTAGCATCTAGATATAGTAAAAGAAAATTAATAAATAGAATATTTTATTAGCATCTAGATATAGTGAAATATAAAAGTGTGGATAATTATATATGTTAAAGACAGTAATAAATAGATCTTGTTCATGTGGACCAGAACATATACTAAATATGGATGAGCAAAAATTAAATGAAAAGTATGAAAAAAGTCAATATATAGAGCAAGAAATCAATGTAAAGACAGAAAGCATGCACCAAAATAGAATAGAATCAGAAAAGTTAATGAATATAATGCTAGACTTTATGAGAGAAGTGAGAGAAAAATTAGCCAAGATGCCATGGCAAATAGGAGGTTTAAAAACGGAAATTGAAAAATGAATGGAAGATATATCAGAGAATATACTATGTGAAGGAAGAAATAGAACATGAATTATAAATGACAATACAAAAAATTGAAACAAAATATGATGGTCTTAACCAAAGTAGTAGTAATCGAATGGAAGAAATAGAAATGAGCCAATACAAAATGTCAAAACAAAATATGATTGTCTTAACCAAAGTAGTTGTAACTGAATGGAAAAAATAGAAATGAGACAACACAATAGGAATAGAGTATGAAGCTATGTATAAACAAATCGTTCAAAAAGGAAAATACATAGAAAAGTGCTGCAATAGTAAAATGAATAAACTAGAGAAGTTCATAGTGAATGATGCCAATGTAATAAAAAAGGAACACACAGTAAAGTAGATAGAACAACAGATCATGATACCAAATGTCAGCAGCAACAAGCACGAACAAGAAGCTCATAATAAAGAATTACATATTCAGATAAAAAATGTGAGATAGATAGTGAAAGAATCATTGATAATATGTATATAGTAAGAATAGATAAAATAGACAAAATTAATGGAGGTATAAAATTAGGAAGTCAGTAACGGGAGCTGTGGGTTTTAAGTATGCACCAAACATTAACCAATTTCTAAAGATAATAGTGTTGTCAGCAGCAACAAACATGAACAAGAAGCTCATAATGAAGAATTACATATTCAGATAAAAAATGTGAGATAGATAGTGAAGGAATCATTGATAATATGTACATAACTAAAGAATAGATAAAATAGACAAAAGTAATGCAGGTATAGAATTAGGAAAGTCAGTAATGAGAGATGTGAGTTATATGAATGCACCAAACATTAACCAATTTCTAAAGATAATAGTGTTCAAAGGGCAGACAAGTGAGGCTCAGATATAACATCTTAATAGTTTATAGAATTATTTCAAATAAATAGGATGGATGAGACTAGCCAGTTAACCATAGCATACAGTAACCTCCAAGGGGATGCTCGAGCATGGTGGGAGTAACTGTTTCACCACCAAAACATGTAGAAAGAATATAAAAAGACCTTGATGTGAAACTTCTGTAGTGATGAAATACAAGTGATGTTACTGTACCAAATAATGAAAGAAAAATATAAAGTGGGTGGAGGTGAGAATTATTCCAAGTTTTTCAGAAGAAAAGTGGCCAAACTCTGGACCCCAGAAGCCTGTAACATATGTGAGGGTCAGATCATCAGAATAATCTGGCACAATTTACTGTTCTACATCAAACAAATGCTACTAACAGCAACTTTGAAGTCGAGGAAACAAGTAGCAGAATTTCTAAATAGTATAAAGATCAACCAGCAAGATAGACCAGAATATAAAGAGATACAACCAATAATGGAAAGGAAAAAACACTACAAAAATAATGAAAGAAGAAAAAGTTAAAAACTGTCACCAGCATCACACAACCTAAGGATTGCATGTTCATACAGAAAGAAAAAGATATGGATTCATATATGGAAATATCAAATCTAATTTATTTATGGAAGGATAGAGTGCCAGAATATGTACTGCAAAAGTGTTTCACAATAAAAATAACATTAGAAAGGGTAGAAGCATTAGCATTAGTAGGCTCAGTTAGCAAAATTTTGGTAATCTCAGAAAATCTGTACCAAAAAATAGTTGTCAGTAACCCCAGAGTAGAAATGCTTTTATTAAGGGCTGCCCAGGTAACACTAGCAAATAACTCAAAGGCCAAGCTCAAACTTCTCAAGATATTGCTACAGATAGATTCCCAGAGATTGACAACATGCCATGCATTTCTGATCATGAGCAACTTGATTCATGAGACAGTGTTGGGCTCAGACTTTCTCCACAGGAACAAATATAATATAAATTATGAAAAGGAGTGAATGATATGCAATTTTTACCAAATCCCATTCTCACAATCATCAGAGTCTAGTCTTACAGGAGTTTGTTACATGAACCAACCTACCATAGAGATTCTTGAAAAAATGTCAATATGGCTGGAATAGCTTCATCAAATGACAAGGAAAAAGTCAAATCCCTACTGCAAGATTATGACATGATATTCTCTGATACTCCAGTAATAATCAAGGGGTATATGTAAAGGTTAAGACTAAAGCCAGGAGAGCCATTCTAGGCATGTTCATACCCCATACCTCACCAATTCATGGAAGAAATAGTGTCAATTGAAGCAGATGATAGAGTGGGGCATGATCGATAAATGCTCCTCACCATACTGTAACCCTCTTGTAGTCATAAAAATGGATCCATCAGAATATGTCTCGATGCCCACCAATTGAACCATGCAACAATACCTGACTGCACAATTCTGCCATTTTTACGAGAACTGCTAATGAAGTTTAAAGGAAAAAAAAGTCTTCTCAATGTTCAATCTTACTTGCAGCTATTGGCAGGTTGATTTACACCCGGATGACCATCAATATACAACATTGAGGTATGGAAGATACTTGTAGCAATTTAACTGGATGTCTTTCAGTTTAATCAACTGTGGAGAGGGGCTCCTACAGTGTTTAGATCAAGTGCTAACACCAGAAGTCAAGAAAAGCATAACTATTTATGTTGACGATGTTGTGGTGGCATCATCATCTGTGAAGAACATTTTCAACAGATACAGACATTTCCAAAAAATGCAAAGATAAGAACATCAAGATAAACCTAAAAAAGCACACTGCTATCTAAAAAAATCAAATTCCTTTGACATTTGGTAAGAGACACTGGAATCCAACCGCACCCAGACAAAATCAAGGCCATCACCAAGTGTCCCAGACCCCAAACAAAAAAAGTATGTTCTTTTTTGGGTCTATGCAATTTCTCCAATAGATTCAATAAGAAATTTGCAGATGAAATGGAGCAATTGCTGAGACTCATTAATGAAATGGGAACCTCCTAGTCCCTTGCCGTTTCATGATCAATCTAGCAGCCCAATCCTCTGTATTAGATTCAAACCTCATTTAAACTATAATATGTAAAATAAAGCTACAATTTGCTGTCATGGCTGTCTGAATAGCATTATATATTTACATATGAAAGAACACTATAATTAAATGAGCTTGATAGAATTATAGCATATTATTTGTATCACGTTTATTTTAATAAAATACTTTTATTATGTTAAATAATGATAGGGTTCAATTTATTATTTTAATTTGTATGTGGATATAAAATCCAATCTATATTTGTAATGTATATAGAGGTGGTGTGATTTAAAACATTAAAATGTATTATATATTTAAAATGTTAAAAGATGAAAATACTTTAAAATGTTTATTTAAAAATGTTAAAAAGGTATTCTTTCAAATGTGCTGAGAAATCTTCTTTAAAATTAAGTGTTATTTTTTTTAGAATTAAAAGTTTGGTTAGAAACAGATTTTGTCATAAATAAGTATGTAATTAATGACTGCACCTACCTTTGGTCGAGTTAAAGTCATTTTAAAATCTGGCTAATTGAAATTGTGCCAGATATAAAAATTTAAGTTATTTTTGGATTTAACTAATTAAAATTGTTTATGGCAAAATAGTTTTACAAAATAACCATAAAAGTTATAACTGAAATACTTTAATAATTTATCAAATATTTAAAATCAAAATTATGTTTTTAGAATTTAATTAAAATGGAATTAAGGAAAAGTTATAACACCTCAGAAACTTATCAGCATATTTGAAATCAGATTGTATGTTAACAAAATTAATTAAAAATGTAATCCTGGGCCAAAGAAAAATTCTTAAATGTGTTAAGCTGATAAGAAGATATAAATAGGCCATATTTGTGTGGGAAGATAGACTGAGAGATATATAAACAGAGAGAAAAGATACTCCATTTTGAATCACATTTGTATTTAAAAATAAAATTTAGTTTTGAACTGAGATGTCCAGCTAGTGTGGCTATCTTGGCTGTTACTCCATGAGGAGGCAACAGGTTCGCTTCCATATGACACCATTATAACCAAGAATGCTGCTATAGCATCTACAACCTAACCAAAAAGAAGAATGCTGCTATAATATCTATAGTCTAACTGAAAATGAAGAAGAATGCTGCTATAATATCTACAGCCCACCCATAAAAGAAGAGCATGCCACAAGCCACCCAGAAAACTCACCAAGCTCCAGCTCAAGCACCTACTAATACCGGTAATCATTTTAAACTGCAGAGCTCTGTATATTTTCTGTATAATTTTATACTACCTTTTAAACTTGTTAGTTAACTAACCACTAAATGTATTTTTTTTAATGTTAATTTTTTTTATTGTTTTAAAATCTGTAAATAATCCACTTGCTTTTAAAATTTTCTTCTTTAAGAAATTAATTAATATTTTCTACTTTAAACTCTATCACTGCAGTCATGTCTCTAGTTATTTTTAATCACATAGTTTTTAATATTTGTTATATTATATTTATTTTATGATATGCTGACGCTTTGAAACAGCGAATACTAAATTCTAATATTTCAAGAAAAGATTAATTAAAACCTCTTCATGTAATTATTTATAATTTTATTTCTGTGTGCTGTTTCAAAACCCTCTTATGAAAATAGTAATGACTCACTCATTATTATTTAATGTTTTTTTTTTTTATAATTGTTTGATTGTAAATTTTGCAATGTGGCTTGTTTTAGTGAGATATTACTTTTTAAATACTAAGAAATAGACTAACATTGATAAATATTTATAAGTATATTTGCTATCTACGTTATTTATTAAACCCCATCAAATATACTTTGTCTCCTTTTAAATACTAGTCATTTGATCAATAACAAAATAAGATTGATCTGGAACAGCAAATATTATCTGTAATTGTTCTCATCTATAGCATATATTTTATCATGCTACCTAATAGTTGGTTTATACTTTACTAAGCTAATTAGCTATTGTTCTTGCCTATAGAATATTTATTTTATAATATTCTTTGCTTGGCGGATGCGATTCTTTCACTTAAATATTTTTCTCGTTTTGCTGCCATGTATATTTACGTCTTTAAGATCGAGCCTTCACTTAAGCCTGCACTTCTTCCTCCATAGGATTGAGCAGTCAACAAGCCTGAGTTTAAGGCCAGGTTAGCACTAAGTCCCCCACTTTTCTTGAACTATTTGTTACTTTTTCATGCAGCTTAATGATCAGTTTCAGGGTACCGGCATTGGTTGCAGAAACCCTTGATCTACCAATCCATCCACAGAGTGACTTTATTATTGTATTGCTGTTGCTGTAGTACATTAGTACATCAAGAGCAGCCAACTCTACCTCCCTATTTTAGTTCTTTCAGCAATTGTCTGAGATACTCTTAAAAACCTGGTCAATCTAAGTTATTGTAGCCCATTTTAGGCTAAATAAATAAATATAAATAGATGAGAAACATCTACTGTAAGTGTTGACTAAGGTTTAGTTTAATTACTAGTATTCAGCCACACATTATGAGGAGTCGGCATATGTTCTAATATGCACATGATGTAGTGATAAGTTATTTATTTAAATGTCTGTGTGCATTTACACGTTTATATAAATTCGTAAAATAATTGCATTCAAATTGTAACACAGAAAAAGCAATATATGGCTATAATGAATTCATGAGATAAATAACTGTTGCCTTCATCTTAGTTAAATGTAAATTTATTTATTAATATCTTTATAAAAGAATCTGTCCAAAGAGCATACCTAAAACCTCTGCAGCCATTAAATGCCTGCATGCATTTTCACACGTATGAAATTTGTGATATATATCTTGGATTAAACGTTTATTATTGGAGAAATTAAAACTTTAGTAAATTAACCTAATCCACTCTCAGTTTCATTATTCAATCCAATTCTCATTATTGATATTATGTTTATAGAATATATGCATTATTAAAGGTCTCCATTTAAGTTAGCTATTCGTTAGATACAATCAATTAGTAATTTTAATTATGAGTGTCATTGTTTCTTCTTTACCTATGTTGGCCATGAATAAAGGAGTATGCTACATGTAATTTCAAGGTGGTCATTCATAGGGTCTTGAATCTTGGAGTACTGGCTTATGAGTTGAAGTGTGGGCAGACTCACGATTTCACAATTCTAGTCTGGTAAGCTTCAGTCTCTTGTGCTTGGACTCTGAATTCTGTTATGCAAATGTACAAACTTGACTGTTGCATTAGGAAAGACACATGCTGGAATTGGGTGCAAGAACAAGAGGAAGCATTTGAAAGAGTAAAGAGAAACTTTGTAAAACATGTGGTGTTGGCATACTGAACTTTAATAGGCCATTTTCACTCCAAACCGATGGTAGTGGATATGGACTAGGAGTCACTCTTTTTCAGATCAAGCATGATTGACAAGTTGGAGTATTATATTTTCATAAGTTGGCTGCTGAAAGGACCGGTGATAAATTACACTGTTACAAAGAAAGAGGCCCTGGCCATTGTATGGGCATTTTAAAAGTTTCACCCCTCATATTAGGTTCTGAGCAAGTTGTGATTACATACAACAAAAGCTTATAATTCCTCAACCACAGCTACTTTAATAATAGCCATTTGGTACAATGGATCCTGTTCCTCCAGGAATTCAACTACTCAGGTATTGTAAGGGAGCCAAGAATATTGTATCTGATGTACTCAGCCACCATCCAGTATTAATCCAACAGCAACACAGAAATGTAGATAACTTATATATAGCTAATATTGTGTCCTGCATTGGTGAGAACATGGAGAAAAGTCTATTTCAATTGACTGAAAAACAACATGAAGACAAAAAGCTTCATCAAATTATGACACATCAGAAGAATTCACCAGGTAAAACAAATACACATTTATATACAATTGGCAAAGGCATGCTATATTATTGAATTTAAGAAGGGAGTGATGATTGGGGAGCAATGGCACTGCCCCAAATGAGGAACTCTCTCATCACTAACATCCACAAATTATATGGTCATTATGGTACTCACAAAATAAACTACTGCCTTCAACAGTAGTCCTATTGGCTAGGGATTCACAGAGATATAATCACCACATTAAACAAATGCAAAATATGTCAACAGGCAAAGCCACAGAATAAATCTTATACTAGCCACATGAAATCAATCATCCCAAACAACCATAAGGAAATCTTATACTAGCCACATGAAATTAATCATCCCAAACAACCCTAAGGAAAACATGGTCATTGACTTTTATGGTCCACTGTCACCTTTTCATAAAAAGAGATACTTATTGATGATATACAACCTCTCTTCAAAGTTAGTTGCAACATATCCCTTGTCCAGGACCATGACAAAAAAACTATTAGGGTGTTAGACTCTCTGCATTTCCCACAGGTCAGAAAGCCAAAATAAATTTTATCTGATCAAGGAACCCCATTTGTATCAGAGGAATGGAATAAATGGACAGCTATGTGGGAGATTAAACATATCATTATATTCATCAGGAACCCCCCAAATCAATCCATGTAAATAGTAATGAGGGATCTGGGAAGACTATTCCATACATACCTGCCCATGAATCATAAAGTATGGGTAATTGGTTGGCAAATGAATCAACAGGACTCCCTCCAATACAGCTGCATTTTGGAAAACCTGTCCCAAAATTAATCGATACTGAATTCCCAGGGAACAGACAAACCCATCAACATAGTGAATGACAAGGGAAGAGCACAGGCCCAGATGTGTAAAATGAGCCAGAGAAGACAAAATAGAAAATGCCCATCACAGCACCAGTTTAAGTTTGGTGCTAAAGTGATGGATCATACCCCCCCATGTCAGTGTCCCTGAAAAATCTCAATTTAAAACATTTTTCGACCTATACAAAAGTCTATTTGAATTCGTAGAATGTTGTGGCGACAGTGCATTCTGGGTGAAGACTGAACAGGGAATCAAGGGTTTATATAATTCCCATGCACTTAAACTTGTTGGGTAGGCAGCCACTAGTTATTACATTCAATATATCTTTTATATATATTCTTTATTATTGTTGTTCTTTCACATATTATTGTATATAGCTAAATATAAATGAGTATAATCTTTTAAGATTTTTATTTTTCAGTATTAATAATACAATTGTATATAGTTAAATATAAAGTAACATTTTTTTTTAAATTTATAATATACTACTATATTCTTTAATATTATTGTATATAGTAAAAATTAAATTAATATAGTATATAATAGTTAACCTATTTAGAAGACCCATTAAGGGAAGGGGTATTGTGCCAGTCAGTCTTAAATGACAGGCACAAAGATGGCTGAAAGCATAGTTGCAGCCTGAACAAATATATATAAAAATAAAAGGTTTGGTCTGTGCAAGTATATTTTCTCTTCGCTTGTGCATTTAATATATTTTAAATTAAAAAAGAAGGTAAATGGTGATGATATGTTTTTTAAATGTACAATCATATACACCAGTTGAAATGTAAATATATAACATGTATTTTTCCAAATGTAGCACAATTATAATCAGTTTATTACAATCTTTGTAAATAAACTTTTAAATCATTTATGGATTTTGTTTACTTTGTTTTTCCGTCCACAGTAATTGTCACAATCTTAAATAATCTGGTAATTTTAAACACTTAAAATATTATTACTTTATATGTTGTATAATCAAGGAAAAAAAATCAATATTTCTTTATTCACTATTATTGGCAATTTATTTCATATTTAAGAATGTTAAGCAGAAATGATTTAATAGTAAGCAATTATTAATAATATATATATATATATATATATATATATATATATATATATATATATATATATATATATATATATATATATATATATATATATATATGTGACTGCTTCCCAGGAAATATCAGAGCAGATAATTTCTCTTCCCAATGAAATAAGAAATATTTTATGCACTTTTCTTTTCAAACTAATTACTTTATATGATTTAAAGTGAAATTTTAATTTCTTCATTATTTCTTGAAACTTTTCTTAAAATGATTTAGAATATTTTCTTGAAATATTAATTTATACACAAATAGATTTTTCTGCTTAATGCTGAATTAATGGCAGCACGAAAATTAAAATACTTCAATCTTTTTTTTTCTCTTCAGTCTAAATAACTCTTGTATTATGATTGGTTCTGATAATTTATTAAAATAAAGAAAACAAAAATAATTGCTTATGTTTTCTGGTATTATTTTCCATTCCAAATAATACATGTTATGGCAAATACTTATTCAAATAGCGGTCCTTCCAGTGTTTCCTTCAGTAGGCAAAGTTAAGAATCTAAGATCGATGAAAAGTAGTGTAGAGATTTCACAGGGTTAGTAAGTTTACTCCATACTATTCAAATCCATCTATCTATGAAATTTTGTCCAAATTAATTTTAAAAAAATTATTATCTTCTAGCTTATTTCTTCTATTTTACTTCAGAAGTGGAGTTGTAGTCTTGTTACATTTACATTTCTTAGAGTAGTCCCCCGCTGATAAACTTGTTTTACCCTTTATTATTTGTCTTACCAGTTGTGATTGGTCCTAAATAATCCAATCATAGTAAATGGAGATAAATTAATATTTTTAATCCCTCTAGTGAGGAAAATCTAGACTGATATTTCAATTTAACGTAATATACAATGTATTTAAAAATTGTATATAAAATTTAGAAAAATTATAAATTGATTTTGGTTGTTTATTTTTAATTGTTGTTTAATAATAATAAAGTTTTAAATACTTTCCTACTTTCAAATTGGTTTTATACTATTAAAATATTATTTAACTAGCTACCACTGGAAATTGTGATAAAATATTTATGAGATAAATATCTATTCCATCAGACTTTCCAGTGCACTATCAGTCTAAATCATCATTACCATCCAGATATTTATGGGTAAGCTTTTGTTTAATTGAAAAATATATAATCCAATAAGCATTTTAATATACATAACTAATATTTATACACTACTTTTCAATGTTTTATAAATTATTACAATTTTAAAATTTAAAATTTTACACACTGGACACTTGAATAAAATTTACTACCATGAGCCCAAAACATATGGTTACAATATATATATATATATATATATATTGTAACAGTCAAGTTTGTACATTCGCATAACAGAATTCAGAATCCAAGCAAAAGAGACTGAAGCTGACCAGACTAGGACTGTGACATCCCAAGTCCGACCACACTTTAACTCATAAGCCAGTACTCCAAGACTCAAGATCCTATGAATGACCACCTTGAAATTACACATAGCATACTCCTTTATTCGCAGCTGATGTAGGTCAGGGAGAAACAATGAGACTCATAATTAAATTACAAATTGATCATATCTAATGAATAGCTAACTTAATGGAGACCTTTAATAATGCATATTCTAGTTCAGAAAGGTGGGTGACATACGTGCCAACCTGGCCTTAAACTTTCGCGACTGCTCTACCCTATGAGAGGAAGATGTGCTGGCTTAACCAAGGCTCCATCTTAAATATGTAAATATATATGGCAGCAAAACGAGAAAATATTAAATTGAATGAATCACATCTGCCAAGCAAAGCATTTTATAAAATTTAATATTCTATATGCAAGAACAATAGCTTAATTACAGATAATCTTTGCTGTTCCAGCTAATTCTAATTTGTTATTGATCAAATGACAAGTATTTAAAAGGAGGAAAAAGTATATTTGATGGGGTTTAATAAATAACTTAAATAGAAAATATACTTATAAATATTTATCAAGGTTAGTCTATTTTTTAGTATTTAACAATTAAACCTCACTAAAACAAGCCACATTGCAAAAATTTACAAACTATCAAAAAAATATTAAATAATAACGAGCGAGTTGTTACTATTTTCTTAAGAGGGTTTCGAAACAGCGCACAGAAATAAGATTATAAATAATTGCGTGAAGAGGTTTTAATTAATCTCTTCTTGAAATATAAGGAATTTAGTATTTGCTGTTTCGATGCATCAGCATATCATAAAATAAATATAACAAATATTAAAACTATGTGATAAAAAAAAATAACTAGAGACATGACTGCAATGATAATTTAAAGTAGAGAACCTTAATTAGCTTCTCAAAGAGATTTTAAAAGCAAGTGGATCCTTTAAAGATTTTAAAACAATAAAAGAAAAGCTTTAACATTAAAATATATTGAGTGGTTAGTTAGCTAACTAGAATTTAAAAGGTAGTTTGAAATTATACATAAAATATACGGAAAATATACAGAAAATAGACATAGCTCTGCAGTTTAAAGTGATTTACCAGTATTATTAGGTGCTTGAGCTGGAATTTGGTGAGTTTCCTGGGTGGCTTGCAGCATGCTCTTCTTTTATGGGTGGTCTGTAAATATTATAGCAGCATTCTTCTTTTTGGAGTTAGATGGTAGATATTATAGTGGCATTCTTTTTCTTTTCGGTTAGGTTATAGATGTTATAGCAGCATTCTTGCTTATAAACGGTGTCAGATGGAAGTAAACCTGTCGCCTCCTTACAGAGTGACAGCTAAGATGGCCAAACTAGCTGGACATCTCAGTTCAAAACTACATTTGATTTTTTAAATATAAAATGTGCTTCAAAATGGAGTCTCCTCTCAGTATATAGATCTCAGTCAGTTCTCCTTCCCGCTCAAAATATGGCCCATTTATATCTTTTTCTTATCAGCTTAACACCTTTAGGAACTTTTCTTTGCTTCATGATTACATTTTTTAATGAATTTTGTTAACATACAATCTGCTTTCAAATATGCTGATAAGTTTCTGAGGTGTTATAACTTTTACTTAATTCCATTTTAATTAAATTCTAAAAACATGTAATTTTGATCTTAAATATTTGATAAACTATTAAAGTATTTCAGATATAACTTTTATGGTTATTTTGTAAAACTATTTTGCCATAAACAATTATAATCCACAAATAACTTAACTGATGCAATTTCGATTAGCCAGATTTTAAAATGACTTTTTAATTTGACCAAAGGTAGGTGCGGTCATTAATTAAATACTTGTTTATGACGAAATCTGTTTCTAACCAACTTTTAATTCTAAGAAAAAAAAAAAGAATCACACTTAATTTTTAAAGAAGACTTCTCAGTGCATTTGAAAGAAAATCTTTTTAACATTTTTAAATAAACATTTTAAAATATTTTCATCTTTTAACATTTTAAATATATAACACATTTTAATGTTTTAAATCATGCCACCCCTATATACATTACAAATATAGGTTGGATTATATATCCACATACGAATTAAAATAATAAATTTATTAATAAATTGCACCTTATCATTATTTAACATAATAAAAGTATTTTTTAAATAAACAGTATAATTATATCAAGCCTATCTAATTATAATGTCCTTTCATATGTAAATATATAATGCTGTTCAGACAGCCATGGCAGCAAATTGTAGTTTTATTTTACATATTATACTTTAAATGAGATTCGAATCTAACACAGACGAGTGGGCTACTAGATTGATGATGAAACAGCAAGGGATTAGGAGGTTCCCATTTCAATATATATATATATATATATATATATATATATATATATATATATATATATATATATATATATATATATATATATATATATATATATATATATATATATATATATATATTGAGAGATAAAACTGATTGGCTAAAATGTATATAGATAGCTAATTCAATCTTTAAAATGATAGATAAAGAAATATGAGAAATAATGAGATATATTAATAGAGATTGATAAATGGATGGATGGATAGAGATAGATAAATGAATAGATGGATTGATGGTTAAATATATACATAGATGAATAGAAGGATAGGTAGATAACTAGATAAATAGATAGATCAAGAGATAGATAAATAGATAGATAATATGAAAGAGATAGACCATGCTAATTGAACATAAAATAAATGGTTGGTTTAATAGATAATTAGTAGATTTGTAAATTTGTGTTTTAGTAAATAGATATATATTGTACCCGATGAAAAGAATCAGTCCTCGCTTATACTGACCACAAGGGTGCCACTAGTTTCGGAAATCAGAACTAGACCTTTATTTTAAGAGTGGGCAGAATATCCAAACATGAATATGCCGGACTAAACACAGAAAGAGCTTGAGCTCATGAATGTTGTGTAAACAATTGAGAAATAAAAGCACAAAAACAAACATCAACCAAATTAAATTGAAACACATTTTAGAATTTTATTTAAGAGAGAAATAGATTATAAAATAAATGTTTATCACACAAAAAACAGGATTATCTCAGAAGTGTACCAGAAAGAATAAAATTCAATGCCCAGGCAGACAGACTATTTTTTTAATAGTGTATTATAAAAAAGAGTGAACATTTTTTTTTCACATGAGAATTTGCCAAACACTGGTTTCCCCATTTGGAGATATTAAAACAATACATTCATGAAATAGATCAATAAAACCAATGTTGGCGAGCATTTATTGGTGTGGAAAATGCATTGGGACCAAGAACGTCATAATGTTGATAAAAGCTGATTATTACACTGTGTTTAAAGCAAAGATGATTGATTTATCCCAAATACAAAAGAAAAGTATGATTAATATGTCAGAGTATAAATTATAAAATGGAAGAAATTTATATCTCCAATTTAATGAAACAACAAAATTAGAAGGTACTCTGACATAAATGATTTTAAATTAATCAAATTTGAAATCTATGATAAAAGTAAAACAAAAATTTAAAACTGGCAAATCCCCAACTAAAAGATTGGTCAAAACTAATAATTAGAAGGCTCACTAGGAGACAAGTAAATAATTAGAAAAGCAGTTACATTTTCCCAAGCATTTTAAGAAAGCAAAATAACTATAATTACAAATAAATTGATAAACAAAGTTCTGAGTACACACTCTGATACAATTTAAAGCCACACATAAAGACAAAATAAATCTAGCAAGCAAATATAAATGCTGACCTAGATTTTTTATCAGTTAATCAGAGTGTATATGAGTAAAAAAATCTTAAGACATTAAATACTTTAACAGAAATAAACTGTCTTTCACCTGTAATTTACAAAGGGATTAATATTATCTGCCTGCTGATGATTTATAAAATTACAAAGAACAACAGTTTCAGTTTTTTATTTCAGAGACATAAACACAATTACAGCCTTGCAGAAAAAGATAAGATGAAATCTCTGAATACAGAAAGCCAGAACAATAAATATGATAAACCACCAGCCAAAAGATTTTGTGGTTTGCAAAAGTACAATATTGAATAATAAAATAAATAGAGGTGAACATGTAAAATTACATAAGACTGCTAAAGCATTTATAAAAAGTTATACATATTATTAGAGATATATAAACCATATAAAAATACAAAACCACTAGACACTCTCTGATAAATAAAATTGAAAACAAACATGGAATCTTAAAATGAAGATTCGAAGACACATTATTATGTACCAGTCAAAACATGTTTACCCATCTAACATGAGCTGGAACTTACAAAATGTATTTCAAACCAAGCCAAGCCCAAGAGTTAGGAGAGGGATGAGCCTGGATTCGAACAACTCTTTAAGCACCAGATCTAACACCTAATAGATAACATAACAATGATGGCACATGAGAATTAATTCTTGAATCCGACCAACTAGCAGAGTGAAGAAGACAATGAGACTCATGGACTTAAACATATATATATATATATATATATATATATATTATAACCCCTCACACCTATCACCAACACTAACAATTACCCGGGGGCGCCAATTCTATGGATCATAGAATAAAATATTTATTTAACTTTACCTAAATCTATTCATGAGGCTCTTAATTAAAGCTTTCACCTAAACTAACTCAGTTGAGGGATACAGAGGTGTATGAGGTGTACAATGTACACTAGATGTGGGAGAAAATATTATTACTAATAGGAATGAACATCTATTAAGTTCTATGCTAGACAAAATTAAATTGGTAAATTCTACCAGCTAAAGTTAACTAATAATACTCTATATTTCACCTCCTCCCATCATCCATATACACTGAACAACCTCTACCATATTATACAATTAAACTAATAACTAAAATAAAATAAAAATAATAATATTTCAGAAATTATAATGTATAACTCACTAGATTTAAACTCAAACTAAACTTATCACTACTAAATTTTAATTACTCACTAATCTAATCTGGCTAAATGAATTTATTATTTAATCTAAATGATATATTGAAGATCTCAGGGAATTAACTTATGGTATGGCTTGATCTAACATTTCTATACTTCAAATTATTATTTAACACTATAAAAATAATATTATAAACCAAACAATACCCTAATTAGATACTTGCAGTTAGACAATGAAAGAAATTGGGCACATTTTGATTTCAATTCATCATCTAAACAAAATTAAATAACAAAACCCTTTTAAAAAATGATCAGTAGGTAATTGGCATCTCATATAGTGTTTGAATCAAGGAAATCAACGTCATCATATCTAGAGATTTATTATAATTAAATAAAATACAATTATGTTACATTAAATAAAATAAATGTATAAGCATGTGTGGAAGTGTAAAACACGAACGAATGCTAAAGAAGAAATTCCAAATACAAATTTAGATAACAAAATATTTATTAATCAACTAAAAAAAAATAATTAAATCAACATTTACTTTTTTTATTGCTATGGGCACAAATCCAAAAGGGAATTAATATCATTGAGTACAGATTATACAAGAAGATATAGCACAACATGATTCATTAACTTTATACATCTACTATATTTCATTCCTCTGAACATTTGATAGATTGGTAAACATTTTATTTGAAATATTAAATGAATCAAATAAGTCCCTATTATTTTCTATAAAGAAATGGCTCTTTAACTATCACTGATTTTTGATAAACTTATACAGAAATAAAACAAAATAAATATGACCTTACATTTTTAGTAACTAATTACTAAAATACCTTTCATTCAACTTTTTCTTTGCTGAATATCACTCATTTACTAACTAAAAGTTTATAACAACAACATAGATTAATATTCTAATTATTAAACAAATTAAGATTTTATATTATTATTTTACAAATATCTTGAATAAAATTAAAATAAATGGATTTAAACTTGGAATAATATTAAACTATCTTATCAAAGAAAATAAATACTTCTATTAATTAAATGTATTTTTCTTTGTAGTTTTAAAGTAAAGTATCCTATTGAATAATTAGGTTCTGCTTTGCCAAAATAAAGTAAATCTTGGTATTCATTAACTAATGTCCTATCTCTGCTTAATTATTTATGCAAATTATGATTTAATGATAAAAATCAATGAGATGAAGCTTAAATGATTACTACAAATGTTTTTACAATGATAAGTAAAATTCTACATTAATAATGAATTTTTTTATATTAAAATTAACAATCTGTGCATGAATCTGTATTATGCTGTGTGTCAAAGACAATAAATAAATAATGTTAATAAATCTAATCGGTTTGCTTATGATATTTCAATATAATCATAATACGGTTGGAAGTGAAGATCAATCAATCTTTATTTATCAACTATAATACAGCTGTTTTATAAGACACTATACTTTCCTTTTATTCTTCCTTTTATCATAAACCATCAAACACTAGGCTATAGCATAAGCTGGAAAACATCCAATACTCACATGGGATAACAGATTTATAATTCAAAAACAGGTAAATATAACAATAACTTCCAAGTCTATCTTTGAGACTAAATAATTGGTGAAATAACACATCACCAAATGAAAACTAGGTAAATACAACAAGAACTTCATACACATTTAATTCAATAACTGGTGGAATAACTCATCACCAAATGAAAATTAGGAATATAACATCTCTAGCTTCATACACATTTCATTCAATATATCAAATATAAAAGGAGGACTTAATCCACTCCTATCAAAATATACTCCAATACATGGATAAGAAAAGGAATATTCAATTCCATACACTACACTGCACTGCACTAGGCAAACTACCCATATTAAATACTCAACTAACAAATACACTGATTCAATCCCATAAAATATTATAAACATTGTAAAACTTTATAGCATATAGCCACAAAATACCTTTCATTCAGTCATAACAAAGAAATAATAATTCTCTCTTAAATAACTTTCTAATTCTTCAAATGATTGATCATCTCTCCTCCCGAATCCGATTGATCTAAAGTCATTTTCACTGGCAATTACACATAATTACAAATAAGTTTGATAATAGACACATACACACACGTATAAGCATAAGATATACAGACCATTTAAAATCGCAGTATGCAAAGAATTACTGTTAAAATATTAATTATTACTGCTAGAATTAATAAAGAATAAATATCTCATATCTGACAATATTTCAGATTTGGTAATGTTCAAAGAACAATTAGAGAATAAAATATTAATTACTATGGACAAAGCAAGACGAATAATTTTTTTATAATATAATACATTAATATTGGCAAGAATCTGTGGTTTAATTGAACCTAAATAAATAATACAATTGTATGTTATAGCTGAAATAATTCTTGAAAATAATAGTTTTCTAATTTATAAAAGAAATATATTCGGTAAGATTTAATATAATGAACTTTTTTTTTTTTAAATAATTATTCACCCCTTTGAATGGACTCTTCCATTGGTTTTATCATAGCGTGAATTATTAACACGCACGACCAAACTTCATATTAAAGTAATAATAATAATAATAATAATAATAATAATAATAATATAAAATTACCAACATAATATATTTTTTTTATTATACTATTTGAGACGTTATTGTAGAATATAATAATAATACATATAATAAAAATATTTAACTAATACCTAACTATTATCTATTAAATAATAATAAAGTTCCTTTCTTCTTTTTTCTTTCCAAACGAAATGAAACGAAAAGTTTATAAAAGTTTTTACATGACTGTCCTTGTCATGTCTCCAAATAGATAAGGAAAATATTTATACTGCACAAGACAAATCACACAAAGATAAATATTGATGCATCAAACCATACACTTCCTGCAGGAGAAATAAAATAATATTTTGTTGAATCCGTAAAAGCATATTCAATGTTTTTAGTTTTCCACTAATGAATTGCTATTAACGTTGAAAATAATGAATTTCCTAAATTAAACAATATATTTCATAACGCAAGTAAAATAGAAGTTTGTATTTTACTCCTAGGATATATTAAATATTTAATTTCATTATCATAAGGCCATTCAGAAATTTACGTAGTCATTCAACTAATAATATTTATCGAGATAAACTCGTTGGTAATATTAATACAGCAATGTCACATAACTTTATATATTTATAATTTCCTTCCTCCTACTAGTTTAGAAGAATACATAATTATTAAAGTACATTTACGACATATTTAATCTGATATATTTTCTTTTCCAACGGTAAAAATAGAAATAATTACGCCGCTATTCTAAGACATATGACAATAAAATTACATATTCCTTGTGTATATTTTAAATTTTGAGTTTTCTTTTATATTTAACATGAAATTTGTACGTTAAAGTTCTGAGAACGTTCAATGAAAGTTCACATTTTTCCAATACACACATGAAACACGTGGCAATTCTTCTCTTCATATTATAATTAAAGCTTAAAAATTTAATTGTTATAAAATAAACAAATTTCCTTTTATCCTTCCCTGTTAATTTTAAATTTAAATAAAACAATTTAACAGTCCTATTAAGCATTCCAATTTCTTAAGTAATAATTTATCTTGAATAATGAAATATAACACTTACATGTATTTTAGCATAACGTTGGAATAATTTAAACAATCAGCTGGGAGCGAATTGACGTATCTTCTAGTAGTTTTTAAGTGCACATTCCGCAAACAAATAACACAATTAAAGTTTCATCTTGCACTCTGGAAGAAAAAAATATAATTTCACTACTAAACTTTGCTAAATAAATTATTTATAGCTGTGCTTGGTTAGCTATGACTGCTCTTCAAGGTGATAATATTCGACTGCCCGTCAAAGTGATAATAGTAGAATGTCCACTTAAAAGTAATAAGTATTGACTTTTATAACTTTTTTTTAATAATAATTACATCATATAGTTATTTTCCAATTGTTTGTGATAATGGTTACATCATCAGAAAAAAAAACTATCAACCTGCCCCTCCCACTTACAAACCTTCTTAATTTATGCAAAAAAAGACAGTAAAAAAAAAAATGGAGATGAAAAAAAAATTATTTCGTCTTTTAAATAAATGAAAGAAAAAAAATATTAAATTAATAATTAAATGTTTTTTAAAGCAGTAGAATAAAATTAATGACAATTGTTTTAATAAATAAAATATTTTACAGTATTTGTCATTATATAATTCACTTGTCCATAATTTATTGATTTATTTAAAATGTAATTAAGTTAGTTTTTTAATACTATTATTGATATAATTAAATATTTGAATGTAATATGGGATATTTAATGACTTAATGAAACATGTGAATGAAAAAAATGAAGTTGGGTAATGCATGAATGCTCAGTAATAATATGCTATAGGTATTACGCTGATACTGACTGAAATGACAATGTGAATGATGATGAATGAAACATATCTCACTGTTTATGCTATAAATTTAATATGTACAAAACAAATGGACCAGAAAATCATTGTAACAAAACTGAATACTGCTTTATGAGCTAATAAAACAAGTAAGTATCAACTTAAACTATATTGACTATACATAAATAAGTCACCCCCCCCCCCTATTCTATTACTGATTATACCCTAAAATAAGATACCAAACATTTAAGAAATTTTTTAATTACACCTGCACCTACTATTGATTACAGTTTTAAGTCAAAATATTTTTTTTTTTAAATTTCACGTTATTTCATTTTTTTTAAAGAGGATTATATCAGATATTACTGATATACTACCACACTACTACAATGACTATTTCTGGTGCCAAACCAGAAGGTCACAATATATATATATACAACTTAAATACTAGAGACATTCCAAAGATAAAATATACTATATTTAATTAATAGGGGCTTTACTAATGAATAGCTATGTCAATTAATGATTTGGACTGATTTAATAATGATACAGAAACTGATATAAGACGAATTAGTAATATTTTTATTGACAATTACATATATATCTTGATATAACCATTAGTTAGCATTAGCAAATGCATGCAGCCATTTTTATTTATTAAGTAACATTACCCTAGGACATTTAGTAAAATAAATTTGTGGCTATTATTTTATTGTGCTAATATTATGCTATATAATAAATCACTACATTCCACTTATTAGTTATGCCCTTTTATCATCAGTTCGAGAGGCTATTATACATGTAATCAAACCAAGTCTGGAGTGAAGCTTAATAATACATCTAATTATGACAAATTTATTTATTAAATATGGGCATTTAAAGCATCCCAGATATATTTAGTTCGAATGGGTTTTTAAGAATGCTTTGGTTCAATGCTGAAGACTGCATATTAGAGAGGAAGAGTTGGCTATAACAATTTTTCTAATATGCTATGCACAAGTAAAATATAATAGTAAAGTTGCTTTGTGGATGGAAGAATAGATTTTAGGGTATTTTTGATGAACACTGGTTTACCCAATGACTGATCATCATACTGCTAAATAGGAACCTTTATTTGGTGCATAAGAGGTGGGAGACTTACATGCTAATCTGGCCTTTAGCTAATTCTTTGCTACTGCACTACCCATAAGAGAGGAAGATGGGCTGGACTTACCGTCGCTCCATATTATACATATAAAAAAAACAGCACAATGACAAAATATTAATAAATTTCACATTGGCCAAGCCGAAGCATATTATAAATTAAAATACCATACATTTTATGAACACTAGTTTATCAGCTTGCTCAAAAGAGCCAACTCTTCTGTAGCCTGAGAAAAATGTATATGATACTGACAGGAATATATTTATCTACAAACTATACTTTATCCCATTCATTCTCTCAGTTATCTATAATTAATAAAGTTTTAAAGGGGGGGTATGCTTAAGGGACTTACGAATACTTAAATTAGAAAAATATACTTATGATCACACTCCAGGCTAGTTTAATCTTTAATAACATAATAATTAAAGGTTGAAAATTTGTATTTATAAGCCACATTTTACATTTACATTAATTAATTTACAAATGACAAAATAACAATGAGCACAAAAGAGTTGGCATTATTTATAAACTAAGGTTTTGAAATGGAGCACTAAATGATGCTATAATTAATAACAATACAAAGACTTTAAATAATATCTAATATATATATATTTAGTAACTAAATGTGCACCGTTTCGAGACATAGGCATAATTAATAGTAATTAAAATAAGCAAAAGAAAAGTAAATATAGTACAGTGATTAAGTTATATAGCAAAATATTAAATTAATAAAGGAAATTTAACAAAAGTATGTCATTTATAGAATTGAGATATTACTTTTAAGACAATTTAGAAAGTGTTTACAATAATATTTTTAGCTAACCTGTATTTTAGAGAAATAATGATCGTTTTGGAGTGTATACAGAGCTCTGCAATTTTAATTGATATCAAAACAGTTCTCATATGGCTGGGCTGGAGATACTCGAGTTGGAATGAAGGTGAGTTCTTTTAGCGGCTTATGACATCATCTATTTAGTTTGCGAGATGATTTAAAATAATATTACTAGAGCTGGAATGGGATACTTGTACGGGAATGAAGGTGCATTCTTTTAGCGGCTTATGACATCTTCTATTTGTATAGGCTTGTTAGGGCAATGTTGGCTAATGCTTCAACTGTGGGTGGATCAAACTCTGATGTTCCATCACAGAAAAGGTAGCAAAATTATTGCCTTTCTAGCAGGACATGGTAAAATTAAACAATTTTCAGCTTAGATAGTAACAGCTCGTCAAAAGCAAAATGGAGTATCCTTTCCACTTAAAATGTAGCCTATTTATATATTTCCACCAAGCCTTAACACCTTTTGGAATTTCGTTTGCCCCAGGACCAATTGACTTTTAATTAAACAAAATCATGTAATCTGATTACTACTACTGATAAAGTCTCCGAGGTGCTATGTTTAATTTACTTAAAAAAAATTAATTAAAATATATAAATTATATAATTTTGAATCCGACATCATTAATTAAATTCCTTTTTTAGGTGTTCTAGACTTTATAAGGCTTAGCAAAAAGTAATGGTATTCTGATTTAGTGATAAAGTCTTGTGTTGCAAAAAAATTCAATCAGTAAACTAGATTTTACTTTTATACCAGGTGCAATCACTAATTATTTTTTTGTTTACACAAAATTTCCATTTTTAATTATAAACCGATGACTTTTATTTTAACTTGATATAAATATATTTTAACATATTTTCCTTCCCAATATTATTTGTTTTAAAAAAAGCAAATTTCACAGAACTTATAAAAATACTTTAGTTTCAGTTATATCTATAAACATTAAATCAGAAAACCGTAAATATATTTTAAAGAAAACATTTTACATTATTATTTAATCTTAAATATTATATGTACAAATCATTTTGCAATAATTTCATGGTTTAAATTATTCATCCACATACGAATATAATAGCAAATATAATTAAGAATTGACTGATAAATTAATAAAACATTTTATGAATAATTATGAGGATTTCTACGCTATAATTTTATCAAACCTATCTAACTATAGCGTATTTTCATATGTAAATGGATGATGCCATTCAGGTGGCCATTATAGCAAATTTTACTACTCGACTTATATATCACATTTTGACATTTAAAATAGGTTCTAAACAAGTTGAGACAAGTAGGTCATTAGGTTGATGGTGAAACAGAAAAGGATTGGAAGGTTTCTGTTTCCATTAATACAACAAAAAGCGAATACAGTGAATAAATAAGAAGGTAAATAATTAGAAAGACTACAAATTTATTACATTGATCAGAGATTTAATTAAAAAAAATTTACTTTGGTAAATATAAAAAAAAGATATTTACCATATGGTAAAGTAAATTTCATATAATTTGCAAGGTGCACACTTTTATTTAAGTCCACATTTCAGGTATTTTGACAGTGGCAAGTGCAGAGGTGCTGGAGTTATGTTTGCTTTAAATGTATGACATGGAAGAAGAGTAGCAGGCATGAGGCCAATCTTTTGGCTTAAGCTAGCAAGGCATATTGGAGTTCACAATATGTAAGGCAGTGGGTTTGGACATCATAAAGAACCAAATCCTGAGGGTTTTGAAATCATGGAAAAAAAAATTTTTAGCAACTGCAATTTTTTTGAAGAAATTAAATGTCTAAACTGCTAAGGGTACAATTGTTGAAGGAGTCACTTAGACTAGCTTGTTGCAGCCAAGTATAAAATACTATCCACAGACTACAATCAGAGTGTAAAATGAATATTGAAACTCTCATTTTGGAACAGCTTGTTAGTCAAGAATAATCTAAAAACTAATGTCCCAAAATTTTTGGGGTTATTTATATCACGCTACACTTTCTGCAAAAACTTTTCTTGTTGTCAAATTCTATGCCTTAAGGTTGGGCAAATCTCAATCTCCTACTCAATCTAATTAGGAATTCTAACCAGAGATTATTTTAAATAAAATCAACAACACAAAATTAAATTGTCAATTTTAGAATGAACTTAGAAATGAATAAAATAAAAAAGACAGGAATGTAATTAGCGAGCTTGCTCGTTTTTAATCAAATTGATTAAAAACAAGTGATGAAAGAAAACTGTTTTAAAATCAAGTCTATAAAAATATTAAAATGATCTATTTTAAATATAAATGAGTATGTGTAAAGTACATGTAATCTTGTAAACAATTTTTTTTTTTAATTAGCTTTATGTTTTTAAATTTAATAAACCCAAACATAACATTTGAAATGGATACTTTCCGGTTCAACTGCTCAAATCTATGATAAAAAAACATAAAACATTCCTGTCCTCTTTTCCTTTTAAACTATAAACATTTTAAACATTTCAAGTAGCCCGACTGAATGTTTGCCTTGCACTCAAAAAAAAGAGACAATATTCCATTTACATCATTCTATTCTCATAATCCATGTAACAAACATTTTTTAAAGCAATCTGTCCGATTACTAAAAGCTGAACCCTTTACTTTTGTCCAGTGGTTTTTTTATTCCTTTTTCTAACTTTCTGACATGGTCTTCTTTAACTGTCTTGTCTTTTCTTAGCTTATAAACTTATCTCTTGTCCCTTTCACATTCTGTTTTGCTTTCCAGCTCATATAACTGAATCTTTTCTTAATGAAACTTGCCAATTATTCATCCTTTCCTACTTTATTTTTGATCATATCAACCTTAATAAAATGGCAAACTTCATTTCCTACAGCCTTTTTAAGTATCTTGAATAATATTGCTTTATAAATAGCTTTTATTTTTGATTTAAAATCATTTTTTGAAAACATTTCCTTAACTCTTTTCTTAGTTTCAAATCCATGTTTGCAACTAACAGTTATTTTACTCAACTCATTCTTAGCCTTTTGAGATAACTCTTTTACACTATTTTCCATCTCAAACTTATATCTTCCTTCTATTTCTTGATCTCCATTTTTTAGATTCTCCAACATACTTTCTATCTATACCCAATCTTTGTTTGCATCTAACTTTATGTCCACCTTATCAATTTTAAGAGTATCTTGTTCTAAATCCAATTTTTTATCTTCTTTTACTATTTCCCCTTCCTGCCTATCTTTACTTAATTCATTTTCCATAGTTTTTATAGTTTCCAGATTCATTTCTACTTCTCCCATTATTTTATCTCTGACTGCTTTCATTTCTTTAATCATTTTTGCTTTGAACTCTTTAATTTCTTCTTTTATTTCTTGACAAAATTTTCTATTTTCTTCCTTTATTTCTGCTTTAAACTCTGCCAGCATTGCTTGCTGGCTTTGCTCAAATCCACTCATTTCATCCTTCATTTTTTATGCATTTCTCTATTTTTTTTTTATTTCTTGATGCATTTCCCTCATCATATCCATAATTATCTTCATAATTATCTGTGTTTCAGTTTCTACTTTTACTATAAATTGAGGGTTTTTGAATAAAACAAGGCTTTCTTCTAAATCTGCCTTCCTATCACTTCCTTTTTTGACTTCCATGTTTACACAAGACTAAACTTGCTATTTTTATCTTTTCTTAAAAAAATAATCTACTAGCACATAAACACTATTTACTATTTATTCATTATTTATTTGAAGCAAGACAACAGACTATTTTTAACCCTTTTTTTAAATTCCCCCAAAAATTACCTCTGAAACAATTAAAAAAAAAAATTTATTGTTTCTAAATTATTTCATATAAAAAGACGAACCCCTTTTCACTAAACTGCTCTAACAATACATGCAATAATTAACAAAACTGACCTCCACCTACTCATTTTCATCTACTAACATCTGAAATTTTTCTCAATTGTCTAAATAAAATCTCACATAGTCTTGAAAACTTGAAGCCCCATGTTGGCTGTGCTAAAATTAATTACTCATGTACCAGTTGAAAAGATTCAGTCTTCACATATACTGACCACAAAGGCACAACTATTCCAAAAATGAGTACCAGATATTTATTTTAAGGGTGGATAGCATATACGAACATGAATGTGCCGGGCTAAATTCAGATATAGCAAGAGCTCATGAATGTTGTTCAGACAATTGTGAAATAGAAGCACAAAGACAAATGTCAGCCAAATTAAGTTTAAACACATTTTAAAATTTTATTTAAGAGATATAAATTATAAAATAAAAGTTTATCTCACAACAACAGAATTATCTCAGGCATGTACCAGAATGAATAAAATTCAACACTCTGGTAGACAGACTAATTTTCTAATAGCCTATTAGAAAGAAAGTGAACAAATTTCCTTCAGCTGAAAATTCACCAAACACTGGTTTCCTTATTCTGTGATATCAATACAATATGTTCTTGAAATAATTCAAGGAAACCAGTACCAGCTAGTACTTCTTGGCCTGGAAAATGTATTAGGACCAAAAATGTCATATTGTTGGTAGAAGCTACATCTTACACTATTTTTAAAGCAAAGATGATTAATTTACCCCCAACAAAAAAGTATGATTAATATGTCAGAGTATAAATTATAAAAGAGAGAAAATTTACATCTCCAATTTAATGAAACACCAACATTAGAACGTAGTCTGACATAAATCATTTCAAATTAATCAAATACAAAATCTATGATAAAAAGAAAACAGTCATTTATATCTGATGAATCCCCAACCAAACAGATTGGCCAAAACTAATAATTAGAGGTCTAAGTAGAAGACAAGTAAATAATTAGAAAAGTAGTTACATCTGTCCAAGCATTTCAAGAAAGTGAAATAATTATAATTACAAAATAAGAAAAGACTCTGATACAATTGAAAGTGACACATAAAGACAAAATAAAGCTAGCAAACAAATATAGATGTTGGCCTAGATTTTTATCAGTTAATCAGAGAATGTACATGAGTAGAAAATAAGAAGACATTAAATACTTTAGCAGAAAGAAACTGTCTTTCACTCATAATTTACAAGTGGACTAATATTATCTTCCTGTTGGTGATTTATAAAATTACAAAGAACAACAATTCCAATTTTCTATTTCAGAGACATAATATAATTACGGCCTTGTAGAAAAACAAGAGATGAAATCTCCAAATATGGAAAACTAGAACAATAAATATGATAAACAACCAGCCCAAAGATAATGTGGTTTGCAAAATTGCAAACAGAGTATTTTAAATCAATTATTGAATAATAAGATAAATACAGGTGAGCATTTAAATTATACAAGACTGCTAAAGCATTTATAAAAAGCTAGGCATATAATTAAAGATATATTAAGCTTATAAAAATACAAACTCACTAGACATTCTCCGATAAATAAAATTGAAAGCAAACATGGAATCTTAAAACTAAGATTCCAAGACACATTACTAATCCAATAAAAAGCGAATACAGAGAATAAATAAGAGGTTAAATAATTTGAAAGACAACAAATTTATGAGATTGAATGGAGATTTAATTAAAAAAATTTACCCTGACAAGAATAAAAAAAAAAGATATTTACCTTACGGTGAAGTATTCATGTAGATTCCAAAATATGCACTTTTTCTTAGGTCCATATTTCAGATATTTTGACAGTGACAAGTGTAGAGGCACCAAGATCCTGTTTGTTTTAAAGATTTATGGCATGTCTTAAGGAGAAAAGTTGGCAGCCATGTATCCATCTTTTGGGTTATGATAGCAAGACATATTGGAGTTTAGAATACGTAAGGCAGTAGGTTTGGACATCATGAAGAAACAATTATTGTAACAACTGCAAATATTTTGAAAAAATTAAATGTCCCAACTGCTAATGGTATGATTGCTTGAAGGAAAAACTTGGACTAGCTTGTTGCAGCCAAGAATAAAAAAACTCTCCACAGACTATAATAAAAGTGTAAAATAAATATTGAATCTCTCACTTTGAAACAGCTTGTTAGTCAAGAATAATCTAAAAACAATTGTTCCAAAATTTTCGAGGGTTATTTATATCATTCTACATTTCCCACAAAAACTTTTCCTGTTGTCGAATTCTACACAATAGATACAGGAAAATCTCAATCTCCAATTCAATATATTGAGGAATTCTAATCAGGGATTATTTTAAGCAAAAACAACAACACAAAATTAAATGTCTGCTTTTAGAATGAACTTAGAATTAAATAAAATAAAAGAGACAGGAATGGAATTAACAAGCTTGCTTGTTTTTAATTAAATTGATTAAAACAAGTGGTGAAAGAAAACTATTTTAAAATCAATTCTATAAAAAATTAAAATGACCTATTTTAAATGTAAATGAGTGTGTGTAAAATACATGTACTTTTATAAACAATTTTTTTAAATAGCTTTATGCTTTTAAATTTAATAAACCCAAAAGTTAATTCTACTTTTCTGTAGTGACCTTTGATGCAGATACTATCCAGTTCAATATATACATACATACAAACATCCATACATGTAGAGATAAATGGATTTACTATAGTTCAAAATAGAGAATAAAACATAGATAAATAAGTAAATTCATAGGGTGTATAGAAAGATAGGTAAATGAAATTTGGACAGAGACAGGTTGGCATATATATCATAAAAGCCATTGAAAAAAGGGAGAAAAAGGGCCAGTAACTTCATTGTATCAATATTTCAATATCTGTGGTCAAGTTGCATTCTTTAAGTGTCAATATATATTTATTGGATTATTAGTAAGACTGAGATTTCCACTTTTATTATTAAAAAGTGAAAGGTTGCTTCACAACAGTGAGAAATATTGATTATTATCTATATTGACATGTTTAGGTGGTGACTGTTTTTTTAATGGTTACATATTATCTCATTTAGCTTTAAGCATTGTTTCACTATTATTTAAATAATACATGAGCAATTTAAATGTATTGCAGTTTGTAGTGTTATAATTGACTATTTACTAGTCTGCATTACAGGACATGGTTATTTCATGTTTAAAGAGGTTTACTTCAAATATTATTGTATCAATATTTCAATCTCTTTGGTCAAGTTGCAATCTTTAAGTGTCCATATACATTCATTGGACAATTAGTAAGTGGGATTTCCACTCTTATTAATAACAGGTGAGAGGTTGCCTTGACAACAGTAATAAATATTGATTATTATCTATATTGGCATGTTTAGGTGGTGACAGGTTTTTTAATGGTTACATATTATCCCATTTAGCTTTAAGCATTATTTCATTTACTAAATAATAAAAGAGAAAGATAGGTGGGTGAAGAGAAAAATATATAGATATATAACAAAATAATAAACTGATTAATTAACTGATAGATAGAGAATAAATAGATAAATTATCAATAGCAGTCACTACTTGTTAACAACCATAGCTATTTTAGTTCTATGAGAAAAATGATAAAAACGATATCAGAATAAGAAGATAAATATCAGAAGAGATAAGGCTTGCAATGACTATATCAATCAGTTTGTGATCCAGTGGGTTATTTTTTAAGGTAATACTTTTTATGGTATTATAAAACAGTTCAATACTCTGCTTTATTTTATCTTCAGCATATCTTCACAATAAAAAAAGTTATCAATGATAGTATTTAGACTGTCTTTGAGATGATATTTCTATCATTAAATGGATTGTAGATCATGTAAATTATACACATGTTGACCACAAAACACCTTTCCAGGAAAACCGTCATTCCTGGTTTATTACACATTCATAAGTTCTGATTTTGTAATAACAGTCTATGGTACCATGTCTAGCAAATTGAATAGTGTATTGAATATCTTATGATGTTGTCAGTTTACTTTTAATTTTTTGTGGCATCATTAAATCATATTTTAAGTACAGCCATGTCATTGATATGGATTTTCATGACTCACATCCATATAATAAATTAATGGTATTTTATATCTTTAATTTATATCTTTTAAACAGATATATAGACAAAGATATTTGCATATAATACCTACATAAACAAAAATTTAACATATTGATGTGCATATATGTTTATCACTTAATAAATACATGGACTAATGTTACTACGATCAAAAGACATATAATTTAAAAAAACTTACTTTTGAGCTTTTGGGATTGTTCTAAACAACCCTTATTTTAACATCCTTGATTTGTTCGTGAAACTAAAATTAAAAAAAAAAAAGAAATAGTGAGCCATGTCAACATTTAAATGCATATGTAAATATATAAAATGAAATTGTACCGTGGGACTTAAGATAATATGTGTATATATATATTATAATGGTATGAAAACTATGGAATATCATGGATAGATGGCAAATATCATTATCCTCAAGTTCATAAATATAACATGATGAGTGAATATAAATAAACAAACACTGGTTTATAAAAGGCATGAGCATGTGATCAGTATATAAGTAGTAATATTAATAATACTTTTGATAAGTTGCAACTACAGACTACCCAGCAGTACTCATAAACAATAGACTCAAACCAACTCATCGACTCTCTATGAAAATCTCTTGTGATTTGAGGTAAAAATTATTTATTATAAACAGGGATGTTATCTAGCCACTGCTGAGCACAGGGCAAAATGATGCTGTCACATGCTGATTATCATCAATGTTCTGGTCTATAGTACAATTAGTATAAAGACCAACAATAAACTAAATGTTTCCATCACAATAAAATAAATTGCAGTGAATGAGATTTAAATGAGGTACCTTTGTGCCATTGAGAGAACTCATCTGGTATGTCCAAATTCAAACATAAACCACAACATTTAATTCAAATTGTGATTATGAATATGAGAATGATAAATGTGCAATTTTATATCACTTCAGCTTGAATAGTTTTACAAGAATAATTAAAACATCTTTAAAACACTATGCCATTATATAATCAAATCATACAGACTGCCAATTTTTTTAAAAAACAGAGACCAGGAAGAATAAAGACATTACACGTATTATTTTGTAAAACAATTATTTAATAAACAGACTTATAAATTAATTGAAAGCATTAAAATATTATGATAATTAAAATTGAAATACATTATGTCAAAAATATAATTTTCTATAGCAAATCTGACTAACCAGTTGCCTTTTATACATTAATTTACGTAACATCTATATTCATTGACTTGTAACTATAGATGTACAAAAATGTTTAAAATCAGAGAGAAGAATATTTATAATTACCAAAAAATCCTTTTTATAATTTTGGAGGAAAAACCAAATAAAAGGATGTTTAAAAAACAATGTTAAATAAACAAAATTATTTATTATGACCAATTATTATTTATATTAAAAAATATACAAAGTTTAAAAGAGTTAAAATATTTTTGTATAATTTTGGAGGGGAAAATATGTTGAATAACTCATATTTAAAAAATATTAAACTAATAATTGTCTAGAATTACCTATTATTGTTTCCATAAAAAGATTCATCCATAAATGATCAAATAATGTGCTCGTTAAAATGCTTCTGTCATGGTTTTGGTTTTTCTTGAATTTTTCTTTTGTAGTTGCAATTTTTAGTTATCTTTATTATCAGCTTCCATTGCTGAGTTTATTAATCCTCTTTTATTTAATGAACTCACTTGAGCAGCCTGCATGTAGCAATGAAACCACTGGTTGTGTTATAGAGTTTAATTTATCTGTCTAGTCTGGTTGAGTTGTGAATTTGGAGTAATTTTGATTATTTTGCTGGCTAGTTTAGCTTTAGATTTTTAATTTTTTTTATTAGTAGGCTTATAAAAGTTGACCAATAGCGTCAAGTAGTACAGTCAAATTTTTCCATGTTTGCAAAATAATATGTTCAAATTTCTACACAGAATAAATTTACCTATTTTTTAAATATAATAGTTTCCCAAGTCAGACCAAAAGAGAGAAAAAGAGACCATCATGCTCTTGAATCAAAACAATTCTTGTTGCTGATAGATGTACTATCGTCTCATTCTTTAGTTTACTTGAAAGCAAGTTATATGGCTAGGTTAGGATGATCTTAGATTCTAGTTAAAACATGGCAAATAATTTTCTTCAAATCCATTTTACAAAACTTTTTTATTGTAGTGTGTTCTTCATATCTGAATTTCTGTTTTAGTCTTCTACAGGTAAATCAAAAATGAGTATTTCTTACAGGAAAATAAAGTACTATTGATTTACCTAACCACCAATATTATGTTTTGGAACAGTATTGTATCATTCAATAGTATCTTGTCTCCAACCTGATAAAATTTAACTTTGAGAAAATAGATTTATTTTTTTTAAAAAGTGTCTTTCTCCTTTTAAAAAAAAACTTCAAAAAAAATTTGTAAAAAAAAAAAATAAACTCCAATAAAAAAGGTTCCCCTCTATTTTTTTTTTTTTTTTTAAAAAAAAAGAACTCTCTTTTAGATGGGTGGGGTCTGCCCTTTTTTTTTTGGGGGAGATAAAAAAAAAATAAAATAAAAAATATATAATAAAAAAAAAAAAAAAAAAAGGTTTAATTTTTATTTTTTTTTTTTTAAAAAAATTTATTTTTTTCCCTTTTCTTTTTTTTTATTTTTTTTTATAAAAAAAAAAAAATCTGAAAAGAAAAGTCAAAAATTGTATTTGCATTTTTTGTCCCCTGCTGAGAAATTTGGAAAAGTTTTTTTTTCAGCTTTAAAATTTACATATATATTATTTTTAATATTTTAATTTCAAAACAAATCAAAGGATGATAGAATAATTGTATAAGTGGGTATTCAAAGTTTCTTAAACTCCACAATGATGGGGGTTTTTTATAAAGTTAGTGATCTCAAACTTTGTGAGATCACTTCAACAAAATATTATAATAATCTAAAAACTTGAGTTTTTGAAAGTTTAGGATTATTTTGGTATTGTAACTGTGTAATAATTATTTAAAATGTCATATATATATATATTATATATTTATTATTTACAGAAATATTTTATTTTTAAATAAAAGAATAAATTTTTCTGGGTAATTTTACCATAGAGATTACAGTGGTAAGAAATACAATTGTCTAGAAATGTCAGAACTGTTTTATCATTTAGAAATGTCATAAAAATTATTAAAAAATGCAAACTTTTAAAACATAAATTGATAGATTTACTAGATATTATAAATAATTTATTCATATTATTTTTGTCTAGAAATGGATTCAGAACTGTTATAACATTTAGTAATATCATAAACATTAAAAAACAGTAAACTTTTAAAGCAAAAATTGATAGATTTACTACATATTAAAAATAATTTATTCAGATTTTTAAAATAAACATCAAAGAAAGAAGATTTTATTCATTTTACAAATTGAATCTGCTCCACTTGAAATTTAATGATGTGACAGCAGTCTGTTTGGAATATATATCCAATTTGTAAAATAATTCAGAAAATCCAATGTAATTTTTTAAAATTTGCTTTATTTCTAAACAAAAATATCTATAAAATAAAGTCAATTTTATATTATTCTGATAAATAATAATGGTTTAATATTAAAATGAATGTTGAAAGCTTAAATATAGTGAGAAAAAAAATCTGTCAGAATGGTGGCGAAGTATAAAAAAATTAAAACCTAACATTGATCAAAAGAATACCCAAAAGAACAAAAATATTATTAGATTCTTTTTTAAAGATTAAAACTATTAAATAATTACTAAAGAGAAAAAAATAAAAATTGTTTACATTATTTTATACATTTCTCTCTTTTTGGCAACCATTTATAACACATTAAATTATTATTATTATTATTATTATTATTATTATTATTATTATTATTATTATTATTATTATTATTATTATTATTATTATTATTATTATTATTATTATTATTATTATTATTATTATTATTATTATTTACAGAAAATATCTAGAATTTTCATATTATTTAGTAAAGAAAACATTTCATTAAAACAATTCTTCTTATTAAAAATGAATTCAGGATTATTTTTAGCATTTACTCATAAATTAATGTTATTTTAAAAAGTTTGTAATATTTGATGTGGCCGTAGTTGAACACTGTCTAAAATATCAGAATATGTTTTCTTAAAAAATGAGACAATGAAATAGTCATGAACATTTAATTTCTCATTATATTAAAATTACAATATAATGTTCTTTTTTACTGCTGGAACTGCAACATCCAACTATATTTTAGCATGACATATTAAAGTCTTTAGTACATATAGCTAAACATTTAAATCTTCGCTAACTAAATTTTCTATCATAATTTTGGTCCTTAATTTCCTATTCAGTTGTATATACTTTGTGGATCATTGATGGTTGGTTTTGCATTCTAGGTTTCCTATATTCTAGTGTCATATGGATCTATGATATAACAGATCAATCATTCAAAGATTTTAGTCATGCACTCCAAATAACAAATGATTGATAACTAAATTAACTGACCACAAGAATTGAACATCAAAGACTGTAATCGTCAGAGTGAGAGTGGTTAATGTTCTATAAAAGCAATGAGTCACCTTTCAATTAGATTGTTGGGTCTATTAGCAAGCAATCTTGGAATTATGCAACTATGGTTTATTACTAAATTTAAAATTAATATTAGCATTAATGATTTCTCTTCCTAAAAAACTTAATTGATAATTGGATGGGTTCATCATCTGTTCATAATAGAAAGAAATCAAAATTAAAAATTTATATACAGAAAGAAAATTATAAAAAAACATAACATAAAGTATTAATCCACTGTAGTCTAACCATGGTTCATAATTTAATAGTTCATATTAGAAATTGTCCTGGTATCTTCACCTTTTGGAAAATTCTTTTAAATTGACTTGGTGGTAGTTTTTTCTATCCAGTCATCATATGGATATTCATGATGGCATCTCATACTCTTATATAAGTAATATTTACTGGGTTAAGATGTTTTCCTTAATTGGTTATAGCGTATTGTAAATATTTTATTTAACATGGCTATAAAGATGTTGATGTTGAATGCTTCTTATTTTGGAACTGAAGTTTGTATGACAAGCATTTTCATTCCCACAATGCTTTGTCACTTCCTAGCCATGCATAATTAATTCTTTACTAGCTTATATATTGGATTGGAGAAATTAGTTTTATGGCATTATATTTGTTTGTTTGTTTGTTTGTTTTTTTGGTCAATCTTCGCAGGTTATGATTATAGTGGTTTATGAGTTTTAACATTGAGGATTGTTTTAATTAGGAATAAATTACTTTAGGAATTTATAATGTAAATTTTATAAAAATGTAATTTATTTGTCTTAGTTTGCTGATTTATTCTTCTCTTCTGTTATTTCTGTCTTTAGAGATATACTATTTTTTAATGGCCACTAATCTAACTTTTGAATACCTGCTTTGAATTTGAATTTTCATTGAATAAGTCTTAACTGGCTGATGAAAATTTCAAATCTTGAAAATGAAATACCCTTCATTCATATCTTGTATCATTTGGAAAAAAAAAAACAGGTTATTGTATATTACATCATATTTGCCTTATTGAAATATTGGTTTAAGATTACTCTTTTATTTGCATTGTTGATGTCATTTTGTTATTTATAAAATTGTATACTGTATTAATAAACAAACAAACTTTATAATAATTATTGTTTCTTTTTTTTTTTTCGATGTTTTACTTTCTTCCATTTTTAGGTTTGAGAATTTTCAAATCTGTGTTGTTGTAAATAGATTGAATTTACAGATTTACACATATATTAATACTTATTTAATAATGTGTATTCACTTTATTTAATTGTGTGGTTCTTGTTATTATTATGCATTGTGGGCACTGATTAAGTTATTATTTTCCTAATTATATATATATATATATTATACTTAATGTTTTCACGGTTATATGATGTAGACAAATTATAACTTTTTGGGCTATACCGTGTATTGTTTTCCAGTAAACACCGCTATTTTGACGGAATAGCAACTGCCATTATCAAGGTTAACTTTTGAAAGAAAAACCGTTAGATCTTAACAAATAAAGTGACTGTGTGCGAGATGAGAAATCAGATTCAAGTTCAGCATTCACAATATGAGGCTTATCAAAATGTTTATTTCCCTTAGTATTTTTACCTATTAATTTTAAGTTAATATTAGATAAAATGAGAGGTTTCCACACAGCTGAAATACGTTGTGCTTCATCAGTTCTATTTAAACCAGTAGGTGTCTTTAATATTTCAATTGACTCTCTCATGGTTCTTAAATCATATCTTTCCAAATTAGCAAGTATGTATAAAAATTAAATTCAACATAATGTTTTTAATGTTTAAAGAATTTTGTTTAAATATGTCCAAGAAAAAAAAATATATATATATATGTGTGTGTGTGTGTGTGTGCGTGTGTGTAAGGTGACTCTTTACAATTCCCCTTCTCTTAAAAAATTAAATTCAACATAATGTTTTTAATGTTTAAAGAATTTTGTTTAAATATGTCCAAGAAAAAATATATATATATGTGTGTGTGTGTGCGTACGTGTGTGTAAGGTGACTCTTTACAATTCCCCTTCTCTTAAAAAATTAAATTCAACATAATGTTTTTAATGTTTAAAGAATTTTGTTTAAATATGTCCAAGAAAATAGTTTGATTGTCATTGGTTAATTACCTTTGTTTATTTTTGATCTGGTGTACTCTGTGAACCTTAGACTTTATTTTCAGTCAAAATGTTTTTTTTTTTTTTATTTACTTGATCTTACATTGTTAGTTTAGTGTGCACATCAGAATAATTGTGTTAAATAAGGATCTGTTCTTTATTTTGTATATGTAACTTCTGTTTATAGCACATATGTGTATATATATATATTGAATAATATTAACTCTGCTCTTGTATGAGATCTATTGGATTTGTATTAATACTACTTTAACAACTGAGTGTCCATTTCTATCTGAATGGGGAACTCATAAATTTGGTCAGTCCTAAGGTACTCTGTTATTTGTACTTTAATGTTTTATGAAAAGTAACATCATTAATTGATCTCAACAGTTTTTAAATTTTTCATTTGAAATATAGCAAATTTAAAAAAATCTATTTGTTGGTACTACCTTTTTATTCTTATTTTAACTTCAAATAATATGATCTTATATTTATTTGATGATTAATGGTGTGGGGAAATTAATATATTTTTTCCTCAGTAGGGTTTTCATATTTGGACATTGTCTATGCCACATATTTTAACCCAAAAATCAAGTCAATATGCATTCAGACCTCCATGCTTAGTGACACACTCAATTTCAGGTATGTCATGTTTTGTAAATAATATACTTAACTTTTCTTCACCTACTCTTACTAATTTATTTGACTCAATTTTGCATTGGTTGATACGTAGGAAATCACCCACTAAACTGACTTCATGTAGAAGGCCACTTAGTATAAGAAAATCATTATAGATGATTGTTTGGTCTATCTTTACTTTGACTCACATTTGTTTCTTTGGTAATTTAACTTTTATATTATTAATAATGTTAATCTGTGTTGATCTAACTGATAAGATCTTAATGTTAGAGTTTGGTTTACAATATTATTATAAAAATTCCAGATATTACTCATATTTGTCTACCAGAATTTAACAAAGCCCTTACTAGCAAATCTTCAAACATAATTTCTATTATGGACCAACATTATAAAGCATCGTTACATTCTTTATCTTCCTTTTGAATACATAAAATTGAAGTTTTTCCTGTTTAATGTTTTATTTTAATTTCTATTTTTTAATATGGCTTATTGAGATGATAAACTATATCTGAAGAACAATTTCTGTTTGGTTTAGGGAGTGATTTAGGTGTAGGTTTACTATATTTTGAGCCTGTTGGGATTTGTGGATTGCTGGTGGATTCAACTATAGATCCTATATTATGTTGTTACCTATTATTTGTTCTCTTACTATTATTATTGACAAATTGATTTCATTTGCCTTTCTACTGATATTGATTATTGTTGTGTTTTTTTTTTTTTTTTTTGTAATTTAAAACATTGACTTCTATATCCTCTTTGTTTTTTTGAGGAGTTTTATTTGTTATATTATGGTTGTTTAACTGGATGTTGTTTAATAAGTCTGCCACTTTTGCAATATTTTGTGCATTAATACACAGTAAATACTGCTCCATTTTTCATCAATGGTTAGGTTTTACTATTCTTATTATTTGGTTTTCCTTCCGGTAATAATTGTTTAACATTTATAATTTGGCTACCTGTCACCTAAAAAACTTTGTCAAGGGTTACCCAGAGCTGTTTCTGTTCTATTTGTGTAGTAACGGGTATAACAATGTTTCTTGTCAATCCTTATTCAAAAAGTTTTTTTATTAATAATGCCTGATAGTAATCATAAGTGGATGGTGTTTGAAGCTAAAACTCCCACCATGATAGTACATCCCCTTAAAATGACTATAGACTATGATTATTTTTTCTCTCTCAGAGAGATTACTATTAACATAAATATAAATGGAGACATTTTATAAGTTTAATTGTGGTCTCACCATAGATCGTTTAAATGCTTTCAGATTTGTAATCTTATTAATCGAATTTATTTATGCATTATTGTTTCTGACAATGATATTATTTAAGGCATTTTAGGTGTTTTTTATCATTTGATTGTTAGTGTTTTTCTTGTCTCCATTGAAAGTTGTTTTTAGAAATATATATATTTGGGATGCATTCATTATTTCTTTATACATTTCATACGGAACTTTTTTTTATTCTTTTTGTTAACAATACTGTCATTTTTTAAAAAAATAAGATTTAGCTTTCATATTTAGATCACATTCACTTACAGATAGTTTAATATTTTGGATATATTGGAATTGTTCATCCTTGAATGTTTGTAGTTTGTAAGAAAAGTTGATTTTTAGGTTTTTAATTTTTTGTCTCATTGCACTGTTCACATTCTCCACTTGACTTTGTGGATTATTTTGATACTCAATTTGATTTTGGAGTGTCCTTATTTTAAATGAGTTTGGCTTCAATCAAATTTTGCCTGATTGTATATACTGGTTATCATGTTCTTTAGAGCCAGGTTTCTTCTCATAATTATGTAGTTTATTATTTTTTTCATTCATGGAATGATTTACTTGTAAATGTATTTTATGTATTTCTTTATACAGTATTAATGAATAATGTTCTTGATTTTTTAATATTTCAATTTTTAAATTATTATAGGTTTGTGTGATATCAATTTTTATTTTCTATTTCTTTTCCCAATTCAGTGAGTTTAATTTGACATTTACAATCTGTTTCGTTAATATCCTTTTTTATTTATTTATTCAGGTCAGCACTTTGCTTTTCTATTTTACTTGATAAATCTGTTTTCAAATCATTTTGTTTTTTTATCTTATTGAACAAATCAGCAATCTATTTTCCATTTTAAGAAATATTTCTTGCATCTTTATCACTATCTGGTTGAGAATAGGATCATTTATGTTTATTATTTTTTCTTGTTGGGTCTACAATCTTTGCTGTTTCTTGAGTTTGGATTATTTATGGTATTGTCCCCCAAGACATTTCAACATTCTCTTCTTCTAAAACTTTATGAGTAGAAGTTACTAATCTATACCTACTAATTTTGCTTCTAGTTATCATTTAATATATTTATTATAATTTATTGTGTTTGTTTCATAGAATAGCTTGATGCAATTTTGTCTCAAAGTAATTGTTTCTATATGTGTCCTGTAATTTGATAGACATTGTAGAGACATTTCTGCTGTCAAACATCTAACATGAGATATTATTTAATTTTTATTTGGTTATTATTTCACTTATGTATATAGTACCATCTACAAATAGATGGTACAAATATATTGACATTTGAGAATATTTAGGAGCTAAAAAAAGTAAATTTAAAGATCTTTTAATCTAACACCGTTTTAATTTTTTTTTAGTTTGTGTAATTTTTTTAAAAATGTACAATGAGTGTTCATTTTTATGGTTTGAATTATTTATCCATAGTTTAATAAAAGTGGAAATTGGAAAGAATAAAAGGTAGGGCATGCAGATTACTAATGCAGGAAACAAAGATAATTCCAAAGTACAGATATTATAATCAAGGAAATCTTTAGGATATTGATTAAAGATGGTGGAAATGATTCACTAAAAAATGAACTTTGTTAAAGAAAGTTAAAAATAAATGTATAAGATTATGAACCTAAGCATCATGATAATAATAAGATGCACACAAGTTTCAAAATTGGGATCAAGATACAAAAAGAAGAGAACAGCTTTGATCTGGGTGTTTTTTTTTATTTTGTAGTTATATGTTCTTAAAGTGGAGAATTCCTTGAGAGTGACCTGTTGCAGTAAAATGCATTTGCTCAGGAACACTACTCACTTGCTGAACAAAGCTGTCATATGAGAATGGAAATGAAGTCTTGTGAACAATCTTTTGCAATGAATAGATTATCATATCTGAGATTTTTGCTTCAGCAACGGAATGGGCCAAATGCTGGCAGGAGAGAACAATTAAATGTCACGTAATACAGAATTCCAAAGGAAGACATGTATATTATAAGAACTGATACAAGCTTACTGGTTAGTTAAGATTATTTACACCCAATTTGTGACTTTAATTATTGGCCACTTAACATTATCTATAAAGGATCATACCAATTGTGACTAATTTTCAATGTTTAAAAGAAATAGCTAGAAGAATTTAAATGAAACAAGAAGTTTCACCTGATTAACAATATTTGGATTAGTGTATATTTTCCTTTTCCATTCTCTTTGTACATTGTTAATTTGAATATTAGATGTTGTGAATGTTAGTTAATTAATATTTAATTAAAAAAATTACCTTTACCATTCTATTTAATAGTTATTGACTAAGCTCTGTGAATAATTTTATCCAAAATATAAATAAAGTTATGGCAAATCATAATGCCATGCTTTTAGTTACTTGCATTATAATTATGGGATACAGGGAAGTTATGAGTCTATTGTCTATGGCACCCTTTTATAAATTAAAATTAACTTTGTCAGCCATACCAGTTGCAATAATTAGTAGGCCAGTTAATCAAAAAATATAGCTAGGTTTTTACAAATATGAACAAGATATTTTATTGTCTATGGCTTGATTAACTTTCACTTTATAGGATGTGAAAGAAGGCCTAACACAGAATCTATCAAAACATGAAGAACATTACTATATATATATATTGTAACGGACCGTAAAATGTACCGGGAGTCTACAGGGTGAGATATTTAATTAATTGATTCCCCAAATGTTTGGGTTGCCAAAATATGTAATGGACTGTAAAACCCTTTTAGGATAGTACACCCAGAGCCTTCTCTACTTACAGGTCCTATTACTACTCGGGGTTCTAACTCAGTGTAGACATTTGCCTTTAACTCTGCTTATGGATGGAATTAAATAGGATGGCAATAATGTGACCTCTATATAGATCCTTAATGGCTATTGCTAATAATAAATTAAAAATCTGTATGCATGTATAATAGCTATTCTGTTGAGTGAAGTATGAATGATGCTTGACAATCTAGAGACCAGAGAAACAAAGGTTTTAACTTCAAACAACAAATATTTATTAACAGATCATGCTTAAAGTTATAATATTTATAAATCAACAGAATATATACATCATTATTATAAAATATTAATTTATCTTTACAACAATAAGACTAGCTGTAATTTAAATATTAAAATATGGGTTGAAATAAGAATTATAAAATTTAGTGCATAATTTACAATAATGTATTAATTATTTTAAATATAAAATTATATTACTAATGTACGATTATCATTTTGTTTATGTCCTTTAAATGTATCTCAAGGTTATGTCCATGAATTGCTAATTTGTGTTTTGTATAGTTCATTCATAAACAGTTATTCATTTAAACAAGAAAATGTTATATATATTTACTTATTAATTAGTTTGATTTTAATGTATTAATTGTCTAATAAATGTAAATATTTAAAATCTTACTATTTGTTTCAGTCATTGTCCAGTTTAATTTAAACCTTCAATTACAATAATATTTTATTTACAAACATATATAATATATTGATGTATAGTTTGAGTTGTGCATCTCTCTCACCCTATAAAATTCTAAACAAATGGGTTCTTTTTTTTTAAAAAAAATGTTTGCTACACTTGAATAAAAAGGTGAGAAAAATTCACAACCCAACTCTCAGTATACATTTAAAAAAAATATTTAAAACATAAAATATAATGAAATTTTGGAATTCCTTAAAACAATAGCAAGTTAAATTTTCAAGAGCAGCTTCTGTATTCTTAGCAGATAATGTCTTTCTTTCCTTCATGTATATTAAGTCATGTTGAACATTCTAAGCATTAACAATTCCCATGATGAAATTGAATTCCTCGGCATTTGATTTTAAAGCCATGCATTTCCATTCCATATCAAGATCTTTCCACATTGATTTAAACAATATATACCAATAAATATGATCCTCCATCACTTGTCAATGACACCAAGAGGATAGAAAAATCCCCTGACACTTAATTAGCAAAAGTGCATTGTTAGATATTATTTGCACAATATAAATTATTAAATATGAATCCTTTTCCAAGGCTTACATTATAATATAAGGCAAATGCTATTTCTATGCAGTTTTATTTATATATGTATGAGACGCATGGTAAAGATTTTACTTCAAAAGTAATGTTAATAAAGTTCTATTTTATCATTAGTTGATTTTATTTTATCCAAGAAACATTTGATAGCAATTATATTTTTTAACAATGATAAATAACTATGATGCTCTTAGCATTTATTTGAACGAACGAAAGTTCATCAATTAAATAATGTTTTTTTTTCCTTTTAAAAACATTTTACACTTATCAATAATAAAATTCCAAATATTAAATAATTTATTTTTAATAAAGAAAGAAAATCATAATAACTAATATAATAATTAAAATATTCTTTACAACTTTACTTTCATGCACTTTATTTGAACAAAAAAACCCAACAACAACTCAAAAAAATCTGTTGCTTAGATATTTTTCCATGTTCCCAAAATCAACAAAGGTTTACTCTTTTTTTCCTCTTTTAAACAAAAGAAACGTGGTTACTAGAATTTAATGTCAAATATTTTTTTTTCTATTTTGTCACGTCATGATTTAAAATCTACATTTATGTATATATATGTGTATATGTATATATTTTATTTTACATTTAATAAAAAAAAAATGTGTTCATTCTTTCATGAATGTATGGTTATGTTTGTGTGTATATATATGTGTATATGTCTCCAAATATCTAAAAAATTAGGTTTTAAAAGCTGGCTGCCTATTTAATCTTTATACATTTTTATCCTAAAACATCAGTTACTTATTATTATTTTTTTTATAAGGATTGGGCATCACCTTACAATATATATATATATATATATATATATATATATATATATATGTATATTACAATATATATATATATATATATATATATATATATATATATATAATGCGCTACTTTATATCTCATTTTGGGTTTGGTTTATTTGACTGAGTATTGCTGTTTCTAATTTATCTAGTTTTCATTTGCCACATATTGAAATTATTAACTTATCATGACATAATCATACAATTGCAGGTCCTAAAGATTGGCTTCACATATAATGGGGTATACTATTAATATATAATTTCAATCCAAAGCCCACTGAGACCAGATATAATGGGATAGCCTCTTTCTTCATAAAGAATGTATCTAACTATTGTCACACATCAGATATTCAAGGTAGAAAATTAACCATGATGAGGGAGGTGAGGGGATTGGTCATTTTCTCAAATTTTGTGATGTGACCCCATGATAATTAATGTCTTACTGAGATAGTATTCACTTTGTATAACTTCCCTTACTTTCTTCCTTCTTGATCCATGTTATGATACAGTATTCAAACTCAGTAAGAATATACATGTTTCCTTTTTCAATGTATGGTTATTTTGTATTTGGTAAATGAATTTGATATATATATATATATATATATATATATATATATTTATATATATATATATATATATATATATATATATATATATATATATGACATGATTAATTAGAAAATAGATATATAAAATAAATAAGCAATTTAATTTTATATTTAATGTTTAACAAATTTATTCCATTGATGACTTTCACTCGTGGTTGTTTTATATCAAACTGGTATGGTGCTTTTCATATTATAATTGCAAAGATATGATTATCCTTCATTTGTTTTATCAAGTATTAAATAACACAAATCATCGATCTCTGTGAAGGATGGTCATTCACTATCATAATTTAATGATTGTATGTTAACATAAAATACAATATAAAACTATATTTTAACATTAAAATTTTTCCTAACTTGTCTTCCTATATTAACAGTTATCCTTAATTTCTGTTTTGTTTGTATACACTTTGTGTTTTATTGAAGGTTGCTTTTACATTCTACATTTCCTCCATTCTGGTTTCATATGGACGTATGATAGAACAGACCATTTATTCAAGGGTTTTATTCATGCATTCCAAATAGCAATCAATTAATAACTAAATTAATTGAACACAAACATTGAACATCAAATAATGTAACTCACAGTATTAGCACTTTCTTCGGTATGAAAGCCATGTTCACAATTGAAATCAGTAGATTGTTGAGACTATTAGCAAACAAGCGTTGTAGTATGCATCTACATTTTATTACTAAATGGAAAGTTGATATTAGCATTGATGACTCCCTTTCCCTAAAATATTAATTGATGATTGGTTGAGCTAACCATCTATTCCCAAAAGTAAAAAAAGAAAAAATTAAAATTGTTAAGTTCAAAATTAATTTTGAAACATAACATAAAGTATAAATCCAGTGTAGTCTAATCATTGTTCATAATTTAATAGTTCATATTGGATATCATTATTGGGTCTTTGCCTTTTGAAAAGTTCTTTTATTTTGAGTAGGTGATAGTTCACCTGATTGTATCTGGTCATCAATTGGATATACACAGTGGTGACTCAGACTCTTTTATAAATCTTTTTTTTTGGGTCAAGAAATTTTTCCCCATTGATCATAGCACAGTGCATATATTTTCTTTAGCATAGCTACAGGGATGTTAATGTTGAGTGATACTCATGTTGGAAGTTATGTTTGTGTGACAAGCATTTTCATCTGCACAATGATTTTTTACTTTCTAGTCATGCATGAGTTATTTTTAGCTTGTTACTTGGATTGCAAATATTAATTTTATGGAATTATTGATGATTTTCTTTGGCCAATTTTCTCAGGTTGTGATTATATTGGCTTATAGTCTTTGTTATTGGGGATTACTAAACAATGAATAAATAATTTTGGGAACTAATAAAGTAAATCTTTTTAAAAAGTAATTTATCTGTCTTACATTTGCCAATTTCTTCTTTTATTGCTGTTATTTATCTATCTAGAAATGTACTATTTTTCAAAGGCCAAGAATGTATGCTTTTAAATATCTGTTTTCAATTTAAATGTTAGTGGAATAAGTCTCAATTGGCTGATGAAATGTTTAATTATCAATTGAAGAAGAAAGGGCCTTAATATATATTTTGTAACGTTTCTAAAAAATCAGGTTATTCTATATTGCATCATAATTGTCTTTTTGATATGTTGATTTATGTTCACAATTTTATTTGCATTGTTGATGTCATTTTGTTATTTATAAAATTTTGTACTGGATTAATAAAAAAACAAATTTAATAATTATTGTTTGTTTCTTTTGTGTTTCAAAGTTTTGCTTGCTTGCATTTAAGGATGTGAATTTTTTTTAAAATATGTGTTGTTATAGATATGGTTTCAATTTACAGATTTACACAGTTGTGTATATAATGAGCACTGGTTAAGTGATTTTCCTACTTAAAATTTTATTTTTATTTTTATATATATATATTGTAATGGTGTATGCCATTATATTAATTTAAAATTAGAATAAAAACTTTTTTTAAGTTTGTAAATAAAAAAAATTAAAATTAAAAAAGAATTGTTCAATGTATGTATATATATTCGCACAGATCGAATCAAAACTTTAAAAGTATTTCTTTTTTTAAATAAAAAAAAAAGTATTTGAACATACTTTTTTATAAAAAAAAGATAAAAGATCTAAATATAAAATATTTTAGAAGAAAGTTACATAAATAAAATTAGAAACAGGTATTAAGTAATTCCTGAAATCTCAAAATGGAAATGATTGTGTTATTAATTACCGAAAAGCAAATTAGCCCTTGGGGATCTTATATAATTAAAAAGTCAGATGATAGATATAGATAAAAATTAAAGATTGTTTCCTGCTCTGAAGCAGAATGTCCAATAGAAGCAGAAAACCAGTGCTCGTACCCTAATGAAAATGATTGATTTTTCAGTGAATCTGGACAATATGTATAAAAAGAAAAATATTGAAATTAAAAACAGTTCCAGCTTGATTTTTTTGAGAAGTGTATTAAGATGCACTTATCATTCTCTCTCTTTTATTTCAAATGAAATGACTGATGAATTATGAAATGTACTTTTGCAGACCCTGAATCATATGGGTTTTGCAATCAAATAGTACCAGGATTGAACCAGCTAAGGCCACCTCCAGAAACAACAGACCGGTCTTCCAAAGAAAGACTTTGCAGGAATTGGCACCAGGAATCGAGATTCTTCTACTGTAATATATGAACTGTAAAATTTAAAAGTAATTAAGAGCTTTCATCAAGATTTGACAAGCTTTTTATATTCAGCTAACCTAATTATAAAATGAACTTTTATCTGACTTTTTAAGTCTTCAAAATCAATTAATAATGGTTATATATATATATATATATATATATATATATATATATATAAATAGCAATTATATATATATTATATATATATATATATATATATATATAAGTTTGCTATTTTAATCATTTCCATTTTTTTATTAATTGACTAAATTATATAAATGTTAAATTTAGGTCAAGCATGAATGGCTTTACAGATTTGTAAAGTTATATTAATTAATTAAGGGAGGGTTAATCTTGGGTTATTTGTTTCGTAGTTAAATTGGGTCAATGGATTGGATATATTGGTGTAAATTAGTAAATGTAGTATGAGGTCTGCTACATGTAGGATCCATTATATGCCGCATACTTCTTTTTGCCTATTGAATGGGATAGTAAGATGGAAAATGCAGTCCCTTCCTATGGAGTTTTTTTATTTCTTTTCTCATCAGACAGATGTAATATCCCTGTCGGGATGAGAGTCAATGTCTTCTATAATCATGCTGTTCAGATGTACATTCTTGATAGTATGGTATTTGTGCTGTCATATTCATGATACATTGAATACATCAATGTATCAAATGGATTGATGTTGGTTTAACTGCAAAATTTTGGCCTAAGATTAAATAAATGATAGAATATTTTCTTTTTAAATGCATTCTATGTAGTTTATTCATACTTGACACTCTTAAAAAAATTATCTGTGCGGACGTTTGAAAATATAAAATAATAATTTAAATTTAAAAGTTAATATTAAATTATAGAAATAATAAATGTTATTCCTCAAATTTTAAATGATTATATATGTGTGTAACAAATGTTGTTTGTGGATTAATTACTGGCAGTGGCTTCTTTTATTTTTTTTTATATTGAAGATATATTTAAGTTATTTATATTTTATAAATCTCTGCTACTCCATGAGCTAATGAATATGATGATGGTCAGACTAAAATATATAATATAAAATTTTTTCTTAACTTACATATCTGCCTACTATATAAATTTTCCAGGTTCAAATACCTGGTGGCATGCTGTAGTGCAGATACAGTAAGACTCCATTGATTATCCGACCATTACAATTGGCCAGCCAATGTGAGCCGATGTTTATTAAACCATGAGTACCCTGAGAATTTTAAAAATAAATCATGCCAGTAACATTTATCTTTAAAAATAAGTACATATATTTTGGTATTAATGTGATGTTATAGTCCGATGTTTAATAAACCATGATTACCTTGTAAATGAAACCAGTAATATTTTTTTTCTGAAATGTGTATATATATTTCTTGTATTAATGTAAAGTTATAGTTGAATGTTATGTAAAAAGTACTGCCAGTAAGAAAATGGTGCATATATAGAAATAAATGTGAGGAATAAAATGTAATAATTAATATAAATCTTTTTTTTTTTTTAAAAAAAAGTCTTATTTAAAATACAACCATTTAACCTGCCTAAGTAATAGCTAAAAGTAGGAGAAAAGAAACTTGGAAGGGATGGGGTAGAAATTTAGCTGGTAGTAAAGAATCAACAGTCAACATTTTTTTATCATTATATTAGTTTTTGTAATTACTAACCAAAGTTTTGTCCTTTTGAAATTTTCATACGTAATCAATTTGTGTAATGTAATTACTAACCCTATGTAAATTATTTTTTATCATATTTTTGTTTTTTGAGGAAGTTTACTGACATGTAACAGCATATGCCGTTACATTAATTTAAAATAAGAATAAAAACTTTTTTTTAGTTCGTAAATAAAAAACAAAGCTAAAATTAAAAAGAGTTGTTCAATGTATGTGTATATATTTGCACAGTTCGAATCAAAACTTTAAAAGTATTTCTTTTTTTAAATAAAAAAAAAGAAGTATTTAAACGTACTTTTTTTTTAAAAAAAAAAAGACAAAAGATCTAAATATAAAATATTTTAGAAAAAAGTCACGTAAATAAAAATAGAAACAGGTATTAATTAATTTCTGAAATCTCAAAATGGAAATGATTGTGTTATTAATTATCAAAAAGCAAACTAGCTTCTTGGGGATATTATATAATTAAAAAGTCAGATGAAAGATATAGATAAAAATTAAAGATTGTTTCCCGCTCTTAAGCAGAATGTCCAATTGAAGCAGAAAACCAGCACTCGGAACCTAATGAAAATGATTGATAGTTCAGTGAATCTGGATTATGTGTATAAAAAGAAAAATATTGAAATTAAGGACAGTTCCAGCATGATTTTTTTTTGAGAAGTGTGATAAGATGCACTTGTCACTCTCTCTCTCTTTTATTTTAAATGAAATGACTGATGAATTATGAACGGCACTATTGCAGACCCTGAATAATATGGGTTCTTCAATCAAATAGTACCAGGATTGAACCAGCTAAGGCCATCTCCACAATAACAGAACAGTCTTCCAAAGAAAGACTTCACGAGAATTGGCACCAGGAATCTGGATTTTCTACTGTAAGATGTGAACTGTAAAATTTAAAAGTAATTAAGAACTTTCATCAAGATTTGACAAGCTTTTTATATTCAGCTAACCTAATTTTAAAATGAACTTTTATCTGACTTATTAAATCTTCAAAATCAATTAATAATGTTTAGTTATATATATATATATATATATATATATATATATATACATTATTATATATATATATATATATATATATATAGTAACAGTCAGAAAATGTGTGACTTGTAAACATATTGCAGAATTCGACCACCATACAGCACCATCGAGGTAGTGAAGCCTCCCGTGGTACTGAGTTCAAACATAGTTTATCAGTTCCACAATACAATCCACGAAACAACGCATCTGATGCAACATTAGTAAATATTTTTTTAGGTATGGTGGTCAGGGATATGCAAGAGATTCATGATTTTATTTTCAAGTTAGCCAATAATCAAACTAATATTAGTTAAACATTCATATTTATATAATCGAGGAAATATTCTATAGAATGGGTATCGAATAAATGAAACATAACTGCAGATGTATAGTTTAAAATTATTTATTAATACATTTTAATAAAACAATCATTTACTAATAATATTTTATGGATTCAAAGCTTCAGTAGCGGGATTTGCTACATGATTATATTTTAAAGAATACATTTATTTATTTAGACATTATTTTATATTGAGGACTTCAGTAGCGGTATTTCCGATACTGTAATGTTTACAAAAGGAATTCACTTATTTGAAGGCATAATCTAGCTATCTAAAATTCTCAAATAAGTATTTGTAATGCATGCCTGGAGGGATTTATACCTTTGCAATGCACAAGTCTAAAGTAAGATTTAAGAGTAGCGGCGGACATATGTTTATTTAATTAAAATATTTATTTTATGACTAAGGGCAAACATTTATTTGAGAGTGAATTATGAAGATAATGCAGAGGCGGAGTGATATATAGAATAATAAAACTAAGTAAAGGAACATGTGGTACGCTTTAGAAAGGCGATATGGAATGGCAGTATATCGAAACTGCAATGCCATGAATGAGTTTATAAGAATGTCAGGCTGGTCTTTGCCATTGGCCCGACGAAGTAAGGTGTCACATAAGCATAACCAGGGACAAGCAGTCCATGTCGCAGTTTGCCAGCTGGCTGCATGACGTTGTCAAGTCATACAGGAGCACCCATTATGCCTGCTTGTATAGGACGACTGGGGTTAATTTCAACCCTGAAGAATCTGGAAATTTCATGGCAGAATGGGTCATCGTGTCTCTAAAATGTAACACATGTATAATGTATAAACGATTATGATGAGATTTAAATAGATTTCTAACTTGGCCCTACATTATCAACATTTACTAAAGAACATTGACGACTCTCAAAGAAATGTAATTTTCTAGAATTATTCATTAAGATTTAATAAATACAAAACCTATATAAACTGGGAGTTATTACAACTAATATGCCAGCCATTTGTGAAGTAGTAGACCCTGCATTACAATAAATGATGCACTGAATGTGTGTCGATTTATATGAAAGTTATGTTATTTAAGAAAGTAAATATTAATGAAAATTTGACATGCATTCATTGTTTTAAGCGATCATAGATTTAAACTTTGAAAATTGAGACAATTATGAGCATGCAATAATTAAATAATAAGTATAGATAAAAATGTAGATTATAGAAATACGCACCCAAGAAAGATAGAGTGAGGTAAGCTAGATTATTAGAGACATTTACACAATACATTCATTATTCAATTTTAGTTATACAAATGATAGTTTTTACATTTCATAATTTAGATAAGTAATATGAAGAAGAGCTATAGCATGTTATTAGAGTACTCTAGAGTTTGAACACAGACAGGTACCTGTTTTATAAGAAGTTTTCTGACTCCATTGGTTTAGTAGAAAATAGTTCATGAGTGGCAATTCTTTCTTGTATTTAGACATTTTATTTTACTTTAACAGCAGCAGCAGCTTTCTCATTTATTTCAGGCAACAGATCTTCATGGTGAATTTATGATGGGCAATGGAAAGTTTGGCATCCGATAGGCCATCTCCCGATGGAGAATAATCTAGATGCTTTTACTCAGTCATACCTTGGCAGGAACAAATTATTTTTATATTTTGGAGACTCTCAGTGATCCAGAGCAAAGCTAAAGTTTAAGTGAATGTCTCCAGCAAGTCTAAGATGGCCACTTTTTTTATCTTGATCTTTCACATTTTTGTTAAGGTATTTTTAGGTTCTACTTAATCTGCCCTGAGGATAATCAATGCATTTTGTTGGTTTTAATTAAAGAAAGCTGCCGTTCTATTGTTTACATTTTACATTTACTAATTACATTTTGGGGAATTTTCTTTAATTAATCTATTATCTATCCCTGACCGATGCTTTTAAATTTCATAGACAAAAAGGGAACATAAGATTATTTTAACTTTTAATTAAATATTACATCAGATTTTTTTAGAATTATTATTAAACGAAATTTAAACAAAGCAATAAATACGAACTTTATAATCCAAAATAAATGATTAAAATTATACAAAATTATATAACTAAAAGAAATCTAAATTATATTATTTTATCCTTATTTATTGCCTTTAATTTGAGATTGAAATGTGTGCATGTTCATGCTGAATTCTACATATACTTATACATTTTTAATATTGTTACACACACAATTCGATACCAAAAAGTTTAAATTTGGGCGGGATAGACCGGTCAGTGAGAGATGACAGAAAAAGGTGAAACTTAAGATTCGAATACGAATCTTACTGTTTCAATATATATATATATATATATATATATATAAGTTTGCAATTTTAATTAATTTTATTTTTTTATTAATTGACTAAATTATATAAATGTTAAATTTAATCCGGGCATGAATGGCTATCTAGATTTGTAAAGTTATATTAATTAATTAAGGGGGGTTATCTTGGGTTATTTGTTTCATAGTTAAATTGGGTCAAGGGATTGGATATCTTGGTGTAAATTGGTAAATGTAGTAAGAGATCTGCTACGTGCAGGAGCCATTATACACTTTACAACTGTTTTTGCATATGGAATGGTATAGTAAGATGGAAAACACAGTCTCTTCCTATGGAGTTTTTTTATTGCTCTTCTCATCAGGCAGATGAAGTATTCCTATCTGGATGAGAGTCAATGTCTTCTATAACCATGCTTTTCAGATGTACATTCCTGACACTATGGTATTTCTGCTGTCACATTCATGCTACATTGAATACATCAATGTAGCAGATGGATTAACATTGGTTTAACTGCAAATTTTTGGCCTAAGATTATATAAAGGATATAATATTTTCTTTTCAAATGCAATCTATGTAGTTTATTCATACTTGACACTTTTAAAAAATATTAAATTCTTCTGTGTGGATGGTTGAAAATGTAAAATATTAATTTAAATTCAAAAGTTAATATTAAAATCTAGAAATAATAAATCTTATTTCTCAAATTTTAAATGATTATATATGTGCATTAATAAATGTTGCTTGTTTGTTAATTACTGGCATTGGCTTCTTTTATTTAATTTTTTTTATATTGAAAATATATTTAAGTAATTTATATTATAGAAATCTCTGCTACTCCATGAGCTAGTGACTAGGGTGATGGTCAGAATAAAATATATGATATAAAATTTTTTTCTTAACTTACCTATCTGCCTACTATATAAATTTTCCAGGTTCAAATGTCTGGTGGTGGACTGTAGTGCAGAGACAGTAACACTCGATTGATCATCTGACCATTATAATATATATATATATATATATTATAATATATATATATATATATATTGTAACAAGCACAGATGACGTTACATTGTTTTTTTATTATTAAACATGTTTGCATTTAACAATTTTCTTTAAGAATTAAAAATTGAAATTAAATATCATCTTAAACTCGTATATATAAATTGCATAGATAAAAAAAAAAAAATATTAAACGAAAACTTTATTAAAGAAAGATAAAAATATATATTTAAGTTTGAAAATACATTAATTAATCAGAAATGGAAATGATTGTTTTAATTAGAAATGTAAACTAGCCTTGGGCATTTAAATGTAAAAACATCGGTCAGATAGGAAAAGAATAAAAAAAATAGCCAATGAATGAAAAACAATGGAATCGGACCTCAGCAAAAGGACCATATCATCATCATGACGTAATGTCCATTGGATCCTTCAAATAAATATAAAAGGACAAGTTTGAAAATGTGTTAGTGCAGAAGTGAAGGAGAAGGGATTGAAAAAGATGCACTCTTCAATCCCTTCAGTTTTGCTAAGAAAGAAAAAGAAATAAACTATCATTTTTCTACATTGAGGACCAGTTAAAGCAAAAACCTCCGGATGGATAAATAAATCGGCCAACAGAATACCAATCTTAGGATGGCATGGGAATTCACATTCAGGGCAAGCAACAGATAAAGATGAACTGTTTTAAACCAGAAGAACTTTATAAATAATGAACATTAAATTAAAACTTTCCATATTTAAATGATTGCAATATTATCCTATCTGACCATCTTAATTTATTAATAATGTTATTTGATGTATTTCTTATATATATATATATATAGAAATACATCAAATAATCAAATATACATATATATATATATATATATATATAATCATTTCCATTTATTTATTTATTTTGTTCTTTAAGTTTTATCATGATTTTTGTTTTTCATTAAATTAATTATATAAATGTTAAACTTAAGTCGGTTGTGAATGGCTGTATAGATTTGTAAAGTTATATTAGGGGAGGGTATTCTTAGGTTATTTGTGTCATTGTTAAATTGGGTCAATGGATTGGATATATTGATGTAGTTAGTAGATGTAGTCAGAGATTCACTACTGGCAGAATTGTTCGTATATACACCACACTCACCCGTTTGCTTATGGAAGGAATTATATGATGGAGAATGCAGTTCCTTTCTATGGTTTTTTTTATTGTTCTTCTCATTAGATAGATGTAATATTCCTATCTGATGAGAGTCAATGTCTTCTCTTAATCTTTTTGGTGCTGCCGTATTCCGTATTACATTAAATACATCAAAATATCAGATGAACTGATGCCAGTTATGGCTGAGAACCTTTAGCCTAAGGTTAAATAAGGATAGAATGTTTTATTTTCAAATGCAAATCTATGTAGTCTATTCATACTCAACACTAAATAAAAATGCATTAAATTTAAGTTGTTTATAGATGCTTGCATGGATTGGTTATCAGTTAAGTATGTTTTGGGTTTTCATATTTGATCAAAATATATAGACATTTGATAAATAATGATACCTTATGGTGAGTATCTAAAATGTATTTATTCGGATGTCTTTTAAGTTATTGGTGACAATGCAATTATCTTATGGTGAATACTATTGGGTTGCTTATAAATTTCCCTCTGCAATTGTCAGTATCAATGATTTTATATTTTGATCGTTTATGTTTATTTTGAAATGTTTTTAACCGTTGTAATCTATGTAACTGATCTATACTCAAAATTATTAAAACAAATTTTTATAATTCCATCTGTGCGAACTTAATTAAAATGTAAACTTATAATATAATAGAAATTAAAATGTAAATTAAAATCTAAAGTAAAGTTAATAAAATGTAAACTGATACTAAAACAAATTTCAATCTCTTATATAGATATATATATATATATATATATATAAGAGATTGAAATTTACATTTATTTATGCATATATATATATATATATATATATATATATGCATAAATAAATGTTTGTATGCTAATTACTGTCAGTGGCTTATTTTATTCTTTTTTTATATATACTCTTATATTATATTATTAAATCTCTGCTATTCCACTGAGCTAGTGACATGGTCTAATGAACAGATGCAAAATTTAAAAAAAAATTGACTTATGTATCTGCCTACTTTATAAATTTTTCTAGGTTCAAATGCCTAGATAGCACCCTGTAGTGCAGATTATGTCCTTCACCCTTCTCTGGATCGTTACAATATATATATATATATTGTAACTTAATTAAAATATAAAATAACAATAATAACAATAAATAAATAAAAATTTCTAACTAATGGTAACTGATAAGTAGTTCTTAAAACATTTGTAAGTAAAATTATTAATGACAGATTGGCATTGTAACCCAAAATATAAGATCAAAATGCTTATCTCAAACATATTAAGGAAACTAATAATAGTAATTATAATAGTCATTGAAATTTATTAATGATCAAAATATTAATTATCAATCAAAATATTGGTGGCTTAATTCATCAGTTTCTACTTAAGATTTTTAAAATATCATAACATCAATAATTGGAAACTATCAAGCCTGGTGACTAGTGCTGTAACTAAATATAAAATGCATAAAATGAATTTGTAACCTGAGACATCCAAGCTATAAAAATATAATGTAAGATATTAATAATAATGTAAAACAATAATTCTTAGACAATAATACTTGGAAACTAGTCATTCTAGTTATCTAGTATCTGGCCTATTTAAAACCTTAGTTAGACAGACATTTTCTCCTCAATAAACAAGAAGGAACACAAGTTAAATTAATAAAACATTTTCTTCATAAATCCAACAATAAATCTTACCCATTTTTATCTCTCAGTTTGATCTGAAGTGCATATTTAAGTGAATAACATGTGAATATGGTCTATCAGGGTTCCCCTAGGGTATCTGCACCTAGACAAAGTTATACTGTATAATCTTTTCAACTGTACCAGGTTTGAACCCCTTGTGATACTTTATTTCTAAAGTAAATGTAGGATTTCTATTTTAGACCCATATCACTGTATGCACTAACCTTTAGGTAAACACATAATATTTTTAAACTAAAGTGGTGTATATAAAATTGATAAGACAGAAATCATCTCCTAGATCCTATCATGATAAATGCATTTCAATTTCTTTAAAAGTTTTGCTAACTCATATTACACTATTAATTGAGGATGGCATTTCACTCATCCTTGAATGATGTAAATGTTGGAATGGTGGTTATTATAATGATTCATGAATGTCAACTAAATACCATGAAATCAATTATGGCCTTTAACCATATATCTAGCTCATTAATTAAAACATGATGATGATGATGACAATAATGATAATGGTTTCAACCACAGCTTTAGGACTATGCTTAACAGAAAATTTATTTTTTTCAAAATTCAAAACTATTGGTTACTCATAGTAAATCTAATTGGAACTTAAATCGTTAATATTCACCATTGATGATGAATTATCACAACTAATAAAGAACACCTTAATGAAAATATACACCTTGTTTAATACAAAAAATTAACATTTATTAATGCATTACTAACATATCCATACAATTTCTAGATAGACATGAACATTTATAATAATAATAATAATAATAATAATAATAATAATAATAATAATAATAATAATAATAATAATAATAATAATAATAATAATAATAATAATAATAATAATAATAATAGTAGTAGTAGTAGTAGTAGTAGTAGTAGTAGTAGTAGTAGTAGTAGTAGTAGTAGTAGTAGTAATAGTAGTAGTAGTAGTAGTAGTAGTAGTAGTAATAATCACAGTGTTTCTAAACTCAAAAAAGCAAATACATATACTACAGGAAATAATAGAAGAATACACAAAAAAATTCAAATTAAAAATTAACATCAATAAATCAGTAGCATGGTCAATATACACAGGCAAAACAGACACACAAATTTATCAAGGTAAGCCCAGTAATTTCCTGGGTTTTCCTTTCCACTTGGGAATGAGCCAGATGAGAAGGAATATACAAAATAAACTCAAGTTCGAAGCAGAAAGGATCATAACATCACTCTCCAGATCATATCTCTGACTCTATGCAAAAGTGTCACTATTTAATCAACTTATAATGACCAAAATAACTTACTACCTGCAAATAATTACTTTTACAAAACAATTTACAAAGTTAATTAACTCACTCTGTAATAAACTATTATGGAACAGAAAAATAGTAGCAACTTAACCAACCAACAAAATGGAATGGCCTTGGACTGCATGCTATACATACTTTCTACACACAAAAAGCAGTAAATCTACTCATTACAATATTCAGACATTTTCCAAACATAGAACAAAAGAGGAAATCACACCAATGGACCGACCCTCACCCACAGACAATTATATAAATACACTATTGATAAGTATTAAAAACATTAAAGATAAAATAGCACTGAAGAATCCAATTAAATATACTTATTGGCAAATTCATCATTTTTTAACTCAAAGCCAAGAAAACAACAATAGGATAACAGTACTAGGAATAAATGGTAGTCAATTACTCAAAAAGTACAAAACATGGTATTTAGAACCAAAATTGTTTGACTTCATCCTCAAATTAAATTTAAATGCACTACCTACAGCACATTTCATTCGGTTCAGAAGATTTTACCTGAATGTTGATCCAATGTGTTCTTTATGTCACCAGGAAGAAGAAACACAAGAACATTTAATATATCACTGTAAAGGCTTAGAAAAAGTCAGACAATTGATGGTGAATAATTACAGGAAAAGGGAAACCACAATAGAAAAAGTGCTAAAAGCTTTCAATGAAAATAAAATACCTATAATACATGCAGCAACTTTCAGTATATATGTCTTATGGTGTACTAGATGTGCTTTTACTTTAGGAAACAATCCAAGAAGACATCCCAACACATATCACAACAAACTAGAAAAACTTAAGAAAAGGGAAATCTTCTACCACCACTGGACATTTATGCTGCCACTTGGTCTCTATTTAAAATAAAAGCAGCCTTATAATGGATAGACCAAATACAACCTCTGAAAAATGGAAAACTTAAATGAACTCATAATAAAAACTGAAATATCTAAAAGGTGTGAACTACAAAAGACTCTAATGGTTAAAAAAAACAAAAGTATATTTTCTGTGTTTCAAGATGTATCCTAGAATATGATGTTTTATACAATGTATTTCTTGATAAGAATGTAACCTTTTTTTTGCCTAATAAAGTTTGCTTTGAAATATAATAATAATAATAATAATAATAATAATAATAATAATAATAATAATAATAATAATAATAATAATAATAATAATAATAATAATAATAATAATAATAATAATAATAATAATAATAATAATAATAATAATAATAATAGTAATAATAATAATTGACTATTTTGAAATGATAATATATTTCAAGTCCTTCCCCCTTTCCTGTTAATGATATAATGTATATTAAATTGGATAACAGATTTGCTAAGATTTTCAATCCCTATAAAAACATTTCATAAAAAATATACACTCTTTGTGCACACATACTTTTATATAACCTAACATGTAAAGTAGATTGATTAATTTAAAAAAATGTTAGTGGAATTGAAAGATTTCCGGAAACAAGTTTTTGAATTTTTTTCCTTCTACCTTCTAACCTCTGAGACTGCTATTTTTTAACTTAAACCCAAATAATCTTATATTTTAATGATTTCTATTATTCTCACATTCACACACCATTATATACATGTAACAAGTTAATATGTTACCATGTATGTGTGTGTCAATACTTTTAGAAATAAAACATTATTTAAAAACAAATAATAATACAAAAAATATTTTTACATTTTAATAACATCTCATAACTCTAGATTAATTGACAATCATAACCTTTAGAAAACAAATAAGTGGGTATAAAAAGTTTTAGCATACATAAAATCATTACTGAAACTTATGGTTATTATTACAAAGAAATTTTTGGTTTAACTCGATTTTGGTTATTTTAAAGTTCTGAGTTAAGAAAACATAAACTTTATTGCTAAAAATAGTCAAAATATGAGTCATAGATCAATTCATAGATCACATGACCCTATCTCTTAAGATTGTAAGTTATAAACAGAGAGGATTGCCAATTCATCTACAACCTTTATGATAAATGCTTAGCTAGTCTGCACTTAAAATATCTCTGTCAGGAAACCTTCCCCAAACCCCTGACTACTAATATATGGTATGGCTGAAGATCTATCAGCCCCATATAGCTATTTGAGTTAGGTAGTAGATGTCTAAAAATTTCATATTTTCCACTCAATAGACAACTTTTAGCTAAGTGGTTAGCTTTGGGTTGGTATTTTTAGATCTAGTGTCTGAACCTAACCTGACACCTCTTTGAGGAGTGCCAAAGCACAAAACCATGGTTAAGGATTTGGGGAGGGTTTCCTGACAGAGATATTTTAATTGCTGGATCTGGCTAAGCATTTATCATAAAGCTTGTACAGGAACTGGCAATCCTCACTGTTTATTGCTAAAAATCTTTACCAATAGTATCTAATATCATAAGAAGAAAATATATAATCTGTATTTATATTACCAGTCCCTTTTATTTTGTGGAGGCTTCAAAGAGTTCAAACTTAGCTTGTTAAATGTCTATACCTTTGCAGCAAACAATTTCCACTGTTCAATGGAAGAGTCTCTTTTCTTGAGGCTTATAGTTATTGGATAGTGATGATGATGATGAGGTTATTTGCTTCAGTGGGAAAGATTTGGCACTGAGTCTTTTTCTTCCTTTCCTGTTAAGCATAATTTCTCCAATGGATGGATTATATCAGTTGTTCTCTTGGGGTTTAAATTCAGGCACTGGCATAATTGAACTAGATGCCTTAATACTTATCAGTAGATTAATCATTTTCCTTCAGCCTTCAAATGCAGGTGAATGTTTTCTTCTATTTAAAACATCTTATTTCTCTCAATCAGATGGAAGGTGTAGAATATTTTCAATTCAGACAATACTTTTTTTATATGATAGGATGGATTTAATTGGGAGATTGCCCTGATGATATATATATATATATAACCTGCCATATATATTATATATATATATATATATATATATATATATATATATATATATATATATATATATATATATATATATACCTGCCATCCTATATATATATTTATATAATCTTCATATATATATATATATGATTACAGATTGATATCTGGCAGAGTTAAACACTTGTCTTTTTTAATTTCAATATTTAAAAATCTCCTCTAACTGATTTTTCAGACTGGTTTTATACCTTTTTTTCTATTTTCAACCAACTCATTTGATTAGATTCCTAGTGTGACTTTCCCTAAAAACATATAAAAAATCACACTCACATGAATTTCCTGATGAACTTTGTTTTGAAGGCAAATTGTCTCAATCCTTTTTCTTCACATCTCCATCATAACTGTAACACCTGAAACATTTAACTTTGACCTAAGATGAGAAGATTTTAAAACCAGAATTCTCACATCATACAAAATTGTTGAGTAAAAAAAAACTAATTTAACAGATTTAACTTTTTTCTTTTTCTTTTTCAATATGTAATAAATGTAGATATATTTATGCTATACACACACATACTCTATCATCCAAATCATTAATAAAAACTGGCCTATTAAAATAATCTGATTGCTTTTTAGAAATTATACTTTTAATATCTAAAATGAAATCCTTTACTTTTAAACCCAAATTATAATCATAGAAAAGCAAAATAGAAACATAGAATAAAACATTAGAATGTAGAAAAGGTAGGTTAGTTTTGAAGAATGTTATTATTTGAAATATAAAAATAAAAACCAACTAGCTGGTTACACCTACTACCTATACATGTGTTATAACCCTATTTTAAAAAATTAACTATTGAATAAGAAGAAGGTGTGTACCACTCTTTTGAGTTTTATAAATACAAACAACTAAAGAACATAACTCTTGCCCCCCTTTTTTTCTATCTTCGGCTTTTGGAACTTGATCTTGTAGAGTTTAAACTTGGGCACCCTACAGTTTCCTTTACTATATAAATATGTGATGATGATTTTTTTTCATATTTTATTTCCTGCACTTTACTACAAATTTAACTACTGGCTAAATTAAAATGGCACAACATTCCCCCACTTCTAACAAAATCATCAGCACCCTTGCTTTAACTATATATAACAAGAAAATCATAACTAATGAAATAACAACTAATAATAATAAACATAGTAAAAAAAATTAACTACTGGTAAACATCATTTAGATGTCCACCAAATCCCCTTTTCATTAGAAAACTTGACATTGTGATTTATTTGGAAATCTTTGTCAAGCTATTCTGCTGAAGGATAAGGGATCAAAAACCTAGCATTATAGGTTCCCTTAGTCTCATCAAGAGCAACAAGCATAAAAGCATTTCCCTATTTTCTTAGTAATTTGGAATGGCCCTTCATACAAATGCAGAAACTTCTTAAATTGGTTTCTTTGGTGGTTGCTAACATTACAGATTATCATATCAGGACCACTCTAGCTTAGCTGAGTCTTATTATGAGCTTTTCTTTTTTGCAAATCATATTGTGATCTGTATAAAATTGCAAATATATATTCAGTCTATTTTTGATTTCTTTATTTTTCATTTTGACTGGATACTTATAATATATGTATGGATGATTTATTTTAGCTAACCTCTGATTAGATAATCCATCTAGAAATATGAACTCTTGGTACCATACATAATGTACTTTTAAATTTTTCAGAGAGATTGATTCTTTATACCACATATAATGTATTTTTAAATTTTCCAGAAAAATTGACTCTGCACCATATATAAAGTATTTTTAAGTTTTTGAGAGAGATTGACTATGTATACCATATATAATTCAACTTTAAATTTTCCAGAGAGATTGACTCTCTATACCAGATATAATTCACCTTTAAGATTTCCAGTTAGATTGACTCTCTGTACCGTATATAAGGTATCTTTCAGTTTTTCATAGATATTGTCTGTCTGTTCCATATATAAGGTATCTTTAATCCATCTAAAAATATAGATTTTTGAAAGAACACATGCTGGTTTGTTAATAAATTGAGAACTTATACCATTGAAACTCTTGTTCTCTTTCTGAAATATTTGATTTCATCTCCACTATTGCTTCTCTTAACTGAATCACTTTATCTTGTGTATGGAGATTTTCCTTCAAAATCCCTTCTTCTTTACACTTCATAATCCATCCTAATCGGCCTTTGGTCATCACCTCATGTATTCTCTTTACTGAGAGATTTGGTTTTACTGCTTATATCAGCATTTCTACTTCTTGGGACTTAGCCTCTATCAGTTTATTAGCCAGTTTATTTATTCTTTCCTCTAATTTCTCATTCCTTTCCCTATTATCAGTAGTCTGACTATCTAGCTTTTCTTCTTTTAGTTCTCTTAAACTTTCTATAGTTTTCTCTACAGATTGATCTATCTTTTGTCCTAAAGATTTATTATCTTCTTTTAAATCTTCTCTGAAACTTTCTATAGTTTTCTCTATAGATTGACATATCTTTTGTTCAAAACTCTAGTTCAAACATGACATCATCCCTTCCATCATTTCTATTTTACTTTTATTCATTTTATTAAATTTTCAATTTATTTAATATATCTCATATGTGCTTCCCTGACCACCAAGAACCCACACATCATTTCCTTGTCTGACACCTATCACTGAGCGACTGACTTGCTTTTCACCTTGCTTTACCATGCTTTACAAATACAACAAGAAAAAACAATATTTAATATCCCTCATTCAAGGAATCACACAACAATAATTTATATAGTTCATGTCTGTCTGTAATAGCCAAAATTATATATCCATCTATTCCCCCAGAGATCAGACAGATACTGACAATTATCAGAATGATTAGCAGTTCACAATCATGAGACAAATAAAAGAATTCAGTCATGGCACTATAATCACACAATGCATCATGTACACTCAGAGCATCATGCAAATTCGATCATCTGAGGCTACCACAACCCTTGATTGAATGATGCAAGCTTAGGGGCTAAAATAGATAAAACTATGCCTTACTCTCTCTCTTGGAGTCTTACCTGACAAGTATCAAAGGATGGCCTGCTTATTTTAAGTCTCAGGAGCTTTAAAATCCATAGGAAAAATATGCCTTGCTCTCTCTCTTGAAGTCTTACAAAGCAAATCTCAAAATGATGCCCTGAATTATAAACTACAGAAAACTATGTCTTGCTCTTTTTCTTGGAGACTTATAAGCTGATATCATGGCAGGATTGTTGTTAACTGATTCATGATGAATAAGGATAACTTATAAATTGGGTTGGAGCAGTGAATGGTTTTGATCATTTATGAGTTACACGAATGCACAGCATTCTCAAGGCAATGACAGAACTCTCCACTCCAATCTAACCAACCATACTCCAATGAACAAATATCCAATCCAACCTCCAAAATCATAGACTTTTTACAAAATGATCCCTCCAAACACACATGAGATAACTATCACCTAATTCATCACTATCACTAAGCCTGTCCCTATCTGGCAATAAATCCTTCTTTTTCAAAAAAAATTCTATTATTTATTTCACCACTGTCTAAAGTTGTGATATACATCTAATTTCAAAATTGAGAAAAACAAAATGAAGATGTTTTATGGCTGTATCCATTTTATCATCATCAATGAAGAAATTAAATCATAATAAACATAATCATATACAAATCTAAAATACGACTGTATGGCCAAGACAACTTTGTGACACAAAAAAAAAATTACTAAAAAAAATCTCTCATTTTTTAACCACACACCTCCCACCATTCTATAGACTAGTTTTTATCTCAGATATATAGTAACATATATCATGCCCCAGTTGGGCATCCATTGTAACTTAATAAAATATGAAATAACAATAATACCAATAAATAAATAAAAATTTGTAACTACTGGCAACTGATATGTAGTCCTTAAACCTGTTGTAAGTAAAATTATTAATGACAAATTGGCATTGTAGCCCAAAATATAAGATCAAAATGCTTATCTCAAACATACTAAGGAGACTAATAAGTAGCAACTATAATAGTCAATGAAATTTATTAATGATCAACATCTTAATTATAAATCAAAATATTGGTGGCTAATTCATCAATTTCTACTTAAGATTTTTAAAAATATCATAACATCAATAATTAGAAACAATAATGCCTGGAGACTAGTGCTTTAACTAAATATAAAATGTATAAAATGACTTTGTAACATGAGACATCCAAGCTGGCAAAAATATAATATCAGATTTTAATAATAATGTAAAACAATAATGCTTAGACAATAATGCTTGGAAATTAGTCATTCCAGTTATCTGGTATATGACTTATTTCAAACCCTAGTTAGACAGACATTGTGTCCTCAATAAACAAGTAGAAACACAGGTTAAATTAATAAAACATTTTCTTAATAAATCCAACAATAAATCTAACCCACTTTTATCTTTTGGTTTGATATGAAGTGCATATTTAAGTGAATAACAAGTGAATATGGTCTATCAGGGCACCACCACTAGGCTATCTTAACCTAGACAAAGTTATACTCTATAACCTTTTCAACTGTACCAGGTTTGAACACCTTGTACTTTATTTCTAACAAAAATATAGGATTTTGATTTTATACCCATATCACTGTATGCACTAACCTTTAGGTAAACACAAAAACATTCTTCAACTGAAGTAGTGTATATAAAATTCATCAGACAGAAATCATCTCCTAGATCCTAACATGATAAATGCATTTCAATATCTTTAAAAGTTTTGCTAGCTCGTATTACACTATTAATTTAGGATGGAAATTCACTCACCATTGAATGATGTAGATGGTGGAATGGTGGTTATTATAATGATTCACGAATGTATGGTCTTTAAACATTTATCTAGCTCATTAATTAAAACATGAAGATGATGATGATGATAATGATAATGGTTTCAACCGCAGCTTTAGGACCAAGCCTAACATGAAATTTAAATTTTTAAAAATTCATAACTATAGGTTAATCTTTGTAAATGTAATTGAAACATAAATAGTTAATATTTACCATTGATGATGAATGATCACAACTACTAAAGAATACCATAATGAAAATATACACTTCATTTAATAAAACAAATTAACATTTATTAATGCATTACTAACATATCCATACAATTTCTAGATAGACATGAAAATTTTTATAAATAATAATAATAATAATAATAATAATAATAATAATAATAATAATAATAATAATAATAATAATAATAATAATAATAATAATAATAATAATAATAATAATTAACTGTTTTGAAATCATAATATTAATTTTAAATTCTTCTCACTTTCCCATTAATGATATAATATATATTAAATTCAATAAGAGATTTGCTAAGATTTTCAATCCATAAGAAAACCATTTCATAAAAAAATATACACTCTTTGTGCACACATATTTTTCTAACCTAACATGTAGATTAGAATGATTAATAAAAAGATGTTAATGGAATTGAGAGAAGATTTCCAGAAACCAGTTTTTGAATTATTTCTCCCCCCCCCTTCTAAACTCTGAGACCGCTATTCTTTAACTTAAACCCAAATAATCTAATATTTTAATGCTGCCTATTATTCTCACATTCACACACCATCACATACATTAACAAGTTAATATATTACTGTGTATGTGTGTGTCAATATCCTTAGAAATAAAATATTACTTAAAAACAAATAATAATACAAAAATATTTTTTTACATATTAATAACATCTCATATCTCTAGGTTAATTGAAAATCATACCCTTTAGAAAACAAAATTTATCAACGAGCGGGTATAATAAGTTTTAGCATACATAAAATCATTAATGAAGCTTATGGTTATTATTACTAAGAAATTTTTGGTGGTTATAAAGTTCTGAAATAAGAAAACATAAACTTTATATCTAAAAATCTTTACCAATAGTTTCTGATATCATAAAAGAAAATATATAATGAAAATTCATATTACCAGTCCCTTTTATTTTGTGGAGGCTTCCAAGAGTTTAAACTTAGCTTGTTAAATGTCTAGACTTTTGGAGTAAACAATTTCCATGGTTCACTGGATGAGTCTCTCTTCTTGAGGCTTATAATTATTGGATGGTGATGATGATAAGGTTATTTGCTTCAGTGGGAACCATTTGGCACTGGGCCTTTTTCCCTTTTCATTAAACATAATTCTTGCAATCGATGGAGTATATCAGTTGTTCTCATATCTATAATTTTGCTTGGGGTTTAAATTCAGTCACTGGAATAATTGAAGAAGATGATTTAATACTTATCAGTAGATTAATCAGTTTTCTTTAGCCTTCAAATGCAGATGAATGTTTTTTTTTATTTAAAACATCTTATCTCTTTCAATCAGTCAAAAGGTGTAGAATACCTTCAATTCCAACAAGACTTTTTCTTCTTTCCTATATGACATGCTGGCTCAATGGTGAGTTAGGGGATTGCACCAATGAGATACAAATATATTTTAACCCATCATCCTTATATTTTCAATCTTCAAAAAAAAATTATATAAAAATGATTTCAGATTGATATCTTGCAGAGTTAAACACTTGTCTTTTCCTAGATTCAATATTTAAAAATCTCCCCTAACTGATTTTCCAGACTGGTTTTATACCTTATTTTTTTACTATTTTCAACCAACTCATTTAATTGGATTCCTAGTGTGACTTTCCTTAGAAACATAAAAATTCACACTACCATGATTTTCCAGATGAACTTTGTTTTGAAGAAAAAATTGTCTCAATCATCTTTCTTCACATCTCCATCATAATTGTAACACCTGAAATTTTTAACTTTGATCTAAGATGAGAAGATTTTAAAACCAGATTTCTGTCATCATGCAAAATTGTTGAGTAAAAAAAAATAATTTAACAGATTTAACTTTTCTTCTTTTTCTTTTTCATTATGTAATAAATGTAGATATATTTATGTGATAACACACACACACTCTATCATCCAAATCATTTATAAAAACTGGACTATGAAAATAATCTGAATGCTTTTTAGAAATTATAATTTTAATATCTAAAATTAAATCCTTAACTTTTCTACCCAAATTATAATCATAGGAAAGCAAAATAGAAACATAGAATAAATCATTAGAATCTGGCAAATGTAGGTTACTTTGGAAGAACGTTAATATTTGAAATATAAAAATGACAAACTAACTAGATGGACACATACACTTGTCTATATATGTGTTATAACACTATTTAAAAAAAATAACTATTGAATAATGAGCAGGTGTGTACTACTCTTTTGAGTTTTCTCAACACACAAACAACTAAAGAACATAACTGTTGCCCCCTCTCTTTCTGTCTTAGGCTTTAGGAACTTGATCCTGTAGGGTTTAAACTTGAGTTCCCTACAGCTTCCTTTACTATATAAAAATGTGATGATGATTTTTGTTCCATATTTTCATTCATGCACATTACTACAAATTTAGCTACTGGCTAAATTGAAATGGCACAATATATTATATGTAAGATGACACATTACACTCTCTCTTTCTCTCTCTCTCTCTCTCTCTATATATATATATATATATATATATCATATATATATATATATATATATATATATATATATATAATTTATGTTTTGAAAATTTTGATTTTCTCATAATGTATTCTACAAATGAATTTTATATTTTAATTTTTATACTTTTTATTTCCCATATGTCATAGCATCGGCTGGCACATGAACCCATAACCATCTGCAACCAACTACTTGTTTGCAAGGCGATTGTGATGACTCTCGGCTAACAACGCTTGACTAATTTTTATACTTAAGAACATTTTGTATACTTGTATGTGTGTGTGTAACAAGTAATTTAGATTTGAAAAATTTCTTTAATTTATCTTTGTTTTTCCTCAAATTCTGACAATCATCTTGGGTTTCCTTATAAAAAACAAACAGACAACAAATTCAATGATCTTATAAATTTCGGCATATTGCTTTAAAATTTATTATCAGACATTTATAATTTTGGTCTAAATTTTTTGAGTAAAATATCAGATTAGATATAATTTTGTTAACTTTGAAATAGAATTTTGTAAATAATTATAAGTATTCTATTTTATGTAGAGGTAATTAAGAAGTCAATTTTATAGGTAAAACTAATATTAATGAAAATTTCAATTTAGTTTTCTAATTAAAAAAGTGCTTTAAAGTTTTTCAAAATGTTTTATTTAAATTAGAGTGTATCTGTTATAGGAATGTTTTAATAGTTTCTGCACCCACAAGATTTATCAAAGATATGGAATTCAAATCCAAGAGAAACTTTAATTATTTTTATTTTAACATTTCTAACTCTGCCTAGGAGTTTTTTCTTTTGATAGCTATTTAAAGCCAGTCTCTGTAGTCCTTCAATTATTGATAAATAAAGGGGTCATGATGCAATGTCAGTAAATCTGTCATGCATATAAAAGCATGGTGTGCATTGCCTTAATCAAATGATGTTTGTTCCTATCATATTTCAAGATGCAGAAATAAAATAGTCAAATATGTTTAAAAATACATATATACAAGCAACAAAGATTACAAATTATAAAATTATTATATAAAAGCCTTTTTCAGCAAATTATGTTTTTTTGCCCTTTTCAATATGTCTCCACGATTTAAAGCACATACAGCGACATCTATATCAATACATGAAAGAAGATAGATAAACAAATGGATATTTGACATGATCTATTATGTGATTTTTTCCCCCTCAATTCTACTACAAAATTACTCTGTTATATATAAATAAAACTATTGCGCTTCCATCTATAGATATTTAGCTCTCATGTCTGGCCATCTATAAATACACTAACCAATGCAGTGTATTACCATTTATTATTGGTAACCCTAATAAAAAGAATAAGCAAAATCAAAATTTCCATAGTGTTTTGCATTTTTGGTTGACATTAAATTTGCGAAACAAATATATTTAAAAAAAATTATTTTATTTCTATCTCCAGCTTCTGGCTTAAGATGCATTAATGGTGGAGTATACATCCTTCTGATATTTTTTTAGATTATAGAAAGCAATGAACACTAAACATCAGCCATACTTTATTCTTCTTTGAATTATGCAATCATGCTATTATTAAAACAAATTAGCTGGGTCTGAAAACATTAAGATGTGATTTATATATATAATTTTATAATTCTATTTTGATAGTATGTATATAAAATGAAAGATAATCGTTAGAGTAATAATGCAGCATATTAAGATAATCTAGGCTTTCTATATCTATGTCTAGCCAGTATTATATTGAACAACATCAAATAAAAATTTAATAATTACGTCTATCAAGTATCTATTGATTACTCAAGATAGTAATAAATATTTGAATTGCAATAGTAGAAATGAAATTTAATTAATGAATTGGATACTTTTCCTTTTCTACGATTATGATGTTTTTAACATTACTATGGAAATCAGAAGACATTTTATTAAACATTGAAATCAGAACTAGCAACAATTTTAAATAAAAAGTTGCTTGGATAAAGATATTTGTAGACATTTAAAGTCCAACGGTAATATGATTCCATGATAGTTCAGATTTAATTTATAAGGGCTTAAAAATATCCCCCATAAAAAAGTAACAAGTAATATTACTGATTCACCAATTGGTGTGAATAATAATGACAACACCGAATTCCAGAGATGTAATATATATATATATATCCAAATATTAAATCACCAAAATATATTTACTGAATTTATTTATACATTTATTTCTCAGAGGGCGGTTTTGAATTTTTTAACAATGTGTGATGATTTAATATTTGGATATATTATTTCGGTTTATCACTATGTAGTAGATTATATATATATATAATATTACAAATCGATGTCTGTATTTCTTCAAAATAATATAATTTAACTCTATAAATAAATATTTGAAAATATAGTTATACATATAATTTTTATTGACTTTTAATTACTGTATTTTCAAATATTTATTTATAGAGTTACATATATATATATATATGTAACTCTATAAATAAATATAAGAAAATAAATACACAGTGTATATATATATATATATATATATATATATATACACTGTGTATTTTTTCTTTCTGATGAAAACCAGTCCTCTGGTTGAAATATAATATTATTTATTGGATTTATAAGTCTTTTTTTTTGTTTTATATATATATATAATTTACATTTTTTTTTTCTTGTGTCAAAGCATTGGCTGGGAAGTGAACCCAGGACAACTGATTGGAACGCAGTTATGCTAACCACTATGTCCCCAATGCTTGACTATTACAATTGATGCATAGTTATTTGAATTATTAAATTATATTTATAAATATGTTTTCAGTTCATTTTAATACATTGCTTTATTTATGCTATTTATATATGTGATTGAGAAAGCATGTGAGGTGTTTTGTTTTCTAACAAAATTGGGCAATCAAAAAAAAAAGGTATTTCTCTTACTCATGTGATAGTAAAATAATTAAAAGTGGTTCTAAGCCTAAGGTCTATGTGTATATTCATTCTATCCAAATAAAATAGTTTGATAATTGGATTGGAATTATATGCATCATTAGCATTTATAATTTTCTGTATATTTTATTAAATACTAGTTTATTTTGTCAAAACGGTGCCCATTAAATGATTTCTTGTGCAATAATTGATAAATTATTGTTTGGGGGCATTTGTCTTTTCTACACCAAGTATATGTGCTGATATCATTGATGTTGTAAAGCTTAATTTCTATACTAAACAATCTATTTATCATGGCAATGCATTGCTAGATTGATGATTTTAAAAATTAAACTAGTGCAAATCATACATTAAACTGTCATTTGTGTTGGTCAAATATCACATGGTTTCATAAATAACAAACCATTGAACTTGATAGTTGGACAATATAATAGGAATCATTGTCTAGTAGTTGAAATCTTAAAAATGTCCTAGAATCATATGAACATTGTACTTTAGTTTTGCTATATTCTTAATGTAATAAAAGGGATTTGAATCCAGACTTTTATGCACCTGTCAGCTATTTAATCTACTTTATGCAACAGATACACATAAACACACACATGGAAAAGAGATAAATAATTTGCAATATACATATTTCTTGTGAAACCAGCATTCCTCAATTGGTCCAGATCATCATCTTGCACACATATCATCAGTGCTTAGTGTATATTAACATAGCAAATTTTTAAACTTTAATGGGCAGGCTTTAATTTCTTTCAATCTTCAACTCTTTGACCATAAATACCATTGAAAATATGATGGTGAAAAGCTGAGATACCTTGATGCTGCCAATATTAATATCATTTCCATGTTGATTTAAAGTCACTCTGACCCCCTCATGAATAGAACCTTGTCCATTTAATTCACAGAAGAGGAATGGATAAGGGATCAGTAATAAGACAACATAAGAATAATAATAAATTTGGCATTGTGAAGGCATTTGGTTATTCCATCATCAAATTTTTAATGGTATGGATGGTAAAAGATTTGGAGTGTGGAGGAAATTGAATCATATCCTTTAAAAATTGAAAATTTGCTATGGTTAAAGTAAACTGAGTACTGATGATATATATGTGTCAGGGATTATATGGGCCAACAGATGAGTGCTGGTTCAGCATTACATATATATATATATATATATATATATATATATGGAACAGGATGGAGGTATCGAGACCTCCATCCTGTCCATCCATATATATATATATATATATATATATATGGAACAGGATGGAGGTATTGAGATACAGAAAGAATGAAGTAGAAATGAATCTTGGGTGAAGGAATAACACCATCAACCCCAGCCCATTTAAAATCAAAAATCAATACTTTGAAAAATTATCTATTAGTAAATATTTAAAGATATAAGAGCACAAGATTAGAAAATCTCTGTGAGCATTGAGCAATCATCCAGCTACTAAAAGCAAACATAATAATTAATCATATATCAAACAGCATTATAATATGTCTAAGTAAGTATAACTGGATATTAAAAGAACTATCATCATCATCATTGATGGGAATAAAAACAAATCAGTACAGTAAATCAACAGTCCATCTTGTGGTTGGATTTGAACCATAAAAATATAAATCAACAGTCAACCTTGTGAATGGATTGGAAATGGGTCTTCTGTAGACCAGGCTTACTATTGAGCCTTTGCCAGGTTAGGCAATTATTTAAACATAACTTGGATGCACCAGCTTAGTGCCCATCCATTAAAAGACACAGCAATCAGAAATCAAAACAATAATGCTGGGTCATTTAAAACATGCTGATCATCATCAATGCTCTGGCCACTTAAGTACCATTAATGTACAGTCCAACTATAAACTTAAATTTTTAATAAGATTAAATTAAATTAATAGTGCATGGGCTTTAAAGAATGTCTCTTTTGCTCCAACCAGGATGATGATTGATCATCTCTGGATGCCCCAAAAGCACTAAATATACATCCCCATTTATCCTTGTACCAATCTATCCCAAAGAACACAAGCTCTATTACTATATGTGACCAAGAGATGATGAAAATAATTTTTAACAATTAAATAGAAGTTTATTAATAACAAAAAAAATAAATGATTAAGGTCTTATAAGGGTTCTCATTTTGAAAAGTATTCAATAATAAAAGTCATTACACTGTAATTTACAATACTGCCACAAAATTTAAGTTATTACATCAATTTACATACTTACTATTCAAAATTCAAATTGTTACAATGATTTACATATATGTGCGCACAGACACAATTTTTATTATACAATTAAGCTATTTCAATTGATATTCAATAACAACAAAAATGATTAAAATTTACATATGTGTTATAATTGACAATATACACACATATACATGTGTGTGCATGAAATAACCTATTTTAATTTGTTACAATATTATATTTACATAATTAATTCCATTTGGAAAACATACATAAATTTCACACATATAAGTGAGTATAAACAAAACATACATATAATTTACAAATTAATTTCAGTTTATAAGTTCTTTTTTTTTTAATCAAACTAAATAAAGTCAACTTTTGTTTGACAGGTATTTGTTGATTAATTATCAGCATTCTTAGACCAATTTAAAAAATTTGCTTTTATGATTTTAATTCAAACAAAATTATGCTTGCATTTGTATATTCTTTTTTTAATGTCATTTTTTTAAAGAAATTACTAAAACAATTTCTTCAAAAATATATATCAAAACGTCTTTCTTTTAGACGTTTGATTCAAGAAAATTATTTACTTGTTTGTTTTAACTCTAAGTTATTAATTTATAATTGAAAAAATCATTTTAAGAAATATTAAGATAAATTAACTCACTGTATATACACATGATATATTTACATGATCCTCACCTCATCCTAGCACATAATTGTTGTAAATAAAGGCAAATTCCCTGCACATATAGATAATCAGCAGCATAAGTATAATTACTTCTTTATTCAGCTGATATTCATCATGGTCAAGCTGTTTTTTGTTAATCCAGTCAAATATCATCATCAGGGAAATGTATTCAAGTAATGGTTGGCTTTTTTCCTTCTATAGTCAGTTCCACTTATACTTGAATTTTTTAAGCTTCAAGTCAGAAAGCTACATTCCAGAACACTTTTAAGGCTATGAATTACAAAGAATCTTGACCCGTTTCCTCCATGTAAATTCAAATTCCATCAGTGAATTGTAGAGCAGCCATTTCCTTGCATTCTTAAATCCTCCTGGCAGTTCTCTTGATAATTATTCTAGCCATCTTTGCAGCTAGTTTTACTATGGCCATTTTCTGCTACAGTTTCCAACTCTTCACAAAATATTTTAGCCAACTTTTCAGCTAACTCTTCTGCAAACTCTTACAAAATTGCAAGCCAAACTAACTGATATCTTTTATCAGTCTTTTATAACTTTGGGTAGGTCAGGTGACAAAATCACAGTGGCTGTTTTCAATCTACTTTAATCCATTTGAAAATAAGCTGGAAATTTTTATGAAAGTGTGATTTTCATGTTTTTACATTAATCTTTGGAATTTGACCAAATGTGTGATAATCCTTTAGAATTTTTAATCTACAAAGATTTTTAACTATATAGTAAAAATGCAAACAAGCATTAATTATACTTATGCTGCTGTTTATCTATATGTGCAGGAAATTTGCCTTTATTTACAACAATTATGTGCTAGGATGAGGTGAGGATCATGTAAATATGTCATGTGTATATACAGTGAGTTAATTTATCTTAATATTTCTTAAAATGATTTTTTCAATTATAAATTAATAACTTAGAGTTAAAACAAACAAGTAAATAATTTTCTTGAGTCAAACGTCTAAAAGAAAGACGTTTTGATATATATTTTTGAAGAAATTGTTTTAGTAATTTCTTTAAAAAAATGACATTAAAAAAAGAATATACAAATGCAAGCATAATTTTGTTTGAATTAAAATCATAAAAGCAAATTTTTTAAATTGGTCTAAGAATGCTGATAATTAATCAACAAATACCTGTCAAACAAAAGTTGACTTTATTTAGTTTGATTAAAAAAAAAAAAGAACTTATAAACTGAAATTAATTTGTAAATTATATGTATGTTTTGTTTATACTCACTTATATGTGTGAAATTTATGTATGTTTTCCAAATGGAATTAATTATGAAAATATAATATTGTAACAAATTAAAATAGGTTATTTCATGCACACACATGTATATGTGTGTATATTGTCAATTATAACACATATGTAAATTTTAATCATTTTTGTTGTTATTGAATATCAATTGAAATAGCTTAATTGTATAATAAAAATTGTGTCTGTGCGCACATATATGTAAATCATTGTAACAATTTGAATTTTGAATAGTAAGTATGTAAATTGATGTGATAACTTAAATTTTGTGGCAGTATTGTAAATTACAGTGTAATGACTTTTATTATTGAATACTTTTCAAAATGAGAACCCTTATAAGACCTTAATCATTTATTTTTTTTGTTATTAATAAACTTCTATTTAATTGTTAAAAATTGTTTTCATCATTTCTTGGTCACATACAGTAATAGAGCTTGTGTTCTTTGGGATAGATTGGTACAAGGATAAATGGGGACGTATATTTAGTGCTTTTGGGGAATCCAAAGATGATCAATCATCATCCTGGTTGGAGCAAAAGAGATATTATTTAAAGCCCATGCACTATTATTTTTAATTTAATCTTATTAAAAATTTAAGTTTATAGTTGGACAGTACATTAATGGTACTTAAGTGGCCAGAGCATTGATGATGATCAGCATATTTTAAATGACCCAGCATTATTGTTTTGATTTCTGATTGTTGTGTCTTTTAATGGATGGGCACTAAGCTGGTGCATCCAAGTTATGTTTAAATAATTGCCTAACCTGGCAAAGGCTCAATAGTAAGCCTGGTCTACAGAATACCCATTTCCAATCCAATCACAAGGTTGACTGTTGATTTATATTTTTATGGTTCAAATCCAACCACAAGATGGACTGTTGATTTACTGTACTGATTTGTTTTTATTCCCATCAATGATGATGATGATAGTTCTTTTAATATCCAGTTATACTTACTTAGACATATTATAATGCTGTTTGATATATGATTAATTATTATGTTTGCTTTTAGTAGCTGGCTGATTGCTCAATGCTCACAGAGATTTTCTAATCTCATGCTCTTATATCTTTAAATATTTACTAATAGATAATTTTTCAAAGTATTGATTTTTGATTTTAAATGGGCTGGGTTTGATGGTGTTATTCCTTCACCCAAGATTCATTTCTACTTCATTCTTTCTGTATCTCGATACCTCCATCCTGTTCCATATATATATAGATATATATAATGCTGAACCAGCACTCATATGTTGGCCCATATAATCACTGACACATATATATCATCAGTACTCAGTTTACTTTAACCATAGCAAATTTTCAATTTTTAAAGGATATGATTCAATTTCCTCCACACTCCAAATCTTTTACCATCCATACCATTAAAAATTTGATGATGGAATAACCAAATGCCTTCACAATGCCAAATTTATTATTATTCTTATGTTGTCTTATTACTGATCCCTTATCCATTCCTCTTCTGTGAATTAAATGGACAAGGTTCTATTCATGAGGGGGTCAGAGTGACTTTAAATCAACATGGGAATGATAATAATATTGGCAGCATCAAGGTTTCTGGGCTTTTTACCATCATATTTTCAATGGTATTTATGGTCAAAGAGTTGAAGATTGAAAGAGATTAAAGACTGCCCATTAAAGTTTACAAATTTGCTATGTTAATATACATTAAGCACTGATGATATGTGTGCAAGATGATGATCTGGACCAATTGACGAATGCTGGTTTCACAAGAAATATGTATATTGCAAATTATTTATCTCTTTTCCATGTGTGTGTTTATGTGTATCTGTTGCATAAAGTAGATTAAATAGCTGACAGGGGCATAAAAGTCTGGATTCAAATCCCTTTTATTACATTAAAAATATAGCAAAACTAAAGTAAAATGTTCATATGATTCTAGAACATTTTTAAGATTTCATCACCACATAGTAGAAGTCTCTGCAATATATATCATTGAAAGAAAGACCTCAAAGGTACATTTATGAAAAACAAAAAACACAAGTTAAAAACTTGCATACGCTTGTATTTATGACTATAGATGGCGTTATACCAAAAACACCTTCAAGCGTTTGTTTACATAAACGTCAGAGTGAGTATTTCACTATCTCTAACTTAATTTCCACCTTCATATCATGATTTCAAGCTATTTGCTATCGTCAGTGAAGGACAGGATTAAGAAACTAGATCTAAAACACAAACTCTGAGCGTTTAAGAAACAATTTCTATTCAGCTTGCAAGCGTGAATCTTTTAGACATGTCTTCAAACTCAGTATCGCATGCCAGATAGCTACATGGGTCTGATATCAGTTCAGCATCACCACATAGTAGAAATCTCTGCAATATATATCATTGCAAGAAAGACCTCAAAGGTACATTTTATATATATATATATATATATATATATATATATATATATATATATATATATATATATATATATATATATATCAGTTGAATTTGCAAAAATCAAATTAGTTTCAATTGATACACCTCATTTTTGATTTAGTAGTATCTCATAACATTTGTATGTCTATATCACTGTAATTTTTTTTCACATTTTTCAAATGATTACTTTTGTTATGTTTTAAGACAAACATTATAAAACTCACAGTAACTAATGTCAATAATAATAAAAAGCAAGTTTATTTCATTATAATAATGGATTAGAAGCAACCAATCAACAGATTCTAGTTAAACAAAGGAATTGTAATTTTTTTTTTATTTCGTGATTTTGTGACTATAATTTTTAACTTTGGTTCACAAACATTATGTATGTAGAATGCTTATAATAATGAGAAAAATTTGTAACTACATTTAAACTACATAGTCTTTGCATGTTTAAATTTTGTTGTAACCATTTAAATTTTTTTCCCATTAGGCTGACTGATAAAAAGATGGGCATAATATTGGTATACAGAAAATTATAACCTAACAATGAAGTCTTTATATTAATGTATAATCATTCTAAATTATTTTTGTATAACAATTTACATTGTGTCTTTGTATCTCTTTCTTTAAAAATGTATATCTATGGTTCTAAAATCCATTATAAACAAAAATTGAAATATACATTTTTTTTTTAAATAATGTCATAACTAGATTACATGTATGATCAGCTATGTGAAAACTATAATGAAACCACATATCTTCTTATGATACTTTTTGCATTTTTCCCATTACTAAAAATTGCACCTTTAACCACATCAAAATACCTTAAATAAAAGTGACTATTTGTCTTATAGTATAACAATTTGAATAATAAATTATGTGAAAGTATTCTGTTACAATGAAAAACAATAATGTTTGGTTATAACTATTGTAATCATTACCATTCAATTTGATTATTTTAAACACTAAAATAATATTACAGGTGAAGTAACTACCTTATAATAATAACTATTTATAAATATGTAATATAGGGAGCATACGTGTTGCAAGAGAAAGCATTTAAAATCTCTATCTAGAATTATCCCTATCCTCAGACCGATCAACATCCAGCTTTTTTTCTTGGGCAGTTTTTATTTATAATACTGTTCATAGAGTCATAACTAAGACTTGGATGGAATTTTTTACAATAGTAAGTTTTAAGAATCATTATAGATTTAACTCTAGAATAAATATCTCCAAATACTTTGTCTTTTATGCACTCAAAAAAAAATGTAATAGTGAAAATTCTTGATTATTTTGGGTTGATTAAAATGTTTTAAATGTTTTGCATTACTATCTGCTGACTCCTTAGTAAATATTTTTTACATGAATTAATTTTGAAATTTTAGTTAAAAATCTGTTATGAATTGGTAAATACTCATATTTATCGATATAATATTGGATGAAAAATTGTATGTTTACAATTATTTAAAAGTATATTATCAAATCATAATACATTTACACATGGAAATTAGTAATATCACCTATTACAGATTAAGTAATTATTATCTCCAATATCAAAACCAGTAAATGAAGTTTTATAAATTAACATTTGATAAATGGCCATAAATGTGAATGAATCAAGATTTTTTTTGATAACATAAAACATTTTACTATAATTAATTCATGGATAAAGTAAAATGCATGATGGATTAGATGATATCAGTTTAATTAATATTCCACAATTTATTGAATTCATCATTATATTTTTTATTCTGCTTCTGACAACTGTAACTATTAATAGTGGAGATATTTTATTTTTTATTGTTTTTTACATAATATTTTATACTCCTTTTGATTTTGATCATTTTTCTAATATATTCTTTTTTCTCTTTATATTATTATTATTATTATTATTATTATTATTATTATTATTATTATTATTATTATTATTATTATTATTATTATTATTATTATTATTATTATTATTATTATTATTATTATTATTATTATTATTATTATTATTATTATTATTATTATTATTATTATTATTATTATTATTATTATTATTATTATTATTATTATTATTATTATTATTATTATTGAACTGTGGAAAAGATTTCTACATGCATATAATAACAATAGTACAAAATATTGTGAAGGAAAAAGGACATTAAAGGTGTATATATATATATAGTTCGCAAAACAAACTCTTAACAAGCTTTGAGAATACCCTAAACCCCAAAATGATTTCTGCATCTAGCATTGTCAGTGAGGTGTTAAGATATTCATTAGATTAAAAATACTAGGACTAACCCAGCAGTTTATCTAATGTATAACTATTGAGAAGAAAATCTGAAACCTTCAGACATCTATATGTCTAAAAATCCAGCTGTCTAACTCAAATAGCCATATGAGCTAGTCATAGTATTTTTAATCTAATGAATATCCTAGCACCTCACTGATGACACTAGATACAGAAACTGGTCTGGGGTTGAAGGTATTCTCAAAGCTTGTTAAGAGTGTTTTGCAAACTCTGTATATAACATTTGTAAACACAAGCTTTATTAAAATTAGGTCATGTGACATCTTACTTGATTTTTTTATCAAGTTATACGCTATACAGTTTTACACTTCTATTAAAAAATCAGCAATATTTATGCAATCACAAGAGAAGCATTTCATATTTCTTTTTATCACTCTGGTTGTTGGGGATTCATCATTAGGCATTTTTTTTGTTGTAAGAGATCTGGTTTTGTGTAGTGTTAAACACATTGGAGGGTATCAACCTTTTAATGTATTTTTATGATTTCCAATAAGAATAAATAAAATGTTCATTCATTAGTAACTAAATGACATGGTTAAATGTTCAGTTTTCTAATAGACTAACCAAACATCATATTACTTTCTAAGAAATGTAATTATATTTATTTATTTATAACCAAAGATAAATTGTTTTGGATAAATTGTTACAATAAATCACTTTGAATAAGGGCAATTGAGTAAATTGCTAATTTGATAAATCCTTCTCTATACTTTTCATCTTTCTAGTAGAAACTTTTTCCTCATCTTCATTTTACAGAATGCACTTCATTTGTTTAAATTCTACAGGATAAATATTTCCTTGTAGACACATTATTTATGATTATTTTCATCACTTAGTATTGAATGTCTTTTGAAAAATTAAACTTTGTTTAAAATTTTAACGTACACATGGATCTCGTTTTATGCGAAATTGTTTTAATGCAATTTTGTAGTTTGTGAGTCATAAAGAAGTTCACATTTCACTATATTTATTAGAAATCAAGAAAAATATATTATTAATAACTTATTGTGACTTGAAATTCTTGTTTTCAAAAATATTATGTCTTATTAGCTGCTACATGAATATGGTCTGAAGCTATTTAGAAGCTTAGCTGCTACATAAACAACTTACTTCTACTTATGAGTAAATAATAATAGATTTTTAGTTACTAGTATAAAATATCACAATAAATATTCAAAAATTTTAAACTTTTAATACATATTTTGTTAGATATAAAAGAAATAAATGTTCTTTTAGATTTTTAAAAATAATCAGACATAATGATGATTTTGAAAACGGAAAATAATCTTTCTAGAAATGATAACATATAATATTTTTGCTTTGATTGCAATCTCATTTTTTAATATAGAAACAAAATGTGGACATTTAAATTTTATTTCAGTAGTAAAAAAAAAAATCTGTCAAATGAAGACAAATTTATTATTTTCTGATAACAATAATTTAATCATAGATTTTACCTTAATATGTGAGACAAATGAAAATATCAGGAAATGCTGAACTCTGAAAGATTGCAGCAATGAACAACCTCTTAAATTTCAATGACAAATCATCATCATCAACAATTATCAATCCACTATAGGATGAAGGTCTCTCCAAGTTCAGTGCATCTTCTCTGATCTTTAGCTCCTCTTCTCCACATCATTCCTGCATACTTTCTTATTTCATCCATCCATCTCACATGTCATATTTTTATGGGTGTTTTAAAATTTCTTGGATACAAGTTTAAAATTTTAATTGTCCATCTATTATCATCTCTTCTACCAATATGTCTGGCCCATGTCCATTTCAATCTTTTAATTTTTTCAATTAGGTCAGTAACACCTGTGTGTTCTCTTACCCATACATTGTGTTTTCAATCTCTTTTTGTTACCCCCAACATACATCTCTCCATACTTCTTTGAGTGGCCTTTAGTCTCTGTATTGCTCTTCTATTAAGTGTCCAAGTCTCAGATCCATAAGTAAGAGCTGGTAAAACACATTTGTTAAAAAAAATTCCTTTTCAAACGCATAGGCATATTTTCTTTTAGTATCAAGCTATTTCTACCAAAAGCACTCCAACCATGTTTAATTCTATGATTAATTTCCTCCATTACATTAGTCTTTTTAACATTTATCTTTGGCCTACTTTACAACTTTCATCTGATAACTCATGCAACATTTCCTGCAGCTATGAAACATTATTTGCAAAAACAACTACATCATCTGTGAAATCTAAATGACTTAAATAATCTCCATTTACTATCACTCCTTTAGTTTGCCATTTTAATCCACAAAATACTTCTTGCAGCATTGCTGTAAAAAGTTTTGAAGATATGGAGTCACCTTGTCTTACACCTTTCTCAATGTTGACTTTCCCAGTATCATTATGTAATCTAATTGTTGCCGCTGCATTTTTATAAATATTCTTTAAAATATGACAATATCCTGGATCTATTTCTTGATGATCCAATGCTTTAATCATTGAAAAAATGTTTATAGAATCAAATGCCTTTTCATAATCAACAAATCCAAAACATATCAGCAACTCATACTCATTTGACTTTTCTATAACTTCTCTCAATACCTAAATATGATCCACTGTACTAAAATCACTTTTAAATCCAGCTTGTTCTCTTGGTTAGTGGAAATCCAATGTTCTCTGTATATGAGTTGTAATTATCTTGGTAAAATTTTTATATAAAACTGATAAAAGGCTGTTAGCTCCATAATTTCTAATATCTACTTTATCACATTTTCTGAAAAATAATATTACTACTGCATTCTTTCTATCATCTGGTGCATCTTTATCATTTAGACATTTGGTATATAACATTGCTAAAAAAATTCTATTTCTTCACCTGCTTTTTTAATATATCAATTATAATTCCATCATTATCCTTTCCTTTCTTCATACATTTAATTGCATGTCTCACTTATTCATTTAAGATTCTGGGCAATTCGGAAAATGTAATATATATATAGGAGGTACTTGTTATTTATTACTATATAATTCTTGATAAAAATCTTCTACCAATTACATGATGTCATCTCTCTTTTTTTAGTAATAACTCCATTTTTTTTTTACTTATTGCAGATATGAATTCCCAACCAATACCAAAATGTTGTTTTACATTCTTGAGACTTTCATTTTCTTCTACAGCTTTCCTTGCTAGTTCACAGTTATACTTTCTTATATCATTTCCAACTCTTTTTTTTGCACCATTTTCCAAAATTCGAGATATTCAATTGTTTTTAATGCATGATTTTTGTATATCTTCATATTCCTTTTTTTCTTCATAAATCCTCTTGACTTAGTAGAAATGTTATTGCTCAATTGCTGATTTTTTTTTCTACCAGCTATCTTTGTTGCAGTTTTTAAAAGTATATCAGTTATTTTCATATTAATTTCATTCAAATCTGAATCATGTTCAAAATCTACTAATACTTGAAACCGATTTGTAAGTTCTAATTTAAATTTATTAGAATGTTTCTGAAGATTAGGAATATCAACTGTAAATATTGTTTTTCTTAATATTTTTTTTTTCTAGTGTTACATTAACCAGTATCTTACACCTTACTAATCGATGATCATTTTCTGTGTTAAATTTATTAAGAACATTACAATCTTGAAATATGTATTTCCTGTTAGTCAAAATATAATCCAATTCTGTGTACCTTCATTTGGATGCTTCCATGTCCATTTCTTTTTAACATTTTTTAAAAAAAATAAATCATAATAATAAGTTTTTCTTTTTCTGCAATCTCCACAACTCTATGTACTCTCTCATTTCTATTACCATAACCAAAATTATGGACATAAACCTGAATTATCTGCATTTGGTAACTGCTATTAAGGTGGATAACTAATCTTGCCACTCTGTCCAATACACCATCAATCTCCTAATATTGTTCTTTCACTTTTTATTTATAATGAATCCTATTCCACTTGTATTTCCAATATTTATGCGTTTACAGTAGTGTATAGGTCCACTTTTTAAATCAATTGTCTCTTTACCTTTTCTTCTAACTTGACAATGTTCAATAATGTCCCATTTAATATAAGACAGTTCTTTTAATTCTTGAATTCTTCCTTCATCTGAAAGTTATCTGCAGTTGTAAGTACCTAAATAAGAAGTCATCATCAAGTGGCAGCCTGAGTCTGCAATCAGAGGATTCATAGCACCTTCTGCGATAGGCCACCACTTGCTGCCTTGGTTGGTGACTTTATAGCCTCCTGGGAATAAAAGCCATGCTTTATTTTTGTCTATCATAATTGTATATATGTGTATTGGAAAAACATTTATCATTTACACAAACATTCATTCTGCCTTATCAGGCACTGATAAGAAAGACCATGGTTTTTCTTGATCTTAAACTCAAAGGTAAAAAGCCAATAAACTCACCATGATGACTAATGCATGTTGATGAGCAACCCATCCATATTCCTATACTATATGAATAATCACATAGTAATAACAGCTGCAACGACAAAAACATATGGAGTGACATTAGATTACATTGTCGATAGAAAACTTTCATTGTCAAATTGCAATAATGATTAAAATATGTATGTAAAATAAATTACTCTGTCTTGCGTTGTTAGCCGAGAGGTATCGCAGCCGCCATGCAAGCAAGTAGTTGGTTGCAGACGGTTGTGGGTTCGCGTCCCGGCCGATGCTATGACACATGGAAAAAAAAAAAAAAAAAAAAATAAATTACTCATAAAACATATTGTTTTGAATAACCTTAAATACTGTATATGTGCTAATAAAAAAGTAAAAAAAAATATATCAATTTTTAGTCATACTTTATGTTCATATTTTTTAATGCGAATTTTAAAGTAATTTTCCCTTGTTTCTTTGCTTTTACGTGATTTCTGATCATTTTGGTATGTATACCACATTTTTCAATGTAAGTTAAATCTATTTTTGTGCATTTTTTTTAATATGGGTTTTGTGCAGAACCTATCTACTGCACAAAAGGAGATCCAGGTGTACATTAAACTGTTAGTAATAGTACACAAGTTAGAGCAGAGGTCCCCAAATTTTTTTGACCTGTGGACCCCTTTCCAAATAATTTTGTTTTGCCATAGACCCCATTTTTTGTCCTGTGGACTCCTTGTCAGTGTTTTCATTAGGGTGTTTTATGTAAATACTTTGACTACCCCCTACAAGGCATGAACTTGTTTACAGTTTTAAACCTTATAATATTTACATTGCTTTATTAAATCTAAGTAAAGACAAAAGGTCCAGCTGAGTAATTGATAAATAGTACTGGTCCAGCAATTTTGTCTTTAACATATTTTTTAACTTTATTTTTAAAATTTCTACTCTTGGTTCCCAGATATGAGTTAGGATGATTTCAAAGAAACATTTTTTTTCAAAAAAAGCATTTTCAATTTTTTCTTCTGTACATGTAATACAGACACCTCTGGAATTGAGATTTTAAATGCGAAAACAAGCAACTAAATTTCTAATAATTTAGAAATAAAACAATTTAGAAGAGTTCTAATGTTTATAAAATCTATCACATTACAATTTCTTTCTCATATATATGTAGGTGCGCTTTTACACATATAACAGTATTTACACAACTTACTTAAATTATTATTATATAATATCAGCCTCAGGGTGGCCTTTGACCGTTCCATCATCGGATTTTCAATTGGATGGACAGTTGAAGAGTTGGAGTGTGGAGTAGATTGAAGCCTGTCCATTAAAGTAGTATGATTTGCTATCTTAATATATATCTGAGCACTTGCGGCATATATGTGTAGAGATGGTAATCTGGACCAACTGTGATTGCTGTTTTTGCATGAAATACGCACATTGGTGATTATTTATCTTTTCGACATATGTGTGTTCAGGTGTATCAGTGTTATGAGATAGTGTGGAGAGTGGTGGGTTATGTGAAAGTCTGTGCTCATACCCTGTCTATTAAATTATTATTTTAAAATTATAACTGCATATACATTTACAATTATATGCATACAGATATTATTAGCTAATATACGTTATATATAAATACAATATATAAATACATGCACATACACATTATTATACCTTATCCAATATTTTATGTTTAATTTGAATTAATATACTTTAAAGTTTACAAAATGCCTGAAATAATGATTTTGGTGGATGACCATGTTTACATATTGTGGATCTCCAAATCTTTTTTTCGATGACATGGTACCTCTGAAAGTGAAAATCGACCTCTGGCGATCTACATCGACCATTTGAAAAACATGGGGATAGAGTATACACTCAACATTTTGAGAGATCTTATTATGCTAACCAGTGACAGTTCTAGCATGGGAATTGAACCTCAATTCTTAGATTCTTGTATATTGAAATTTAAAGTAATGCTCTAACCAATTTATCACTTCAAAAAACTCTTTATAATATTGTTTTATATTATTTATTTATATATAAAATAAACAATATATTATTGGAATCAAAGTCAAATAATTCTTCAGCATATCCCCAAGCAAACATTAATGAATAATATCATATACAAACATATAGCCATAAAAGAAAATCATTAATTCTTGTTTATTCACTCTCATTTAACTGGTCCAGTTGTTTAGTTCCTTTTTAAACATCTTGCACGAAAAAATCCAAATATTATTTTACCTATAACTTCACACAGACACACACACTCACACACTTATATTTTGTATCACTACTATAAACACATGTCCATAATGTATTCATATATATTAAATTATTTAATAATTGAGATTATTAATTTTACATCTATTAATTAAAGTTAGCAAAAGAGTAAGATTATAAATATTCTGTTTATGCATGCGAGAATACCTATTTAAATAATCATATTAGCGAAAATTTATATTAAAGTTTTGCTTTTATAAAGACTTATCTTAAAACTTAAAAATATGTATGTATGTATGTACTTACAATATATGATCTTTATATTTATATGTCTATTTCATAAATTTATTATAAAAATTGTCGTTTAATTTGAAAAATTTCGTTTTGGATTATTAATAAATTGTCGAGTATTCACATTTCATTGTTATCTAACGGAAATATAAATTACCTGCTTATTATAAATACTGACGTTATAACTGAGTTGATAGTTCAAATGGTTTTAATTTTCGTTAATGAGTGAATAATTATTCGATTTTGATGAAAGACGAATTTGACTTTCAATTTAAGATCTGTCATTATAACAAACGCACTCACACAAACGCACTCACACAAATCTGTCTACTTATATTTGTAAAAATACGTTTTTGCACAACTTTCTCGACTTGCTACATTTTTGCTTTATTTTGTTTTTTATTTTAATTATTCGTCATGACAGATTTTAAAACTAAATCTTTGTTATTTTTTAATTTGATTTATTTGTTGTTGTTTTTTCACTAAAAAATAAATAGTTGGAAAAAAAAAATTGAACTTATAATGACTAATTCCATCATTTTTTATATCACTGGTTGTTGCAAGTATATATTTCATAAACTCTAAATGTATATAAATTACGTACTTAAGGTTTGAATATATCTTGGGTATAGCTTTTTTAAAAAATAAAATACCTTAATGTTCTAATAAATTTTAGTTAACGTTAACATTAATTTATTATTACCGGATGCAGAAATCAGCAACCTGACATGTTGTAAATTCAACTGCAACTAATTAAAGGCACTCTTACTTATTTAATAATAATAATACTGACAACTTTATATTGCCTTACAATTTTAATTTTTTAGTGAAATGTTAAAATTGTTAACAAAACATTTTTTATTTTATTTTATAAAAAATAAAACATGTTTACGAGGAATATGAACTTATAATGTATAATTATTGTATTTTTGTAAAAAAAAAAAAAAAAAACTTTCTCAAAAGAACATTAAAAATAACGGTATTATATTTATATAAATGTTAGCTAATTTTTTGTTTCTTTATGTTTATTTCTTTACTTTTTTCTGTTTCTCTAATGGAATACGAGAGTGTGATGGTATTTCTTTTGTTTGCTATGAAAATATACGATTTACAGAAAATTAACTCAATGAGGCAAGTAAGAATTTGAAAGGTAGAAAGGCAAGAGGTTTGGAAGAATGGATGGATAGCAGAGATAATAATGAATTTAGGGCAGAAGGCAAAATTAAAACTATTATCATGTTTTAATAAAATAGCACAGAAGAAAGATTTTTCAGGTAGTTGCAGTTATACAAAGTAAGGCTATTATTTAAAGAGAAGGGTAAGGATTATAAACCATTATAGACTGAAAGCAATAATATCAGTGTTATATAAAGTTTTTTCATATATGGTGGCTGGAAGGCTTGCAAAATGGATGGAAGAAAATAATATAATGAGAGAAATGCAAAAAGGTTTTTGATCAGATAGGCATATATAGAAGATAGTTTATTTGTAGTTACAAAACTTATGGATAAGAGTATGAATACAGGTATACAAATATATATTGTTTTCATAGATATAGGGAAGGCATATGGTAGAGTAAATAGAAATAGATTATGGATATGATTAATAAATTTAGAAATAGATGGAGCTTTTGAGGATATTATTAAGAAATTATATGAAAATAATTACTATATGTATGAATGAGAAAATATAGAGTCATTCAAAGTTAAAAATGGGGTGGGACTAAGGCAAGGATGTTCTCTGTCACTTATTTTGTTTTTGTCATATTTGAGAAAAATGGAGAGAGCAATTGAAAGACTAGTAAAAGGGGTAGAGATACTATTTATAGATGGCAAGTGAATATATACATTGTTAAGTCTTTTGTATGTGTGCAGAAAAAAGGGAATATATGGAAGTTATGCTGAGGATGTGCACAAAGATGGATAAAAAGATGGGGATTAAATATTGTGAGGAAAAATCCAAAGTAATGATGATTAATACTGGGGAAAGAGAAGTCAAATTATTTTTATTGGTAGATATAAAGTTATGTGTAGTAAAGAAATATAACTATTTGAGAATAGTTTTAATTAATCAGAAAAGTTGCTTGGAGGAATTGGAGAAAAAATTGATAAATGAAGCAAAGAAAATAAAAGGGATTGATAAAGAAATTAACAGTGTTCTCACATAATAAATATGATATAGCTAGGATTGTATGGAAGGAAGTGGCAGTAGCAGGGTTAGCATATGGTAATGATATGCTATGTGTTAGTAAAGTGATATTAGATTACTTAGAAAAATTACAAAGAGAAGTAGAACGACATACATTAGATGCAGAAGAATGGTTGGAAAAGGAGGCAATTCAAAAGGAAATGGGATGGTAAAGTTTTTATATGAGATGGAAAAAGCAAAATGAAAATGTTTGGTAGATTGAAGTTTATAGATAATAAAAGAATATCCAAAATACTATTTAATTGGGTTATGAATAAAGGGCAGTCAAAAATGTTTACAAATGATAATGCTATATGCAAAAGATTTGGATAAAGAATTTATGTCACTATACTTATACAAAAGATGGGATGATTGGGTTAGGAGAATTGTTGAGTGGTATAGTGTTAAGGAATGAGATAGAAGAATAGATGCATTAATGAAGAATAGGGAGTTGGAGAGCTATTATGGAGAGCAAAAAGAGTTGAAATATTTATACAAGTAAACAGAATATTGGGTGAGAGTTAATTTATGATAATAGGAAGGAAAGTACTTTACTGTTTAAGCCATGTACAAGATCTTTATCAATAGGAAAGGATATACATAAGTAGAAAATATATGTGATTTAGTCTGCAAGTTGTGTAATGAAAACAGAGAAAATATTAGGCATCTGTTAATTGAATGTAAATGCCTGAAAGTAGAAAGTATACAAGTAATGAAATTGTGGAAGAATAAACATGAATAAAGTGATTATACAAAAAGTGGCTTATTGAATTTTATGCAGGGTTTGGGCTAAGATAACAGGGTTTTAGATATAAAAGTGATGGAGTTGACAAAGATTATGTTGTAGAAATAAGATGGAGCCAGATAGAGAAAAATATGAGAAAACTTGGAGTGGGGAATGGAAAGGGAATTCCTAGCTGTTAACAAGTTTCTCTAAACATAGTTTCTGAGAGATTCCTGACTTTGAATAAGAAGTCACAGGTCATCACATCACACCACACCAAGTTTTAATTAATATCTGAATAATATCTGAAACAATTTTTTTAAATTAACTCCTTTACATAAATATATACGTTGTATAATTCAGATATAATATGACATCATCCTAACACATCTATTGTTAATATTTTTATAATGGTACAAACGGTCATAATTTATATTACAAAGAGCATAAGTTCTGAAAGCACAATGACTGGATAGCATAAAAACTCGAGGGATTAAATATTGGATGCAATGTGACTTCAACTACAAAAACTAAAAAACAATGCATGTTGTTAATATAATTAAATTTATGTGCTGAACTTGGAAACTATTATGTTTTTACATGACAGTTATAAAGAAAGTTTTTTTTAGATATTGTTAATTTTAAATAATGGGTGTGAATATACTGTGCTAATAAGAAAAATCAAATGGAAAATACTAGATAACATCAAAGATATTGATACACTTAATATAAAATTTATCACCATTATTTTCAACCTATTTTTCTATATATTGAAACAGTCAGTTTAGACAATCATACTGTTTCACCTAATATATCATATAGAAGTATGTCTGTATATGTAAATACCACCCAATCCTCGTATATCATGTTAATATTATCATAAATACTGGCTAAATTTAAACCTAAATCATGTAGGTGTGCACATATCTTGATATATAGAGTGAAAAGTGCAGTTATATGCATAAACCTTTATAAATGCACACATATATATTTCTAATAATAAATAAATGGAAAATGTGTTGTAAGTCTAACAAGAAACTACATATATGCAGGAAAGAATAATGTTAACAGGATTAAAACATGAAAATTTATTTATTTAAAATATTTATTCTAAAAGGTAATATTTGAAATTATTATAATTTTGCATATATTGCTAAATTAAATGGTCGAGTTATATATATAACAAAATGTTTTTCAAAATTTTAGATGTTTTTTCTAGAAAGGATGGCTCCAGAAAAGCTAATCTTTCTCACTGTAAAATGACCTATGTATGGATTTAAGAGTAAAATTTGATTTAAATTTGGAAATATGAATAAATTATCGTGAGTGACCGAGGTTAAAACTGACCTAATAGAAAAACAATCACAGCAGGATTCCACTAGTTTTGGAAACAGCGAGAAAGCTGGAAAAGCAAATCTGAAAATAATATAACGAATGAGAGATGAGCTAATATATAAGCTGTAGCATCCATTTTGAAAATGTTTAATTCATTATAGGATTATAACGTTCTGGTAAATTTGTGATGATGATCATGTCAGATAGAAGGCTAAATTATTTGCCTTCTTGACATCGTAAGGCTACCTGATGTGGGAAAAGATGCAGTGAGAGCCGCCACCACCTGAAGATGTTCATCAATGATTAAACAGCTTTCCAGCAAAAAAGAGAAGAAAATGGTAATAAACTCCTTCAATCTTAAAGCCTTTCAACTAAATTCACCTAATTCTTATAAGCTAGTTCAATCTAAATTCTAGGGCTATAATAGCCTTAATAATAATGTAAACTAAACTTATTTCTTAAATGTAATTTTATTTTATTTCAATCTTAAAATCTTGCCTGATTTATTATTATTTATCCCCATTTATTCTAACTTATTCATGTTTATCTGATTTTACTGACTGAATAATGATTTCTTATCTGAATTATTATTTGCATTAATAAAACATTTACTTTGTTAATTAGAGTTCTTTATATTACTTACAGAATTTAATTGCTGATGATTGATATAGTTTTACATATTCATCTTATTCCGAGCTATTAAAAGTTATTTAGTTTTTAACTGCTTAAATCTATTGATTTTAAGTATTGTAGTCTAACTTTTATTATGTATAATTTAACTAATCTATTTTAGAATAATAACTAAATTTCTATGTTACGTTGTATATTTTAGGTTGACGATAATAATTGTCTTCATTAATTTTATAAACAACTTCAAATTATCTTAAACTAAATCAATCAAATCTCAGCTAATGTCACATAAATTCCTCTTTAAAATAGGCTGAAGCAAAGCCCAATTTTAGATTTCACTTGAGTGAAATCTTATCTTATTTTAAATCTTACATTTCTTTAGTTAAATCTATGCCAAATCTTATTATTTTCAATTATGTATTGGTTTATGCTATATTTATTCAAAATTGAGTTTTGTGCTTTATTAAATCATTAGTGAGAAGCAATTATCTATTCTCACACACACGTGTATATATATATATATATATATATATATATATATATATATATATAATTTCGTGTATATTAATGCACATACACTGAAACTCTGTTTTGAAAGGTATTAAATGTCTAATTTAATATAGAATTACAGCTGCTCTAAAATAGATTTGCTTTAAACAAAATATTTAAATAATATTTAGTTGAAGTGATAAAATACAGCATAGAATTCTAACTAGAGTATAATTTCCCATAATATGCTGTAATCCTCCCTAGATTTATGAATGCCTATATAGATAGCTTAATAGATTAGATTCGTAAGTTTTCCCAAATAGCATGATTACAGATGCTATCTAATGAACTGATACATGGTAGTTTAATGGAAAAAAATTATTGATTAGCATCTTAAATTTTATGATATAATAATGTTGTCAGTGGTGCGTATGTGTCCTTAAGAAACACTACGGCATACTCACTTGTTGCTGTCTTCCTTAATGGTCGTATGTGTTAGGGCTACACCATTACTTTTAGTTCAGGCAATTATCTTCTCCAGATGGTGGATGGGTTTGCACCTGCCCATTCTGCATCCCCAGGAATAGAGCATGAGTCTCCCCACACAAATTACCTGCTTGATCATCCGGACTAAAGGTCTCTTGTTTTCACAGCAATGAGTACGGTAAAAGGGAATTAGTACTTGGTAAGAATCCCATGAAAAAGGCACATATACAAGAGGCAGAGACACAGAATTGTATATTTTCTATACACCTTCGTATTTGAAGTCTGTCTGCCAATCATCAGTTTATCCTGCCATTGTAATTGTAGTTATCAGCTTTGATCTGAGTTTGAATTTCATTTCATACGCAGATTAGCTATATAAAGAATATATTGATTATTCGCATTTGATAAAATATTATATTCTTTATAAATGTTTGTATTCACTTCCACTAGCTCTAAAGCAGATCTATATCCTGTTATGTAGCATAAACTAGGCATAGATAATCATGAGCAAATTCACTCAGTTATAAAATAATATTAAGGCTCATGAATCTGTAAATTCAAATGTATTATAATAGCTTTGTCATCAGTGAGTGATATATATATATATATATATATATATATATATATATATATATATATATATATATATATATATATATATATATATATATATATATTCTAATATTTTCACGGATAAAAGATGTCATATTATTATAACTATTTGTGGGATATTCCGTGTAGTGAAAAAGCTAAATGCTGATGTTTCAGTACAATATCAAGTACCTTCCACAGAGCGTCCTCTTTCTCAAATCATAAGAATGCACGTGAGATTTAAAACCGTTTTTATCATTTTATTTCTCCTCATAATTAAATTCTATTGGTTGAGAAGTTTTAAAATTTATTTTCTCTACCAATAGCTTCTTCCAAATGTTGTTAATCTTCTTTAATTCACACCTTTCATTTATGCTCTTGGGCCTTTTAAAAATCTCTATAGTTTCTCTTAGCAATCTCTGGTCATATTTTAGCAAAAATTGAACAATATGACCAGAGATTGCTAAGAGAAGCTATAGAAATTTTTAAAAGGCCCAAGGGCATAAATGAAAGGTGTGAATTAAAAAAGATTAACAACATTTGGAAGAAGCTATTGGAAGAGAAAATAAATTTTAAAACTTCTCAACCAATAGAATTTAATTATGAGGAGAAAGAAAACGATAAAAATGGTTTTAAATCTCACATGCATTCTTATGATTTGAAAAAGAGGACACTCTGATGAAGGTACTTGATATTGTATTGAAACATCGACATTTAGCTTTTTCACTACACAGAATATCCTGCAAATAGTAATAATAATATGACATATATATATAAACATATTTTGCGGGTTCATCCATGTTAAAAACTTTTAATATTAATATAATGTAACAGTCAAGTATGTACACTCACGTAACAGAATTCAGAATCCAAGCAAAAGAGACCGAAGCTGACCAGACTAGGACTGTGACATCCCAAGTCTGACCACACTTCAACTTGTAAGCCAGTCCTCCAAGACTCAAGACCCTACCAATGACCACCTTGAAATTACATGTAGCATACCCTTTTATTTGCGGCCGACATAGGTCAGGGAGAAACAATGTGATTCGTAATTAAAACACAAATTGATCGTATCTATTAATAGCTAACTTAATGGAGACCTTTACTAATGCATATTCTATAGCATAATAATAATGAGAATTGGATTGAATAATGAAACTGAGAGTGGATTAGGTTAAATTACTAAAGTTTAATTTCTTCAATAATAAGTTTTATCTAACATATCTATATTACAAATGTTAAACATGTTAAATGCACGCAAGCATTTAATGGCTGATAAGTTTGGACAGATTCTTTGGTAAGATATATAAATAAATTTACATTTTAAGTAAGATGAACGCAGCAGTTATTCATCTTACAACTTGCATACAATTATTTTACGAATTGATATCTAATCAATGCATGCAGGCATTTAAATAAATAGCTTATCACTACGCCATGTCTATAGTGTAACATATGCAGAATCCTCTTAATGTGTGGCTGAATACTAATAATTTAACTAAACCTTGGTCAACACTTATGGTAGACATTTTTTGTCTGTTTATATTTATTTAGTGAGCCTAAATAGGGCTGCAATAACTTAGATTGACCGGACTTTTAAGAATATCTCAGACAATTGCTGAAAGAAACTAAAATAGGGAGGTAGAGTTGGCTGCTCTGGATGTACTAATGCACTACAGCACCAGCAATACAATAATAAAGTCACTCTGTGGATGGATTGGTAGATCAAGGGTTTCTGCGACAAATGCCGGTACCCTGAAAACTGATCATTAAGCTGCATGAAAAGGAACAATTAGTTCAGAAAGGTGGGGGACTTAAATGCTAACCTGGCCTTAAACTCAGGCTTTGTGACTGCTCTACCCTATGAGAAGAAGATGTGCTGGCTTAACCAAGGCTACATCTTATTTACGTAAATATACGTGGCAGCAAAACGAGAGAATATTAAAGTGAATAAATCACATCCGCCAAGCAAAGCATTTGTAAAATTTATATTCTATAGGCAAGAACAATAGCTTATTAGCTTAATGAAATAGAAGCCAACTCTTAGGTAGCATGATAAAATATATGCTATAGACAGGAATAATTACAGATAATCTTGGCTGTTCTAGATAAATCTAATTTGTTATTGATCAAATAACAAGTATTTAAAAGGAGGGAAAAGTATATTTGATGGGGTTTAATAAATAGCTTAAATAGCAAATATACTTATAAATATTTATCAGGGTTAGTCTATTTCTTAGTATAAATTAAACCGCACTACAAACAAGCCACATTGCAAAAATTTACAATTAAACAATTATCAAAAATATATTAAATAATAATGAGCGATTCATTACTATTTTCTTAAGAGGGTTTTGAAACAGCGCACAGAAATAAGATTATAGATCTTTACGTGAAGAGGTTTTTATTAATCTCTTCTTAAAATATTAAAATTTAGTATTCGCTGTTTCGAAGCGTCAGCATATCATAAAATAAATGTAACAAATATTAAAAACTATGTGATAAAAAAAATAACTAGAGACATGACTGCAGTGATAGTTTAAAGTAGAAACATTAATTAAGCAAGTGGATCATTACAAATTTTAAAACAATAAAAGAAAAGCTTTAACACTAAAATATACTGAGTGGTTAGTAAACTACTAGAATTTAAAAGGTAGTTTGAAATTATACTTAGAACATACAGAAAATATACAGAAAATAGACAGAGCTCTGCAGTTTAAAGTGATTTACCGGTATTATTAGATGCTTGAGCTGGAGCTTGGTGAGTTTCCTGGGCGGCTTGTGACATGGTCTTCTTTTACGGGTGGCCTGTAAATATTATAGCGGCATTCTTCTTCCTTTTTTAGGTTAGATGGTAGATGTTATAGCGGCATTCTTGGTTATAAACAGTGTCAGATGGAAACGAACCCGTCGCCTCCTTACGGAGTGACAGCTAAGATGGCCAAACTAGCTGGACATCTCAGTTCAAAACTAGATTTGATTTTTTTAAATAAAAAATGTGCTTCAAAATGGAGTCTCCTCTCAGTATATATATCTCAGTCAGTTCTATCTTGTATTATAGCTCTCAGTACCTCCTAGTCTTGTCTTATAATAGCTCTCAGTAGTTTCCTTTCCCACTCAAAATATGGCCCATTTATATCTTTTTCTTATCAGCTTAACACCTTTAGGAATTTGTCTTTGCTTCATGATTACATTTCTTTAATTAATTTTGTTAATATACAATCTGCTTTCAAATATGCTGATAAGTTTCTGAGGTGTTATAACTTTGACTTAATTCCATTTTAATTAAATTCCTAAAAACATGTAGTTTTGATCTTAGATATTGGATAAGCTATTAAAATATTTCAGTTATAACTTTTATGGTTATTTTGTAAAACTATTTTGCCATAAACAATTTTAATCCAAAAATAACTTACAAGGTTTATATCTGACGCAATTTCTATTAGCCAGATTTTAAAATGACTTTTTAATTTTACCAAAGGTAGGTGCAGTCACTAATTAAATACTTGTTTATGACAGAATATGTTTCTAACCAACTTTTAATTCTAGGAAAAAAAATAACAATTTTTAAAGAAGACTTCTCGGCACATTTGAAAGAAAACTTTTTTAACATTTTTAAATCAACATTTTAAAATATTTTCATCCTTTAACATGTTTAATTAAACAACACATTTTAATGTTTTAAATCACGCCACCCCTATATACATTACACATATAGGTTGGATTATATATCCACATACGAATTAAAATAATCAATTTATTAATAAATTGAACCTTATCATTATTTAATATAATAAAAGTATTTTATTTAAAATAAACACGATATTAATAATAATACGCTATAATTCTATCAAACCTATCTAATTGTAGCGTTCTTTTGTATGTAAATATATAATGCTGTTCAGACAGCCATGACAGCAAATTGTAGTTTTATTTTACATATTATTGTTTAAATGAGATTCAAATCTAACACAGATGAGTGGGATACTAGATTGATGATGAAACGGCAAGGGATTAACAGGTTTACATTTCATATCCATCAACTTGTAAAAAAAAAAAACAATAAAAAAAATGACTTTGCTTACGTGTAATTATTTGGGATTTATAATCATGAACTTCTATTATTTATTTTTTTAAAATCCAAATGACCTTTTTAAACTGAGCACAAAAAAAAACTTATTTACTAAAACAATTTATTATATAACTTACATAAACTCTCCAGTCACAATCACTCACACACACTAAAATAGTGGCAATTTGCAAATATATATACTGTATATAATAACACAAATAATAAAATACGAATCCTTCAATATTACAATATACAATGTTATATCCGATTGAATATCTGTCATGGTTAGAATGGGATAACGATGTTAGTTTTTTTTTATATATATATAAAATAATAATGTTTGGGGAGGGGCAGATCCTTCGTCAAACTACTATAACTTCAAGTTCGATCTGTAGGTTGCTTCACAATTTGCTCTTCCATGCTGGGATTAATGTAATATGCCAACAGATCATCATCATCATAGGAAGTATCAACTGATTCCTGATAATCTCTTGTCACACACCAAGGTGGTCGTTTACTGTATTTTCCAAATATTTCATTATTGAGAGACAGGGTTCGAATACGTCCCTTATTCTCTATTTTTATCGGATTCTGTCGATCTTCTCCAGCTTTCTTATATATTGTCTCAAGCATGCTTTCTGTCTCTTTGAACTTCACCTTCTTCTCATTAGTATATGGGTCCTTTCTCTTTCTTTTCTTTCCTTTTATCTTACTTTTCGCTCCTCTGCTTGTTTTCCATTTCTTCTTTCTTTTTTCATATATTCCGTCTGGTCCCCAGAGTTCCTTATCCAAGGCTATCCTGTCCATTCAGAGCTCCCGACTGAAATTTTTAACCCATTCTCTCATTTTAAGTTCTCTGTCTACTGGCTCTTCATCCTCGCTCACTTCGGTATTTGACCTTTCCTTGTTCTCCAATATTGGCACTTTGTTAACCTCCAAAACCTTTCAGTCTTTGTTATCCTCTTCTGACATCTTTATTTCGTCTGTTTATAACATTTCTAATTTATTCTCCACTTCATGACCTTACACTTGCCCTTCGACGCCTTGATCTATGATTTCCCTATTAAATTGCAGGTCCTTTGTCTCATCCATTAGATCGAGTTCCTGAATACATTTGACAATGGTAATCTCTTCTTGGGCTGCTATCTGCCTTTTATATGTCCAGTTCTCCCTCAATTCAGACATCTCCTCTCTGATATCTTGGTGTATATCTTCACATTCCTGGCTATTTTCTTCTTGGTTTTTCTCTAACCTTTCTGTCAGTTCCACCCGAACTTCTTCAGATTTTGGCTGGCAGATGAATTGTAATTCCTGTAGTTTTTTGCATATTCTGTCCTCTAACTATCTATTTCTTTCTTCCCACTCTGATCCCTTTCCTCAACCTCCTTTCTATGCTTTTCATCCCTTTCTATTGCTTCCTGTCTATGCTTTTCGCATCTTTCTATTGCTTCCTGTCTATGATTTTTGTTCCTTTCTATTGCTTCCTGTCTATGCTTTTCACCCATTTTCATTATCTCCATTTTAATTTGTTAACATATTAAACTCATCTCCAGACATTTAGTCTTATCTTCATCTGGTGGACTAGAAGCAGGTTCCTTTGATATGACAGCTTCTTCTGTATACACCTCTTCTGTGTCATCATCCATGCTGCTGCTATATTATGTTATTTTTCTCCCAGACCTTAATGTAATACCTTCCTTTTCATTCCTCACTTCCTCTCCTTCATTCACTATTTCCTTTTCCTCTTCCATATTATTGTTTTATTCTTTTATTTATCAAATATATTTTACGCAGCTAAATGAATTTACTTGACTTGACTTTTTATAATACGGCAAATAGCTGTACTCCACAAACGAAAATTACCTGTCTACTTTCCATCCTGTTCCTATGCCTAACTCTATTAAAGATGCCGGGAAATGATACCGCTATATTTTATTTAAATTTGCTAAGACCCGCCCATCTTTAAAATCTGACTACAAAATATTTAACAAATGATTAAAATTTACTAAAATAATTAAATCAATAAAGGTAACTCACCACCGGTCTCTTCTTCCAGCTGCTTTTAAAATAGACTTCAGTTGTTCATGATTATAACATAATTCATTTTACACGGCTGTGCCAGTTTCAAACCTCAAACTTTTGATTTGATCCTATACTTTATTCCATTCTCATTTTCATCAAATCCAATTCTACTTTTTTTTTGTTAAAAATAATATCAAATGGGTCCCCTTTTTCTTTTAAACTTAGAACATTTCCTTCTCCACCTCTGATGACAAATTTATATGAGGATGACTTATAGCTTGTTCAGATCATCCTCGGGCACCAGTCACCAGTAAGCAGGAAAGATTACATAAAATTCATAAAACATTTAATAAAAACATAATTTTTACTATGCATTTGCATATATATATATATAATGACCTATTCGGTGTGTGGAATTGATTGATTGACATGTCTCCTGATTTATTTACTTATTTACTTTTTTTTTTTATTATATTATATCCAGAAAAAAATACTCTACATGAATTACAAATATTTTTTTTTTTTTTTTTTTTTGCGATAGGTCAAGAGACACCAACTTGGAAAAAAAATCATATACATATACATATTTTTCTTTTAGTGTTATTTAGAAAAGAAAAAAACAACAGCACTATATAATTAAATACTATACTGGGTATTGCAGAGTGTGGGAATAATTAACAAATTCCCAACCAATGGGCATCCAAACGCATGAAAAAAAAATCTATACATATACATTATTTTGGACAACAAAAATTTAATTTAAAATCATTAATTCTGAACAAAGAATTTTATTTCTATACTTATTAATCTCCTCAGGGATGGAAATAAGTTACAACCCCCATGATTTGGGCATACACATGCGGGGGAAAAAACTACATATATATTATCCATTATTATTTAAAATGGAAGGGAAAAAAACATTATATGTACATATTAAATGCTCTACAGGGTATTGCAAGGTGTGGGAATATCGAATAGCCACATGATGAGCATCCAAACATGGGGAAAAAAATCTTACATATACACATTATTTAAAAAATTGACTCAAAATCATTTATTTTGACCAAAAATTATATATATACTCCATAATCTCTTCAGGGGTGGAAATAAGTTACAAGCCCCACAATTTGGGCATCCAAACGCGGGAAAAAATATACTATGTAACAGTCAAGTTTGTACATTCGCATAACAGAATTCAGAATTCAAGCAAAAGAAACCGAAGCTGACCAGACTAGGACTGTGACATCCCAAGTCTGACCACACTTCAACTCGTAAACCAGTTCCCCAAGACTCAAGACCCTACGAATGACCACCTTGAAATTACATGTAGCATACCCTTTTATTCACGGCCGACATAGGTCAGGGAGAAACAATGTGACTCGTAATTAAAACACAAATTGATCGTATCTAACAATAGCTAACTTAATGGAGACCTTTACTAATGCATATTCTACAGCATAATAATAATGAGAATTGGATTGAATAATGAAACTGAGAGTGGATTAGGTTAAATTACTAAAGTTTAATTTCTTCAATAATAAGTTTTGTCTAACATATCTATATTACAAATGTTAAACATGTTAAATGCACACAGGCATTTAATGGATGATAAGTTTGGACAGATTGTTTGGTAAGATATATAAATAAATTTACATTTTAAGTAAGATGAACACAGCAGTTATTCATCTTACAACTTGTATACAATTATTTTACGAATTGATATCTAATCAATGCATGCAAACATTTAAATAAATAGCTTATCACTATGCCATGTCTATAGTGTAACATATGCAGAAGCCTCTTAATGTGTGGCTGAATACTAATAATTTAACTAAACCTTGGTCAACACTTACAGTAGACGTTTCTCGTCTGTTTATATTTATTTAGTGAGCCTAAATAGGACTGCAATAACTTAGATTGACCGGACTTTTAGGAATATCTCAGACAATTGCTGAAAGAAACTAAAATAGGGAGGTAGAGTTGGCTGCTCTGGGTGTACTAATGCACTATAGCACCATCAATACAATAATAAAGTTGCTCTGTGGATGGATTGGTAGACCAAGGGTTTCTGCAACAAATGCCGGTACCCTGAAAACCGATCGTTAAGCTGCATGAAAAGGAACAATTAGTTCAAAAAGGTGGCGGACTTACGTGCTAACCTGGCCTTAAACTCAGGCTTCGCGACTGCTCTACCCTATGAGAGGAAGATGTGCTGGCTTAACCGAGGCTACATCTTATTTACGTAAATATACGTGGCAGCAAAACAAGAAAATATTAAAGTGAATAAATCACATCCGCCAAGCAAAGCATTTGTAAAATTTATATTCTATAGGCAAGAACAATAGCTTATTAGCTTAATCAAATAGAAGCCAACTCTTAGGTAGCATGATAAAATATATGATATAGACAGGAATAATTACAGATAATCTTGGCTGTTCTAGATAAATCTAATTTGTTATTGATCAAATAACAAGTATTTAAAAGGAGGGAAAAGTATATTTGATGGGGTTTAATAAATAGCTTAAATAGCAAATATACTTATAAATATTTATCAAGGTTAGTCTATTTCTTAAGTATAAATTAAACTGCACTACAAACAAGCCAGATTGCAAAAATTTACAATTAAACAATTATCAAAAATATATTAAATAATAATGAGCGAGTCGTTACTATTTTCTTAAGAGGATTTTGAAACAGCGCACAGAAATAAGATTATAGATCAATACGTGAAGAGGTTTTAATTAATCTCTTCTTAAAATATTAAAATTTAGTATTCGCTGTTTCGAAGCGTCAGCATATCATAAAATAAATGTAAGAAATATTAAAAACTATGTGATAAAAAAAATAACTAAAGACATGACTGCAGTGATAGTTTAAAGTAGAAACATTAATTAAGCAAGTGGATCATTACAAATTTTAAAATAATAAAAGAAAAGCTTTAACACTAAAATATACTGAGTGGTTAGTTAGCTAACTAGAATTTAAAAGGTAGTTTGAAATTATACTTAAAACATACGGAAAATATACAGAAAATAGACAGAGCTCTGCAGTTTAAAGTGATTTACCGGTATTATTAGATGCTTGAGCTGGAGCTTGGTGAGTTTCCTGGGCGGCTTGCAGCATGGTCTTCTTTTACGGGTGGTCTGTAAATATTATAGCGGCATTCTTCTTCCTTTTTTAGGTTAGATGGTAGATGTTATAGCAGCCATCTTGGTTATAAACAGTGTCGGATGGAAACAAACCCGTTGCCTCCTTACAGAGTGACAGCTAAGATGGCCAAACTAGCCGGACATCTCAATTCAAAACTAGATTTGATTTTTTTAAATAAAAAATGCGCTTCAAAATGGAGTCTCCTCTCAGTCTATAGATTTCAGTCAGTTTTATCTTGTATTATAGCTTTCAGTACCTCCTAGTCTTGTCTTATAATAGCTCTCAGTAGTTTCTTTTCTTGCTCAAAATATGGCCCATTTATATCTTTTTCTTATCAGCTTAACACCTTTAGGAACTTGTCTTTGCTTCATGATTACATTTCTTTAATTAATTTTGTTAATATACAATCTTCTTTCAAATATGCTGATAAGTTTCTGAGGTGTTATAACTTTGACTTAATTCCGTTTTAATTAAATTCCTAAAAACATGTAGTTTTGATCTTAGATATTGGATAAGCTATTAAAATATTTCAGTTATAACTTTTATGGTTATTTTGTAAAACTATTTTGCCATAAACAATTTTAATCCAAAAATAACTTACAAGGTTTATATCTGACGCAATTTCTATTAGCCAGATTTTAAAATGACTTTTTAATTTTACCAAAGGTAGGTGCGGTCACTAATTAAATACTTGTTTACGACAGAATATGTTTCTAACCAACTTTTAATTCTAGGAAAAAAAATAACACTTAATTTTTAAAGAAGACTTCTCGGCACATTTGAAAGAAAACCTTTTTAACATTTTTAAATAAACATTTTAAAATATTTTCATCCTTTAACATGTTTAATTAAACAACACATTTTAATGTTTTAAATCATGCCACCCCTATATACATTACACATATAGGTTGGATTATATATCCACATACGAATTAAAATAATCAATTTATTAATAAATTGAACCTTATCATTATTTAATATAATAAAAGTATATTATTTAAAATAAACACAATATTAATAATAATAATATGCCATAATTCTATCAAACCTATCTAATTATAGCGTTCTTTCGTATGTAAATATATAATGCTGTTCAGACAGCCATGACAGCAAATTGTAGTTTTATTTTACATATTATAGTTTAAATGAGATTCAAATCTAACACAGACGAGTGGGCTACTAGATTGATGATGAAACGGCCAGGGATTAGGAGGTTCCCATTTCAATACTGACATTTCGACTTGGACACACAAGTCATCCATAGAATGAGAAAAGGTAGAAAGATGATTGTAGAGCTGGTACAATCACTGATTTGAAAAACATTAAAGTTCCACCAATAGCAAAAATGTTAAATTTAGGAATGTTTTTTAAAAAAATCTTTCCAAATAGGAGGAAATTTGCTTGTATCATCTCACTATATATATATATATATATTGTAATGATCTGGAGATTAGCACTTAATGTGATCTGCACTACAGGGCGCCATCTAGGCATTTGAACCTAGAAAAAATTATAAAGTAGGCAGATACGTAAGTCAAAAAATAATTTTTTTTTTTTTAATTTTGATTCTGGTCGTTAGCCCATGTCACTAGCTCAGTGGAATAGCAGAGATTAAATAATATAATATCTTATCTAATTATATTTCAATATTAAAAAAATAAATAAAATAAGCCACTGCCAGTAATTAACATACAAACATTTATTTATGCACATATATATAAGATTTAAAATTATTTTAGTATTAGTTTTATATTTTAACATTATTTTTAACTTTACCTTAGATTTTAATTTACATTTTAATTTCTATTATATTATAAGTTTACATTTTAATTAAGTTTGCACAGATGGGATTATAAAAGCTTGTTTTAATATGTTGCTATAGATTGGTTACATAGATTACACGGTTAAAAACATTTCAAAGTAAACATAAACAATCAAAATATAAAATCATTGATACTGGCAATTGCAGAGGGAACTTTATAAGTAACCCAGTAGTATTTACCATAAAATACTTGCATTGTCACCAATGACTTAAAAGACATCCGAATAAATTTACTCACCATAAGGTATCATTATTTATCGAATGTCTATATATTTTGATCAAATATGAAAACCCAAAACATACTTAACCGATAACCAATCCATGGAAGCGTCCATAAACAACTTAAATTTAATGCATTTTTATTTAGGGTCAAGTATGAATAGACTACATAAATTTGCTTTTGAAAATAAACATCCTATCCCTATTTAACCTTAGGCTAGAATTCGCAGTCAAACTGGCATCAATCCATCTGATACATCGATGTATTCAATGTAATACGAAATACGGCAGCACCAAAATTTAAGAGAAGAAATTGCCTCTCGTCAAATAGAAATATGACATCTATCAGACATGAAGAGCAATAAAAAAACTCCATAGAAAGGAACTGCGCTCTGCATCTTATAATTCCTTCCATAGGCAAAACGGGAGAGTGCGGCATATGAAGCGATTCTGCCAGTAGCGAATCTCCGACTACATCTACTAACTACATCAATATATCCAATCCATTGACCCAATTTAACAACGACACAAATAACCTAAGATTACCCTCCCCTAATATAACTTTACAAATCTATACAGCCATTCACGCCCGACTTAAGTTTAACATTTATATAATTAATTTAACGAAAAACAAAAAAATCATGATAAAATCTTAAAGAACAAAAAATAAATAAATGGAAATGATTTTACATAAATAAGAAAAAAAATACATCAAATAACACTATTAATAAAGAATTTAGTTTGGTCAGATAGGATTCTATTTGTAATAATTAAATACTAGGAAAGTTTAAAATTTAAAGTTCTTAGTGTTTTCAAATTAATATTGTTCGTTATATTTTATAAAGTTCTTACAGTTTTAGAAATGTCCATCTTTTACAATTGCTTGCCATTTGAAATCCAGCATTAAATTTCCCGATGATCCTGTGGTCTTCTGAATATAAGAAAAGCGATGTTTCATTTTTCCATTTTGTAACAACTGAAGGGATTGAACGTGCATCTTTTTCAATCCCTTCTCCTTCACTTCCACACTAACACATAACTGTCACATCGTAAATAATCAATAATATCTAACTCATAATTTGCAAACTTGTCCTTTTATATTACTTTGAAAGATTGACTTAACATTACGTCATCGATGTGATGATCCTTTTCGTTGAGGTCCGATTTCCCAATGGATTTATTTCATTTGCTAAAAGTTTCTATTGTTTTCCTATCTGACCGATGTTTTTACATTTAAATGCCCAAGGCTGGTTTACATTTGACTAATTAAATTTATCATTTCCATTTCTGATTAATTAACCTGTTTTCCAAATCAAAGATATATTTAAAGATAAATTTAAAGATATAATTTTATCTCCAAATCTTTTTAAAATTTAGTTTTAAAAAACTTTTTCTTTAATAAAGTTTTATTTTAATAATTTTTCATTATCTGTGCAATTTAATATATACGAGTGTAAGATGATATTTAATTTCAATTTTTAATTCTTAAAGAAAATTTTTAAATGCGAACTTTTTATTTTAACTTGTTTAATAATAAAACACAATGTAACGTCATCTGTGCTCGTTACAATAAATATATAGCAAAGAAAATTAAATTTGTTGTAACTTAAACTATAATCACTTGCTAGTGATTGAAAGTACTATATATAAACCAGAAATACCTATACATTAAATTATCACCTGCGAGTAGTATACATATCTGTGACAAACTAAATAATTTGTAACCTAAAATCTACAATCACTTGCAAGTGATTTTATCCATTATCTATATATGTAAAACAAGCTATGTATAACTCAGCTATAGACAATTGTATATGCATAACTATCACCTGTGTGTGAACCCAAACCTTAAATGTAAAATATATTCTTTAATCACCTGCGAGTGAGACAATGCATATAACCATTGTAATTTTATTTATCTATTATTTCAATATTTAATTTAATTAAATTAATTTTAAATTTAACTATTGTGTCATGTCTCAGTCCTGCTCATCTGTTACTCATTTGTAAGTTACTCATCAATTAGTTATTATTTACCACTAGATTATTATTTATTATTAGTTATTAAGAATCACCATTTTGTTTAATAATCATATCAAAGCCACACGATATCTATATAGCTATACTAGTTAGAATGTCAACTTTCTCTTGGTCTTTTGCTCTACTAATGTTCTACTGCCAGCATGTGGGAAAAGGAAATGCTGTTGTGGCCTCACTTGTGTCATCTGTAAGGTGGTAAATCTCTGAGAAATGGTAGAGGAACTAGGCTAGACCAGAGAAGTGGCATCCACAACCATAAAATGGTCAGCCTTGGGATGATTTACCAAAGTTCTAGATTTTGTTATGCGAATGTATGCATTTGACCATTACAATATATAGGAACATTAAGCATTCAAGGCATATATATTAAAGATTTAGCCTTATTTAAATATTGCAACATTCCAATGTATACTTTAGAAATGCTACTTCTCGATTTAACAAACCTTAATGCAAACCCTTTATAGCTTTGAACATTATTAATGTATATATTCTTCAGAACATATCATTAGAAAACTGAATAAAATTTTTTGATTCTTTGATATCTTGATGCAGTGCTCTTTCTACATAAATGCCTCCTAATACATCCAACAACAATCTCAATTCCAGTTATTTTTATACAATGCAACTACTGCATACATAAACATTTTGTCACAGTAAATTCGAAACTCCTATAACCATAAACCTTATTACCATATTTGCCCTTTTCCCCTTCTAACATTTTATACTTTCTATCTAAACAACTGTTTACTGCATAGTTATCCATTTTATCTTCAATCGACTATTAATTTATAAACTTATTTTATTTATTCTGACAACAATTGTAGCCTCTCTCTCAAGAGGCGTGTTAATTAATCCCCCTCTTACTCTTGAAACTTATTAATTAAACATAATTTTGAGGGCATTTTACAAACAATATTATATCTTACTGTATGCCATTATTCTTAACATTATTATAGTTTCGCTATGTCTTTTATGCATTGATGAAAAATTATAAGTTTTTAATTTCAATGCTTGGCCAAAATGTCACTTATAAAAAAGTCAGACAATAATATTTTTAATTATTTCTGAGTTCAAAAATGGCAAAACTAGGTTAAGTTTTCTTTAAAAAATTGATACAGGTTTTATTGATCATATCTAGGAGAATATAAGTTTTTCAACGGATATATGGAAGTAAATTACAAAACACAATACTTGCTTATCCTTTAAATAAAAGCCAAGAGAAAAAAAATATCCTATGGATGAAACTTTTATTATCTTTTCTAAGTATTAATGAGGGAAGTGAATATATAGACCATAAATACATACTCCATTGCATTTTTATCTGTTCAATGGCTTATTTAAATAATAATTTAGACTAGGACCGCCTGTACAATAAAATCTCTAAATTCACTTTTGAACATCAGGCTGTAATCTCCCTTTCCCAAATGTCAATACTCTGTCTGCTATTTAATCTTACTCTGGAAACATAAATAAATCAAGCAAATCTCTAATAATAAATTTCATACTTATTTTTTATTTTTGTAAAAAAATACATTTTTCTACTGACTGTAGTGTTTTGTTAACTAAAAACGCAAAACAATAAATAACTCGTTGGTGGTCGAGAGGTCAGCACAGTTGCCTTACAAGGAGTTGTCCCAGGTTAGCGTGTTCTATTTCCTGACTAAGGCTATGACACTGGAAAAAAAAAACAATAAATAACTGAAAATTTTCACCACGTTAGTATTTAAAAATTAAGTTGTAATAATAATTTCAGTGGAAATTTCCATTACATTTCAAAGTAGATAAATGAATTAAAAAGCCGTAGGTCAGCTCTCTCTCTCTATATATATATATATATAAACACATAATTGTTGGCATAATTTATGTAATGTATACCAATTGTATCTATTAAAATTTGACATGTATCTCATTGTGTGATAAGATGCTAGTCTTTTTTTTTCTTGTTTGATTTTTGGTTTATAAATATGTTAACTTACAAAACATTGAACTATGTTGTTATAATGTCAACAATATTAATATAAAATTGTGTATGATTATTTGTTTTGTAAGATTGTAAATTAATTTTATTCCCTTAAATAAAGAATATGAATATGTAAATAATAAATCATATAGTTTGGATAAAATTATTGTTATTTGTTATTATATGTTTTTTTGTTATTGTATTTATGATAGTAAATTATAAACAATGCAAATAAATATGTAATATATTAAAAATATTTGTTCTTTTTATTTGGATTATATTATACTAAGTGATATGTATAATAATAATTGCACTATATTAAAAATGTAGTGTAAATTGTTTAATTTATGTTAGAATGAAAAATAGTATATGCATATAAAAATATAAATATTTATATGTAATAATTCTAAAATATTTATTTTTATTTGTTAACTAATACAAAAATTTATCAGAGAAACACTACCAGAAATTACTTAATGAGTGAATATAAAGGATTACTATCGCTACGTTGATGTTAATAAAATAAAAAAATTACTTAATGAGTGAATATAAAGGATTACTATCGCTACGTTGATGTTAATAAAATAAAAAAAAAACATTTTAATAAAAATGAATAATTTTATCTCACTCTTTTTCACTCTCTTGTTTGTGCTTTAAACTGAAGCATGTACAAACTTCTCTATATGATTTCTTTATTTAAATTAAAAAAATATAATTGACTAAATAAAATAGAGGGGTAAAAACAACATTGTCTGCCAATGCACCAGGTAGCATTATCAAGACAATTTTACTAAAAAAAAACAACAATATTTTATAAAAGTAAAAAAAATAATCAAAATTGCTTCACTAGGTCATAAACCATCAGAATATTTTTATCCTTTAAATGGATGTAACCTATATTTTAGAATATAATACAAGTGTCAGAAGCTGTCTGTGTAATTTAATTAGAATTGATCATTTTTTAGAGATATGGATCAATTTAATTTTCCATCATATTATCCTAGATAAAGCTAGCATCTATTCATTCAAAATATTTTGAAATAATATTTGTTCATGAAAGGATATCTCTTTATGTCATTATGAATATAAATTTGTATTTATGTGTGTAATGTCATATAAACTAAATAATTATTATTTGAAAGAATAATTTGAATAAATACACAAAACATCAGAACCGATAATATGTACTTTGAATTTAAAACTTTTTAAAAGACATTATATCTTTTCTAATTATAATTGAAATAATATTTGCAAACGGTTTATAAACAATTCAAACAATCTTTAAATCCGCAGAAGTACTTTCGGTTACTTTCAAACCTGCCTCAACTGCTATTAAATTCAAAAACTAAAAGCGGAAGCAAACGTCATCAATTCAAATTCCACGAATCTCGTATTTTAATGTTAGAAGCTTGTCGATTTATCAAATGTGTTTTATTCCTGTTTATAAAAATTGCCTCTTTAATTTTTCTTTTACTATGGTTTCTCTCTTCATGAAGAATTTTCACATTTTCAAAATTAAATTTAAATTTATGTTTACATGTTTTTTCATGATCAAAGAAAACTGAAGAAGATATTAAATCACCATTATTTTTATTTTTTACACGCTTATATAACAATTCGTGTTCCTTCAATCTGCGGATTTAAAGATTGTTTGAATTGTTTATAAACCGTTTGCAAATATTATTTCAATTATAATTACAATATTATTTTTAATTAACGGATATTTTTATTTATTTTACATATATATATATTGAAGGGATCCATTTAATAAAGATTGTTTAATTGGGTTTTACCTTATACAAAATAATTTATATATTTTTATATTATAAATGTTACATGAACAGAGCAGCCCTTCAAGCAGAGGGAAGAATATCATCAATAGCAGAACTATCAATGATACCCATGATCAGAACCGGCTACACAAGGTATAACATGATCACTTTTCCAGACTTTGGCCCACCTTGACTGATAGATTCAAACCCCTACCATCCTAAGCCTTTTATTTGTTTAGAGGTAAACATCAGGTGCCAGCTAATTACAAGAAGTAACTAACATGCCAGGATGGTAGACTCATAATCCAGCACTTCAAATATCCCAAATAGCTCAATCGAAAAGTAATATAATAAACTGCCTTAATTAGTGGTGTTAGTAAAAGAAACAACCCATAAATACGAATTTCCAAAAAAAAAAAAAATATTTTAAACAATTTAAAATTAATTGAAAAAGTAAACCTTCATCTATTATCTGAATAAAATAATGACTACATATAATACAATTGCCACACATAAATAAGCATAAAACATTAAATAAACATTAAGCATTAAAATATTATATAACACACAGACATTTTGCCATATAGCTATTTGTTTGTATGATTGGAAAATTTCTGGAAATATTTGCTTCTTACACTATCTGCACAAAAATAGTTCCTTTATGCTAGTTAAAAGTTTAGTTCTGTTGACTCTGGATATTTCAAAGATTGCAATGGCTACAATAATAAATTACTGATGTAATAGGGATGGGAATAACATTAATCAATATTATCTATAGCTTTTCAGATACATGATCCTGAATGGATGGCTTCTTTTTCCTGTGTGATGTGCATTGTACCAACCAGTTGGATTTTATATTTAAAGACAAATGTGTTTCCCTGCTGCATTTCATTCTGGCAGAGTTGAGGTAGTTATACACTCATTGCAGCTAATTATAGAGACCTTCAGTTATTCTAGTGTGAATAGAGACTGGAGTACAGTGGCATACTTTGACTTCTGATTAGAAACATGTTTATCTTGGCATTGGCAAAACATATCTTTTATTTGCACAGATTGGAATAACACTGCTGAAAAATTATCTGCTATGATTAAGACTTTTTCAGACCTATTTATATGCGTGCTTTTCTATTGTTCTTGTCCTTTCTAATTAATTTTAAATCTGCTAATTATTCTTATTCTTCAAAATCTGTCCACTGACTAGGTTGATCAAATTTTGAATAAGATGCTGTTTAATTAGTTGTGTTGTTTGTGGATTTTAATTAATTGTAGCCATTGGTAATACCATTCCTTATCAATATATGCAATGTTAGAGTTAACTTTTAAATTCAATTATAAGCTTTTTATATTACAAACTTTATTCTTTCTTTTTAATTTAATATTATACTTTTATACACACACACACACACACACACACACACATATATATATATATATATATATATATATATATAAGCATTTTAATTTTTTGATATATACACATTTTAATGTACTGTATTTTTAAAATCAACACATGCATCCCTCATTCTCACATAAATGGAATAAAAGATTTTTTTAGTTCTAAGATTTTTTTTCTTTAATATTTTAATCTTGATAAGTTAATTTTACCCTGGGCTAACTGCATTCTTTTTTCATAAACTCTTTAACTTTCTAATTATTAATTTTGAAAATAATAATAAAAAACATAAAGGAGAATCAGAGGGAGCAGGATTTAAATATCTTGTTTTAATTAATTACTGAACTTTTCTTTACATAAAGTCAAATATTTTAAACATGTCTTTTGATAAAACCTATTTTAATCATTTATTGGTACTTGATTTTGCAGTGATTACTTGTTTTTTCAAAATTTAATTTTAAAATCTTTATGTTTATAAAATCTTTTTATTTTAATAGTTTAGCCACAAGTTATTACATGTAGTGTTTAACTAGCTGTTCATTACACTGCTCTCCAGGCAAGAGTAAAATGCATCATTTTGACAATTTTATCTCTGATAACTTCCTTAACAATTGTGAACTATTTACAATAATTATTATTATTATTATTTTTACATCTGGAACTATACATTCTGGGACAATCTTCTTTTATTATACCTTTGTTCTTTCTAAACTGATAACATTGCTTACACTGACTTGTGATGAATGATGACCATCATGACAACATTCTTTTTGTGAGAAGGATTTTAAGTTGAGGTGAATGCAGAATTTTCTGGCTTATAGTGACTTTTATGCATATGTATGAAATGAAGCTTCATATGCCTGTTTTTAACTAGACATTTTGATGAGTCCAAGACTTGCATGATTTGAACTACATCCATAAGGCACAACACAAAGAAAAAAGATGCATGCAAATGGCAGGATTCATCTAATGTCCAATTCAACTTACACATTGGAAATGATGCATGAGATCCTGACTTTTCCCAGTGCACATACTTAAAGAATAAAAATATTTGGCTCAGAACTTTGTGAGATTCATCACCCTGAGAATATTTTCCCCTCTAGTCAATTAGGGGTACTATTTTCAGCCAGCCTACAGCCTACATTTTTACTCCTTCCCTAAATCTCCATTCTATTCTTCTACTCTGCTTTCTTTCAATATTAATTTCTACCACATTTCTAACTTAAAGTTAGATTTATATTTTATTTATATTATTTATTTTTATTATCCCTTACGAATATTATTTGAAACCATTTATTTAACTTTTTTATTAACCTAGATGTATTAAAAAAACTATTTTATTGTTCTACTTATGTTATTATTTTTCTTCAGATATTTTATTTTTACTTTTTTATCTAACTTATTTTATTATACATATTTCTTTTATTATATTCACTTACTTATTTCTACTAACATTACTTTAAACTATTTATTTACAAACACTTTTTTTAGTTTGTGGTGCCTCTTATATTATTATTTTTTTAAAAACCTTTCTTTTGTAAAAAAATAATAATTAATATTTCACTTTTAAACAATGAAACTCTCATATTCAGGTTTATTACCCACATTGAAATAATTTTCTGTATCAACTCATAGTCCAGTTGCAATCCTTTTTTTATTTAATGTTTCATACTATTATCTATCTATATTTTTCAACTATCCTAACCTTCATCAGGCAATTCATTTTTTTTCTAATTAGTTCTCTGATATTGTTTACTTTTTCTGTCTTGTCTTTCTCTTGCCTGAAATCTATTATCTTGTCTGCAACACATACTGTTCTAGCTATATTTTTATATTGGGCTATTTCCATCATCTATTATGTGTATTGAATGTCTTTAGAAAAGTGGAAAAAGTGGAGAAATCAGGAGGAACCTCATAGATAAGTATATGAAATTACTACATACTGTTGCCTTTGGAAGGATGGCTCATTTGGTTAGAGCATTACCTTAAAATTCAATTATCAAGATTCTAAGGACCCAGGTTAGAATCCCAGGCTAGTACTGTCACTGGTCAGGCCAGCAACACCTGAACAAGATGGGAAAAATACCTCTCAAAACAGTGTGCATATACTAACCTGTTTGTTGTGATATTACTAACAGTTGGATGCATTTGGAATATTTAACTAAAATTAAACTTTTCTAAAGACATTCAACACACATATTAGATGATGGAAATAGTCCAATATAAAAATATAGCTAGAACACGATCATCACAAACCTTCAGGAAAACATACTGTTCTACTTTCAACTTCGTATATGTGAAAAACTTTTTCCTGAGCAAAACTTCTTGTTTTTTTAAAGTGCCTCACATTCTTTCTGATCACATTAGTAACAGTGAATGGAAAGAATTCATTTTCTAGAGTCTTTTTGAATGTGTTAAATAATGTTTCTCAGTAGATGGTTTCTATTTCTGCTTTAAAATCATATTGCCTAAGCAACTTATTTTTAATCTCTTGATCCCCATTTTGTAACTTTTCTATCCTACTATATATCTGTACCCATTTACTACTCATCTCTATTTCTACCTTACCTGTTCTAATGCTATCTTGTTCTATCTCATGTCTCAGATCTTTTATATTTTTTTTACTATCATCGTTTCCTGGCTTCCTTGATGTAAGTCTCATTCCCCAGATTCTACACCTATATGATTTCTCTTTACTTTCCTCATTATTACACCCCTCATTTTTCTAATTTCCCCTTTTAATTTTCTAATTTATTTCTTCATTTCTGTATTGAATTTCACTAGTATTGCTTGCTGACTTTGCTTGAGCTCTTGACGCATTTCTTTTGTTTCAGCTTTCATCATATCCATTATCGTTTTAACATCATCTGGGTCTCTGACATCTCTTATTTTTTTTAGCTAGTACCTGTGGATTTTTAAACAAGATTGAGTTTTCTTCTGATATTGTATTTTGATGGATTATTTCTGTACTTATATTTACTATTCTTTTTTTTTTATTTCAAATACTTTTTATTCAAAGCATACTGCTAACTCTGAAACGCTTTCAGTCCTATCGTCTCTAACTGTCCCTAAATGCACTTAACCTTCCTAAACATATATCTGTCACTGATTATAAAATGCATGTGATTAGTATAATTTTTTTTATTCTTTTAATTTTTTCTACAAAAATATTTATTATCATTGACATAATTCGATTCTTTACATCTAAAAAAACTATTATTTTACTTATTCATTCTAAAACTATTAGTTTATTTCCAATAAAATAATTTCCATTATACTTTCTTGTTTGAAAAAAAATATTTATCTTAACTTAAAACAGCCTTTAACCTTTTAAATCTCTTTTCATTAAAAAAAAAATTGTTTTGGTCAAATTATTTGATTCAAATCATATTACTTTACAATTCTAATTGTATGCAGTTTAATGTTTCTTTAAATTTTTATTTTCTTTAATTCTTTTTGACATGTGATTAATTACTGTCATATGATAGTTGGACAATATTTGAACAGGGCCTATTTAATAAAGGTTTTTTAATTGGCTTTTACCTTATATAACATAATTTTTATATTTTCATATTATAAATATTATGTGAATAGACCGGCCCTTCAAGAAGAGAGGAGAATACCATCAATAGCAGAACTATCAATGATACCCATTGTCAGACCAAGCTACACAAAGCATAACACAATCACATTTCAAGACCATGGCTCATCTTGGCTGCTAGATTCAAACCTCTATCTTCCAAAGGATTTTATTTGTTTTAAGCAGGCACCAGCTAATTACAAGACTAACTAACTTGTCTGAATGGTAAATCCATTATCCAGCACTTGAAATATTCCAACTAGCTCAATCAAAAAGTAATACAAAAAACTGCCTTAATTAGTGGTGTTGGTAAAAGAATTGACCAACAATTACTAATTTCCAAAAATAATTATTTTAAATAATTTAAAAATAATTAAAGAACTAATTTCTCTTCCATTCTCTGAATAAAATAATGACTACATATAATATAATAGGCACAAATATAAATTATCATAAAACATTAAATAAACATTAAGAATTAAAACATTATATATAATGCACACACTTTTTTTCCATATAGGTATTTGTTTGTATGATTGGAAAAGTTCTGGAAATATTTGATGCTTACACTAACTGCACATAAATAGTTTTTTATGCTACTTAAGAATGCAGTTCTGTTGAATCTGTATATTTCAAAGATTGCTATGGCTACAATAATAAATTATTGCTGTAATAAGAATGGGAATAAACAATAATTAATAATAGTTATAGGTTTGAAGATACATGATTCTGGATGAACAGCTGCTTCTTTTTCCAGTGTGATGTGTGCTGTACCAACAGGTTGGATTTTAAATTTAAAGATGAATGTGGACCCCTGCTGCATTTCAGTCTGGCAGACAAATGTATGTATGGCTCAGGTTGTTATATATTCATTGTGGCTAATTATAGAGATGTCCAGATATTCTAGGGCAGTCAGAGACTGGAGTACAGTGGCATACTTTGACTTCTGATTAGCAATGCATGTTTTTCTAGGCATTCATAAAAATATATTTTATTTGCACAGTCTTGGATATCACTGCTAAAATATCTGCTCTGATGATGACTTTTTGGGCCAATTTATATATGTGTTCTCTTACTGTTTTTATTTATTTTTAATTAATTTTCAATCTTCCAATTATTCTTATTGTTCAAAATCTGTCTACTGATTAGGTTAATCAAATTTTGGATAAGGTGCATTCTAATTAGTCCTGTTGTTTATGGATTTTAATTAATTTAATTGTAGCCATTGCTTATCCCATTCCTATTCAGTTTATCAGTATATGCAAACTTAGAATGAATTTTTATATTCACTTATAAGCTTTTTATATTACACACTTTATTATTATTGTTTTAATTTAATATTATTCTTTTTATACAGACATATCCTCATCATCATCAACCATTATCAATCCACTGTAGGATAAAGGTCTCTCCAAGTTCAATCCATCTTTTCCTATCTTTGGCTTCTCTTCTCCACACCACCCTGTGCACTTTCTTATTTCATCCATCCATCTCACATGTGGTCTTTTTCTGGGACTTTTACAATTTCTTGGAATATACAATACAAAATTTCAACTATCCATCTATTACCATCTCTTTTAGCAATATGACCAGCCCAACTCTACTTCAGTCTTTTAATTTTTTCAATGAGGTCAGTAACAGCTGTTTGTTCTCTTGCCCATACATTGTGTTTTCGATCTCTTCTTGTTACTCCCAACATGTATTTCTCCATACTTCTTTGAGTGGTCTGAAGTCTCAGTATTGCTCTTACACACACACACGCACATGAACACACACATATATATATATATTATTTTTTGATTTATGCACATTTTAATGTGCTGTATTATTAAAATCAGCACACACATCCCTCATTTTTACATAAATGGGAAAAGAGATTTTTTAGTTCTAAGATTTTATTTTTTTCTTTTAATATTTTAATTTTGATAAGTTAAATTTCACAAAGGCTAACTGCATTCTCTTTTCATAAACTCTTTAATTTTTTAAATACCAATATTGAAATAATAATAAAAAAACATAAATTAGAGTCAGAGGAAAAGGGATTTAAATATCTTCTTTTAATTAATTACAGAACCCATCTTTAAATAAAGTTAAATATTTTATACATGTCTTTTGATGAAGCTTATTTTAAACATTTATTGGTACTTGATTGTGGCATTTTTTTAATTATTAGAACTTTAATTTTAAAATCTTTAAATCGATGGAAATTTTTTATTTTAATAATTTAGATAAAAATTATTACAAAATGTAGCACTTGACTAGCAGTACAATATATTCTGTTTATTTTAATTTAAAATGCAAAATTATTTATTTATGAACAATATATTTTTAAGTTAATTAGTGATATACACATGTATCAAATTATACAGGAGTTGTGTTTTCCTAAGTACAAACTTATATCTTGTAGTTTAATAATTATTATCTGAAATTTAAAGTATTCATTTTTTTATTTAGTGATTATAAATTAACTGTGAATATATGACTTATATTAAGAGTTCAGAAAGTTTTATCATAGTATGTATTCACTTAAATTTTGTTCTTTTAAAATAAGATTATTAACAAACAACTAGATTCGTTTTTGTATATATTGCAATGGTCAGAAATGTGTGTTAAGCCAACAAGATTTAGAGACCATACAAAAGTACCTCACACTAAGCATGTTCAAGATATGGTAGTCATGGAACAGTACTATTTTTAATATATTTATCAGTGCTCCAAAATCTCCACTATCTGATCAATGCTCCTGATACTACTAATAGAATAATCAATTTTTTCAGTCCCAGAGGTCAGAGTGGAAAAAGGACTCCACAGATACAATCTTCATCTCAGTCATGAATTAGAGTTACTAAATTATTGTGATCATATACTAACTAGCTCCCACAAGAACCAAATACATTGACAATGCCTGGAATACCATATTAATATTCTTGAGGGATTGTTTGTAGATTCATAGATCAATTAATTAAGTGTTGATATAGTTGGGTGAATGTGGTGAATCAGGGAAGGACACTGACAAATAAATAAGCACAAATATATAATTTATTAATAACCAATTCAATGAAGTATATATATATATATATATATATATATATATATATATATATATATATATATATATATATATATATATATATATATATATATATATATATATATATTGGCTGCAGAAAGGAGTTTGCTATTAACTGAAAGGAGACACTTTGATTCCTCTTGGAGTCCTTAAAGGAACCGAACAGGGCAAATTCCTAATGTCCACTCCATACGTTTTTGTCGTTGCAGCTGTTATTACTATATGTTTATTCATATAGTATAGGAACATGGATGGGCTGCTCACCAACATGCATTAGCCAGCGTGGTGAGTTTATTGGCTTTTTACCTCTGAGTTTAAGATCAAGAAACACCATGGTCTTTCTTCTCAGTGCCTGATAAGGCAGAATGAATGTTTGTGAAAATGATAAACATTTTTCCCAATTATACAATTATGACAGACAAAAATAAAGAATGGCCCTTAATCCCAGGGGGCTGTAAAGTCACCAACCAAGGCAGTGGTTGGTGGCCGAAGGCGGAGGGTGCTAAGAATATCCTGGAGGCAGACCCAGGCTGCCATTTGATGACGACTTTTTATTTAGGTACTTACAACTGCAGATCACTTTCAAGTGAAGGAAGATTGCAAGAATTAGAAGAAGAACTCTCTTATATTAAATGGGATATTATTGGACTTTGTGAAGTTAGAAGAAAAGGTGAAGAGACAATTGATTTAAAAAGTGGACATATGCTCAATTATAAAGGCACAAATATTGGAAATACAAGTGGAGTAGGATTCATTATAAATAAAAAGTGGAAGAACAATATTGTGGAGATTGATGGTGTATCAGACAGAGTGGCAAGATTAGTTATACAACTTAATAGCAGATATCAAATGCAGATAATTCAGGTTTATGCCCCAACAAGTTCTCACAGTGATGAAGTAGTAGAAGATTTTTATATGGATGTACAAAAGGGTTTTGATCAGAGTAAACAACATTTTAAAATTGTTATGGGAGATTTTAATGCTAGAATTGGTAAACAAATGAAAGATGAAAGTGTTGTAGGTAATTTTGGTTATGGTAATAGAAATGAGAGAGGACATAGACTTGTGGAGTTTGCAGAAAAGGAAAAACTTTATATTATGAATTCTTTTTTTGAGAAAAATGTTAGAAGGAAATGGACATGGAAGCATCCAAATGAAGGTACAGCAGAATTGGATTGTATTTTGACTAACAGGAAATACATATTTCAAGATTGTAATGTTCTTAATAAATTTAACACAGGAAGTGATCATCGATTAGTAAGGGGCAAGAGACAAAAATTATTAAGAAAAACTATATTTACAGTTGATATTCCTAATCTTCAGAAACATTCTAATGAATTTAAATTAGAACTTACAAATCGGTTTCAAGTATTAGTAAATTTTGAACATGATTCAGATTTGAATGAAATTAATATGAAAATAACTGATACACTTTTAAAAACTGCAACAAAGATAGCTGGTAGAAAAAAACAGCAATTGACTAATAAAATTTCTACTGAGACTAGAGAACTTATGAAGAAAAAAAGGAATATGAAGATATGCAAGAATGATGCATTAAAAAGAATTGAATATCTCGAATTTTGTAAAATGGTGCGGAAAAGAGTTGAAAATGATATAAGAAAGTATAACTGTGAACTAGCAAGAAAAGCTGTAGAAGAAAATAAAAGTCTTAAGAATGTAAAACAACATTTTGGTATTGGTAGGAAATTTATATCTGCAATAAGGAAAAAAGATGGAATTATTACTAAAAAGAGGGATGACATTATGCAATTGGTAGAAGATTTTTATCAAGAATTATATAGTAATAAAGAACAAGTACCTCCTATATCTATTACATCTTCCGAATTGCCCAGAATTTTAAATGAAGAAGTGAGAAATGCAATTAAATGTATGAAAAAAGGAAAGGCTCCAGGTAATGATGGAATTATAATTGATATATTAAAAGAAGCAGGTGAAGAAACAGAAAAAATATTAGCAAAGTTATATACCAAATATCTAAATGATAAAGATGTACCGGATGATTGGAAGAATGCAGTAATAATATTAATATTTAAAAAAGGTGATAAAGAAGATATTAGAAATTACAGACCTATCAGCCTTTTATCAGTTTTATATAAAATTTTTACCAAGATAATTACAACTCGTCTACAGAGAACCTTGGATTTTCACCAACCAAGAGAACAAGCTGGATTTAAAAGTGGTTTTAGTACAGTAGATCATATTCAAGTATTGAGAGAAGTTATAGAAAGGACAAATGAATATGAGTTGTCATTATGTTTTGGATTTGTAGATTATGAAAAGGCATTTGATTCTATAAACATTTCTTCAGTGATTAAAGCATTGGATCATCAAGGTATAGATCCAGGATATTGTCATATTTTAAAGAATATTTATAAAAATGCAACAGCAACAATTAGATTACATAATGATACTGGGAAAGTCAACATTGAGAAAGGTGTAAGACAAGGTGACTCCATATCTCCAAAACTTTTTACAGCAGTGCTGCAAGAAGTATTTTGTGGATTAAAATGGGAAACTAAAGGAGTGAAAGTAAATGGAGATTATTTAAGTCATTTAGATTTTGCAGATGATGTAGTTGTTTTTGCAAATAATGCTTCCGAGCTGCAGGAAATGTTGCAGGAGTTATCAGATGAAAGTAGGAAAGTAGGACTAAAGATAAATGTTAAAAAGACTAAAGTAATGTTTAATCGATTTGCTCAAAATATGAAAATAAAGATTGATTATGATGAATTAGAAGAAGTTAAGAGTTACAAATACCTTGGTCAGATTATTAATACAGATGGAAACATAATAGAGGAAATTAATCATAGAATTAAACTTGGTTGGAGTGCTTTTGGTAGAAATAACTTGATATTAAAAGGAAATATGCCTATGTGTTTGAAAAGAAAGGTTTTTAACAAATGTGTTTTACCAGTTCTTACTTATGGATCTGAGACTTGGACACTTAATAGAAGATCAATACAGAGACTTCAGACCACTCAAAGAAGTATGGAGAGATGTATGTTGGGAGTAACAAGAAGAGATCGAAAACGCAATGTATGGGTAAGAGAACAAACAGGTGTTACTGACCTCTTTGAAAAAATTAAAAGATTGAAGTGGATTTGGGCTGGACATATTGCTAGAAGAGATGATAATAGATGGACAATTGAAATTTTAAACTGGATTCCAAGAGAGTGTAAAAGACCCAGAAGGAGACCACATGTAAGATGGATGGATGAAATAAGAAAATGTGTAGGGGTGATGTGGAGAAGAGAAGCTAAAGATCGGAGAAGATGGATTAAACTTGGAGAGACCTTCATCCTGCAGTGGATTGATAATGGTTGATAATGATGATGATGATATCAATATTGATAACAATCATTGGGGTATTAGTTTACATGTATAAAACCTTAGAAATGAATAATACTTAGTTATCAGATGATCAAGAATAAGATCATTACAGTAAAAACATGACAAATGAATATTATTTAGATATCACGTGATCAAGAACAATATCATTACAAGCAAATAATGTCTATACATCTACTGATCAATAATATGAGCATTACAAATGAGTAATATTTAGATATCTTCTAAATAAAAATAATAACATTACCAATGAATACTATTTAGATATCTTCTGATTGAGAAGTAGGGCAAATGAAAAATATTGAGATACTAAAATCATTAAGAAGTATTACAAATGAGTAATAGTTAGTTATAAGATTATTACAACAATAATATGACAAATGAATATTAAATATTATTTGATCAAAATGTATTTCAAAGGAATAATATTTAGCTATCTTCTAATATAAAAATAAAAGCAATACAAATGAATGATATTTAGATATCTTCTGATCAAAAAATATGACAAATGAAAAATATTGAGATAACAAAATGATCAAGAAGTATTATGAACGAATAAAAGTTTCTTATAAGACCATTACAATAAAAACATGACAGGTAAATAATATTGGATATCATCTGATCAAAAAGTATTACAAATGAATAATATTGAGATACTAATAGGATCAATATAATGCTACTATAAATTTAATATGTCAGTTATTAAGAAATAAATTTTATACCTGGATATATAATAGATCAATTTAGAAGCTAGAAATATATATAACAAATTGATGTGTGCACTTATATACATAAGAAAGTTTTCTTGTGTTATATTTATTTTCAAAATTATATAAACCAATTTGATGGACATTATATTTATTTTATTAATACCAGCATAAGTTATGGAATGAAGCGTAACTATAGCTCACTTTACCATTAATCATTACATTATAGACATGGTATATCCATCCCACACAACCTTACTAACAGGCATTATTAATAAACTTACATTACAAAATGCAGTGGTATTTGGAGTTGAGTTCTGGCCTGGCTTCATTATTATTAGCATTGGCTAGATGAGCCAATCGTTGTTATCGAGTATATATATATATATATATATATATATATATGTATGTAACAATATATATATATATATATATATATGTATATTTGTAAAAATCAATCATATATTAGCACACTCTTTTATATATATATATATATATATATAAAACCAAAACTGTCTAACACTATACTAGCAAAAAATAAAAATGCAAAACCATAAAACAATACAGTACTAGATTAAATTCAAAATTTTACCAAAATCCTTACACAACCATGGTTTCATCTACTACAAATAGACCTTCTCAAGTGAAAATCAACCTAAAGGAAAACATATATATATATATATATATATATATATATATATATATATATATATACAAACAAACAAACCTTCCCATAATTCATTTCAAACTCCACCTTCCCTTAATATCAAAAGAAGTCTTCATCAGATTGATAGCCTCAGAATCAAGGAGTTTTATCATTAAAGTCTCCTTTATTCTTCTTTTTAACTCATTCTTTTCATAAAAAATAACCGAAGCATTGTCAAACAATATTCTATGACCTGTATTCAATTCATGAATATATAAAGCTGAATTAAGATACCTATGTTTAACTCTACTTATATGAACCTTAACCCTTTCATTAAGGCTAAATTTACTCTGGCCTACATAAAATTTACCACAACTACATGGAATTTTATAAACAATACCAGGAATAGACCTACTATCAATAGACTGCTTTGAACCATTAAGTAATGAATTCAAATCAGAACCTTTCCTCCATGCAACCTTCTTTCCACCTAACAAATGACTATTCCTATAAACCAAATTATAAATTGATGCTTTAAATGGTAAAGACATATAATCATTATCCTTACCAACAAAATTCTTATCATCCAAATCACGACTATAAACATTATTATTAAATACCACTTTTTTAATAAAATCATGACTATAACCCAATTCTACATATTCAGCAGCAAATTGACTTTTTTGAATATCAGCATCACTATTAAAATTATTAAGCCTTCTATTCTGACAACAAAAATTCAACAAAGACATTTTTTTATGTATAAAAGGCTGATAACTATCAGGCCTAATCATATTTCTCAAATTTTTAGGTTTTATAAAATGACTACAAAACAAAACATCATTAATCTTCTCAACATTTAAATCTAAAAACTTTAATTTTACAAAATCAAAACCACCCCCCTCAATTGTAAACTTAATACTAGAATCAAAACCATTCAATCCACATAAAAATTCTTCTAATTTCTCTTTCTGAATAACAAACAAACAATCATCAACATACCTAAAAAATTATTTATAGAACATGAAAACATATTAATAATACTACACTCCAAATAATCAATATAGACAGCACACATCAATGGAGAAATGACATAATCAACAACCCAACCTTCTCTAATCTTATAAAACATATCATTAGACATAAAATACATTGAATCCTCTAACAGCAAAAGCAAATGATGAAAAACCTTAATCTTATCTGCAGAAAAAACATTCTAATTTTTTTAGAATTGAAAAAAAAAAACATCAATACTTTTTAATCTATTAACCAATACCTGTTGAGTTTAGGCATATCAATAACAATATAGATAATATTAAAAATCAATAATATATATATATATATAGTCGTTACCAAAAAATGATGTGACATATGTATAATTCAAAATAAATAATAAAATAACTAAAATAAAAAAAATCAAGATTATAACTTTTACAGATATTTGTACACTTTATGCTTAACATTAAATTTGGACGTAGACTGATTAGTTAACAGAGGGCTACTGTGCTTATCTGGGTCAATGTTTCTAAATTACATTTTATCTTTTGAATAAAGGGGTTATTTATGATGGGTTACAAGTGGAGATTTTCTGTTTATATGTTATAATATAGAGCTCTTATAAAAATGCATTTTTGAATAATTTTATCTTTAAAAGTGAAGAGTTCATGCTTGTGTTGGTGGATGCATATGGATGATGATTTCAATGAGGTCGGATCACAATTATCTTCTTACAGGCTTAGACTTAGTTCTGGGCAGGCTGTTGGTTAACTGAAGACCTGGAAAGAATTGGGTTTGAAGTTTGCATGTTCTCCCATTCTTTGCAACAGCACCATGGAATTGGTAGGTTTTATCCACACCAAAGATGCACTCTCTTTTCCCAGAGATCATCTGACAGGGAAGATTAATTTGCTTCTACTCACATGATATAGTAATACATGAAAACTAGTGTGAGGTTTTTACACTCAGTAGTACAGAAGAAAAAAAAAATATATCCCAGTATTTATATGCCTATCAAATCTAAATCATACTCAGCAAAACAGGAAATAACATTCTATACCCTTCTCTTCCAGCTATTATTTCTAGAATTTTTCTCTTCTTTTAATTATTTAAAAATATTTTAATTAATCCCCAGATTCAACTTTGTTGGATAAAAAAATACATCTAGGTAGATTAATTCTTAATTGCCCCAATCTGATGAAACCTTATCATCAAGATCAGGTAAGAGAACTTAACTGCCCCTAAGGATAAGAAATAATTTGCATCCCTATGGCAATGTGTTTTTCAAAAAGTTCTATAAAAGACTTATAAAATTCTTGATTTTAGCTGAAAAATTGCCCATGAAATAAGTAAATCTTTTAATTGAAAAATGAGTCATCTTATTTTCTATTTTTTTTTTTAGAAAAACATACAAAAATACATTTTCTTTTCCAAATATATAAGTGAAATGTATTTTAATGTTAACAATATATATATATATGCCCTATCATTCAGCCATACACACACCTTTATATACATATTGTTTTTCTTTATAATCAGGATGAAGAATTAGTCATTAGATCTATCACACTATGTTCATCTTACATTGAAATAAATATAATGATTGTGCATACACATAGACTGCTTCAATATATATATATATATATGTCATATTATTATTACTATTTGCGGGATATTCCGTGTAGTGAAAAAGCTAAATGCTGACGTTTCAGTACAATATCAAGGAAGGTACTTGATATTGTACTGAAACGTCAGCATTTAGCTTTTTCACTACACGGAATATCCCGCAAATAGTAATAATAATATGACATCTTTTATCCGTGAAAACATTAGAATTAATATATATATATATATATATATATATTGTGAGAGTACCACATGAGCCTCACCTAAAACAATTTGTGTTTCTTTGTGAATTTAACTGTGCCTATATCGAATCAACAGATTTAAATAACTTACACCTATCTTAAGCTTTTCATGTACCAGCTATATATATATATATATATATAGACTAGTTAGTATTAAAAGAATAATTCTAGTTTATTTATACACACACATAAATGTTTCTAACTAATAGTATTTTTTTTTTGTTAATATAAAACTTGACATTTGACAAAACCTTAAGTCAACATTGCATTTTTATCAGTTGAAACAAAGGAAATAAATGTTTGGGGTTCATTACAAATTGTATATTTTAAACAATAGAGCATGAGCATGATTATGTGATATGCTTGCTGAAATTAATCCAGTATAAAAACGAACTAATATTGTTATAACAATAATCTTCTATTTAGTTATCAAGGCAAGAACTACATTTGTAAATTTAAATGTGTTCGAATTTAGAACACATTTAAGAAAAATTAAAAAAAAAGAAGATTCAATATTTTAAAACCTGCTTCAAGTAATTAATTTACTGCCTTTGAATACTATAAAGAACTATAAAAAATAATCATTGTAATTAACAAGGTTATAAAAGTTATCAACGTCTTCAAAATGAGTTTACAAAATATATATTTAAGAAGACAAAAATTTATAAAGATGTTCTGTGGCTAGATAATTTATGCCAGGGATTTCTACTGATGTTTTAAACCCAAACATGTAAATTTATTTTTGCTTAATCAATGCTTAAAATATAATCGTAGTAATTCTCATTTAAAAAGCTGCTTTAATATTGGAGTATTATATTGAAGAAGATGTTAAATATTTTACTACATAAATATTTAAAGAATGAATATCTGGATTGCCTCTTCGAAGGATGGTCAATGAACTTTATGTTTCAACATTCATCATCATTTTATTTCGTCTAAGGAGGGATATAAAATCATATTCTTTCTCATTTGGATTACTTCATTGTATAATTTAAGAACTCTTAAACTTTATTTCCTTTGTGGATAATTATATTTACTTAGAAAAATTACTTCGTATATTAAAGTGGAGAACTGATAAGATGAACCCTTTATTTTTTTATTTTTTATTTAATAACATTTAGATGTTGATATTTTGATATATACTCTGATGGAAATGACAGCTGACTAAGGTAAACGTTTTTAAATTATTTCAATTTGGAAGTACGTTTTATTATATTCCAAAAATGAATCTTACATGACAATTAACATAATATATTTTTAAACATACATAACTAATATCAGAATACATTCTATTATTAATCTAGTGTAAATGGATGTTATCGTATATAAACATACAACACACACTGAATTATTTTAATGACACAATAGGTAGATTTATAATGTGTCATGTGTATTTTATTATATGCATGATTTTAAATTATATATATATATATATATATATATATATATATATGTAAATGATTATATTATTTTTTTTTGAATATTAAATAATTTATTAGTGTATATAAGCACAGATTATAATTCTAAATGTTATTGTTTTTATGTGATAATATTTTGTTTTTTATTACTGATTAAAATGTGTTAAACTTGATTTAAAAATTAAACAGGTCTCGTTTGTTTATTTTATTTAGTTGTTTTATAAAACCAATATTTATAAATATACATACTCATGCATATATATGTTAAATCAACTTAGTGATTCAATATTTATAAAGAAGTTTTATATAGCTTATATTAAATTTATTATTACTATGGGATATTTGTGGAAATGCCTGAAGAGAGTCGATTGCAAATTTCTACTCTGAGCTCGCATTCCAAGAGTAACAAGGTTATTAATAGAGGAGTGAATTGGATTATATTTTAAATAACATCATCCATGGCATACTATAAGAAGACTCAAAGTCCGACTATAGTTAGATGCGACTTCCTCGAGTCCTGAAAAAGATCGTCCCGTTATAATATATATATATGAAGATGCACATATTAAAGTCACTTGTATCATGGAAAATATGAATGTCCTGCAACATATATTGTGTTATATAGATATATATGTTTTATATTTGGTATTAAACAATTGAAGATTAATAGGTTATCATATACTTAAATATGGAATTAATCTTAATTGACTATTTATTGTATGTTCAATTAGATTGTAGGTGTACATATTGATTATTTGCAATCTATTCATCATATATATTTTTAATTATATAATTGATATTCATTTATTAATAAATTTTAATTTTACTTAAATCAAATAAACTTGCTTGATTATTGTACAGTTGTGCAAATGGAGTCATTGATGCACATTAGAGTGAGAATAAACTGTCTATGTTATAAAATTTATTTCAAATAACTACATCACTTAAAACCATCAATACATCATATGATCATTATTTCCTATGCTTACACAAGTTGTTAATAAGAATATCAATCTCTCCTTATATAATATTACTGAGTGCAAATCTTCATAATTTTTGCTGATGAAAGCACAAAGCTAGAAACTGATCTGGTGTTTTGGATTAGTAGGCTCTAGATAAGGATTTTATGAAAAAAACCTTCCTGCATCCATTGACTATGAAGGCTTACACTTGGTAGTACTACAGTATGAAGAGTTTGGTATTCTTATTATTACATCACATAATCAATAATATATTTATGATATACCTAGATATAAACTTTATGTGATAATCATAATCAAGTATTTTTGCATTTTATCTAAATAATTATTGTTTGGTTAAATACTGTATTGAGTTCAGTGTTGGTCAATAGCATCTTATGTTATGAGTCAAAAAGATTTGCTCTAATTATATTTAAAATTTAGAAGGTGTGGATCATAAATTTAATGGAATATTAAATTTTAATATTCATACTTGATTATAATAAATGCTAAAAAAATTATTTGTTTTTATTATTGTAATATACTGTTTTAATAACTTAGTTACAAAAAATTTAAAATGAATTGAAATGACTAGTTAATTATACAGAAGTAAATATCCAATAAACATTTGTTTCTTTAATATACTACTATGATTGGATATTGTAAGTTTAAGGTTATCTTATTGGTTTATTGACAGTACATTATTTTTATGTATTTTATTTTATTGTAATTATTTTAATTGGTAAAAGTAAAGTCAATATAAGATTATAGCATGGTTGAGATAGAGTTTTTTTTATTATTTTATTAAACTAGGATATAAAATTAATTATTGGGTTGAATGTTTATTTAAGTATTTATGAATATTGTAAACATATATAACATATTAAAGTTGTTATCTCAATCATTAATGAATTATTTTATTTAGCTATGAACATTGTTAAATTTTACTGTAAATTTATATTGTTATAAGCAATGTTCGATTCATTGAGTGTATTACAATTTAATTGTCGAATGATTTATCATTATCTTTATTTGATTACAAGTAAAATATATTATAAGCATATATCATTGTTTTGCAATTATGATATTTGATTTACTTGCTTTATTGTAATTTATCTTAAGTAAAGATTATATTTAGGGTATTTGAAATAAAGATTTTGATAGTCTTTTTGTTTATTGTAAATGCTGTCTAAACTCATGATAGTATTATAATAAAAATTATCATCACTGTTTTGTTTTGTTATAATTATCAGTAAGTTATGTGATTAGATAAAGGATTAGTTTAAGTAATAAATAATTATTTATTATTGGTATTCATTTAGCTTAGTTTATTATATTTATTCTATTATGAATAATGATACGATTATTTACCTGACATTAAAAAATAGTATTATTTTTATTTTCAATTTATATTTTATTTAGTTACAAATGATGTCCAACTTCAAATCTCAATTTTAGTTTTTTGTATTGGGTGACCAAGACTGGACTATATTTTGTATAGGCTATAACAGAAATTAACATATGCATATATTTATTCTGTTATAAATGGTTCCACAAGTTGCAGGTCATAATTAAACAGGATCACACTATGATGGACTTGTCATATCCGATCTGTTACAAATGGTTCCAAAATTTGTAGGGTATTAAAATAATAGTATATTCTCATTTAAAAGTGTTACAAATGGTGTTTTAAATTTAAGGGTGGTAATAAATATCATTTCGTCATCTTTTCATAATCAGTTATAAAATGCTGTTCAAACCTGCAGCTTTATATCCTGTTACACTATATATAAATTAACATTTCGATTTTAATTTGCTTGTATTTATAATTATGGTTTTGATTTTGATTTTAATAAAGTTAAAATTTTATGTTTTGAAAGAATTAATACTAAACACAAAATTAAAGAACCTATGTTAATAAAAAGTGAAAAGCAACATTTGATAAATAGACAGGCTGCCAATATAAAATTTAATGAATTGTGGAAAAATTGATGTATGTTGTACTTCTTTTTGTTTACATTTGTAATGGTTTTTTGTAATATAATTTGAACTTAGTTGGTAAGGACTACATAGATAATTAAAAGTACTTCTATTAAATTGTGGTATATATTTGTTTTTTAAATATTTTTTACTGTATTAATTATTGTATTGTTTTGAATATATATATATATATATATATATATATATATATATATATATATATAT